>CM054061.1:211946552-212546552 GCA_028641055.1 Alopecurus myosuroides | reverse complement strand
CATAATCACACCTGCTTGAAAGTCTCTAGAGTCTGCGTCCACCGGCCGCACGACATAACCATATCAGGAGAGTTAGCGAGTCAGCCAGAGATGACCAAATCGGCCAACCAGTGCCGTTCTCAAGTCGGATCTACCAAAGCACGCTACGGGACAGGATAACACGCTGGATTATTACCGGTCGGAGCTGCAAAAAGAAATGGGTCCGCACTAATTAGGCAGCCTCAGGGTTTGACACAACTTATGAAATAACGCCGCCATCTTGCTTCCCCCTCCGACTAGTCGGAACTCCACCGTGCCCGCGGCCGCCGATGAGATTAAATAAAGACTCACAAATTTGGAGCACTCCAAGTCCTTGTTAAGGTCTGAGTTCTTAAATTCGCTGAAACTATAACAAAGAAAAATGATATTCTATATGACACTAAAACATAACCTACGTGCGGGATGGTAGACAAAAAAATTAAGGTCCGGAGACCGCGGTATCTGTCTACTCTAGCATAAGGGCACGTACAATGGTGCTATCTTAGACATGCCACGTCAGATGATTGCTGAGTTGGAGGGGAGAGAAAGAGAAAAAAGAGGTTTGCCTTCTCTTAATTAAGAGATGATCTCTTAGCAACAATTGTCTCACCACTTTTTTAGCGAATCTGGCAAAGCCTAAGAGATAATCCATTGTACATCATGTTTTTAGTCTTATCTTAAAAATTAAGATAAGGCGTCTTATCAACCATTGTACATGCCCTAAGGGTTTAGGTCCTAACTCAACTACTTGCTTAGATCAACCATTATAATCAGCATACGCTTACTGAAAATCAATAACAAATGGGAATGCAGCTCATATGGTAGAGTGCACGCTTAGCATGCAAGAGGTACGGGGATCTATACCCCGCATCTCCACTTTCTATGCTTTTTCGTTCTGGCTTCAACGAGATATTATTTTCTACTAGTTGAATGCTCGTGCGTTGCTACGGAAGCACAATATAGCATATAAATTCATTAATCTAAAGTTTTTTTTTTCGCTTCGTCCATCTAGCTAATGTTGCTCCCATCATCTATGGTCGTTATGGTTTTATTATTCTAGAAATATCAATGTCATGCATCCAGAAGCACCAATAGGGCACATTTTTGAAATATTGTTCTAAAATATAACAGATAAGTGAATGCGCAATGCATCATTTTTCCATATACATTTTTAATGCAAAGTCTGACTCCCACACAAGGATATAGCACATGTGAATAATGATAGCAGGTAATAATTATGACCTCGTAAACTTCATGTGGGAAAAGATTCTACTGCACTACAAGGAATGATATAGACAATTCGTAGGGTTGTATGATGAGGTATATCCCATTGTGTAACCTTTCGGGCCTTCATCCTCCTTCCCTATCTCTACACCATTCAAATGTCTATACAGAGAAATTGCAGATTTAACAGATTATGTGATTAACTACAGAAGTGAACATTCTAAGAATTTTACTGTAACACATTTCCCTTGGGCAACTAAAGTTATAAGGTGGAAAATAAATTCATGACGCAAACTCAAAGTGGAAAATGTACTGAAATGTGAAGGTGTAGAACTATACTAATAGTTGAGTGCCCGTGCATTGCCACAAAATAATAATAAAATACATTGTTAAAACATTTTTTTCTAATTCAAAACATGCCTCAACTACTTTTCATTTCTATAGTGATTTATATAGATTTTTATCTCCAGTTTCTTTCCTTCTCCGCAATAGTCATGTATTTTTAACCACTCTCCTTTCAAGAAGGCAAAGTGATATCTTTCCTCAAGCTTCTAATTCCCTCCATTTTCATACTCTTCGTCTTTCCTTGCTCAAGCATTGTCATTGTTTCAAAAGTATGTCATCTCGCCTTACTATTACTTCATACATCATTTTTTAAAAAACTTCACCAAATCTATGGTCCTTGGGTACTATGTGAAACGATGGAGTACTGGGAGTTAAATGAACCACGAGAGATGATGTCATATTGGTATTATTTAAAAATAATAAAATATAGACATAGTGCAGTAACAATGTTTGCATCTCCTTATTCTTGGATTGCAACAAACAAAATCTAAGCAAATACGATGTATAAACATAAAATTCAAACTATCTCGACAATCCCTAGTTCTCGTGGAAGCCACTGTCCCGTATGACCGAGCCCGTGCAAAAGAACCTCACATGGTGGACTGGAAATGTCCACTGTACGTGCAGTTGTATACATAGTCGATCATGGATGCCCTCTCGTTCGTTGGTCATTATTATTATTGCATCCTTCTTTTTATAGTGGAGTTTTAACATCATTCTGAACAAAATCAACTACAAATTTTAAGCAATTTAGCACTTGCTGAATTAAAAAAAGGGTAGCTATAACACCATATATATGGTGCTTAGTGAGTCTTTAGATATAGAAGGGATTTTGAAATGAAAAAAAATCCAGACAAGAAACAAATATGGTCAGTTAATCTACTAGAGTACCAGAGCCATATCTCCATCTCTGTTGGCACTTGCCATGCCCAGAGGTAGCATAACAGCCCAGATCTGCATAACCGTTTGAAAGAGATCTGATTACATCATGTCATGTAGTACACATGTGGTTGAGAGTTCAGACTTGGCATATACACCTCATTATGTCCTCCCTTAATCTTCGGTAAAACAACATGCATAAGATGTGACCAAAACTCATTCCCTATAGTTGCATTATGCGGCAAAACACTTGTACGTGCTAAAGGGGAAAAACACTTGTGTCAGATGTGTTCCTCATGGCATGCTATTTTATTGTTACCATGGCACACATAGTGATTATACTTCCTGCAATTAACTAACACATATGTGCAAGGATTCATCATTGGACATCACTAAAATGTGTATAATTAATGTAGGTGATACAAGTACTAAGCCAAAAAAAATCAATTCATGCTTTTGCTGTAAATATGATCATGCAACTATGAAGAATTCATCAAGATACATCAATGTCATCACCGAGCATCATCAATTCAATCCAAGGGACAAGTCAAGTGCCGAAGGGCACAACCATTCAGAACTCAATGTGAAAATAATCAAACACCTTCTGTGCACAAAAGTATCGACTCCATGGCTAAAACTCAACTTCCTAATAGCAACACACTCCCATAGTCCCATCTCATGATACTGGGCCACCGTTATGCCACAGGTGAAGGACACGAATGGATTATGGAGAGTTGTTTCTTACATCACGAGATGAAACATAAAGTTGCCTCACCTCGCTCACACGCGGTCGACATCCTCTGCGCGCGCAGCCGGTCACGCAGGACAATCTCCCGACCTCCCAGTCAAGACGATGTTCCATTGTCGGACCGAGTAACTTGCTCAGCAGGCGCACCGATAAGGTAACACGTTCGCGTCAAAGGGGTGTGCCGACGGATAGAGATGAGCGGGAAGCCACACGGCGGGCGCGGGCAGGCGTTGACAGCAAAAAGAGGGGCGACGACAAGCGAGGAATGGGGCGAAGGCCACAGCCACGCGCTGAGTAGCGAAGAGTGGAGCATGGCGTCAACTCTCGACCAGGTGTTGGGCGGCGACATTATTTTCAATGCGGCCTTCAGAGCTGCTCCTAATAGCGGCCTAAATGAACCTAGCGAAAAGCGGGCGCGTGTGGATATTGTTTGTTAGTGCATGCAATTTTAGTTGAGTGGAAATTTTGCATACACACCTTTACTAGACTTCTATTTGGTTTTTAGATGCAAGCATGGATATAGGGGGAGTGTAGCTCAAATCATGAGTCAACACTATCTCTGTAATGCATAAATAAAAAATTCATGCATAATGGTCACACTCGTGACAAAATATGCTTCAATGATGAGTTTCGACAATGTACCCAAGATATATCTAGGCCACCGACCCTATCAAGATATTTGGGCTTTGATGGATTGTCTGCGAAAGTCATTTTATTTTTTTAATCATATGCATATATGTTCTTCATATTCCACATCACATCCAATGTTGCTTATTTGGGATTTTTTATTTTTCCTCCCATTGAATCTGTGAAGAAATCATCATGCTAATATTTGTTTCCATGTGCCCAATATCATACTCCAAACCCTTCATTCCATATATCAAATATTGCAGACCGTACATGGTCAAAACTTTTAGAATTGGAACATTAAAAATTTATTTATTAATAATTCTGATAAACTTTTTTATTACATGAACAAAACCAAAAACATACTTTGAAATTCTTCTTTGAGAAAAAATTGCAGGAAAGTCATCTTGAGGGCCGGCTTGGTCTGTAAGGGGGTCGGCCTGCGCCTGTTGCCCAGCCTAGGCCGGGGTCGGGGCCGACCGTCTCGGGTTAGTGAATGGCCTGGCCGGGCTTCCTACGTATGACTTAAACGTGTGTGGGGGGGTGGGGGCGGTTCCATACTCTTCCTTTCTTCTCCCCCTCCTCCCAACTCGAAAACCTCCATGGGTGCTTACCCCCAAGGTCTACTCCACCCATCGCCTTCCCTCTAAGCCCAATCCCAACCTCCCAATCCCTTAGATCTACTAACCCTAGCCCTGATCTCCCCTCTCCTCCACAAGGAACCTCCATTGGTGGGAGTTTTGGGGAGATCTCCTCCATTGTTGGTGCCTTCTCAAGATTGCATGTCTCTATTTCTAGTATTTTCCCTTACTTAGCAATATCATACTTAGATATTTCACCTAGAACACTCCGCCTTAGAGATTTACCATAGAAATCTAGGGTTGTTAATTTTTATTTTTTGTATACCAATTTAGGTTTCCTACTGGTGCTAGTTTCAATTTTCCCTATCGCATATCCATCTAGTGACATATCATGGCCCTGCACTATCCCTATGTCATCTTGGTAATATGATCATTCTTATGAATTTTTTTCTTTACCACGACATGCCATATTCCTTAAGTATAAATCATATCCACAATTGCTTTCTATTTAAGCTCTCCTCACTTGGTTTGTCAATTAGCGTGTTGACCTTCATAATATCATACACATATTGATATTGTGCCCCTCGTGACATTTTATTTTGGTCTCTATCAACCAACACTCTTTTATCTATAATCATTTCCATTATGACCATGTACACTCATCATGCATATACATATACATGTTTTCTCATTCACATGATCTGGCTCTCCTTCTCAAACCAGATCATGCCATTTATGTTCGTAAGAGGACAAATACGAGCACTGCTAAGGCTTGTGGCTCCACTCCCACTCAGAGGAAGGGGGGCATCACTCCCTGTTAACAAGGATGAGCCAGTTCATGCTAACTGGGGGAACCTCAGCACTGAAGACCGGGAAAATGACCGAATGAATTTCAATCCATATGCTTTCCCTCGCCGTACATGCCGTGATAACCGGTTATATTGCAAGATGCATCAGCAGGTTCATGAGTTCTTGGTCTCCAAACTCAATAATGATCATGTTCCCCAGCTCTTCTATGATGTGGAAGAAGCAAGAGCGCAATGGCCCGAAGTGATGGAGCTCATGGATTTTCATGAGATCGTCAAGCTTATGGAATACAACTATCCATTCTCTCCAGCCTTGCTTCAAGAATTCTTGCCACTGTTCATTTCTCTACCGAGGGTCGCCGTGCCATGACATGGATGAATGGTGGCGTCAAATTCCATGCCACCCTTTCTAAGTTTGGTGATCTCTTTGGTATAGAGGAGGCAATCTTTACCCACTTCTCTCATGTTCGGATCCATGGTGATGAGAGGCTGATACTCAAGGCCAACCCTGGTATCAGCATTGCTACCCCCTGGTGTTGGCTCAATGCATATCCCTAAAGCCAAGTTCTTCTCAGATTTTTGGTATGTCACTCACACCATCCTCCAGAACACAATCAACGTGAAGTATGGGGAGAAGGGCAATGTTCGATGGTGGATGATCAATCTTATCCACCACATTGTCCTGGCTAAAAATGGCAAAAGGAAGCTTGATGTGTTGGACTTTATGTGGAATGAGTTGAAGATCATTGTTCTTGATAACAAGGTCCCTCTCTATGGCTCTTACATTCAAAATCTCATTAACACAAAGATTTCTGCTCAGCTCGTCAGCAACTATCACATGATAGTTCCTATCATGAGACCCCTTCTCATTTCCTCATAGGAAGCAGCAGCCCCTCCTCGCTCCAAGAGAGCTTGCACTACTCGTGTGGAGGCGCCTAGCTCACCTTAGGGTTACACCCCTAATGCTTCCCTAGTTCATGTCTCCCAGCACAAGTAGAAATTCAGCATCAAGAGAGCTCTCCAAAAGATGAACTGTTTCTTTATTGATAAGAAAGACAAAGACTTCAAGGCCTATCAAAAGGGTAAGGCATCTCGTCGCCACCAGAGGCAGATCATGGAGACACTTCAGCCCCCACCGGGTCCTGCTAGTTTTGAGTAACTTGATGAGCTCCACTAGAAGTCATAGAACACATATTGGCTTGGTGAGGATGCCTCGTCACTTGGAAATTTTGGCATGGGAATCGCACTGAGGCAAGCTCTACCCAAGTTCCCCTGCCACATGACGGAGATGATGATGATGATGATGATGATGATGATGATGATGATGATGATGATGATGATGCGGATGATGATCTAGATGACGAGGAGGATGAGGACTACTTGGCGTGATCTCTTGTGCACATAGCATCGCTTCCTCCCTTTTTGGTGTCTTGATGCCAAGGGGGAGAGCAGCCTATTACGAAGGATCTTGCATTTCCTTTGTATAGCATAGCATGCATCCATTTGTCTTTTATCATCGAATTTGCTTTGATTTTAGCTGGACTCTTTATTTGATTTATGATTGTGAATCCTAGTTGATATTGTGAGACTTTGTTATTCTCGGATTATCTATCATATGGTGAAGACTATGTTATTCTCGGATCATTTATCTTATGGTGAAGCTATGGTGAGCTAAAATTATATTCTTGAGTCCATAATGTATGATGTGGATACATGTCGTATCTTATTCTCTTGATAAATGCGAATAGATATAGAATATAATTTTCTAGAGCTAAATTCCTACCTTATTATCTTGTGGTTATCTTGAAAAATGATCTATCTCTAGAAATAATCTTGGCTTATAAAATCTAGGGGGAGTTGGGAACTCGAATTAATAGTGCCCTTTGAATGACAATGAAATCTATAATTATGGGCACACAAATAGGAGGAGCTCTCCTACATTCTTATTTCTTTGCAATTGCTTCAATCAAATATATTTTTATGCAAATCCTTGTGTTGTCATCAAACATAAAAAATGGGGTGATTGAAAGGACATCCGTCCCCTAATCCTATTTTTACGTTTGATCTCAACACTCGGAAGTTTTTAACCATTTTTCTCGAGTGTTTTAGGAAACAAAGCCTAAGATGCAAATGAATAAGGACACAAAAATGGAGAAAGAAGAACAAATCAAAACAAATGTTTGTTTAATAAAAGGATCAAGGAAAGAAGAAGTAAAAGGAAGAAGAGGAGAAAAAGGAGAAACTGCCTGGCCGGCCTAATAGCCGACCTGGTCGGGCAGGAGGCCGAGAGGCTCGGGTGGGTGGTCGGCCTTGGCGTACGACTATTGGCCTAGGCCGGGATCCAGGTCGGGTCCTCTGCATCAGGCCGGGATCTCTGCATCCAGGCCGGGCATCCTGCACGAGTGAAAACACCCCCAAACGGCTGTTCCCCCCTCCCTAACTATAAAAGGGGGTCTTTTTTTTACTTAGAAGGGGCCACTTGAAACTTCTCTCTCCACCATTGTTGACCACCTCCAAACTCAAGGATCTCCCCAAATACCCAGCCAAAGTCATATATCTCTTGGGATTTGGAGGAGAATCACTAGGTCTACATCTCCACCAAACCGATTCGTCGCCCTTAGGGATCTTGTGGTTCTTGGTTCATTGGAACCTAGAATCTTGTTGCTCTTAGTTCATTGGATCTTAGAGCCTTGTTGGTAACCCCAAAGCTTTGGGAGCCCGTGGATCTTGCTTGGAGTCTTGGAGGCTTCCAAGATTTGGTGAGGGCCCTCCAAGTTGTGAAGTGTGCCTCATCCTTATAAAGATTCTAATTGTCAACCTCAACGGCAACATAGTGATTCGATTCTCTCCATATCGGTGGAAAGACTCGAAGGAAATACGGTGTGTCATTTAACGGCTATTCGGTGTTCTACTTTGGTGGCACCGCACCACTCCAACGGAGTGTGAAGTGAACTTCAGGATACATCACCGTGTCATTATGTTCGGTTATCCCTCAACTTACATTTACTTGTTGCTACTAATTTAGTTTAATAAATATCTTGTGCTCGAAGTATTTGCTCATCATATAGGATTGTTCACTTAGTTGCGTAATTTAGACAATCTATATTTGAGCATTATCTTGGAAATAGAAAAAAAAAAGTAAAAAATTGTAGTTAACATATTCAAACCCCCCTCCCCCTCCCCCCACCCCCCCCCCCACCCCCGCCCACACACACACACAGAGTTAGTCTCTCGGTCATTCAGCCCTGCCCCTGCTATTCCCCTATGTCCCCAAGTGCACTATAAGACACAAGAGGAAACCTAAAGAAACTGACGCTATAAACCGGACTTGTCCGATCACGAAATCAGTCTTTCACTCAATTGATAGCTAAGCCCATGCATAGAAACCGCATGTCAGACACAAAGCCTCGTATGCACATCTCCAGGCGAGAAGGGACGTTGGGAAACCCACCCTCGTTGGAGCACTAGATAAATTTGGACGTAGCACACGAACATGTAAATTAACTGAATCGACGTACCCAAGTAAATCCCAAGTTATCTTCCGGAGAGTACTGCTGCCATGATGAATCAAACTCGCCACTAGTAAATGTCAGCCAATCTTGTCCTCTACCGATCAAATTTAAGATCAAAATGATGAAATATTTGGGATGCAAGTACGTTCCGCAGACGGTGGTAATATGTATATATGTCGCTACATGTGTGCATGGACTATATATAAGTATGTATAGTGATCGATACGGCCGACCTACATCTTCTTAGTGGCCGACGCGACGGCGGGGAAATCAAAGACACGTGTGCCGTACGCTCATGACCACAACTGATCAGACGATCTGTACGCCGGTAGTGCCTGCCCCTGATGCTCAAGACGTAAGAATTTTTCGACCTCCAGGTTTAAATAGCTTCATGGACGTTAGTACACCCCGTTGTGGGAATAAATAATAGCTCTTCCGTTCATTTTTATAAGGAGTAGTACATATTTTAGTTTGATCTACATTAATATCAAAATGAGTGAACCTATATACTAAAGGAGGAGGTACAACAGATTTTGTACGATACATGTACGATGTGCCAGTCCGTCCATCCGACAGGAGTTGGCCGGGCCATCGCACGGCCCAAAAGAAACATCGTACTGGAATCAGACGAACACTATCGTACACAAAGCAATTTCGATACTAAAGATGTCCACATACACTTTTTTAAAAAGGGAGTTTTTATTACTTAAAATGTTATACATCTAGCCTCTGCATATCGAAGATGCACACAATCGCGAAGTAACCGAACAGAAATAAGACGAATTACAAAGTAAGTAAAAACGCCTATGATGGTGAAGGGCCAATCCGCAAATTATGATGCATCCATGCTGAGATAAAAAGTCCCTGGCCGTAGTCTCCAGTCTAGTACAGACCTCCATAAAAAGGTCCCGGTGCTCCGCACGCTGCAGCGGTAACCATGTACGGAGTGTAGCTGTAGTCCTGAATAGAATCTACATAAGAGAACAATTTATACCATTAAAAACCTTGTCATTTCTACACAGCCACAACGACCAAATCACGGCTAGCGCTCCCACCCTAATAAACCTTTTAAACCTTTTATCCACACCATTTAACCAGGAGCCAAAAATATTGGCAATGCTAGTTGGAGGAAATAAGGTAGAACCTATCTGAATGATCGACCATATAGAAGAAGCAATAGAGCAATCAAAGAACAAGTGTTTGATAGTCTCGTCTTTGTGACATAAGACACACTGTTTACTCTCATGCCAATTGCGTTTTGCAAGGTTATAGTTAAAATAACGCCACGAAGGTACCACGCAAAAACCTTATTTTTTAGTGGAATCTTCATCTTCCAAGTCTTCTTATTATTATCTATTGGCACCGATGGTTGCATCATTCCTTCATACATAGAGCTTACCGAAAATTTACTGTTTGAGTCCAAATTCCATCGGAACTCATCCACCCCCTCGGTCAGATTAATGGCCTCTAAGCGTTGGATTAATTGATTCCACGCTAAGAGACGAGGACCAATGAGGTCCCTCCTAAACGATACTTGCGTAATGGGAAAGATTCCAACACCGTAGCAATAGTATCATTTTTATGCCGGCGAAGGACTATATTGTATAAAGCTGAATATTGTTCTTGGAGTGTGATATTATCTAACCACCTATCCTCCCAGAATATTATCTCGGAACCATCCTTAATAGAAAAAGAGCCATATGGAAAGAAGAATTTCTTTGTTGCCATTAGGCCTGAACAGAAGTGAGAATCACCAGGTTTCCAAGAAACCTGAGATGGTGCACTTGATCCAATATACTTTTTTCTAAGAAGAGTTTGCGAAACCCCCTCTTTGAAGAAGCTTAAACAACCATTTACCAAGTAAGGCTCTATTCTTGACTTCGAGGTCATGAATCCCCAGACCGCCATGATCTTTGGGACGGCACACTACATTCCATTTAGCCAATCTGTATTTTTTCTTTTCACCATCCCCTTGCCAAAAAACCCTTGATCGAAAATAATCTAATCGATGCAAGATTCCTTTTGGTAATTGGAAGAAGGAAATCATATACAGTACCATATTACTTAATACTGAATTTATGAGAACGAGCCTTCCACCCAGAGACAGTAGCTTTCCTTTCCAGCTATTCAATCTGTCTTGCAATCTTTCTTCCACATATTTCCATTAGGCAATTATAAGCCTCGTGAAGTGAATCAGGATGCCTAGATAACTGATTGGAAACTGGCCCTGACCACAACCGAATAACTCGGCGTATTGGTCAGCGTCAACCTGAGCATCACCGAAACAAATCAATTCACTTTTATGAAAATTGATCTTAAGACCAGAAATCTACTCAAAAGCTGAAAGAATCAGATTTGTAGCCTTTTCCATGTCATGATCCATCATAAAAAGAATTGTATCATCTGCATATTGAAGAATTGATAATCCCCCATCAACTAAATGAGGAACTAACCCTTCAAGCTGACCCTCAATCTTAGCACGTTCAATGATAATGGCTAACATATCAGCAACTATATTAAATAACATAGGTGA
Source organism: Alopecurus myosuroides (assembly GCA_028641055.1). Lineage (NCBI taxonomy): Eukaryota > Viridiplantae > Streptophyta > Magnoliopsida > Poales > Poaceae > Alopecurus > Alopecurus myosuroides. Next base: position 212,535,279 of record CM054061.1, on the reverse strand, counting down.
TAGTGGGTCGCCTTGCCGTAACCCTTTTTCGTCTGAAAGTATGGAACGATGTCATCATTGATTTTGATAGCCACACTCCCTCCCGAAACAAAGTTACGGATCATAGAATGGTACTCTTCAGAAAAACATTTCATTCCGAGAGCTTGTTGAAGAAAAGACCACTTGACTTTATCGTAAGCCTTCTCGAAGTCAATTTTTAAAATCACTCCATTCATCTTTTTCCGATGCAACTCATGAACTCTTTCATGTAGGATCACAACCCCATCCAGGATATTGCGATCTTGCATAAATGCAGTCTGAGTCGGTCGAACCACATGGTCTACCACCGTATTCAGCCTTAAAGTTGCGGTTTTAGTGAAGATTTTGAAGCTGACATTTAGAAGACAGATAGGTCTATACTGTTGAATCCTTTTTGCTTCATTTATCTTTGGCAACAAAATTATCTCACCAAAATTTAGGCGAAATAGCTCCAATTGTCCAGAGTGCAAGACCTGGAATAACTCGAGCAAGTCCTTTTTGATTAATTCCCAAAAGTTCTGATAGAACTCGGCTGGAAATCCACCTGGACCCGGTGCTTTATTGTGCTCCATCTGGAAGACCGCCTTTTTCACCTCCTCCTCAGATTAGGGAGCGGTAAGATATGTGTTCTCCTCATCGAAAACTTGAGGAATATCATATATTTGTGTTTCATCAAGCAAGATAAAAGTCTCATCTGGATCACCGAATAGGCTCTTATAATACTTTGTAATGTATTTTTTAAGCTGCTCATGGCCTTTAATCGTGCCTTCATCTTGAAACAGGGAGTGAATGAGTTTCTTCCTATGTCTGCTATTAGCTAGACTGTGGAAGTACCTCGTGTTCGCATCTCCTTCCAAAATGAATTGTGCTTTTGATCGTTGGAAATCTTAGCAGATTGAAATCCCCTCCTATAATTATAGGATAAGGATTTTCTTTCGCTAAGTTTACTAGTTCACGGAGAAAAGCATGTTTGTGATCGGCCTGGGCTGCTCCATAAATGGTGACCAGACTCCATACGAAGTTATTCGCTTTATTTCGGATGTGAAACTTTAAATAAAAGTCTCCATTCGATATAGCTAACGCTTCCCTGGTTTCTTTTCTAACACCGAGTAATATGCCCCCAGATCTACCATGAGGTGGACGAGACATCCATGTGAAATCTACACCACCAGATAGGCGATCAAGTAGACTCAAAGAAAAATCATGTTTACCAGTCTAAGAAATACCAACAAAGTCCAACTTATGATCCCGAATAGAATCCGCAATACGAACATGTTTAGCCAAGTCTCGAAGACCTCTGTTGTTCGAAAAGATGCCATTCATTGGGAAACAATTGGGTTTGTGGTATTTCTTGCCTTTTTCCGTGGCGAATTTTTCTTTTTCTTAAGAGAGTCGATTTTGGACTTACGGCATGATTCTTTCAGATCATAAGCTGAACCAAGCACTGCCTCATCCAAACCCCCCTCTGCAACATCCCCTACTAGATGAGTGAGAAGCTGGGCATCAATTGTGTCATGTAGCTTCTCCTCATCCTTGTAAGTGGTGGGCGACTTGGCCGAAACTTTTAGAACGACTGTTAACCAGTCATATTTCGATATGACTCAAGGCTTTCGTCGAAATATCAATTTTTGCAATATTATAACCCAGGTTAAAACCTACACTATTCAACTTAGCGGAAATACTAGAGCCTGGAAGTGCAAGAAAAGACTTATTGACAGGTTTCATACCAGCGTAGTCGTTGAAGCTCTCGGCCTTGCGCCGCATCGCCCTCGTCAAAGCGTGCTCATCCGTGCGAAAAGAGCCATCCGGAGCGATGGCATGTCTTCCGCTCCTCCGCAACGTTGTTAGAATCAGGGCTAGTAAAGTCGATGTTGATCCCACCCCAACTCCAACACGTTGTAGCTCGAGTCGTCGCCACACAGAACCAAGGAGCCCTCCTTAAGCTGAGCGTGCGCCGCATCCGGCCCAAGTGACATCGCACAAGCAGCAGGAGCCGACACTAGCATCTGTCCCGCAGCGAGCGACTGCCGGCTAGCTGCCGCCCTCCCCGGCCCGTCCAGGGGCGCTTCTGCCATCGTCACTGCTGGCCCAACAGACGGCCTGCAGACAGTCGGCGAGCCGGGGCTATTTCCCGCCGAAGAAGCCGAGGGAGTCCACACTGGCGCGCGACCACTCGGCGAGCGCTGCCCCCGCGCAGCAAACAAGGGCGTTCCTCCCACGAGCAGAGGCCCATGACCAGTAGACGGACGCAGCGGGTTGGCCTGCTCATTATGGACGAAATCCGGCCCCATAGAAGACACAGAAACTGCTTGTTGCCTAGGTATGTCCATTCTAGACCTCAGCGAAGCCACTAGCGACACCTTCTCCACATCCACGAGCGAAGCAGTACCTCAAGACGACAGCGAGGCTCGAAGAGCCCTATCTTGAGCCACTATCTCCTTTCCTCTCGGCGTCAGTGGGTTCGGGTTAAGAGGAGTGACAACATGCCCCCGCAAAACCTCCAATGCGGATACTCCTCCCGCGGATGATGAAGACGGCTCAGGTGCTTGGGGCATGTTGACATCCCCGCCAACTGTAGAAGACGTCGACAACTCCCCGGTGCCATTGCGGTTGCCCTCCTCCAGCCCAAATGCATCATCTTCCTTGCCATAGCGTTTCCACATATATGGAACAAAATCTAGCTCGGGCACAAAATCAGACGTCTCCTTGGTAAACCGCGGAGTATACCCTTTTAGGATAATGAAAACATCCGCCTTCACCAATCTGGACTGAAAAATATCTGCATCCCTCATCGCCACTCGAATCCGGACAATATTCCGACATCGAAGAGCAAGAAGATCAACACCCAGAGTGTTACCAATAAGGGTACCCACAGACCGAAGCCCAAGGAAGTGCCTGACAGTATGCGGAACACCCATGACATGAACCCAAGTGGTACCCAGTTCCTGACTTGGAAGAATCTCCTCCTGACGCCATGCCTTAAAGGTGACCCGAGTCTATGTATTCGGCACCGTAAGCTCAAACTCATCCACTCTCAGCAAATCCACCATGGACGGGAAGTTAACCGGAAAAGAATTATCCTCGTGAGGGTAGCCTCCCAGTTCCATGCAGCCTGAACCGGACATAAACGAGCCACGAGTGTCTGCACCACCTCAGTTGTGACCGTACCACCAAAGGTTGTTACCAAAGCGATAGGGGATGCACTTGGAGCAAGATTCGCCTTTACCACACTATCCGGCAGATGAATGAACATAGTATCCTCGCTACCAATGCCTCCCAATCCAGCATAAGGCTTCGGTAACCTCAGAATAGGACACCGAGCAGTCGGATGGACAATTTTGTCGCATATATAGCAATATCTGTCCAATGTGCACTCGCTCGAGTCATGCGCCTCCACATTGCAATACGCGCACTTCTTCTTTTTGGGCCGCACTGCCACTGCAGCACAGGGAACCGCAGCCACTGTGTCCTGTTACCCAGCAACCGGTGCTTCCACCGCCACAGAAACGCCCCCGGGCTGAGAATCATTGACCGTAGGTGCCGCTTTCTTCTTCTTTCTCTTTGCTTTATTATTGGTGTTCTTTGGCCCTGACGCCCCCAAAGTGAAAGGTATCGTAACCGCTGCTGTTTGAGCTTGCACAGGAGTCGACAATGCCGCCGATGGTTGAACAGAAGGAGGACCAGCCGTCCTCCCGAATAGCAGCGCCGCTGGATTGGAGAATTGCGCCGGACCAGCGTACGGCACACCTCCCGTTCCTCGTCCAGCTCTAGTCCCAGCCAACCCCTGCAGACTCGACCCACCTCTAGCACCTGCAGGACCCCTAGACCCAGCCGGCGGCACAACGCCTGCCATGGCGCGACCCGGAGTAGATGCGACTATCTCAGCAAAGCTCCTAGAGTTCGTCTAGGTAGTAGCAGAATACGAGGAAGGGGCAGAAACAGTTGCTGGACGCGAAGGAGCCTCTGTTGGCGATCGAAAGGCGGTTGTCGACGAAGAACAAACGAACTCCCCAGACCTAGGCGGAGACCTGTCCTTGTTACACCACAGCGAGGCGAAACGACGGCCCGGGTAAGCCCAAGGTGACGGCCGGGCCTGATCCGAAATTTGAACCGACCCTCCCCCGGAAACCACGTGATCCCGATCTCGGATGGGCTCCGACGACGCCTGCAGCTCCGATGGGAAGAATTGGCCAAGAATGGCCCGCGGTGAGACACGGGGTCGAGGTAGGGGACCTCTCCAACCCACGCCGACTGGCTTGTTCACCCCGAAACCCTTCGGCGACGACGAGGGTGACCGCGACGCCGTCTTGACCTCCTCTCGCTGCGCTCTCGCGGGAGGGCAAGGAGAGCCACCTCCCGACGATGGAAAGCCAATGTGTCTCCAAAAGTCTTCGGCGATCTCCTTCCCAGCCCTTGTCCCAAGATCCACTGTCGACCGCTCGCATTCCGGCAAGGTCGGCCGCTCCTCATCGAGGACCTCCAGAGCCTCCTCGAACGAAACCTCCAACTTGCAGTCATCCTCGTCAGATACCCCCTCCTCTAGGCATGAGAAAGAACCACCGGGGGAGAGCTCCGGCGAACCACCAGCACCGGTCGGCGGTGAGATCCCACCCGGCAGAAGCGTAAGCCACTGGCGCCACATATCACCTCGGAGTCGCATATCGAGTCGTAGCTAGCTAGCTCTAGGTTTCATTCGAGGCCACAGAAAACTTTGATCAAAATAAAATATTTATCATGCCTTATAAAATTGAACGGAGGAAGTAGCGATGGAGTTGCAGTTTGGCAAAGTCAAGACAAGACTCAAAGGAGGACTTGAGGAGGAAGGATAAAAGGAAAAGTCAAGATATTAAGGTTCATACAAAACAGCTCGTCAAGGCCCAAGTGGATGGTGTATTATGCATCACACCATCCCTAGTCCACCATGAACTCATGGACCAAAATTTACCTCCACTAACCTTTACAAGGACCAAGTCGTACTCGTACGCACTCCTACTCCTATTGCATCGATTACTACGAAGAGATACCCCCACTACTTCATCCATAATCACAACGACAACCAAGAAGACGATAGAGCATACGTCGATCACGTCGAGAGTGAAGCCATGCAACTCCCGGGCCCCCCTCCTGCACCAAAACAATCCGTGAAGAAGCGAACCCCGATGAAGAAGGGACGAGGTCTTGCTAAGAAGCTCTAATCACCTCTGCTGTCAACAAAGCCCCCAAAGCTACCAACAACGAGTTCAGAATCGATGTGCGACAAGCCTGCGAGGGCGGACCTTGCGGCAATTCAACGTATGCTCAACACGACTCAAGCTACCACCAGGGGAGTCAGGACTTCGGCGGTGCCTCGCTCTCAAGCAAACACCACGACACCGCCATGACCTCAACCGGACACACCTCCCTCTAGCTAACACCAAGGCCAAAAAAACAATGAAGGAGGATGAAGGGATGCAAATCCTCAAGGGTTGGAAGCTCCACCGCATGAAGCATGCCTCAAGACGGTCTCAACTAGAACAACCTACATTAAGAGGCACATGAACACCATGGAGAAGTGGTGGCCGAATTGAAGACATAGTCTCAAGGAGGAATCATCGAAATGGCCCTAGCCCAGCATTGGCCGACACTAGCATCCTACGAGCAAACTGAGCTTAACACTGACACCCGTCATACAAGAAGAAGATCCTCTACCAAGAAAACAAACACAAGATGATTGTAGAAATTAGCTGCAAAATGAGGATCGGCCAGCAGAGGTGTCTGTTGTGATGAGCAGACAACGTCGGCAAGGCAGGCGCTGAGTGCACTTTAGTTCCATGTGATGCACACAAGAGAACATGGTCTTTGCACGACTAGCTATTGTTTCTGAAGCACCAGGATCTGCAAGGCAAACCCCCAAACAGGCTCCTAAGATAGCCATGCAAACTATGCCGACCAACTCACTTCAAGGGACCAGAAGTTGAAGATAACGTGGCAAACAATGGTGGGGGGGCTGAATGACCAGGTTTGTTCAGGGCAAAAGGGTCGACAAGCTTGGCCAATCCTTCAAGGAGGACCTGTGGCCTTAGCCTCAGTTGGAAGCTGTTGTCCTGTGCCTGGCTAGACTGTAATAAACGGTCAATGTCATTCACATCTAGTACAAGGCACTTACCATCTTCAACAACAATTCTGGCTGCTAGCATTGGCTCTTTCACCAGATGCAGCAGCATCTACTTAAAGAGGATGAGTCCTACGTATGGAAGAGAATGATACTCTTCCAAAACCACCAGACCAGGACTTTGAGGGGAGAAACTGAATCTTCTCCCTGAGATTTGGCACATCGTTTGCTATACATGCTTGCTGGTAGAAGCCATCCGCACAAGAATCACTGTTGTGGCTTCTGGAGTGCTGCATTCCTAAAACAGAGTCTGTCTCTTCGGATGACTTATACTAGTATTTTGATCTTAACTTTATAGCCCAATTGGTCAACATTCTGGCCAACTGTATCAGAAGGATGTTGAGACAAACGTGTACTGTGTTTTCCTCTTACTGACTTCGGTTTCTTGTCTCTTGGTGAAGGCACAGTAAGAACATGATCAAACTTTCCTATCACCTCTGGAGAATGATGGTGATACAAGTGAGATTGCATGTTCAGGTAACTGTGATGCAATGGCTGGACTAATGGCAATCTCTGTTGCTGCTGCTGCTGAGAAAACAGCAATACAGAAATCGAACTACTCAGAAAAGATAAATGTTGCTGCCTGTAGATTAAGATGCTCAAAAGCACGAGGTGTAAGACATGCTCCGCCCATATCGCAGTCCATGAGATAGACTAGTCATAATATATGGAGAACCAGAAAGCGATGAACTTGGAGAACCCATTTGGTATCCAGCACCTGGTGGAGGATATGATGTAAGGGTGTGTTTGGTAGCCCGCATCAACACATATATTCTCTCCTAACCCCACATTTGGTTGTTTGGTAGGTCGGCTGGGGTCCATCGGGCAGTGTCCACCTCATACTAAAACTGGGCTCCATCGGGCAGTGCCCACCTCATACTAAAACTATCCCTCAGCCCTGACCGGTTGAGAAGCTCAAATCAAGCTTCGCACGTGAGCCAGTCTGAGTCCATCCGAAAAATCACACGTGCGAGCCCCACTCGTGAGTACTCGTGAGTCGGAATGACAGCCCCTGCAGGAACCCATGGTCATTTTCCCTTCCCACGAGTCATGCTCTGCCTCTCGCCCAGCGCCGCTTCAACCTCGGCCCGCCGCCCAGCGCCGTCACCCATCCCTCGGACTCCCTCCTCGCGCCGAGCTCGACCTCGCTCCGCCCTCACCGTCGCCGCCGGCCTACTGCTCCCTAAACGCCATGAGTACGGATGGTAATGGCCTCGAAACATGCAAACCCGACGGGTACCCGTCTTAAATGGGAAGTGTTTGATAAAATGTTAGACCCGCCAGGTCTAACAGGACTGGTATGAGGTGGCAAACCCGTACCCGTAGACCCACAGGCCTGCTCTAAGCCCTAATCCTATCCCAAATAATCCTATACCTAACCAAACGTCCTTGAGCTATGGACCCACACGTGACAACACACGCACACACATGTCTATTCCCACCAACCCAATCCTAATATTCTATCGTTTTATTCCCCCACGTGCGTCGGCGTCTCTCATGAAATGGGTACCCATCAGGACCCCAATGAGATCAGATAAATTAAATGGGGCGGGTATGGGGGGCGCGGACCCGGCTCCGAACCCGGTGGGTGCCATCCGGAGCCATGAGAAGCTCTCCCTCATACGCCCTCTTCCGCCCTATATGGAAACTCTCCTTGGCGGCCCTTGGAGGAGGAATAAGCATCGATGGGAGCTCTCCCTAGCGCCGGAGAGTTGAGGAGGAGGAGGAGGATCTCCGGCCAGCTGCTCCCTGGCGCCATTGATAGGAGTGCTCGGACCCGATTGGTTTTTTCTGTTTCTATTTAAGGTCCTTTTTGTAAAACTTTGGACCTGTTTGTAATTTTATATTTATGCAGCATGTCCCTACTCATACGAGCTAGCAAACAACATCTCTCTTCAACATTTCTCAACTCAGACAAGCTACCAAACAACCAACGTAATCTCAACACAGCCTGTATATATCCAGCTTGTATCAAGTCGGAAGGCCATGCTAGGGTAAGCCGGGCTACCAAACACACCCTAAATGAAGGAGATCTATGTCCCAGAATAGGTTCACTGGAAAGGTGTTGTACAGGTTCCAGGGGATAAGACGATGTTCGGCTCAATGGGTTCGATTCTCCAAAACGAGGCAAATACTGCGGCTGTGAACACAAGTGCTTGCTGTTCTGAATTTCATTCCTGTCTGGTATATCCTGATCTACCCAACCGTGAACTTCCTCAACTCAGTCAGTAGTCAGAGAACCTAAAAAAAGATAATAGTAAGCTCAGGAAAACAGGCATATTTAAGAATAAGGAAATGAAAATCTAGACATATATGGACAATATTTAGGGTCTGGTTATCATTTTGACATTTTCTCCTATTAAACATGTCTAATTTATGCTCTTGGCAAAGTGTTACATTTATCTATGTTTAGACTGCATGTAACATGGATAAAATTTTCTAATGTTAAGCTTCAGAACTAACTGGGGGCAGAAATGTTACTTCATTTCCCTGGAAATTTGTTCGTCTATCACCCAATAAAACCAGGATTCCTTTGTTCCGCTAGACTTCGATTCAACTGAAGACAAGGCATTTTTTCAGTATGCACTCCATGATAAATAAAAGGCAAAAAGAAAAAAAACATCACCCCAGGGACTATACTAAGTTTCGACTCATGAGGCCTAAAGATCTCTCTAAAAATTACAATATCTACTCGCCCTTGAGTTTAAAATATTAGTAAATATGGATTTTAGTGTTAAGACATGTAAAATTGCAGTCCCAGGCCTCATGCCATATTAACTCATGTGACCAATTAAATCTGAAAGTATGGTGTGATTTATCCACTTATATGTGAACGGCTGAAACTGAAAAAGGGAGTGACCCGTTATATTTTAACAAAGTGTAGTCCAAAAATCTTTAGAAGGCCATTACCAGTATTGCACAATTTGAAACACAAGATATAGTTGACTATATTACATGTTACAAAGGATCATGAAAAGGTTCAAGAAAAGAACTGCAAAGCCTTCAAAAGCATCCTACCCAAAGGATCATTTGCTACCTTGGACACACTCATTGTTTAAGACTGTGGTAGATGATTAGACATATTAAAACCAGTCATGAAATATAAGACAGTAAGACACTAATTGTAGTGATATAAGTTGCTAACCTTTGCAAACACGCTTGCAATATCATCAATTTCAGACAAGTTACTCAGACATACAAGAGCAAGACAAATATTCATCATGAAATATAGAAGAAACGTGACTATAGGGAATCAGGGATCAACAAGAAAGCAGCACTGAAAGGAATGTGACCAAAGTTACTAAGCAGGCAGGAAAAGACTTGTAGAATAAAAAAATCTTGGAACAGCCTATGAAATAAATGGGCAACATTCAGTATGAAAGTAGTGGAAATTAAGATGTTTCAGAATAATAAGTCAAAGGTTTGAATGCTAATTAGGAGCTCCATATAGGGGCGATCAAACTGCAAAGAGAGAAAATATAGCATTCTGTTCCCTAGACAAGTAAAAACGCTACAAATCCTTCATTCAAGTATGATAGCCAATTAGCTATATAGCTTACAGGCCTACTCAATTATATCCACTAACGAAAAGTAAATGCAGTTAATCAACATAAGCTTGCACTTGCACCTTCAAATACTACAAGGTGTCACCTATAGGTACATACTAAGGCCCTGTTTGGAACAGGATAGGAAAAACGTCGGAATAGGAAAAATAAAGGAATTGAGATGTCATACCTCTCAAATCCTATAGGAACTCAAAACATAGGAAAGATCCAAAGTAACTATTTGGATTGTAGGATATGAAATGCATAGGAAATCTTTTGAATTTTCAACCACCAGTCGTTGCTTTTTTTTTTCCTAGGCGAGGCCTACTTATAATCAAACCTGGATCAACAATATGGAAGCCACCTACAAAATCTATTAGTGGACAGTTCAAAATCAAGTGAAATACGTCAATCTTGCTCACACTGAATCTTATCAATTATTGGACCATGCAAAATGTGCTAATTTCACATGCAAAGATACTCACAAAAAATTATCCGATGAAAGATTCTAACCTGACACAAGAAAAGTAGAAAGTGATGTAATTAGCCATGCACACAGGTAACAGCAAAGCAGTTAATCAAATCTGCTAAGATTGCTTAGTGGGCACGACCGGGCCTTAGGTAGATTTTTTTATGGGGCGTGTGTGAAGACGTGATTTATATAGAGCAAAAAGAAAAGCAAAGCATCGCTACAAGGGGCTAAGCTCCAGTTCGCGCCAGGATTTTTTCCATTGGATCGGAGCGCATGTTATTTTTCCTGTGAAACGTGAAGCGTAGGAAGTCAATCCTATGGAAATCCCTTCCCTATTCCCGCGTTTCAAAGGGGTCAAAGGAAATGTTTCCTCTGAAAATCCTATCCTGTAAAATTCCTACAGAATTCCCGTGTTCCAAACGAGCCCTAAATAGTAATCTCTTTAAACTGCACCTGGTGATCAGGCCTTGAAAGATGGATGTGGGTACACAAATCTCAGTTTTTAATGGCAAACAATGAGGGTGCTTGTGTATGTGGTGAGGTGTAGCGCAGAATAAAGAAAGCTTCAAACAATATTCTGCGAAGATGCAGGTCTGTAATTTTTGAATTTTCCAGAGAACAAGAACCTACAGTTGTAACCTTTGATTTTGACTACTAACTCCTAATACCATGGTGAAGCACATTTGGGCTAGAGAGCAATGGAAGCTGAAACTGAACCAGGGGAAGCAACTACTATAGAATCAGGTAACCAAGGAAGTTTACTGAATCCAAAGAGATATGCTACCATCATGTATTCATGTCTTTTCGTGCTGACAATAGCCTAATTCACATTTCGCCCTGTACTAAGTAATACTGAGAAAAACATGTCCATAGCTGACACTACTCAGGTAGTGTGTCAACCATTTACTTCAAAAAAATCTATCTTATTCAGTCAAGTCACCGATTAGAAACATCAATTTTTCAAGATTTTCTTAGCCAGCCAAAAAACACATAGAATTCTACCTACATGATTACACAGTTTAGGGAAATCATAGCGCTTTCTTTAGGGATCCACACATATTAGAATATGATTTTCGTATCATATTTTCTTATACAAAACTAGAGGGACAGATCTTTTGCCCGAAAAACTGATCCAACAATGCCAAAAGTTAGGACATATAGTCCTTATGCTTAGCTATCATCCAACTGCACAAAACAGTATCCGCTCATCCCAACAGTAGAACACACCGACGAAATGAAGACTGTATGGAACAGGCAATGCACAATAATTCAAAGCTTTCCAACATCAGCAAGCACCAACAAAATCAGAAATTTAATAATCATGCAATGCACACAATTGATAGCGAAAAGGAAGCCGGCTTTGCGGGATACAAAGTCGCTAAGAGAGAGTCGCACCTCTTCCCCCACAGAAGACAACTGGTAAGCCCCATCATCATGTCCACCAAACACACCGCCATAGGCGTCCACACCTCCATCGCCCACCAGGCTGCCGAGCTCCAATCCCTCCAGGGACTCGTTGTCGAAGAGCGTCTACTGCGCTGCATTGAAGCACAAGTTCTCTGCAGAAGGAAAGACAAACATTTCTTTTGATACCACGCGGAGAAGAAATTCAGCAGAAACACGCGAAGACACACGGCACAGACAGAAAAGAGTACGGCGCCTGCAGCACAGATTCAACATAAGACCACTGAACTCAAGCAGATCAAACTCAACAGCAGCCCACCAGAATATATACACCGACACTGCTAGCCAGCGGAAGGCTCACTGCAGTGGAAGACGAGGAGGAGGCGCCTCCACCGCCTCAGTCCACCCTGAGGCCCCTCATCCTGCACCGGCTTGAGTTCTAGGATTTGGGTTTGCGGGAGCAGACGCGCCTGGGTTTTGTATCTGAGAGCTACGAGAGGAGAGAGAGATACAGAGGAAGCTCCCTCAGTATTCCTTCCTTACTTCCCTTCCTTTCTTTCTTTGGACTTACGAAACAAATATGACAGACTAAAATATCGAAACTGAAAATGATAGTTCAGGCTTTTCCATTCCGAAATTGGAAATCATATTATTTGTATGGAGTGCTGGCATAGATAAAGAAATCTCTCGTAGTACAAAAAAAAAATTGAATTGAAAGTACAAAGGTATCCTGGAACAGAGAAAATGACTGAACTAAAAAATGATCATCCTCTATTCAAAAATCTTCTCACCAGTTGAGAAAATCAAGAAAATGACTGAACTAAAAATACAAAGGTATCCTGGAACAAAGAAGACTATTTTCCAGGTTTCGGAGTTTGTTAGATCCATGTTAGAAGCCTTTGCAGCCTCCAGAATATTTCCCGTGAGACCAACACCAACTATGCCAGCCAATGTCCCAGCTGTATTAGAAACCCCCATGACTATGCTGGCAAATTTTGGAGCAACATCCATATGATTCACGGCAAACCCTGCTCTTCCTAGAGCCAGAAAACCAAGAGAAAGCGATGAACAGATAACAGTCCCTGAGGGCGTCCCGAATGAAGGAAGAGCCATAAGTGCAACAGCAGCGGCAACAAACCCAATGGTGTTCAGGAGCTTCCTTGTCTTGGTAACTGATAAGATCCTTTTTGTAATCAAGTGATCAGCAACCACTCCACCAATATTGGAGAAAATAAACATGTTGAAATAAGGAAGCATCTTTGAGGATCCCATATCCTGGAGGCTAAGCTTAAGGGCTAATTCGAAATAGGTTGGCAGCCAGTTCATGATAACATACAAGGCATAGTGGAAGGTGAAGTTGTTCACCACAATTGCCCAAACAGGTAGACTGAAGATAATCTTTCGCCATGGTATCTTTACAGTACGAGGTGCAACAATCCCTCCTGATTGCGCCTTAATCTTCTCTCGAGATGCTACCTTTGGCATTGACAGTTTTGGAAGGTCGGCCCTGGGTGGCTCACTGGAAAACTTCAACCATATTATAGACCATGCTACTCCAAGTACTGCTTCGACAAAGAAAACAGATTGGGGTCCCATGTGCTTCACCAGACTTGGAAAAAACAGCATGCCACCGGCTGCCCCGAGGTACATCCCCGAAGTTGTTAAAGACACCGAACGAGAGCGCTCCTGCGGCGGTACCCATTGAGCCAGGACTGTGTGAATGGCAGGAAATATGAAACCTTGTGCTACACCAACAAAAAGGCGGGAAAGGACCAGGATGACTACTCTGTTGGGGTCGAGTGGAATCAGACCGCATATCAAAGACCAAAGCACGAACGACATGAGCAGAACACGTCGACCTCCCAATCTCTGAGCTGCCCATCCACCAGGAATTTGTGACAAGACATAACCATAATAGAACATAGATAGTATCAGGCCCTTGTTTGCTTGATTCACATTGATTGCATCAGCTGCTACGGTGTAAGCAATTGAGAAACCAACACGCTCAATGTAACAAACATTTGTGCAGATGAATGTCAGCAGTACAATGACATAACGCCTTGGGAACTTCATTCTTGCCATTACTGACTAGGGACGGATCACAAAAGTGTTGTAGCAGTCTTCTTAATCAGGCCACCACTTGCTGACCTCCCACGAATAATCACCACGGTTTACCATAAACATGTCTTTCTTCCTTCCATCTTTAGGGATACAAAGATCTGAAACAGACAAAATACTGATCATTCACCTATGTGAAACAATGTGGGATTCTTCAGCTGCGCTTCATATATCCATAGCAGTTTACTGATCTCAAAAGTAATTCAACACAGAGAAAGCACTATATGCTGCACATTAACTCAATAGACCTGCCCAATGAAGATGGAAAAAACCAACACCTCTTGGTTAGATGAATCAAGCCATGAATATTAATTGATTTCTACGACTATGCAATGTGAGAAAAGAGTTGGAATCCTACACTAGCCTCTCGAAACAGGCTTTCGCCCCGCTTTATAAATAAAGCAACCACACAACATCCATACAGAGTACCACAACCAACACTCTAGCCCACGCAACAACCAAAACAATGCCCAAAAAAAGGAAGAGAAAGAAAGAAAAGGGCGGGGGGGGGGTGGAGTGGGTAGAGAGATGAGAGAACCGTCCCAAAGACGGGGGGGGGGCGCGGGAGGAAGGCGCCTCAGGTGGGCACCGGGGAAGCGATGCGGCGCGCGGTAGCAAGCAGTCTGTCGATGTAGCCATCTAGCCGTGCCCTGTCCCGCTGCCTACAGAGCGGGTACCACTGCTGCAACAAAGCCAAACATTTAAACAAGGAGTCAGATGCACGTCGCAGGAAAATCTTTTCAATCACCATCTTATTGCGCGTCGTCCACAGGGACCACATCAGCGCCGCGAACACCAACCAGAAGAGGCGTGAGCCCCCGCCGGTCCGGTGTGCCCGATCCTCCAGGAACTCACCAAGGTCCGAGGCCCGCCACGCCGGCCCCAGCGCCTCATAGGCGAAGTTCCATACAAATCGGGCAGCGGGACACACAAAGAAGATGTGAGTACTAGTCTCCGGACATCTACAGAGGGGGCAAAGCCCATCCCCAGGGCCGTGACGCTTCGCCACTTCCAGCCCAGATGGCAACCTATCCCTTAACAGTTGCCAGACGAAGATCTTAATCTTCAGCGGGAGAGGAGCTTTCCAGAGTGGTAACGCCCATACACTAGTTGGCCCAGCGAACTGGGCCCTATACGCCGATTTGACCGAGAAGGCCCCCGAGGGGGCCAAAGACCAGGTTACCTGATCCGGCCCCCCCAAAAGGGCCTCAGGCAACTCATCCCTAAGCGCTGCCCACTCAGCGGTCTCGGCCGGTCCAAAGGTGCGACGGAACAAGATGTTCCACCCGTCGTTCTGGAACGCCGCCGCTACCAACTGGGTGGGCTCAGCGCAGATAGCGAAAAGTCGTGGGAACTCCAGCTGCAGCGCCCGCTCCCGAAGCCAGGGGTCCAGCCAGAACATGGTCCCTCTGCCATCTCCAATGGTGAATCTAGCGCCCTTCCTAATGTTCTGTTTAATCGCTTGGATGGATCTCCAGAACAGGGATCCCTCCTGACGATCGCAAGCCAAGAGGGGTCGGCCCTGAAGGTACTTGGCTTTAACAAGCTGAAGCCAAAGGCCTCCCTCCTCTCGTAGGATGCGCCAGACCCATTTCAGCATGAGAGCCACATTCATCTTCCGAGACGCGAGAAGACCTATGCCCCCGAAATCTTTGGGGGCGCACACATCTGCCCACTTGACCATGTGATATTTCTGGCAGCCTTTAGCATCCTGCCAGACGAGCTCCTTGTCAAAGGCGGCGTGAACTCCCTCAGGCAGTGAGTAAATCCCCATCACATAGGAGGGGATACTAGCCAGGCAGGCCCCTATAAGGGTGGACTTGCTTCCCTTAGAGGTAAAGCGTCCGCGCCAGGGTTCTGCCTTGTGTCTCACCCTCTCCATCGTGGGCTCGAGGTCCCTGATGAGGATCCTCGAGTCGCTCAAAGGCACCCCCAGATAGTTAACAGGGAAGGCGGTCAACCTACAATTGAGGTTGTCTGCTATCCGTTGTTGGTCTTCTGGGGATATCCGAGGACTACCACCTCGCTCTTCTCGAAGTTAATCTTTAGGCCTGACATGGCCTCAAAGCACAGTAGCAGGAACTTGAGGTTAATGATATCCAACTCCGAGCCCTCCACCATGATCATAGTGTCATCTGCATACTGCAGATGGGTGACCCCTCCCCCTGGGATGAGGTGACCAACAACCCCTGATATGTGCCCGGCCATCCTAGCTTTATCTAGGATAGCCGCCAGGGCATCAACGGCTAGGTCAAACAGGATGGGGGAGATAGGGTCCCCCTGCCTCACCCCACAGGAGGAACTAAAATATGGGCCAATAGCCCCGTTTATGTTGATCGCAGTATTGCCACTCATGACGAGTTGCATGATCCACGTGATGAAACGCCCATCAAAGCCACGCCGTTGGAGGACCTGACGAAGGAAAGACCAGTCTAGCCGATCGTACGCCTTCTGGAAATCTAACTTCAGAAACACCCCTTTGTGGTGCCGGACCTTGACCTCATGAACAATCTCATGAAGCGCAAGGATCCCATCGTGGATAAAGCGTCCCTTGAGGAATGCAAACTGAAAGGGGTGAGTAATACGCTCAGCAACTGGTGCCAAGCGCATCGCACACACCTTAGAGAAGATCCTCTGGATGACATTTATCACCGTGATGGGCCTAAACTGGCGGATGTCCGTGGCCCCTACTACTTTCGGGATCAAGGTCACCACACCATAATTTAGCCGCGACATGACAAGAGTACCAGTATAGAATTCCTGGAACATCGGCATGATCACCTCTTGCAAGGTCTCCCAAAAGGTTTGGAAGAAGGCCACTGGGAGTCCATCCGGCCCTGGGGCCGAATTAACTCTCATCTCCCTCACTGCCCGTCGAACCTCCTCCGGAAGAAACGGCAGAAGCAATTGTGCGTTTTCCTCCGGCGAGACAAGAGCCCCAAGGGACCAAGTCTCCTCCGCCAAGGCAACTCCCGATCGGGGGGTAGCGGTAAACAGCTCCTTGTAGAAGGAGTAGATATGGGAGGACAAGGCCGCCTCTGTCTCCAGGAGCGCCCCGTCATCCCAGAGAAGGGGGATGGAACACCGCCGCCGCCTTCCATTGGCAATGGCATGGAAGTAGGCCGTGTTGGAATCTCCTTTCATGATCCAGTTCTGGCGACTCCGTTGCCGCCAGAACACCTCCTCACCCTTGTAGATCTCCATAAGGGAGGCCTCCAGGGTGTACCGTATGGACCACTCATCAGCGGTCAGGCCCACAGCGTCGGCGGCCAGATCTAAGGATTGAATCTGGCCAAGGAGGGCATCTTTGTTCCTACGTATCTCCGCACCTAGATTAGCCCCCCAGCCCCGCATGTATTGACGGACGCTTTTGGCACAAAAGTGCCACACATCTATCGCATTATACATGCGAGGGGGGAGGCAGCAGCCGCCAACCACTTAGCCCGAACTGCTTCCACAAAGCCTGGTTGACCAAGCCAGAACTCCTCGAAGTGGAAGTGGTTCTGTCTGGGCGCCGCTGTCCCCCCCGACGTCAGGATCAGGGGGGAGTGGTCGGAACCTACCCGCGTAATGGCCCGTAAGGAGCACAGCGGGAAGGCCGCCTCCCACTCCACCGAGACAAGAACCCGATCCAATACACTGCGGATAGGGTCCGCCTGGTTATTGGACCAGGTGTATCTCGCCCCACCCGCTCTATCTCAATAAACGCCATATCCGCGATGAAGTCATTAAACATATGCATCCTAGGGAAGTCTACATTCTCCGAACTCTTTTCCTCCGGACAGCGGATCAGGTTAAAGTCTCCCGCCACCACCATCGGGATAGTGCAGCGGTCCACCTTACCCCTCACTTCCGCTAGAAACTCAGGAGACCTACTATGGTCCGCAGGGCCATAAACGATAATCACCTCCCATTGAAAGTGAGTGCGTCTATGGGTCAGGGACATGCTCAAGAAGAACTCCCCGCGGTCCATATCCTCTACCTCGAAGGTATCCTCCTTGGCGCCAAGGAGAATCCCACCCGAGCGACCCGTAGCCGGAAGCCATTGCCACGCAAATTTATGGCGGCTCAAGCTTTCCAATTCCGGGATGGAGAAATCCTGACGGATCGTCTCCTGGATGCCAACTATATCCGGGTCTTCGTCACGAAGGTAACTAATCAGCTGGCGCCGTCGGCCGTCCTGCCCGAACCCCCGCATATTCCAAATGAATTGGGAAACATTCATTGAGAACTAGCCGGGTTCGTCCCCTTACGGGGGACAGATCGGGCCCTACCAGAGGTCGAGGGCCGGGACGACGACTTGGCGGGTCTCCCGCGCTTCCTCCCAGGTTGGGAGGAGGCAGCAGGAGTCACCGAGGGAGTCTGTGAAGGAGCGGATCCACTACCTGACCCATGCATCTCCTGCCCGGGTCCAGTAGGATCCAGGGGCCCCTGCTGCCCACGCTCAGCCTGCGCCCGCGCGGCCGCAAGGGCCCCCTCAAAGATCTCCTTCGCTCTAATAGCTTCAATCTGTTCACATCTTGGGCCCTTTTCACCGCGAAACACGATATCACAGTCGGCAGCCACCTGGGCCAGGTGGTCCAGATGGACCGAGTCTAGCACCGAGAACCGAGAGCCAGAAAGGGGGAAGGGGAGTGGGAGGGGGAGAGGGGGACGGGAGGAGGAGGGCCGAGACGTACCAGTCTCGAGGTCGCGAGCCGCCCTACGGCGAGAGGCCACCACCTCCACCGTTGGAACCGTCAGCTCGCCCCCTGCCTTCGAGGCAAGCCTCGCACTGGCGCGGGTGGGCGGGGGGGGGGGGAGGAGGCCTCGGCCGCCAGGACGGGCGGTCCCCAGGACCAGCCACGGGAGTGTCGGGGAAGACCGGGACTGTGTCCAGGGAGCCCGCGGACGGCGTGGCCGGGACGGGCGACGGAGACCCCCGAGGCGGGGACGGGGGGGTCCCAGGCGAGCGGACGTAGCAGACGACCCCTGGCGAGCGCGGAGAGTCAGGGGCCTGCACCACCATACCCACACTCGTGGAGTCCTCCTCTCCGTCCGGCAGCTGCTGTGGAGACTCGGGAAGAACCTGAGATGTATCACTCCGGCCCCCAAGCTCCATGGACCCTGGACCCACACCGAAGTTGGAGCCGTATTGAGAGAGCGGTGCGCCCAAAGCCGGGACCTGGAACTGTCCTGGCGAAGATGCCTGAAACAGTGCCTCCACCCTCGCCTCCAACCCCTGCGGCGGAGGCGGCGGAACGCTCTCCCGCCCCCCAAGAGACGGCTGAGCGCCCTCCCCGTCCTCGTGTCCGTCGGAGTGGCCGTCATCGGAGGAGGAGTCATCCTCCTCCCCAGACCGGTCCTCAGCCGAGTGGCCTTGAGTAGGGGGCGACGGCTGGCGGGCGGAGAGAGATGGGTCCTCCTGGCCCGACACAACCTCCACCTCCACCTCAAGGGATCTGCCCTGCCTGCCAAAGAAGAACGGCGGAAGAGTACCTGGTAGTCGAACCGGACCATCCCCAGGCAAGGACAGAGGATCCACCTCCTGGAACACTCCTACCGCCTGAGAGATCCTAGCCACAAACTGGTGTGTCCGCGTCTCCCGAGGAAGTCCGAAGAGTCTGATCCAGACTGAGGAGAGGGTGGCGACCGTGTCCGGGTCGAAGGCGGACTTGGTGATGGCGACCTTGATGTTGTGCACTGGCAAAGTGGTTGTGGACGCCCAAGACACGGCGTTGAGGAGGCCGAGGGACGGGAAGGCAACCGCAAACACCGAGGCTGAGATCTCCCTCACCACCCAGGGGGCCACTGCATCGAGACGGACGAGCTCCTCACGAATGATCTCGCTCGTGATCTCAAACGAGTGCTCCACATCCTGGGTAGGCAGAACCGAGATGGTAGCCATGTGCTCCGGCGCAGCAATCTCAATGCCACCCATGTCAAGGTAGAAGAACCCCGTGTCGATGCCCTGGCCCAAAAGCTGCAAAGTCCCCTGTCCCCCGCACCCACACACTCCAACTCCCTCCAAAGTCGGTGCCGCAGAGGTCACCTCGGGACGGGGGACTCCTAGGGACTGCGACACGGACACGTCGGCGGCGGGCTTCTTCTTTCTTCTCTTATTCTTCTTTTTCTTCCTGGCGTCACCATCCAACGGCCGAGACCCCGTCGCCACCACCACTGCACACTCGGCAGGTTGAGGCCCACGAGCCGGTGACGAGGCACGGCCCATCCGTGCAGGGTCGGGACGCGGCGGAGACCTCCTGCCCGTTCGCCCACCCTCCCGGGCACCCGCAGCAGCGCCTCGCGCCTGTTGCCGCCCACGGCGTGCCTCGAGGGACCCTCGCAGGTCGCGCTCGCGGTGGAGCGCACCCGGGGACGGCATCCGCAGGGGCGACCTGCGCCATGTCGCTTCACGCCTAGGCGAGGACCCCCGGCCACCACGCCCCGACGAGGCAGGCGCCTGCCTGCGTGCCCCAGCTGGCATCTCCCCGGCGGCGACCGCCGGCCCGGTGGACGGTACGTGGCCGCCATGGCTCGGTGCGGCGAGCTCCTGCGAGGTGGAGATGCGTGCATGGGGCGGCGGACCGGGGATGCAGGGCGACGTGGCGGGGAGGCAGGGCGTCTTGGCGGGGAGGGGGAGTGCGACCGGCGGCGTTTCATGGCTTGGGACGCAACCACCGCGGCGTACGAGCGAGAGAGCACCGGCGGCGGCTGGGTACGAACTGCTCTACGCGCAGACGAGGAGAACCGCTCGATCTGATCCTCACGAGCCGGAAACCCTAACGACAGGTCTCGGAGGCCCTTCTGAAGCCAGATCCAGGCCCCAGTCGTCGCAGTGGGCCGGCCTGGGCCCGGGCCCAGCAACGAGAGCGGGGGCGGGGGGAAGTCACCAGCGGCCCGACAATCTTGGCTCCGCCAGCCCAAGATGGGCTGGCCAACCAGGCCGTGCGCAGGCTGGCCCACTAGGGCGTGGCCCACCAGCCCGTTCTGGGGCGTCCTCTCGACCGCAGGGTTCGACCCCGAGCGAGGCGGCGGCGCAGCGCCAAGGTCGCGCGGCGAGGGTTCCGGTGAGCGCGCCGCCGAGGGGGAGTTCCTCGCAGCAGCGCCGCCCACCTCACCTGCGCACGCCGTGACCCTCGCATCCACGCCCTCCACCAAGCTCCCGCGGGTACCCCTGGGCGCAGCCATCCCCGAAGACCGGGCGGGCGGACCAGCCCGCCGGCGGCGCGACGGCGACCAGGTCGCAAGGGCCAGGAAGTCCCCCAGGGTCGGAGGCACCGGTGGCGAGCAGCGAAGCTCAGCCTCCAGTCGCGCCTCGTCCGCGACGTCCGCCCACCGGCGACCGCGGATGTCGGCGCTCCTCGCAGGGTCCTCCGGCCCCGGGCGCGGTCCGTCCTCCGGCACCATCGTCCGAGCACGACGAGATCCTACACCGCCGAGCGCGGACTAGCGCGAGGCCTCCCGGCGAGCATCCCGGCGAGAGCGCTCCCCGCTAACATACTCTTGAGACCGTCTTCCAATCGGCCCTGTCAGGGTTTGTCGGGGACTCGGCGTGATGGCGGTGGCGTCGCGGCTGGCGGTGGCGCGGGTGGTCTCGCCCGACGGCGGCGCGGGGAGCAGCAGGAGGGGGCGGCAGGGGTTTGCGGTCGTCGGATTCCCCGCGGCGTCCAGGAGCGGGAGAAGGCGCGGCGGGGCCGTGGCGGCCAGCCCCCCGACGGATGAGGTGGCGCAGTTGACGGAGCCCCTCACCAAGGAGGACCTCGTCGCCTACCTCGCATCCGGGTGCAAGCCTAAGGAGAACTGGAGGTGATACACTAGCCTCAACTATGCTTATACTGCAAACTGCAATTTGCAGGGCATAGAGTTTAGACTGTCATAACCTTTACATTCCGAGAAAACACGGGCAACAGATTTTAAATTCTTGTGCCTTTTTTATGAAATTGATTTGCCATTCATTCAAATGCGCATTGGGTGATCGCATGTATGTTGGGCCAAAAACTGCAACCACTGTCCGGCAGAACTTGTTCAAGCACTCAAGGGTCGTGGACTCGCTCATGCGCAGGTAGTCATCTTGTGCATCTGCGGGAGCACTGTATGCAAGCAACCTCATGGCCATCGTGCACTTCTGAATAGAGGTAAAGCCTACCGTGCCGGTGCAGTCCTTCTTCAACTTGAAGTAGGTGTCGAACTCCCGGATGGCATGCATGATCTTGAGGAAGAGCGTGCGTTTCATCCTGATTGAGGGGCATGCTAATATCTGACTAACTGAACAAGCCCATCAAAACCGAAATTGAGCTTGATCTTTTTATAAGCACCTAGCATTATATGTATTGCCTAAGTGTTAAATCAAAGCTTGGACGCACAACTACTGATCATGTGGGTTCCCAATGAAGAACATAATGCCCACGCATTCGAAGTAAAATGAGAGATCTTGGTCCGAAACTCCATTTTGACATGCGCATATGACCATCAATGCTCTTCTTTGCCCGCTGACAACCTTGAACAGTGAGGGACAGATGCAGATAACTAATTTTTCCACCTTGACACAGATTTGCATCTAGGAATTCGAATCGTTCACCTAACTTGCGAGATCTCCACCACCAACCTCCAGTGCGGAGCGGATCACTGGGAGATCTGTTTCTCTCTGTCAAAAAAAGCTAGCTACAAATCACCACCTCGCCGACTACCACCCCACGCCGTCAAGCTCCATTGGCCGCCACCTGATTTCCGCCTCCCACGGTGCCCTCACCTGCCTGTTCCCCTTCCAGCCTGCTCGGATCCGGCTAAAATGGCGTCGCGGCGGCCGGATCCGGCACTGACCACCGTGCCTCAACCAAATCCCCCCCTCTCTCTCACTGAGTATCTCGAGAGGGATCGTAAAATCCATACCTTGCTGACGCGAGGAGGAGATCGCGGAGGGAGCTCTGCTCCGGACAGGCGCGGGAGGGATTCCGAAGGGGGAGCAGTTGCGGTAGAGGATGCTCTCGTCCTCCGCGTACTGGGCTGCGAGGCTCACTGGAAGCGTTTTTTAGCCCTGCGTCGTCTATTTGGCCCTGCTCAAATTGGATTAACAGAGAAAAAGTTATGAATTTTGCAAGTTCCCAATTTTAATGGCATTTTCTGTATTTAATTAATAAGTGCAAAACTTTTAACAGAAACATTTTGCAAAATTGCTATTTACAGAAAGAGCTCTTCAAAATGAAACCACTATAATTTGAATCATTCCATTTGGACCATTTATGATTTTGGTGCATTTTACAAGTAAATGCTTGAATCTGTTTTCATTTTATTTAGACAGAGAAAACAGTTGGGACTTTTTCTACCAAATAGCGCCATAGCTCTGCGTGGGGATTGTACTCGTGTCTCCAAGGTGAGATCCAGAGGCAACAACCACTGGGCTGTGTGTGCACCTGTTAACATTAGCAGATCTGCAAGTTTAAGATGTTTGTATAGCTCGTTAACTGAACTTCAAAGCACAAGTTACTGAAGAACCACGAGCACGCACTGCCGGCGACGTCCAGAACCTGGCAGCAGGCGGCGACTCCGGCACACAAACGAGCAGGGGAAAAGAGGGAATCGGACCGGGATCTCACCCTCGACGCGTGGGTGCACTTGGTGAGGCCGGAGGTGGGCTGTAGCAGGAATGTGAGATCGCCGGAGTTGCGCCGGCTGAGAAGAGGAAAACAGAAGGCGCGGTCGATTCGCGTCGTCCCGCCTCGATTCCTTTGGCGAGGGAGAAGAGGAAGACACTGCGAGGCTTTTGCCCCACTTCGATCTGTCCTGTACGCCTCCAATCGCCGGCGACGAGCGGCGGCGTCCTAGCTAGGGTTTCGGCTCGGTGGGGAAAAATACACAGAGAGGAAGCGGGCTAGGGTTAGGGTTTCCTTCGCGAGAGAAGGCAGGCGCGGTGTCGATGTCTTATTCTTGGCCAAGAGCTATGTATGGCCGATGTGGAGCAGTGGTGGAGCGTGAACAAAATACAAGAGGGGGCTAAATCCATAGAAAACAACAAATAAGCATAACCCTATGTTTGGATATAGGAAAAAAGTCTAGGAATTGAATTGGATATTGAATTCCAAATCCAAGATGGAAAGGAAATGACCTGTAATTCAAATTTTGTTGTTTGGGTGTACTTGGTATTTCTTCTTGGAATCAAATAGTGGCACCCAATTCCAATTCTTGTTTGGACGTACGAAACATGGAATTTGATATTTTGTTGGGTTTGGACAATATAAATTGTCTATGTGTATGTAAAATATCATGTGTATATTTGAACGTTTAAACATTATTTTTCGCACATAATAATATTAAAATATTGGAATCATAAACGTCAGTTCTTACAAGAAAAATCATCTTTTGGAGACTGCGGCAACTATCGTGCATGCAAAGAACTACTATTTTAGAACTCAATTTAGTCCGAACTACTATTTTAGAACTCAATTTAGTCCATCGGTGATATTGCCGCCAAGTCGCTCGAAGCTAGTTCGCTTCATGAATTTATCAGGTGCTGAATTTACCAAAATATTCATTAGCAAAGGAGCATGGTTACTGGTTCGTTGACGATTTCAGGACTGTAAAATTACAGGCAATGATCCGCATATTAGCAAAGGAGCTCCAAGGCACGCTCCAGTCTCTTGCAGTAGGATCAACTTCCTAGTCCCACCACCAGATGAGAGCAGTTGCGTAACCAACCCACTTGTTCAATCCATGAATTGCATTATGTGGCCTCACAGATTCAGGAGTATTGGTGAGCTATGCTGAAAGATGGCTCGGAGCTCTGCAATGTTGCATCTAAGTCACGAGTTTTTCTTCTGCTTAGTGCAATTAAATAATGTAGTTCATGACTTCCAGGAAAGAGGTGAACAAGTACGTCTTCAGGATCAAGAAACACTGCACTTGGCAGAAAAGGGCAAAGAGCTCTGTCTCCACCTGATATCCAAAACTGCAAATTCATGATCTAAACACCAGCTCTGTCTCCACCTGATACCCAGTGACAATCTAGAATGTGCAATTCAATAGAACCAACATGAATATTTGAAACAAAATAGGCAGTCGTACTGGATCAATGGAAAGCAAAGTGACCGGCTTGGGCATGGCCAGGAAAGTGGCTGGCTTACAGAGGGCCAGGGGAATGGCCGCCGGCCGCCGTCACCCTCCCGCCGTCGCTCCCCTTGTCGCCACCACTCCCCATCCCGGCCCGTTCGATCTAGGGTTTGGGGTGGCAGGGCTGTGGGGAGGACAGACAGCGTGGTCTGCAGGGCGCTCGGACGGAGGGCCGGGTAGGAGAAAGGTAGAGGAAGACGGGGAAGCGGGAGAAGGAGAGGACGACTCACCGGAGCCGCCGCCGCCGCCGGTGTGCTCCAGGTTGAGCTCCAGGGTCCTGGTCGCGCGGGCAGGTGAGACAGGAGAAGCGGTATGCCTCGCTCGCTCGTTCGTTTCCGAGCGTTTCCGAGCGTCGAGGCTCGAGAAAATTGCACACAGCACCATGTTTTGGTAGTAAAGTAGCACAGAACACATAAATTAAACCTCTTTTACAGCTAGCCCAGGTCTTCGTCTAATAAGTTACAGCTAGCCTAAAATATTGATTGAGCAGCTTAATAGGTATGTGACATGGGTACCTATGACCACTATACATTATTTCTATACCGTATAGACCACCATACGATGTGGTGATGCTCACACACCCATACACGGTTTTATGTTAATACAAACATATTTTGTATTGTTCGGCAAGTATGATTGGCATTTCATTATCGGAACTCAAACTGAGGGATCTACATATAGCGCGGTACTCCAAAAGAAATTTAAATTTGTATTTTATTTCATTTTCAAAATATCAAAAAGAACTCTCAGCCGGTGATATGTATAAAATTTCAAAATATTCATTGTATTTTGGCCTCGGCGAAAGGAACAAATTTACAGACCTGAATACGTGAAAGTACGCGCGGTTAAATAAAATCTTGGCACATTTATCATTTTGTGTAGCGTAGAATAATACGTATATAGACTTAAGAATTTATACAGCAGCAGATCTCGACTTTATCGACATTTACGTATTTTTTAATTTTTAAAAACATAAACGACCAGATTCAATTTTTTTAAACCAAGCTACATATAGTTTCGCCTTCAAAACACTGTACTCGTACCATAGTCCACTTTAGGGTAGGTTGCAATTAAAAATATTGTCATATATAATTAAAGTATACATTACATAACAGAATACCGTATAATGATCATGGTCACGTCTGATAACTGTTAAGGTTATAAATCAATGTTTTGGGCTAGCCGCAACTTATTAGATAAAGAACTGGGGCTAGCTGCAAAAGAGGTTTGATTTATGTGTTTTGTGCAACTTTGTCACCAAAGCATGGTGTTGTGTGCAATTTTCTCTCGAGGCTCGAAATTAGGCATGTCTCAATGCACCGTCTCTTAGCACGTTATCATATGTCTGATAAAAACTTAAGAGACAACATGTACAATGCATTGTATCTTAGATGTTGTATCTAAATTAATAATTTTGGGCTCATGCATGCATTTGATTGGCCTAGAGCCTTTTTTTGCCTATGGCCACGTGTCAAGATTGTATCTTAGCTAAAATACAACCTCACTATTTCTCTTTATTAACTATAGTGCCACATAAGCAAAATGACTATGAAACTGTGCTAAGAGACTTGCAATGGGACAGGCCTTAGGGCATCTCCAGTCGTTGCGCCCCCCCAGGACGCAAAAACCCTCGCTTTTTTAGCGCCGCGGCGCGAAACGGCGCTATTCTCGGAACTGGGGGGGCGCGTTTCCCAGCCGTGAACCCAGGCCGCTCCCCCAGCGGCGACTCGGCCAAATTTGGGCAATGAAAAAAAATCCCACCAAATAAATAGAGTTTTGCCACACAAATAAATAGAGTTTGGTCACACAAATAAATAGTTCAACAATTTAAAAAAAAAAATAACACTAGTCATCGTCCTCAACATTGCCATTCCCCTTTCGCGCCCACAAATGCTTCACCAGGTTCTCCTGCAGAGCATGATGTGTTGCAGCGTGTCGAATCTCCTGTCGCTTGGTGAGGAAGTCTGTCCATGATGCCGGCACCTGGTGATCAACATCTGCAAGAGGGCCCTGCCGGTAGTATGGTGTGCTTGTCTCACTGTCAGGCACCGGGTCATCCCGCTCACTCTCAATGATCATATTGTGCAAGATCACACAACACTGCATCACCTCCCACATGTTGGACTTCGACCAAGTCATAGCTGGGTACCGGACAACAGCGAATCGAGATTGCAGCGCACCAAATGCCCGCTCAACATCCTTCCTGCAAGCCTCCTGGCACTTGGTAAACCAAGCTTTTGCGCTTCCTGGGATAGGGTTGGAGATGCTCTTCACAAATGTTGCCCACTTCGGGTAGATGCCATCTGCAAGATAGTACCCCTTTGTATACTGATGTCCATTGATCTCATAGTTCACAGGGGGGGCATGGCCTTCCACAAGATCGGCAAAGACATTCGAGCACTGCAAGACATTGATGTCGTTGTGACTTCCAGGCATACCAAAGAATGAATGTCAAATCC
The DNA here is from genome assembly GCA_028641055.1 of Alopecurus myosuroides. Classification (NCBI taxonomy): domain Eukaryota; kingdom Viridiplantae; phylum Streptophyta; class Magnoliopsida; order Poales; family Poaceae; genus Alopecurus; species Alopecurus myosuroides. The sequence goes on along the minus strand of CM054061.1, from coordinate 212,508,027 downwards.
GTAGATCGTACGAAGCCACGGCCTCGAGAACCACCGAGCACTCACCCTCCTTTCCCTTGTACATCCCGTGCCAGTCAAATGGGCAGTTCTTCCATGCCCAGTGCATGCAGTCGATACTGCCAAGCATCCCCGGAAACCCTCTTGCTTCATTCTCTGCGAGGAGACGAGCAGTGTCTTGCGCATTGGGTGATCGCAGGTATGTTGGGCCAAAAACTGCAACCACTGCCCGGCAGAACTTGTTCAAGCACTCGAGGGCGGTGGACTCGCTCATGCGCAGGTAGTCATCTTGTGCATCTGCGGGAGCACCGTATGCAAGCAACCTCATGGCCATCGTGCACTTCTGGATAGAGGTAAACCCTACCGTGCCGGTGCAGTCCTTCTTCAACTTGAAGTAGGTGTCGAACTCCCGGATGGCATGCATGATGTTGAGGAAGAGCGTGCGTTTCATCCTGAAACGACGCCGGAACACCTTCTCGTCGTTGGTGGGATCCTCGGCGAAGTAGTCGGAGTAGAGGATGCAGTAGCCCTCGTACCGCTGTCTCGGCCTGCTCTTGCGGCGACCGGGCTTCGATCCAGTGCGGCGCGGCGCGGCGTCCTGGGCCTGCAATCTGGCCAGGCAGCTCAGGACGAGCAGGTGCTCCTCGTCGTCGATGGCAGCCTGGTCTTCCTCGTCGAACAGCTCGGCGAGCATCTCCTCGGCGTCGGAGTCCATGGCTCGGATACAGCGTCGAACACCTTGCGGGCGGGTGGACGCGGTTCGCTGGGTACAACCTCCTCCGCGGCGGACACGCGAGCGAACGGCGGCGACGATGTGGAGCGCGGCCGGTGGTGGTTTGCCTCGTCGATCTTGTGCGATTGTGGCCGACAGCAGCGGCGTGGAGCGCGGCCGGTGGTGCGACGAAGGCGAGGCGGGCGAGCAGAAAAGACGAGTCGGGGGGGTGGGGAAAGTGGGCAAATAGCGATCCACTCGCCGACAGCGCTGGCCCACGCGCGCTTTCCCTTTCGCCGCCCCCCCCCCAGGCCGAACCCAACGGGCTGGGTTCCGCCTGGGGGCAGCGGCGCTAATTTCCGCCGAAACGACGCTTTTTCAGGTCCTGGGGGGGCGACTGGTGAAAAAACGGCGGTATTGACGCCAAACGGCGCTATTTTGCGTCCTGGGGGGGCTCTGGGGGGACGACTGGAGATGCCCTTACTCTGGCCGGATGGACACCCCACGGAGCGGGCCTCGTAATTGTGGAAAGTTTCCAAGCTCCAATTCTTTAACCACCCCAAAGAGCGGATTCGGCTAACAGGTTCTAGATTTTCGATTCCAAACCCATCTATCTATACTTCTTATAAAGCAAAACCCCACTAACATGCATTTATGATTTTTCTATCTCAACATGCAAGCTATCCATATCATCCATTCTTTTAGCCTATCAATTGTCCATGTCATCTCCACTAATATTTATTAATCACTACATGAAAACTACACATCATCTATTTTTTAAACCATCCAATTATTCATATTAATAATTTAAAATATATGCTATGATCAATTAAATTTTGGATATTTACTTAGGAAAGATAATGTATCACATCTCCTATAAAACTTTGTTCACAATATACTATAGTTTTTAAAGCGATCCCCGCAGCAACGCGCGGGGTATCTTCTAGTTTTTCCAACATCCAAACACAGAGTATATAAGATATAGTATAAGACATTTTAGATGACGACGTCATAAGATATATATGTATCTAGTTCACACAAATACAACAGATATAACCGGTTTGCATTGTGGACAAGAAATTTTTGATGCTCCAAAATAAAAGAAGGCATATGATGACCAAAATATGGCGGGTCCATTTGCTTGTTGCTCTTTTTCTACCTGGCTAGAATTTTCATGCTCAGATTCATCCAGCCCCTGATTATCCTGGCCATTTTCATCTTCCATCTGGTTTACATGCTGCACAATAGCCTGGCATCAGGAACAGATGCATGTCCAACAAACTCTTCATATTGTCTCCCTTTAAAAAACACTCCATGTTCGGTTGTTTCCCCATTGCAAACTAAATCATAAAATTTATTTGCATCAATTGAGAAATCTAGTGTAGTAATGGCCATATAAATCACTAGTGCATCCCAAAGTCTGAATGGAAAAAATAGGAAAGCGGAAGGATGATTTCTTTGCCACCTGCCACCTGGGACGTGCTTGCAGGCTTGCAGCCGTCCAGGAGCGGGGCTGGGCGCCAGGACGGCTGGGCGAAACAACAGCAATGGGTGGGCGAAGGCCGAAGGAGCAGGATAAGGGGACTGGCGCAGGCGCGCAACCGCGCAGACCTAGGGATTTGGTGAAATCGTCATGGAGGAGAGTGGACGCGTAATGGCTCTGTTGCTCTGTCTGCACGTTCGGTTGTGTGTCGAACTGAGAAAAGAGTAAGAGGAGTTGGGCTGAAGTTGCTAATGGGCTGAGAAAGAGCGAAAACCTACCTAGTAATTTTTGTTTTCACTTTTGGAAGGGGGGGCAGCAGCCCAGTTTCGACTCCAAGAGGCTCCACCAGTGCTGTGGAGGGAGCCATCGTGCGGCTCTCCTTCTCGCTGCCATGGTCGTACCAAAGCTACAAGAAGAAGAAGACGGCATTTTGCAAATAACCCCTGGCTCCAATTTCGTTTTTCTTTTCATTTTTCACGAATTAATTGGGGCACTTAACCAACCCTAAAACTTATGAAAACTTGCAGTAAATTCTTATTTAACATAAAGAGGCCGTGGTAGAATTTTTAGATCATTTGGAGCAAATTTCTGGAACAAATTTGTTTTAATTTCCTTTCTGCCATTTATTGAAAGCATTTAGTTAAGGCATTTAATTAATTCAAAACCTTATGAAAATTTGCATAGCCTCCTTATTTGGCCAGAGGCATCCACAGAAGAATTGTGAGCTCAAATGGACAAACTTTGTAGAACAAAGTTGAAAAAGTTTCAATTCTACAAGATTTGAATTTGAATGTAATAAAATAGTTAAACATTTCCAAAGTTCATGGAATTTTGCAAGACTTCCTTATTTATAATAAAGGGCCTGTGATAATGTTTTCAGAGCAATTGGATAAATTTTGTAGAGCAAACTTGTTTCATTTTTGGTTTAGTGCTGTGGAGAAAATTATTGTTTTCAGGGCTTTAATCAATTCAATTTTTGGTGCCCTCACTTGTGTGTCCCCTATTTAACATAAGTAAGGGTTGTTTAAGTTTTTAGCTCAATTGGAGAAACTTTACAGAAGTAACTTGTTTGAGTTTTCAGTTTCTCGCAATTTTGGTATTTTTCAAAATAATAAGGCATTTGTTCCCTCCAAGGAAGGGTTGCCAAAATATTAGTGGAGTCTTGTAATACCAAGTTAACTTACCCCACCACTTCCGTTTTGAAGTTTGTTAAGTTGTGAAAATATTTGAATTCAAGAGGGGTCAAAACAGCAGTCCCTAAACTAACACAAACAAGCAATTGGTTCCACTTTGCTACCCCTTTCCGGCTGGCGTAGAGGGGCCAAAACGGCAGTTCCGTCTTTTTCCAACGAGGCTATGGTTTCTCTGGAGAGGGGGCTCCGGATCGTCTGAATGCCACCAAATACCATGGTATGCCATACCATGTGTGTTAGAGTCTGGCTTGGGTCCTGTATTCCCAAGATTCACTCGCTCTCTCTGTGTTAGGGCTTCACCAGCATCAGATTCTCTCTGGCGGGTTCCAGGACTACTTAGAGCCCAAAACTCCTGGATCTTATGGAACTGGGGTAATCTTTCCAAGAGGTGGGCCCTACCATTTTCTTGGATGTTCTTTGGGCCTAACCTAATACAACCAAGCAGCTGGTTCCACTTTGCTATTGTCGCACCCTGATTTCTAGGGGATACTCACCGTACGAACTGGATAGCAGATGCTTGGATTATGGGGCATGACTGCTCCCACGTCCCAGCTTCCTGGTAGGCCTGCGCTTATGCGCGACAACACAAGCCCTGCTATTCCATCGTCGATGTAAACTATCCACTAGAGATCAAAGGCACTTCCGTCGACGTACTTCAAACCATACACACATGGTACGTCAACGGCGTTTAACAAGTGATATCACAACAGATCTCTACGACACAAAAGGTTGAAATAAGTTGCAAATGGCTCTCATTAGAGCAGAGATAGCAAATACAATCATTCAGAGGACACATGTCCCAACAATACATCAGTACATCACAGCGGAAGCATTCAACATGTCTGAGTACAGACAAGAACCAAATAGGCCTAAGAGGCCGGAAACGAAAAGACGGAGCCCATCCACGAAGTCTCGGATCCTGCCCGGGTCCGCTATCTACTCGTCAGCAGTCTCGTCATACTCCACGTAGTTGCCACCATGTAGATCCTCGGAAACGTCGTCTGCGTAAACCACAGCCCCAAAGGGGTCAGTACATAAACGTACTGGCAAGCAAGACTCACAGTTCACCAAAGTGTAACCCGTCAACACCAAGCACAGATGCCTTGGGTTCAACGGAAGAGAGGGGATATAAAAGATGCTGCAACTGGCTGCGCTAACCAACTACAGAGATTCTACCACTTCCGGCTAACAGAAAAGGAGATAAGATCGAGGATTGTAACCAACTGAAAGATAACTGCAAACAAACCCATCCTGGATCTCGCCCCTTATCCAAAGAAGCGATCCGAGGATAACTCACACAGTTGTAATAAAGGTGAATCAAGTTATTGTGTCATCAACCTATTACTAGTCAAGTTATTAATCATTGGGTGTAACAGGTTTGATCATTATGTTTAAGTTGTCCTGAGTACTTGTTAGCCAGTACTTTCACCAAGTAATCCATAACCGCGGAAAACACGGCTTCTCGAGAAGATTATCCCTGCAGGGTTGCACCAATTTGGCCGTACACGCAAGAATAACCCGCCAGATGGGAAGCTAACCCACCAAGCGGGGTACTCTACACAACCAACCATTCTTCGCATCAAGCCCAAAGCACCTTGGGCGCACGGCTAATCGAGCCCAGAAGAAAATGGACCCTCATAGCACTCTAAGAACGTGTCCCCCTATATGCCGACTACGAAAGTTCCACCCTGGCCTGGGCTCGCAAAAACATGATGCGGCAAATGGAAAACACGAACTAAATGAGGCGATTTGGACGAGATGCGAATCAGGTCAAGTTGAGGGGGGCGCCCATACTCGCTTCCCACATGCGGTTAGTGCGCTCATCATGGATCAGTAGACAAGACCCTTTTCCTATTAGGGTCGACACTAGCAGGCTTCAAAACCTCTCATGGGCCTCCTGCCGGTGCCTTATCATCAAATTTATTATTAACAGTAACATTAGCATGATTGATTGATTAAACATCGAGCCCCCACAACGTAGATGATATAGTAACAGAAAGTAACGGATAACAGACTCGAGCAAAAGCAACCTAAGCATGCTAGTAAGACACTGGCTCAACCAAAGGGTGATAGGAGGGGAGGTGAGGCAATATCAGGGTTCAGGGTATCATGTGATAGGTTCGCAACAGAAACAACTACTACTAAGGCTAGCAGAAATAGACAACGGAAAGTATCGGTAACCAATGTTGAAAGGAACACAATGGTTCGTGTGAGTGATAACTTGCCTGCAAAACCCAGTAGCCTGGTACTGAGCTAACTCCTTAGAAGGGGTGTCGAAAGTATCGTCGGTCTCAGCGTCGTCGTTTATCCGAGAAGAAGCAAACAAACATTGCAGAAAGATAACCAATCAATATCATGGCATTGTGCACAATCAAGGATGATGCATGACATGTTAATAGATGCATCAAAATAAACTACTTGACATGATAACACAATTTAAATGGACACATATGCAACTTTGGGTTGCATATGAAAAGCCCATGGATTTTGGTTAGATTATTTGTTTTCCAGCTAATCAACAGATGCTAGTGGATTAGTATGATGCATGCCAAAGGAAAACAGCAGAATAACAACATAAGAATCAAGTTTAAATAGGGTGTAGCAATTTAGAATTTTATTATTAAGTTTATGGAATTTTGGGTGCCTTAAAGGGAACACACAAGTATTTGTTGTTTTCAACCATTTAAAATGTTCAAAACAAATAACAAAGTTGATATTTGAAAAGAACATCAAATTTTAGTTGGATTACATGTTTCACATTTTGAGATTGGACTTTGGATTATTTAATTATGAATTAAACAATATTAAACAAGTTTTTAATTGAATTAAACAAGATTTAAATTGTTTAGGCAATTTTAATTATTCAAACAATGAAACAAAATTTATATTTGGAAAGTACATGAAAAATTGATTGGAAAACATATTTGGTTTGTGAAATTTGGAATTTTTATGAACAAGTTATGAATTTTGCAAGTTTAAGTGAATTTGACAAGTTTTCAAATATTGCACCAATTTAAAATATTCAAAACAGTAAACAAATTTTATATTTGGGTAGAACATTTAATTTGGTATTGAAAACATATTTAAAAAGTTAAATTTGGAGTTACAATGATTTTCTTATGCATTTTAGAAGTTTAGGATGCAATCTGCCATTTTAATTAATATCCAGGGATTAGAAATTAATAGCAGGGACTTAGAATTAATTTGCAAGGGCCTAGAAGAAAAATTAGCAAGGACTTGTGTGCAATTAGCAAGTTGTTCTGGTTCTGAAAAATAAAATGGAAAAAAGGTTGGCTATTTGCGCAGGGAGGGGGATCGAACCCCAGACCCCCTGCTCGCGCGCATGGTCTGCTGCCAATGCGGTAGCTGATCGTTGGTGACAGGTGGGGCTTTCGTTTGGTTAAGGGGTAACACCACGGGCTGTACTGACGAAACTGAAGGAGTCCTTCAGTTAACTGTCAGCGCACGGAAACGAAACATCGATGGAGGCCGATCGACGCCGGCGAGGGCCGCCGCGGGCTGCTGCGTGTGCGTGGCTGTGGAACGTTGCGGGCTCGCGTGGTGGTGCTGGTGCAAGGAAGGGAGAAGGGGAAGGAGCAGGGCGACGTGCTCACCTCGCGGTTGTCGAGCCTGACGGACAGAGGCGCGGACGCCCCTCTCCGGCGACGGCGCGGCCGCCACGATCCCTCCCAGGAAACGGCGAGGGCACGAGGAGCTGCAGGCATGCACCACGGTTCCATTCCCCTCGACAGTGGCTCCTCGAGGTGCCCCGGACGTCGACGAGGTGTGGAGGCAGGTGGTATCGGTGGTGATCGCTTGCAGAGGTTCAGACAGAGGGAGAGAAGTGGCAGTGGAGCAACGGCGGCGATGGGTAGGAGAGGCGCTAGGGTTTTGCAGCCGATCGGAGGAGGAGGGGGATATATGGAGGGAGAGCACCAGTACGGCTGATCATCTAATGGCATGGAGGAGATCGGGTGGTGGTGATCCATGCCGTACTGAAGTGACATCAGAGGAGAACGACAGCGACAGGGAGGGGTATGTGGGCTCAAAGGAGGTGTTGGGCTGAGGGGAAGATTAGGTGGGCTGCTGCTCCTCTCTCTCCTTGTTAGCTTTATTCTTTTTAGTTCTAACTATTTTTTTTTGCTGAAAAAGGAAAATGGAAGAAAAGAAGGGTTTTATGTTAGGAAAAATATTAGAAAAATGTGGGTCAGCTATTTAGGTTAATAGAAAACAATTGCCAAGTGTGTTTTCAGAAAGTTTGAAAATAAATTGATGTTTGGGGATTTAAACCAATTTGAATGAGTTTTGTATTAGGAAAACATTATTGGAACAACCTTTTAATAGGGTGAACCCTATGATTTAAGTTGATTAAAAAAATGAGTTTGATTGTTTTGGAGCTTTGTTATAAAATCACATTGATTGATGCTTTGAGGATTTGATTTGGATTGAGGGGATATTGGAATTAATTGATTGGATTCATGGTTTGAACTTGAAAGCAATTTGGGATTAATTTATTGAATTAAAAGTACCATGTTATTAGTGGAACATTATGGGATGATTGGAAACAACTAGGGTTTTGATTTGGAAACAACTGTTTGGATGTTGGTTTGGAATTTCAAATGGAAAACAAATTGAATTTGAAAAGGGTTTGATTATTGGATGCATTTTTATAGAAACAAAACAACAGTTTTGAGACCACACTTTAATGGAAACAAACAATTGTTTTATTTTGAAATATCTTTTTAGAAATTGTAACATCACAAGGATGAAACAAAGGGTTTGAATTTTGGTTTGAAATTCAAATAGAAAACAAAGGAAAACAAATGAAAACAGAGGAAAACAAATGGAAAACAAACAAAACAAATGCAATCAACATGATGCCATGATGCAAAACATAAAATAACAGAGAGCAAACATTCTAAAGGCTATTTTTCAGACTTGGGATGTTACAAAACGCCCCCCCTTGAAGGAATCGCGCCCCGAGATTCCTACTGAGAAAAGAAAAGGTCCGGAAACTTCTTGGTAGACGTCAGGGAATTTGGAAACCACCGAAACATTTTTAAGTAAAGGGGAGAGATTTTGCACCAAGGGTGTATAGTTGAATGGAACTTGATTCATTTGAGAATAGATTATCTGGCTAGAATGGTGGAACAGAGTTATTGACATCAATGCACACCAGGAATAATCATCAACGTCAGAATCATCAACATGAGAGTAACGAGGAATATGTGGCCTCCCATTTAGAATTTGATTTCTATGACTGAACTTGGAAGTCAACACTTGAGATCCCGGGGAGTGAACAGAGTTTTGATTGCTTAGTGGAACCAGAATTGGGTTGTATGTTGTGGAAAAGATTGTTGGCACAAAGGAATGTGATGCTCCGGTATCAAACAACACTTTAACTGGATAAGAGTTTACGAGATGAACGGGGAAAGCTTGATTAAAACAGAACTTGATCCATATGGAGAATAGACTATTTGGAATGTGGTGCTTGAGGAATGAAAACAACAACAACAACAAGAACCTCTCTGAAAGATAGATTTGGTATTTGGGAAGTTAACTTGACGCCGGTAGAAGATTTGAAGTGGAAAACAACAACAAGATTTCAACGGACGAAAAGGATGTTGAGAAGAACAGAATATCAACATCGGGGAAAACGAGAACAAAACTCCTGAGGTACTACGGAAAAACCCCTCCGGGCTTCTAAAGGATCAATATCTACTGCTTAAGGAATAGAGGATCTGCTTCCGGGGCCTATTTGCCACCGTTCTCAATCGTGAGTAGGCAACATGATAAATCATGTCACAACCACCTCCATTCCTATGGACTAGTAGATATAACTATCCCAGAGAAACCAGGATTCGTGAAATCCTAACTTGAAAGTTTAGATGAGAAGGGAAAACAACGTTGCACTTCCTTACCAGAAAAGGGAGGGTGGGTGGGGAAAGAAGAAAAATGAACAGAATTCCTACTCTCACGTTTCATTTTTCCTATATAGCTACAAAATAGTTTCTAGACTCAACTGCGACCAGTAAAAAGGGATCCTACAGGCAGACAGGCTCTGATACCATTTGTCGCACCCTGATTTCTAGGGGATACTCACCGTACGAACTGGATAGCAGATGCTTGGATTATGGGGCATGACTGCTCCCACGTCCCAGCTTCCTGGTAGGCCTGCGCTTATGCGCGACAACACAAGCCCTGCTATTCCATCGTCGATGTAAACTATCCACTAGAGATCAAAGGCACTTCCGTCGACGTACTTCAAACCATACACACATGGTACGTCAACGGCGTTTAACAAGTGATATCACAACAGATCTCTACGACACAAAAGGTTGAAATAAGTTGCAAATGGCTCTCATTAGAGCAGAGATAGCAAATACAATCATTCAGAGGACACATGTCCCAACAATACATCAGTACATCACAGCGGAAGCATTCAACATGTCTGAGTACAGACAAGAACCAAATAGGCCTAAGAGGCCGGAAACGAAAAGACGGAGCCCATCCACGAAGTCTCGGATCCTGCCCGGGTCCGCTATCTACTCGTCAGCAGTCTCGTCATACTCCACGTAGTTGCCACCATGTAGATCCTCGGAAACGTCGTCTGCGTAAACCACAGCCCCAAAGGGGTCAGTACATAAACGTACTGGCAAGCAAGACTCACAGTTCACCAAAGTGTAACCCGTCAACACCAAGCACAGATGCCTTGGGTTCAACGGAAGAGAGGGGATATAAAAGATGCTGCAACTGGCTGCGCTAACCAACTACAGAGATTCTACCACTTCCGGCTAACAGAAAAGGAGATAAGATCGAGGATTGTAACCAACTGAAAGATAACTGCAAACAAACCCATCCTGGATCTCGCCCCTTATCCAAAGAAGCGATCCGAGGATAACTCACACAGTTGTAATAAAGGTGAATCAAGTTATTGTGTCATCAACCTATTACTAGTCAAGTTATTAATCATTGGGTGTAACAGGTTTGATCATTATGTTTAAGTTGTCCTGAGTACTTGTTAGCCAGTACTTTCACCAAGTAATCCATAACCGCGGAAAACACGGCTTCTCGAGAAGATTATCCCTGCAGGGTTGCACCAATTTGGCCGTACACGCAAGAATAACCCGCCAGATGGGAAGCTAACCCACCAAGCGGGGTACTCTACACAACCAACCATTCTTCGCATCAAGCCCAAAGCACCTTGGGCGCACGGCTAATCGAGCCCAGAAGAAAATGGACCCTCATAGCACTCTAAGAACGTGTCCCCCTATATGCCGACTACGAAAGTTCCACCCTGGCCTGGGCTCGCAAAAACATGATGCGGCAAATGGAAAACACGAACTAAATGAGGCGATTTGGACGAGATGCGAATCAGGTCAAGTTGAGGGGGGCGCCCATACTCGCTTCCCACATGCGGTTAGTGCGCTCATCATGGATCAGTAGACAAGACCCTTTTCCTATTAGGGTCGACACTAGCAGGCTTCAAAACCTCTCATGGGCCTCCTGCCGGTGCCTTATCATCAAATTTATTATTAACAGTAACATTAGCATGATTGATTGATTAAACATCGAGCCCCCACAACGTAGATGATATAGTAACAGAAAGTAACGGATAACAGACTCGAGCAAAAGCAACCTAAGCATGCTAGTAAGACACTGGCTCAACCAAAGGGTGATAGGAGGGGAGGTGAGGCAATATCAGGGTTCAGGGTATCATGTGATAGGTTCGCAACAGAAACAACTACTACTAAGGCTAGCAGAAATAGACAACGGAAAGTATCGGTAACCAATGTTGAAAGGAACACAATGGTTCGTGTGAGTGATAACTTGCCTGCAAAACCCAGTAGCCTGGTACTGAGCTAACTCCTTAGAAGGGGTGTCGAAAGTATCGTCGGTCTCAGCGTCGTCGTTTATCCGAGAAGAAGCAAACAAACATTGCAGAAAGATAACCAATCAATATCATGGCATTGTGCACAATCAAGGATGATGCATGACATGTTAATAGATGCATCAAAATAAACTACTTGACATGATAACACAATTTAAATGGACACATATGCAACTTTGGGTTGCATATGAAAAGCCCATGGATTTTGGTTAGATTATTTGTTTTCCAGCTAATCAACAGATGCTAGTGGATTAGTATGATGCATGCCAAAGGAAAACAGCAGAATAACAACATAAGAATCAAGTTTAAATAGGGTGTAGCAATTTAGAATTTTATTATTAAGTTTATGGAATTTTGGGTGCCTTAAAGGGAACACACAAGTATTTGTTGTTTTCAACCATTTAAAATGTTCAAAACAAATAACAAAGTTGATATTTGAAAAGAACATCAAATTTTAGTTGGATTACATGTTTCACATTTTGAGATTGGACTTTGGATTATTTAATTATGAATTAAACAATATTAAACAAGTTTTTAATTGAATTAAACAAGATTTAAATTGTTTAGGCAATTTTAATTATTCAAACAATGAAACAAAATTTATATTTGGAAAGTACATGAAAAATTGATTGGAAAACATATTTGGTTTGTGAAATTTGGAATTTTTATGAACAAGTTATGAATTTTGCAAGTTTAAGTGAATTTGACAAGTTTTCAAATATTGCACCAATTTAAAATATTCAAAACAGTAAACAAATTTTATATTTGGGTAGAACATTTAATTTGGTATTGAAAACATATTTAAAAAGTTAAATTTGGAGTTACAATGATTTTCTTATGCATTTTAGAAGTTTAGGATGCAATCTGCCATTTTAATTAATATCCAGGGATTAGAAATTAATAGCAGGGACTTAGAATTAATTTGCAAGGGCCTAGAAGAAAAATTAGCAAGGACTTGTGTGCAATTAGCAAGTTGTTCTGGTTCTGAAAAATAAAATGGAAAAAAGGTTGGCTATTTGCGCAGGGAGGGGGATCGAACCCCAGACCCCCTGCTCGCGCGCATGGTCTGCTGCCAATGCGGTAGCTGATCGTTGGTGACAGGTGGGGCTTTCGTTTGGTTAAGGGGTAACACCACGGGCTGTACTGACGAAACTGAAGGAGTCCTTCAGTTAACTGTCAGCGCACGGAAACGAAACATCGATGGAGGCCGATCGACGCCGGCGAGGGCCGCCGCGGGCTGCTGCGTGTGCGTGGCTGTGGAACGTTGCGGGCTCGCGTGGTGGTGCTGGTGCAAGGAAGGGAGAAGGGGAAGGAGCAGGGCGACGTGCTCACCTCGCGGTTGTCGAGCCTGACGGACAGAGGCGCGGACGCCCCTCTCCGGCGACGGCGCGGCCGCCACGATCCCTCCCAGGAAACGGCGAGGGCACGAGGAGCTGCAGGCATGCACCACGGTTCCATTCCCCTCGACAGTGGCTCCTCGAGGTGCCCCGGACGTCGACGAGGTGTGGAGGCAGGTGGTATCGGTGGTGATCGCTTGCAGAGGTTCAGACAGAGGGAGAGAAGTGGCAGTGGAGCAACGGCGGCGATGGGTAGGAGAGGCGCTAGGGTTTTGCAGCCGATCGGAGGAGGAGGGGGATATATGGAGGGAGAGCACCAGTACGGCTGATCATCTAATGGCATGGAGGAGATCGGGTGGTGGTGATCCATGCCGTACTGAAGTGACATCAGAGGAGAACGACAGCGACAGGGAGGGGTATGTGGGCTCAAAGGAGGTGTTGGGCTGAGGGGAAGATTAGGTGGGCTGCTGCTCCTCTCTCTCCTTGTTAGCTTTATTCTTTTTAGTTCTAACTATTTTTTTTTGCTGAAAAAGGAAAATGGAAGAAAAGAAGGGTTTTATGTTAGGAAAAATATTAGAAAAATGTGGGTCAGCTATTTAGGTTAATAGAAAACAATTGCCAAGTGTGTTTTCAGAAAGTTTGAAAATAAATTGATGTTTGGGGATTTAAACCAATTTGAATGAGTTTTGTATTAGGAAAACATTATTGGAACAACCTTTTAATAGGGTGAACCCTATGATTTAAGTTGATTAAAAAAATGAGTTTGATTGTTTTGGAGCTTTGTTATAAAATCACATTGATTGATGCTTTGAGGATTTGATTTGGATTGAGGGGATATTGGAATTAATTGATTGGATTCATGGTTTGAACTTGAAAGCAATTTGGGATTAATTTATTGAATTAAAAGTACCATGTTATTAGTGGAACATTATGGGATGATTGGAAACAACTAGGGTTTTGATTTGGAAACAACTGTTTGGATGTTGGTTTGGAATTTCAAATGGAAAACAAATTGAATTTGAAAAGGGTTTGATTATTGGATGCATTTTTATAGAAACAAAACAACAGTTTTGAGACCACACTTTAATGGAAACAAACAATTGTTTTATTTTGAAATATCTTTTTAGAAATTGTAACATCACAAGGATGAAACAAAGGGTTTGAATTTTGGTTTGAAATTCAAATAGAAAACAAAGGAAAACAAATGAAAACAGAGGAAAACAAATGGAAAACAAACAAAACAAATGCAATCAACATGATGCCATGATGCAAAACATAAAATAACAGAGAGCAAACATTCTAAAGGCTATTTTTCAGACTTGGGATGTTACAGCTATCCCCTTCCGTCTAACGTAGAGGGGTCAGAATGGCAGTTCCGTATTTTCCCCAGCGTAGCTATGGTTTCTCCGGAGAGGGGCCTCCAGATCGTCTGAATGCCACCAAATCCCATGGTATTCCATACCATGTGTGTTATAGTTTGTCGTCGGTCTTGGATGCCCAAGATTCCCTCTCTCTCTCTGTGTGTTAGGGCTTCACCGGCGTCGGATTCTCTCTGGCGGGTTCCAGTACTACTTAGAGCCTGAAACTCCCGGAACTGACGGAACTCGGGGAATCTTGCCAAGAGGTGGACCCTACCATTGTCTTGTGTGTTCCTTGGGCCTAACATAATACAAACAAGCAGTTGGTTCCACTTCTCTACCCCCTTCCGCATACCGTAGAGGGGCCAGAACGGCAGTTCCGTCTTTTTCCCCAGCTGGGCTATGGTTTCTCCGGAGAGGGGCCTCCAGATCGTCTGAATTCCACCAAATCCCATGGTATGCCATACCATGTGTGTTATAGTGTGTCATGGGTCTTGTATGCCCAAGATTTCTCTCTCTCTCTCTGCGTTAGGGCTTCACCGGCGTCAGATTCTCTATGGCGGGTTCGAGGACTATTTAGAGCCTGAAACTCCAAAAACTGACGGAACTCGGGGAATCTTGCCAACAGGTGGGCCCAAACATTATCTTGGGTGTTCCTTGGGCCTAACCTAACACAACCAAGAAATTTGTTCCACTTTGCTACCCCCCTTCCGGCTCACGTAGAGGGGCCAGAACGATAGTTCCGTCCTTTTCCCCATTGGGGCTATGGTTTCTCCGGAGAGGGGGCTCCGGATCGTCTGAATGCCACCAAATCCCATGGTATATCATACCATGTGTGTTATAATGTGTCATGGGTCTTGTATTCCCAAGATTCCATCGCTCCCAGTGTTAGGGATTCACTGGCGCCTGATTCTCTCTAGCGAGTTCGAGGACTACTTAGAGCTCGAAACTCCCGGATCTGACGGAACTGGGGGAATCTTGCCAAGAGGTAGGACCCACAAATGTCTTAGGTTTTCATTAGGCCTAACATAATACAACCAAGAACTTGGTTCCACTTTGCTACCCCCTTCCGCCTAACGTAGAGGGGCCAGAACAGCAGCTCCATCTTTTTTCCCATCGGGGCTATGCTTTCTCCGGAGATGGGGCTCCGAATCATCTGAATGCCACCAAGTCCCAGCGTATATTCCATACCATGTGTGTTAGTGTGTCATGGTTCTTGGATTCCCAAGATTCCCTCGCTCTCTGTGTTAGGGCGCGCTTCACTGGCGTCGGATTCTCTCCGCATGTTCGAGGACAACTTAGAGCCTGAAACTCCCGGATCTGACGGAACTGGGGAAATCTTGCCAATAGGTGGGAGCTACCATTGTTTTGGGTGTTCTGTGTGCCTTACCTAACAAAACCAAGAAATTGGTTCCAATTTTCTACCCCCTTACGGCTCATGTAGAGGGGCCAGAACGGCAGTTCCGTCTTTTCCTCCATGAGGGCTATGGTTTCTCCGGAAGGGGTAGGGGGTGCTACTCCGGATCGTCTGAATGCCATAAAATCCCATGGTATGCTATATCGTGTGTGTTATAGTGTGGCATGGGTCTTGGACGCCCAAGATTCCCTCACTCTCTTTTCTATGGCTTCACCGGCGTCAGATTCTCTGTAGCGGGTTCGAGGACTATACTCAGAGCCTGAAATTCCTGGATATGACAGAATGGGGTAAATATTGCCAAGAGGTGGAACCTATCATTGTCTTGGGTGTTCCTTGGTCCTAATCTAACACAACCAAGCAATTAGTTCCACTTTGTTACCCCTTCCGCCTCATGTAGAGGGTCCAGAACAGCAGTTCCGTCCTTTTTCTCCTGCGGGCATTGGGTTTCTCCAGAGAGGGGCTCAAGAGCGTCTGAATCCCACCCAAGGCTAGGTTATGCCATACCATTTGTGTTAGAGTGTGGAATTTTTATTGGATTCCCAAGATTCCCCCTCTCTCTCTCTGTTAGGGCTTCACCGGCGCGTCAGATTCTCTTTGGCGGGTTCCAGGACTACTTAGAGCCCGAAACTCCCGAAACTGATGGAACTCGGGGAATCTTGCCAACAGATGGGCCCAACCATTTTCCTGTGTGTTCATTGGGCCTAACATAACACAATCAAGCAATTGGTTCCACTTTGCTACCCATTTCCGGCTCACATAGAGGGCCAAAACGGCAGTTCCGTCTTTTCCCATCGGGGCTATGGTTTCTCTGGAGAGGGGGCTCCGGATCGTCTGAATGCCACCAAATCCCATGGTATGCCATACCATGTGTGTTAGAGTGTGTAATGGGTCTTGTATTCCCAAGATTCACTCGCTCTCTCTGTGTTAGGGCTTCACCGGCGTTAGATTCTCTCTAGCAGGTTCCATGACTACTTAGAGCCCGAAACTCCCGGGTCTGACGGAACTGGGGGAATCTTGCCAAGAGGTGGACCCTACCATTTTCTTGGGTGTTCCTTGGTCCTAACCTAATACAATCAATCAGTTGGTTACACTTTGCTACCCCCTTCCGCCTAACGTAGAGGGGCCAGAACGGCAGTTCCGTCTTTTCCCCAGCGAGGTTATGGTTTCTTTGGAGAGGGGCCTCCAGATCGTCTGAATGCCACCAAATCGCATGGTATTCCATACCATGTGTGTTATAGTGTGTCGTGGGTCTTGGATGCCCAAGATTCCCTCTCTCTTTGTGTTAGGGCTTCACCGGCGTCAGATTCTCTCTTGCGGGTTCCAAGACTATACTTAGAGCCCGAATCTCCCGGAACTGACGGAACTCGAGGAATATTTCCTAGAGGTGGGACCTACCATTGTATTATGTGTTCCTTGGGCCTAAACTAATACAACCAAGCATTTGGTTCCACTTTTCTACCCCCTTCCGCCTAATGTAGAGGGGCCAGAACGGCAATTCCGTCTTTTTGCCTAGCGGGGCTATGGTTTCTCCGGAGAGGGGCCTCCAGATCATCTGAATGCCACCAAATACCATGGTATGACATGCCATGTGTGTTATAGTTTGTCATGGGTCTTGGATGACCAAGATTCCCTCTCTATCTCTCTGTTAGGGCTTCACCGGCGTCGGATTCTCTCTGGCACGTTCGAGGACTACTTAGAGCCCGAAATTCCCGAAACTGGCGGAACTCGAGGAATCTTGCCAACAGGTGGGACCAAACATTGTTTTGGGTGTTCCTTGGGCCTAACCTAACAAAAACAAGCAATTGGTTCCACTTTGATACCCCTTTCCGGCTCACGTAGAGTGGCCAGAACGGCAGTTCCGTCTTTTTCCACATTGGGGCTATGGTTTCTCCGGAGAGGGGGCTCCGGATCGTCTCAATGCCACCAAATCCCATGTTATGCCATACCATGTGTGTTAGAGTGTGTCGTAGTTCTTGGATGGCCAACATTACCTCACTCTCGTCCTTATAACTATCCATGACTGTTTTTGTCTCTAGCATGACCACTTGATAAAATGTGGAGGAAAGTTAGGGCTTCACCGGCGTCGGATTCTCTCTGCGGGTTCCAGGATTACTTAGAGCCTGAAACTCCCGGAACTGACGGAACTGGGGGAATCTTGCCAAATGGTGGGCCCAACCATTGTCTTGGGTGTTCCTTGATCCTAACCTAACACAAACAAGCAATTGGTTCCACTTTTCTACCCCCTTCCGGCTCACGTAGAGGGGCCAAAATGACAGTCACGTCTTTTTACCCATCGGGGCTATGGTTTCTCCGGAGAGGGGGCTCCGGATCGTCTGAATTCCACCAAATCCCATGGCATGTCATACCATGTGTGTTAGAGTGTGGCATGGGTCTTGGATGCCCAAGATTCCCTCGCTCCTAGTGTTACGGATTCAACGGCGTCGGATTCTCCCCGGCGAGTTTGAGGACTACTTAGAGCCCGAAACTCCTGGATCTAACGGAACTGGGGGAATCTTTCTAAGAGGTAGGACCTAAATTCTATTGGGTGTTCATTGGGACTAACATAACACAACCAAGCAACTGGTTCCACTTTGCTACCCCCTTCCGGCTCACGTAGAGGGGGCTCCGGATCATCCGAATGCCACCAAATCCTAGTGTATGCCATACCATATGTGTTAGTGTGTCATGGGTCTTGGATTCCCAAGATTCCCTCGCTCTCTTTCTTAGGGAGCGCTTCACTGGCGTCGGATTCTCTCCGCATGTTCAGGGACTACTTAGAGCCCGAAACTCGCCGATCGGATGGAACTAGGGAAATCTTGCCAAGAGGTGTGCGCTAACATTGTCGTAGGTGTTACTAGTGCCTAACCTAACAAAACAAAGAAATTGGTTCCAATTTTCTACCCCCTTCCGGATCACGTAGAGGGGCCAGAACGGAAGTTCCGTCTTTTCCCCCATCAGGGCTATTGTTTCATTGGAGGGGGGAGGGGGTGGTACTCCGGATCGTCAGAATGCCACGAAATCCCATGGTATGATATACTGTGTGTGTTAGAGTGTGGCATGCGTCTTGGACGCCCAAGATTTCCTCACTCTCTTTGTTATGGCTTCACTGGCGTCAGATTCTCTCTAGCGGGTTTGAGGACTATACTCAGAGCCCGAAATTCCCGGATATGACAGAATGGGGGAAATATTTCCAAGAGGTGGGACCTACCATTGTCTTGGGTATTCCTTGGTCCTAACCTAACACAACCAAGCAATTAGTTCCACTTTGCTACCCCGTCCTTTTTCTCCTACGGGCATAGGGTTTCTCCGGAGAGGGGCTCAAGAGCGTACGAATACCACCCAAGGATAGGTTATTCCATACCATGTGTGTTAGAGTCTGGCATGGTTATTAGATGCTAAATATTTCCTCGCTCTCTGTATTAGGGTTTCATCAGCGTCAGATTCTCTTTGGCGGGTTCGAGGACTATTTAGAACCTTAAACTCATGGATCTGACGGACCTGGGGGAATCTATCCAAGAGGTAGTGTCGCACCCGGACTTCTAGAGGATACTCGCAGTTCCGTTGAACAGTAGTTGATTGGATTACGGGGCTTACCGGCACCCGCATCTCTTACGAGTAGGCCAACACACGTATGTGTGACAACCAACCCCTACTGTTCATCGTCTACGTAAACCATCCCATAGAAATCAGGATACTACCATTGACGTACTTCATACCATACACACATGGTACGTCAACGGCGTTTAACAGAATGATAGCACAACATATCTCTAAGACACAAATAAATAGAAATAAGTTGCAAGTAGCTCTCACTAGAGCAGAGATAGCAAATACAATCATCCAGAGGACACATGTCCCAACATATCATCATTACAACACAGCGGAAGCATCCAGAATGTCTGAGTACAGACAAGATCCAAATAGGCTTAAGAAGCCGGAAACGAAAAGACGGAGCCCATCCACGATGTCTCGGATCCTGCCCGGGTCCGCTATCTACTCGTCAGCAGCCTCGTCAAACTCCACGTAGTAGCCATCACGGGGATCCTCGTAAGCGTAGTCTGCGGAAACCACAGCCCCAAAGGGGTCAGTACATAAACGTACTGGCAAGCAAGACTCACAATTCACCAAAGTGTACCCCAACAACATCAGGCACAGATGCTTTGGGTTCAACGGAAGAAAGGGTGATATAAAAGATGCGGCAGCGGGCTGCACTAACCAACTACAGATATATACTACCACTTCCGGATAACGGAAAGGAGATAAGATAGCGTATCGTAACCAACTACCAACTAACTCCAAACAAACCCATCCTGGATCTCGCCCCTTATCCAAAGAAGCAATCCGAGGATAACTCACACAGTTGGATTAGTGATGGTTCAAATTGTTGTGTCAATAAGACTATTACTAGTCAAATTATCATTAGTTAGGTGTAAGTTGTTCTGAGTACTTGTTAGCCAGTACTTTCACCAAGTCAACCATAACCGCGGAAAACACGGCTTCTCGAGAAGATTTATCCCTGCAGGGGTGCACCAATTTGGCCGTACACGTAAGAATAACCCGCAAGATGGAATGCCTCCCACCAAGCGGGGCACTCAACACAACTCAACTCTTCTTCGCATCAAGCCCGAACCACGTGTTGTGCGTGCGCGGCTAATCGAGCCCCCACGAAGAAAAGGGGGGCCCTCATAGCACTCTAAGACCACGCCGTCCTAAATGCCGACTACAAAAGTTCCACCCTGGCCTCGGGTTCGTACCTGCATATGCGTGCATCAAATGGAAAGCCCGAACTAAGTGTGGCGATTTGGACGAGATGCGAATCGAATCAAATTGAGGGGGGCGCCCATACACGCTTCCCACATGCGGTTAGTGCGCTCATCATGGATCAGTAGACGAGACCCTTTTCCTAATTAGGGTCGACACTAGCAGGCCTCAAAACCACGCCGGGCCTCCTACCGGTGCCTTATCATCAAATTATTATTAGCCAAAGCATTAATAGGATTGTTGTTTAACATCGAGCCCCAGAACATGATAGAAATATAGTAACAGAAAGTAACGGGTAACAGACTCGAGCAGAAACAACCCTAAGCATGCTAGTAAGACACGGGCAACAAGCAATGGGGTTATAGGTGTGGAGGTGAGGCTATATCAGGGTTAAAGGATAACATGTGATAGGATCGAACATAAGCAACGATTCATATGGCTAGCAGAAATAGACAACGGAAAGTATCGGTATCCAATGTGGAAAGGAACACATTGGTTCATGTGAGTGAATACTTGCCTGCAAACTCAGCAGCCTGGTACTGAGCTAACTCCTCAGAAGTAGTGTCGTAAACCTCGTCTGTCTCAACGTCGTCGACTATTCGAGAAGAAGCAAACAAACAACGCAGAGAGACAAACAATCAATAACATGGTATAATGCACAATCATGGGATGATGCATGTCAATTTAATTGATGCATCAAAAATTAACTAGTTGACATGGTAACATAACATGATTAAATGGACCCACATGCAATTTGGATTGCATATGAAAAGCCCATGAATTAAGGTTGGAATAATTGTTTTATAACTAATCAACAGGTGAAAGTGGATTAGTATGATGCATGGATGAGGAAAACAGGAAAATAACAACAATAGAAACAATTTTGAAATAAGGTTTACCAAGTTTGGAATTTTATTTATTAAGTTATGGAATTTTGGTTCCTTAAAGGTGTTACACAAGCATTTGTTGTTTTCACCAACTTTAATTGTTCAAAATAGTTAACAAAGTTCATATTTGAAAAGAGCACAAAATTTTAGGTGGAATACATGTTTCAATTATTGAAAAAGGAAATAGAATAAATTACTTATGAATTAAACAAGTTTAAACAAGATTTAAATGAATTTAATTCAAGTATGAATTTATTTGAATTTTTATTTGTTCAAAACAGTAAACCAAATTCATATTTGAAAAGTTTATACTTTTCTAGTTTGAAAACTTATTTTATATGTTAAAAAATAATTTAATTTGAGCAAGTTATGAATTTAGCAAATTTAAATGATTTAAACAAGGTTTAAATTATTTAACCAATTATAATTATTCAAAACATGAAACAAAGTTTATATTTGCAAAGTAAATGAAAAATGGGATGGAAAACATATTTTATTTGGTGAGTTTGGAAATTTTATGCTCAAGTTATGAATTTTGCAAAATTAAATGAATTCAACAAGGATTCAAATATTTCACCAAATTAAAATATTCAAAACAGTAAACAAAATTTATATTTGGGTAGAGAATTCAATTTGGTATGAAAAGCATATTTAAAATGTTGAATTTAGAGTTGTAATGAATTATTTAGGCATTTTACAAGATTAGGGTGTGATCTGCCATTTAATACAGCTGCTAGGGACTTGGAATAAAATTTGCAGGGACCTAGAAGTAACTACAGGGACCTGTGTGCAAATTGGAGTAGATATGGATCTAGGAAAAAGAATGAAAAAAAGATGGGTTTTAAGATGCAGGGGTGGGATTCGAACCCCTGCCCTCCTGCTGGCAACGCAATGGAGCAACCAGTGGGCTACTGCTGGGTTTGTTACAGGGAACCACCCGCAGGGGGGGTTGAGGTTCAGAAACTTCACTGAAATCAATTCGGAAAAGAAACAGAAAAGGGGGGTTGGCTGGGATTCGATCCCCCGCGCTGCTGGGGCGCGCGCAGCGAACGCAGCCAGCAGGCTGCTGCGGCTGTTGCGATGTATACGAGGTCGGGTTGGTTTTGAACCTAACCACTCGGCGTTAACTGAACTGCAAGCGAACCCTTCAGGTGTTCTTCTCTGTCGACGAACAGAGCAGCGATGGCAACAAACGGCCGGAAAAATCGAGGCTCCTACGGCACGGAAACAAGAGGGCAAGTAGCAGAATGGAATAAGGGACTCACCCTCTTCGCAGGGGTGGCCTCTGCGCGGCCGGAGGGAGACGGAGGCGACGGCGGCGTGCCCGGCGAGCGGCGGCCGGCCGCGGAAGGAGACGGCGGCGCCTCTCCCCAACGGCGGCGGAGGAGGTGGGAGAGAGAGGGAAGGGGTGCGGGTAGGCTAGGGTTAGGGTTTTGCCCCGTGGGGGTGTAGATAAGGAGGGGGTGGGGTGCAGCAGTGGGGAAACCTCTGTCGTTTTCTCCATTGATGACGTACGCTCGTACGGAGGTGGGGGAGAAAGGGGTAGCGGGCTGCAGCGATGGTGGACTGGGCTCAGCCCACTGCCTGCCATCTCCCCTGCGTTTTTTTTTCTTTTTCTTCTGTTTGTTTTTTTTTCTGCAGAATAAGAAAAGGAGAGAGATGAGAGGGTTTTTGAGTTAGAAAATTTTTAGGAAAAATTGTATTGAGTAATTATTGTAACAGCAACCTAGTGTAACATTGGTTTTCCAAAAATATTTCAAATATGTTGCTTGTTTGAAATTTTTTTGAAATTTGATTGAAGTTAATATTAATTGAAATAATTGAACTTAAGCAAATAAGTTTTTAAAATCAAGTTTAATTGGAAACAAGTGAATGAATTGTTTTGTAATTTTCATAATTTCAAAAATGGTTGCTGTTTGTAATTGAATTTGAATAACATTTAAATTAAGTGAATTAATAAAAGCCATAATTTTAAATAGTTTGAACCTTATGGTTTAATGGAAACAATTGAATGTTTTATTTGAACTTTTTATTTGGAAAAATTGTAACATAACAAGTATGAACAATTGATTTAGAAATTGGTTTGAATTTGAAATAGAAAACAATTGAAAACAGATGCAAAACAAATGCAAACAAAAGTAATGAGTATGATGACATGATGCAAAACTTTAATAAAACAAGAAACAAACATTCTAAAGGAGATTTTCATACTTGGGATGTTACAAAACGCCCCCCCTTGAAGGAATCGCGCCCCGAGATTCCTACTGAGAAGAGAAAAGGTCCGGATACTTCTTGCGAAGATCCTCTTCGGTCTCCCACGTTGCCTCTTTATCGGAATGATGAGACCACTGCACTTTCAAGAACTTGGTGCTCTTGTTGCGAGTCTTACGCTCGGTCTCTTCGAGAATACGAACAGGGTGCTCTTCATAAGATAGATCTTCTTGTAGTTCAATGGAATCATGATCAACTGCACGATCTGGATCTTTGAAACACCTCTTGAGCTGTGACACGTGAAACACATCGTGCACCTTGGATAGCTTTTCTGGAAGTTCAAGACGATAGGCATTTTCCGCACGCCTTGAGAGAATGTTGAAAGGACCAATGTATCTTGGTGCAAGCTTTCCTTTCACACCAAAACGATGAGTGCCTCTGAGGGGAGTTACACGGAGATATGCTTTGTCACCAGGTGCATAGATCATATCCCTGTGCTTGCTGTCATAGTAGCTTTTCTGACGAGACTGAGCAATCTTGAGATTGTCACGAATGATGCGAACTTTCCCTTTGGTTTCCTTAACAATGTCAGGGCCTAAGAGTGAATGTTCACCAGCTCCAGACCAATTGATTGGACTCCTGCATCTGCGGCCATAGAGAGCTTCAAATGGTGTCATGCCTAGGCTTGCTTGGAAGCTGTTGTTGTAGGAGAATTCAGCATATGGAAGGCATTCCTCCCATTTCATGCCAAAAGAGATACCACATGCTCTGAGCATATCCTCGAGAATCTGATTGACTCTTTCGACTTGCCCTTGAGACTGAGGGTGATAGGCTGTGCTGAACAGAAGTTTGGTGCCCAATGCTTCTTGAAAGCTTTTCCAGAAATGAGAAGTGAATATGCTTCCACGGTCTCAACTTATTTCCAATGGAACACCATGAAGAGGAACAATCTTTGCTGTGTAGAGTTCTGCTAACTGGCTAGCTGAGATTGTTTCTTTGATAGCAAAGAAGTGAGCTACTTTAGTGAGACGATAAATAACAACGAAGATTGCATCGTTGCCCTTCTTGGACTTTGAAAAACCAGTGACGAAGTCCATTTCAATCATGTCCCACTTCCACTCAGGGATTTTCAGTGGTTGGAGTAGACCGGCTGTTTTCTGATGGACTGCCTTAACACGTTGACAAACGTCGCATTCAGAAACGTATTGAGCAATTTCACGTTTCATGCCAGGCCACCAATACAGTGTTTTGAGATCCTGGTACATCTTTGTACTTCCAGGGTGGATGGAGAGAGGAGTTTCATGAGCCTCCTTGAGAATGACATCTTTGAGACTTTGAATTTGAGGAACTGCAATGCGTCCTTCGAAGAACACAGTCCCCTTGTCATCAATTGAGAAGGACTTAAATTTCTCCTTGCCTTCTTTGATGTGTTCTACCATCTTCTTGATTTCAGCATCACGAAGTTGTTCAGAACGAATCTTGTCCTCGAGAGTTGGACTGGCTGTCAAGTTTGCAAGATAACCTTGAGGAACAAGACCAAGGTTGAGTTTTTGGAATTCTTCATGAAGTGGAGGTTGGCTTTCCATGATCATGAGATTATTGCAATACGACTTGCGACTGAGAGCATCGGCCATAACATTAGCCTTGCCTGGAGTGTAAGAAATGGTAAGATCAAAGTCTTTGATCTTTTCAATCCATCTCCTTTGCCTGAGGTTTAGATCTGGTTGAGTGAAGATGTATTTCAGACTCTTATGATCGGAAAAGATTTCAGTGCGATTACCCAACAAGTATTGTCTCCATTTCTTGAGGGCAAACACAACTGCTGCAAGTTCAAGGTCATGTGTGGGATAATTTTGCTCATGTGCGTTCAACTGACGTGAAGCATAAGCCACAACTTGACGTTCTTGCATAAGAACTGCACCTAGACCTTGGAGAGAAGCATCACAGAATATCTGGAAAGGTTTGGTAGGATCTAGGCCAACCAGAACTGGTGTAGAAGTGAGTTTAGTCTTCAGGAGATTGAAACTTTCATCACATTGTGGAGACCAAACGAACTTCTTGTCCTTCTTTGTGAGATCAGTGAGAGGTTTGGCAATCTTGGAAAAGTTTTGGACAAAACGACGGCAATAGCTAGCCAAGCCAAGAAAACTTCTGACTTGCTTCACCGTCTTAGGAGGTTTCCAATCAACAATTGCTTTAACCTTTTCTGGATCAATGGCTATGCCCTTGGCTGAGATGACATGACCAAGGTTAGCAACTTCTGGAATCCAGAACTCACATTTGGAGAACTTGGCATATAGACGATGCTCGCGAAGTTTCATGAGAGTGAGACGAAGATGTTCTTCATGCTCTTCCTCGGATTTGGAGTAGACAAGGATGTCATCAAGATATACCACAACGAACTTGTCGAGGTATTCATGGAAAACAGAATTCATGAGTCGAGAGAATGTCGCCGGTGCATTGGTGAGACCAAAGGACATGACGGTGAATTCATATAGACCGTAGCGAGTGGTGAAGGCTGTTTTTGGAATATCCTCTTTTCTGATCTTTATTTGATGGTAACCCATTCTCAAGCCCAACTTTGAGAATATTGAGGCTCCAGCAAGTTGATCAAAAAGATCATCAATACAAGGAATTGGATACTTGTTTTTGATGGTTTCCTCGTTAAGAGGACGATAGTCAACAACGAGTCTCTTTGTGTGATCCTTCTTTGCAACGAACAGAGTTGGGCAACCCCAAGCCGAGGAACTAGGTTGAATGTAACCTTTTTCCATGTACATATCGATTTGCTCCTTTAACAGTTTCAGTTCAGGAGGAGCTATCTTGTATGGATGCTTAGAGATTGGAGCAGTACCTGGTTCAAGCTCGATCACGAACTCAACTGCTCTGTCCGGAGGCATCCCTGGCAACTCTTCTGGAAAGACGTCAGGGAATTCACAAACCACCGGAACATTTTCAAGTAGAGGAAGAGGTTTTGTATCGAGGGTGCACAGCTGAAAGGAACTTGATTCATTTGGAGAATAGACTATCTGGCCAGAAGGGTGGAACAGAGTTATTGACTTTTGTGCACAGTCAATTGTAGCTTTATTGGCCTTCAACCAATCCATGCCAAGAATGACATCAATGTCAGAATTTCCAAGCAGTATGAGAGAAGCAAGGAATATGTGGCCTCCAATTAGAATTTGATTTCTGTGACTGATCTTAGACGTTTGCATAGTTGCTCTAGGGGAGTTTACTACTAGCGGGGAACCCAAACCAACAAAAGGGAGTTTAACTGCTGTCGCAAAGATCTTTGACACGAAAGAATGCGATGCTCCGGTATCAAACAACACTTTAGCTGGAAAAGAGTTTACGGGAAATGTACCGAGAACGACGTCAGGAGCTTCCTCAGCTTTGTCGATCTTGACATGATTCACCCTTGCGGTCCTCCCGACAGGCCTGTTGTTGGAGTTGAAGGCTTTAGCCGGGGGAGCACGCACCATTGCCTGGTTTGTGTTGGGACGAGGTGGTGGTGGAGGTAGCTGCCTCTGCATGCACTTGTCAGCGTAGTGCCCCGTCTGCTTGCACTTGTAGCAAGTGACGACACGAGGAGGCCCTGGCCTTGGCTGCCCCATTGAAGCCCTCTGATCATGCATCTGAGCAGGGTTGGGTGGGCGGGGAGCGAAGCCTGGAGAAGCTTGGGCGTATGGAGCCCGAGTGACAGCACCATTTGGCACCCAGATGCGGCGCTTCTGCGGAGGGGTGGTCATGTTGGAGGAGGAACCACCCTCACGTGAGTGCTTGCGAGACTCCTCGAACGCCTTGCGCCCATTTTCTTCATTGAGCGCGGTGTTAACGAGCTCCTCGAAGTTGTTGGCCTTGATATTGGTGAGGGCGTACTTGAGTTCCGGGTTAAAACCTCTGTGGAACCTTGCCATCTTCTTAGCCTCAGTGGACACCTCATCACCAGCGTAACGAGCGAGGCGATTGAACTCACTCTGATAGCCAATGACGTCCAGCTTGCCCTGCTTGAGTGAGCAAAACTCTTCACGCATCCTTTCCATGAGACCATCTGGAATGTGGTGCTTCAGGAAGGCTTCCTTGAAACAACCCCAGGTGATTGGATAGCCAGCTCTCATGGTCTGGTAGTTTTCCCACCAAGTAGTTGCCTGGCCCTTCAGTAGATAGGAGGCATACTTGACCTTGTCTTCCTCAGCAACGTGAGCAATCTCCAGAGCCTTAGCTATCTCACGGATCCAGTCATCAGCATCCAGAGGCTCGCGTGTTGCCACGAAAGCTCTTGGGCCTAGACTGAGAAACTCCTTGATACTGACTCGTGGAGCATTCTGTTTGTTGTGCTGGTTAGTCTGAAACTGGGCCATCTGCGTCATGACTTGCGTCATCTGAGTCAACAGCTCCGTGATTGGCGGTGGCTCAGGCGGGGTGTTCCTTGTTGGCTGCATCCTGAATGGAAATGCATTTTAGCACAACAATAGAAAAGGATAGACTCGGAAACCGAAAGAGAGATTATTCCGACGCATGAATAGATAACCAACAGGTACATCATCACATGTTCAAATACATCAGAATATCCAACACACCATAAATGGTTCAAATGCCAAAGGATAACTAAACATAGCTAAGAATGGATACATCGGTACTCCCATGCTCATCACGCAGGACGGCGGTGAGTAGTACGGCGAGAGGTACGGTGAGGAGCACGCACACGAAAGTAGGTAGAACGACGATCCACATAGATCTGACGTGGTCTGAGAGCGACTCTAGGTGTGGTGAAGTACATAGCGTCGACTCCCTGTGCTCCAAAGCGAGGAATCCCAGTGTATCCAGCACCGAGGTTGAGGAGTGGACCTCTGATCGGCTCGTAACCTCCAGCATCTGGCAGACGACGACCAACTGGCTGATCGAAACGTGCGAAACGCTCGTCTCCAACAAAGTCTGTGGTGTACGTCGCCAGACGAATCAAAGCGAGGTAAAGCTGCTCTCTGACTGAAGCCAACTCCTGAGATAGTGTGTTGGCAACTGCGTCACTGTGCCTCACAAACTGAGCGGTGGTGTGCAGCCTGGAGTTATCATGCTCATAAACATCCAAGTTGTCGTAGAGAGTGAAGTGAGCTCCCTCCGAAGTGATGTAACCACGGGGGATGTGGCGATAGATAGAATCGTCAAATCCCCAGTAGTCAGCACGAAGGACGGTGAGACTCACATAAGCTGCCTGCTGCACAGCCATATCCACTGTGGAACCTACTGCCTCGTAGCGGTGGACTACGCTCATGCCATCATCTGACAGAATGTAGACGATAGCCTGGTAGTAGGTCTGGTCAAACTCTCGCTGCTGCTCGTAGACCTGGTACTCTGGTGCCCAACGGAACCCCAGATAAGTGACCATGTCTCTCAGCATCTCCGGATAATCGGCAGTGCTCTCGCAACGAGTCATACGAACCACCTGCGGGTAGAACCTGATATCCATCTGCAGATGATTGGGGAAGTTTTGATTAGACGTCGGTAGAAGAACTGAAGTGGAAAGCAACAACAAGGTTTCAACGGACGATAAGGATGTTGAGAAGAACAGGATATCGAAGCAACATCGGGAAACACGAGACCAAAACACTCCTGAGGTACTACGGAAAAACCCATCCGGGCTTCTAAAGGATCAATATCTACTGCTTAAGGAATAGAGGATTTGCTTCCGGGGCTTAGACGCCTCCGTTCTCAATCGTGAGTAGGCAACATGATAAATCATGTCACAACCACCTCCATTCCTATGGACTAGTAGATATAACTATCCTAGAGAAACCAGGATACGTGAAAACCTAACTTGAAAGTTTAGATGAGAAGGGAAAACAACGTTGCACTTCCTTACCAGAAAAAGGGAGGGTGGGTGGGGAAAGAAGAAAAAGAACAGAATTCCTACTCTCACGTTTCATTTTTCCTATATAGCTACAAAATAGTTTCTAGACTCAACTGCGACCAGTAAAAGGGTCCTACAGGCAGACAGGCTCTGATACCATTTGTCGCACCCGGACTTCTAGAGGATACTCGCAGTTCCGTTGAACAGTAGTTGATTGGATTACGGGGCTTACCGGCACCCGCATCTCTTACGAGTAGGCCAACACACGTATGTGTGACAACCAACCCCTACTGTTCATCGTCTACGTAAACCATCCCATAGAAATCAGGATACTACCATTGACGTACTTCATACCATACACACATGGTACGTCAACGGCGTTTAACAGAATGATAGCACAACATATCTCTAAGACACAAATAAATAGAAATAAGTTGCAAATAGCTCTCACTAGAGCAGAGATAGCAAATACAATCATCCAGAGAACACATGTCCCAACATATCATCATTACAACACAGCGGAAGCATCCATAATGTCTGAGTACAGACAAGATCCAAATAGGCTTAAGAAGCCGGAAACGAAAAGACGGAGCCCATCCACGATGTCTTGGATCCTGCCCAGGTCCGCTATCTACTCGTCAGCAGCCTCGTCAAACTCCACGTAGTAGCCATCACGGGGATCCTCGTAAGCGTAGTCTGCGGAAACCACAGCCCCAAAGGGGTCAGTACATAAACGTACTGGCAAGCAAGACTCACAATTCACCAAAGTGTACCCCAACAACATCAGGCACAGATGCTTTGGGTTCAACGGAAGAAAGGGTGATATAAAAGATGCGGCAGCGGGCTGCACTAACCAACTACAGATATATACTACCACTTCCGGATAACGGAAAGGAGATAAGATAGCGTATCGTAACCAACTACCAACTAACTCCAAACAAACCCATCCTGGATCTCGCCCCTTATCCAAAGAAGCAATCCGAGGATAACTCACATAGTTGGATTAGTGATGGTTCAAATTGTTGTGTCAATAAGACTATTACTAGTCAAATTATCATTAGTTAGGTGTAAGTTGTTCTGAGTACTTGTTAGCCAGTACTTTCACCAAGTCAACCATAACCGCGGAAAACACGGCTTCTCGAGAAGATTTATCCCTACAGGGGTGCACCAATTTGGCCGTACACGTAAGAATAACCCGCCAGATGGAATGCCTCCCACCAAGCGGGGCACTCAACACAACTCAACTCTTCTTCGCATCAAGCCCAAAGAACCACGTGCTGTGCGTGCGCGGCTAATCGAGCCCCCACGAAGAAAAGGGGGACCCTCATAGCACTCTAAGACCACGCCGCCCTAAATGCCGACTACAAAAGTTCCACCCTGGCCTCGGGTTCGTACCTGCATATGCGTGCATCAAATGGAAAGCCCGAACTAAGTGTGGCAATTTGGACGAGATGCGAATCGAATCAAATTGAGGGGTCGCCCATACACGCTTCCCACATGCGGTTAGTGCGCTCATCATGGATCAGTAGACAAGACCCTTTTCCTAATTAGGGTCGACACTAGCAGGCCTCAAAACCACGCCGGGCCTCCTGCCGGTGCCTTATCATCAAATTATTATTAGCCAAAGCATTAACAGGATTGTTGTTTAACATCGAGCCCCAGAACATGATAGAAATATAGTAACAGAAAGTAACGGGTAACAGACTCGAGCAGAAACAACCATAAGCATGCTAGTAAGACATGAGCAACAAGCAATGGGGTTATAGGAGTGGAGGTGAGGCTATATCAGGGTTAAAGGATAACATGTGATAGGATCGAACAGAAGCAACGATTCATATGGCTAGCAGAAATAGACAACGGAAAGTATCGCTATCCAATGTGGAAAGGAACACATTGGTTCATGTGAGTGAATACTTGCCTGCAAACTCAGCAGCCTGGTACTAAGCTAACTCCTCAGAAGTAGTGTCGTAAACCTCGTCTGTCTCAACGTCGTCGTCTATTCGAGAAGAAGCAAACAAACAATGCAGAGAGACAAACAATCAATAACATGGTATAATGCACAATCATGGGATGATGCATGTCAATTTAATTGATGCATCAAAAATTAACTAGTTGACATGGTAACATAACATGATTAAATGGACCCACATGCAATTTGGATTGCATATGAAAAGCCCATGAATTAAGGTTGGAATAATTGTTTTATAACTAATCAACAGGTGAAAGTGGATTAGTATGATGCATGGATGAGGAAAACAGGAAAATAACAACAATAGAAACAATTTTGAAATAAGGTTTACCAAGTTTGGAATTTTATTTATTAAGTTATGGAATTTTGGTTCCTTAAAGGTGTTACACAAGCATTTGTTGTTTTCACCAACTTTAATTGTTCAAAATAGTTACCAAAGTTCATATTTGAAAAGAGCACAAAATTTTAGGTGGAATACATGTTTCAATTATTGAAAAAGGAAATAGAATAAATTACTTATGAATTAAACAAGTTTAAACAAGATTTAAATGAATTTAATTCAAGTATGAATTTATTTGAATTTTTATTTGTTCAAAACAGTAAACCAAATTCATATTTGAAAAGTTTATACTTTTCTAGTTTGAAAACATATTTTATATGTTAAAAAATAATTTAATTTGAGCAAGTTATGAATTTAGCAAATTTAAATGATTTAAACAAGGTTTAAATTATTTAACCAATTATAATTATTCAAAACATGAAATAAAGTTTATATTTGCAAAGTACATGAAAAATGGGATGGAAAACATATTTTATTTGTTGAGTTTGGAAATTTTATGCTCAAGTTATGAATTTTGCAAAATTAAATGAATTCAACAAGGATTCAAATATTTCACCAAATTAAAATATTCAAAACAGTAAAAAAAAATTATATTTGGGTAGAGAATTCAATTTGGTATGAAAAACATATTTAAAATGTTGAATTTAGAGTTGTAATGAATTATTTAGGCATTTTACAAGATTAGGGTGTGATCTGCCATTTAATACAGCTGCTAGGGACTTGGAATAAAATTTGCAGGGACCTAGAAGTAACTACAGGGACCTGTGTGCAAATTGGAGTAGATCTGGATCTAGGAAAAAGAATGAAAAAAAGATGGGTTTTAAGATGCAGGGGTGGGATTCGAACCCCTGCCCTCCTGCTGGCAGCGCAATGGAGCAACCAGTGGGCTACTGCTGGGTTTGTTACAGGGAACCACCCGCAGGGGGGTTGAGGTTCAGAAACTTCACTGAAATCAATTCGGAAAAGAAACAGAAAAGGGGGGTTGGCTGGGATTCGATCCCCTGCGCTGCTGGGGCGCGCGCAGCGAACGCAGCCAGCAGGCTGCTGCGGCTGTTGCGATGTATACGGGGCCGGGTTGGTTTTGAACCTAACCACTCGGCGTTAACTGAACTGCAAGCGAACCCTTCAGGTGTTCTTCTCTGTCGACGAACAGAGCAGCGATGGCAACAAACGGCCGGAAAAATCGAGGCTCCTACGGCACGGAAACAAGAGGGCAAGTAGCAGAATGGAATAAGGGACTCACCCTCTTCGCAGGGGTGGCCTCTGC
This sequence comes from Alopecurus myosuroides, assembly GCA_028641055.1. Taxonomy (NCBI): domain Eukaryota; kingdom Viridiplantae; phylum Streptophyta; class Magnoliopsida; order Poales; family Poaceae; genus Alopecurus; species Alopecurus myosuroides. Next base: position 212,475,356 of record CM054061.1, on the reverse strand, counting down.
GCGGCCGGAGGGAGACGGAGGCGACGGCGGCGTGCCCGGCGAGCGGCGGCCGGCCACGGAAGAGACGGCGGCGCCTCTCCCCAACGGCGGCGGCGGAGGTGGGAGAGAGAGGGAAGGGGTGCGGGTAGGCTAGGGTTAGGGTTTTGCCCCGTGGGGGGTGTAGATAAGGAGGGGGGTGGGGTGGAGCAGTGGGGAAACCTCTGTCGTTTTCTCCATTGATGACGTACGCTCGTACGGAGGTGGGGGAGAAAGGGGTAGCGGGCTGCAGCGATGGTGGACTGGGCTCAGCCCACTGCCTGCCATCTCCCCTGCGTTTTTTTTTCTGTTTCTTCTGTTTGTTTTTTTTTCTGTAGAATAAGAAAAGGAGAGAGATGAGAGGGTTTTTGAGTTAGAAAATTTTTAGGAAAAATTGTATTGAGTAATTATTGTAACAGCAACCTAGTGTAACATTGGTTTTCCAAAAATATTTCAAATATGTTGCTTGTTTGAAATTTGATTGAAGTTAATATTAATTGAAATAATTGAACTTAAGCAAATAAGTTTTTAAAATCAAGTTTAATTGGAAACAAGTGAATGAATTGTTTTGTAATTTTCATAATTTCAAAAATGGTTGCTGTTTGTAATTGAATTTGAATAACATTTAAATTAAGTGAATTAATAAAAGCCATAATTTTAAATAGTTTGAACCTTATGGTTTAATGGAAACAATTGAATGTTTTATTTGAACTTTTTATTTGGAAAAATTGTAACATAACAAGTATGAACAATTGATTTAGAAATTGGTTTGAATTTGAAATAGAAAACAATTGAAAACAGATGCAAAACAAATGCAAACAAAAGTAATGAGTATGATGACATGATGCAAAACTTTAATAAAACAAGAAACAAACATTCTAAAGGAGATTTTCATACTTGGGATGTTACAAAACGCCCCCCCTTGAAGGAATCGCGCCCCGAGATTCCTACTGAGAAGAGAAAAGGTCCGGATACTTCTTGCGAAGATCCTCTTCGGTCTCCCACGTTGCCTCTTTATCGGAATGATGAGACCACTGCACTTTCAAGAACTTGGTGCTCTTGTTGCGAGTCTTACGCTCGGTCTCTTCGAGAATACGAACAGGGTGCTCTTCATAAGATAGATCTTCTTGCAGTTCAATGGAATCATGATCAACTGCACGATCTGGATCTTTGAAACACCTCTTGAGCTGTGACACGTGAAACACATCGTGCACCTTGGATAGCTTTTCTGGAAGTTCAAGACGATAGGCATTTTCCGCACGCCTTGAGAGAATGTTGAAAGGACCAATGTATCTTGGTGCAAGCTTTCCTTTCACACCAAAACGATGAGTGCCTCTGAGGGGAGTTACACGGAGATATGCTTTGTCACCAGGTGCATAGATCATATCCCTGTGCTTGCTGTCATAGTAGCTTTTCTGACGAGACTGAGCAATCTTGAGATTGTCACGAATGATGCGAACTTTCTCTTCGGTTTCCTTAACAATGTCAGGGCCTAAGAGTGAATGTTCACCAGCTCCAGACCAATTGATTGGACTCCTGCATCTGCGGCCATAGAGAGCTTCAAATGGTGCCATGCCTAGGCTTGCCTGGAAGCTGTTGTTGTAGGAGAATTCAGCATATGGAAGGCATTCCTCCCATTTCATGCCAAAAGAGATACCACATGCTCTGAGCATATCCTCGAGAATCTGATTGACTCTTTCGAGTTGCCCTTGAGACTGAGGGTGATAGGCTGTGCTGAACAGAAGTTTGGTGCCCAATGCTTCTTGAAAGCTTTTCCAGAAATGAGAAGTGAATATGCTTCCACGGTCTCAGCTTATTTCCAATGGAACACCATGAAGAGGAACAATCTTTGCTGTGTAGAGTTCTGCTAACTGGCTAGCTGAGATTGTTTCTTTGACAGCAAAGAAGTGAGCTACTTTAGTGAGACGATAAATAACAACGAAGATTGCATCGTTGCCCTTCTTGGACTTTGAAAAACCAGTGACAAAGTCCATTTCAATCATGTCCCACTTCCACTCAGGGATTTTCAGTGGTTGGAGTAGACCGGCTGTTTTCTGATGGACTGCCTTAACACGTTGACAAACGTCGCATTCAGAAACGTATTGAGCAATTTCACGTTTCATGCCAGGCCACCAATACAGTGTTTTGAGATCCTGGTACATCTTTGTACTTCCAGGGTGGATGGAGAGAGGAGTTTCATGAGCCTCCTTGAGAATGACATCTTTGAGACTTTGAATTTGAGGAACTGCAATGCGTCCTTCGAAGAACACAGTCCCCTTGTCATCAATTGAGAAGGACTTAAATTTCTCCTTGCCTTCTTTGATGTGTTCTACCATCTTCTTGATTTCAGCATCACGAAGTTGTTCAGAACGAATCTTGTCCTCGAGAGTTGGACTGGCTGTCAAGTTTGCAAGATAACCTTGAGGAACAAGACCAAGGTTGAGTTTTTGGAATTCTTCATGAAGTGGAGGTTGGCTTTCCATGATCATGAGATTATTGCAATACGACTTGCGACTGAGAGCATCGGCCATAACATTAGCCTTGCCTGGAGTGTAAGAAATGGTAAGATCAAAGTCTTTGATCTTTTCAATCCATCTCCTTTGCCTGAGGTTTAGATCTGGTTGAGTGAAGATGTATTTCATACACTTATGATCGGAAAAGATTTCAGTGCGATTACCCAACAAGTATTGTCTCCATTTCTTGAGGGCAAACACAACTGCTGCAAGTTCAAGGTCATGTGTGGGATAATTTTGCTCATGTGCGTTCAACTGACGTGAAGCATAAGCCACAACTTGACGTTCTTGCATAAGAACTGCACCTAGACCTTGGAGAGAAGCATCACAGAATATCTGGAAAGGTTTGGTAGGATCTAGGCCAACCAGAACTGGTGTAGAAGTGAGTTTAGTCTTCAGGAGATTGAAACTTTCATCACATTGTGGAGACCAAACGAACTTCTTGTCCTTCTTTGTGAGATCAGTGAGAGGTTTGGCAATCTTGGAAAAGTTTTGGACGAAACGACGGCAATAGCTAGCCAAGCCAAGAAAACTTCTGACTTGCTTCACCGTCTTAGGAGGTTTCCAATCAACAATTGCTTTAACCTTTTCTGGATCAATGGCTATGCCCTTGGCTGAGATGACATGACCAAGGTAAGCAACTTCTGGAATCCAGAATTCACATTTGGAGAACTTGGCATATAGACGATGCTCGCGAAGTTTCATGAGAGTGAGACGAAGATGTTCTTCATGCTCTTCCTCGGATTTGGAGTAGACAAGGATTTCATCAAGATATACCACAATGAACTTGTCGAGGTATTCATGGAAAACAGAATTCATGAGTCGAGAGAATGTCGCCGGTGCATTGGTGAGACCAAAGGACATGACGGTGAATTCATATAGACCGTAGCGAGTGGTGAAGGCTGTTTTTGGAATATCCTCTTTTCTGATCTTTATTTGATGGTAACCCATTCTCAAGCCCAACTTTGAGAATATTGAGGCTCCAGCAAGTTGATCAAAAAGATCATCAATACAAGGAATTGGATACTTGTTTTTGATGGTTTCCTCGTTAAGAGGACGATAGTCAACAACGAGTCTCTTTGTGTGATCCTTCTTTGCAACGAACAGAGTTGGGCAACCCCAAGCCGAGGAACTAGGTTGAATGTAACCTTTTTCCATGTACATATCGATTTGCTCCTTTAACAGTTTCAGTTCAGGAGGAGCTATCTTGTATGGATGCTTAGAGATTGGAGCAGTACCTGGTTCAAGCTCGATCACGAACTCAACTGCTCTGTCCGGAGGCATCCCTGGCAACTCTTCTGGAAAGACGTCAGGGAATTCACAAACCACCGGAACATTTTCAAGTAGAGGAAGAGGTTTTGTATCGAGGGTGCACAGCTGAAAGGAACTTGATTCATTTGGAGAATAGACTATCTGGCCAGAAGGGTGGAACAGAGTTATTGACTTTTGTGCACAGTCAATTGTAGCTTTATTGGCCTTCAACCAATCCATGCCAAGAATGACATCAATGTCAGAATTTCCAAGCAGTATGAGAGAAGCAAGGAATATGTGGCCTCCAATTAGAATTTGATTTCTGTGACTGATCTTAGACGTTTGCATAGTTGCTCCAGGGGAGTTTACTACTAGCGGGGAACCCAAACCAACAAAAGGGAGTTTAACTGCTGTCGCAAAGATCTTTGACACGAAAGAATGCGATGCTCCGGTATCAAACAACACTTTAGCTGGAAAAGAGTTTACGGGAAATGTACCGAGAACGACGTCAGGAGCTTCCTCAGCTTTGTCGATCTTGACATGATTCACCCTTGCGGTCCTCCCGACAGGCCTGTTGTTGGAGTTGAAGGCTTTAGCCGGGGGAGCACGCACCATTGCCTGGTTTGTGTTGGGACGAGGTGGTGGTGGAGGTAGCTGCCTCTGCGTGCACTTGTCAGCGTAGTGCCCCGTCTGCTTGCACTTGTAGCAAGTGACGACACGAGGAGGCCCTGGCCTTGGCTGCCCCATTGAAGCCCTCTGATCATGCATCTGAGCAGGGTTGGGTGGGCGGGGAGCGAAGCCTGGAGAAGCTTGGGCGTATGGAGCCCGAGTGACAGCACCATTTGGCACCCAGATGCGGCGCTTCTGCGGAGGGGTGGTCATGTTGGAGGAGGAACCACCCTCACGCGAGTGCTTGCGAGACTCCTCGAACGCCTTGCGCCCATTTTCTTCATTGAGCGCGGTGTTAACGAGCTCCTCGAAGTTGTTGGCCTTGATATTGGTGAGGGCGTACTTGAGTTCCGGGTTAAAACCTCTGCGGAACCTTGCCATCTTCTTAGCCTCAGTGGACACCTCATCACCAGCGTAACGAGCGAGGCGATTGAACTCACTCTGATAGCCAATGACGTCCAGCTTGCCCTGCTTGAGTGAGCAAAACTCTTCACGCATCCTTTCCATGAGACCATCTGGAATGTGGTGCTTCAGGAAGGCTTCCTTGAAACAACCCCAGGTGATTGGATAGCCAGCTCTCATGGTCTGGTAGTTTTCCCACCAAGTAGTTGCCTGGCCCTTCAGTAGATAGGAGGCATACTTGACCTTGTCTTCCTCAGCAACATGAGCAATCTCCAGAGCCTTAGCTATCTCACGGATCCAGTCATCAGCATCCAGAGGCTCGCGTGTTGCCACGAAAGCTCTTGGGCCCAGACTGAGAAACTCCTTGATACTGACTCGTGGAGCATTCTGGTTGTTGTGCTGGTTAGTCTGAAACTGGGCCATCTGCGTCATGACTTGCGTCATCTGAGTCAACAGCTCCGTGATTGGCGGTGGCTCAGGCGGGGTGTTCCTTGTTGGCGGCATCCTGAATGGAAATGCATTTTAGCACAACAATAGAAAAGGATAGACTCGGAAACCGAAAGAGAGATTATTCCGACGCATGAATAGATAACCAACAGGTACATCATCACATGTTCAAATACATCAGAATATCCAACACACCATAAATGGTTCAAATGCCAAAGGATAACTAAACATAGCTAAGAATGGATACATCGGTACTCCCATGCTCATCACGCAGGACGGCGGTGAGTAGTACGGCGAGAGGTACGGTGAGGAGCACGCCCACGAAAGTAGGTAGAACGACGATCTAGATCTGACGTGGTCTGAGAGCGACTCTAGGTGTGGTGAAGTACATAGCGTCGACTCCCTGTGCTCCAAAGCGAGGAATCCCAGTGTATCCAGCACCGAGGTTGAGGAGTGGACCTCTGATCGGCTCGTAACCTCCAGCATCTGGCAGACGACGACCAACTGGCTGATCGAAACGTGCGAAACACTCGTCTCCAACAAAGTCTGTGGTGTACGTCGCCAGACGAATCAAAGCGAGGTAAAGCTGCTCTCTGACTGAAGCCAACTCCTGAGATAGTGTGTTGGCAACTGCGTCACTGTGCCTCACAAACTGAGCGGTGGTGTGCAGCCTGGAGTTATCATGCTCATAAACATCCAAATTGTCGTAGAGAGTGAAGTGAGCTCCCTCCGAAGTGATGTAACCACGGGGGATGTGGCGATAGATAGAATCGTCAAATCCCCAGTAGTCAGCACGAAGGACGGTGAGACTCACATAAGCTGCCTGCTGCACAGCCATATCCACTGTGGAACCTACTGCCTCGTAGCGGTGGACTACGCTCATGCCATCATCTGACAGAATGTAGACGATAGCCTGGTAGTAGGTCTGGTCAAACTCTCGCTGCTGCTCGTAGACCTGGTACTCTGGTGCCCAACGGAACCCCAGATAAGTGACCATGTCTCTCAGCATCTCCGGATAATCGGCAGTGCTCTCGCAACGAGTCATACGAACCACCTGCGGGTAGAACCTGATATCCATCTGCAGATGATTGGGGAAGTTTTGATTAGACGCCGGTAGAAGAACTGAAGTGGAAAGCAACAACAAGGTTTCAACGGACGATAAGGATGTTGAGAAGAACAGGATATCGAAGCAACATCGGGAAACACGAGACCAAAACACTCCTGAGGTACTACGGAAAAACCCATCCGGGCTTCTAAAGGATCAATATCTACTGCTTAAGGAATAGAGGATTTGCTTCCGGGGCTTAGACGCCTCCGTTCTCAATCGTGAGTAGGAAACATGATAAATCATGTCACAACCACCTCCATTCCTATGGACTAGTAGATATAACTATCCTAGAGAAACCAGGATACGTGAAAACCTAACTTGAAAGTTTAGATGAGAAGGGAAAACAACGTTGCACTTCCTTACCAGAAAAAGGGAGGGTGGGTGGGGAAAGAAGAAAAAGAACAGAATTCCTACTCTCACGTTTCATTTTTCCTATATAGCTACAAAATAGTTTCTAGACTCAACTGCGACCAGTAAAAGGGTCCTACAGGTAGACAGGCTCTGATACCATTTGTCGCACCCGGACTTCTAGAGGATACTCGCAGTTCCGTTGAACAGTAGTTGATTGGATTACGGGGCTTACCGGCACCCGCATCTCTTACGAGTAGGCCAACACACGTATGTGCGACAACCAACCCCTACTGTTCATCGTCTACGTAAACCATCCCATAGAAATCAGGATACTACCATTGACGTACTTCATACCATACACACATGGTACGTCAACGGCGTTTAACAGAATGATAGCACAACATATCTCTAAGACACAAATAAATAGAAATAAGTTGCAAATAGCTCTCACTAGAGCAGAGATAGCAAATACAATCATCCAGAGAACACATGTCCCAACATATCATCATTACAACACAACGGAAGCATCCATAATGTCTGAGTACAGACAAGATCCAAATAGGCTTAAGAAGCCGGAAACGAAAAGACGGAGCCCATCCACGATGTCTCGGATCCTGCCCGGGTCCGCTATCTACTCGTCAGCAGCCTCGTCAAACTCCACGTAGTAGCCATCACGGGGATCCTCGTAACCGTAGTCTGCGGAAACCACAGCCCCAAAGGGGTCAGTACATAAACGTACTGGCAAGCAAGACTCACAATTCACCAAAGTGTACCCCAACAACATCAGGCACAGATGCTTTGGGTTCAACGGAAGAAAGGGTGATATAAAAGATGCGGCAGCGGGCTGCACTAACCAACTACAGATATATACTACCACTTCCGGATAACGGAAAGGAGATAAGATAGCGTATCGTAACCAACTACCAACTAACTCCAAACAAACCCATCCTGGATCTCGCCCCTTATCCAAAGAAGCAATCCGAGGATAACTCACACAGTTGGATTAGTGATGGTTCAAATTGTTGTGTCAATAAGACTATTACTAGTCAAATTATCATTAGTTAGGTGTAAGTTGTTCTGAGTACTTGTTAGCCAGTACTTTCACCAAGTCAACCATAACCGCGGAAAACACGGCTTCTCGAGAAGATTTATCCCTACAGGGGTGCACCAATTTGGCCGTACACGTAAGAATAACCCGCCAGATGGAATGCCTCCCACCAAGCGGGGCACTCAACACAACTCAACTCTTCTTCGCATCAAGCCCAAAGAACCACGTGCTGTGCGTGCGCGGCTAATCGAGCCCCCACGAAGAAAAGGGGGACCCTCATAGCACTCTAAGACCACGCCGCCCTAAATGCCGACTACAAAAGTTCCACCCTGGCCTCGGGTTCGTACCTGCATATGCGTGCATCAAATGGAAAGCCCGAACTAAGTGTGGCGATTTGGACGAGATGCGAATCGAATCAAATTGAGGGGGGCGCCCATACACGCTTCCCACATGCGGTTAGTGCGCTCATCATGGATCAGTAGACAAGACCCTTTTCCTAATTAGGGTCGACACTAGCAGGCCTCAAAACCACGCCGGGCCTCCTGCCGGTGCCTTATCATCAAATTATTATTAGCCAAAGCATTAACAGGATTGTTGTTTAACATCGAGCCCCAGAACATGATAGAAATATAGTAACAGAAAGTAACGGGTAACAGACTCGAGCAGAAACAACCATAAGCATGCTAGTAAGACACGAGCAACAAGCAATGGGGTTATAGGAGTGGAGGTGAGGCTATATCAGGGTTAAAGGATAACATGTGATATGATCGAACAGAAGCAACGATTCATATGGCTAGCAGAAATAGACAACGGAAAGTATCGCTATCCAATGTGGAAAGGAACACATTGGTTCATGTGAGTGAATACTTGCCTACAAACTCAGCAGCCTGGTACTGAGCTAACTCCTCAGAAGTAGTGTCGTAAACCTCGTCTGTCTCAACGTCGTCGTCTATTCGAGAAGAAGAAAACAAACAACACAGAGAGACAAACAATCAATAACATGGTATAATGCACAATCATGGGATGATGCATGTCAATTTAATTGATGCATCAAAAATTAACTAGTTGACATGGTAACATAACATGATTAAATGGACCCACATGCAATTTGGATTGCATATGAAAAGCCCATGAATTAAGGTTGGAATAATTGTTTTATAACTAATCAACAGGTGAAAGTGGATTAGTATGATGCATGGATGAGGAAAACAGGAAAATAACAACAATAGAAACAATTTTGAAATAAGGTTTACCAAGTTTGGAATTTTATTTATTAAGTTATGGAATTTTGGTTCCTTAAAGGTGTTACACAAGCATTTGTTGTTTTCACCAACTTTAATTGTTCAAAATAGTTAACAAAGTTCATATTTGAAAAGAGCACAAAATTTTAGGTGGAATACATGTTTCAATTATTGAAAAAGGAAATAGAATAAATTACTTATGAATTAAACAAGTTTAAACAAGATTTAAATGAATTTAATTCAAGTATGAATTTATTTGAATTTTTATTTGTTCAAAACAGTAAGCCAAATTCATATTTTAAAAGTTTATACTTTTCTAGTTTGAAAACATATTTTATATGTTAAAAAATAATTTAATTTGAGCAAGTTAAGAATTTAGCAAATTTAAATGATTTAAACAAGGTTTAAATTATTTAACCAATTATAATTATTCAAAACATGAAATAAAGTTTATATTTGCAAAGTACATGAAAAATGGGATGGAAAACATATTTTATTTGTTGAGTTTGGAAATTTTATGCTCAAGTTATGAATTTTGCAAAATTAAATGAATTCAACAAGGATTCAAATATTTCACCAAATTAAAATATTCAAAACAGTAAACAAAATTTATATTTGGGTAGAGAATTCAATTTGGTATGAAAAACATATTTAAAATGTTGAATTTAGAGTTGTAATGAATTATTTAGGCATTTTACAAGATTAGGGTGTGATCTGCCATTTAATACAGATGCTAGGGACTTGGAATAAAATTTGCAGGGACCTAGAAGTAACTACAGGGACCTGTGTGCAAATTGGAGTAGATCTGGATCTAGGAAAAAGAATGAAAAAAAGATGGGTTTTAAGATGCAGGGGTGGGATTCGAACCCCTGCCCTCCTGCTGGCAGCGCAATGGAGCAACCAGTGGGCTACTGCTGGGTTTGTTACAGGGAACCACCCGCAGGGGGGGTTGAGGTTCAGAAACTTCACTGAAATCAATTCGGAAAAGAAACAGAAAAGGGGGGTTGGCTGGGATTCGATCCCCTGCGCTGCTGGGGCGCGCGCAGCGAACGCAGCCAGCAGGCTGCTGCGGCTGTTGCGATGTATACGGGGTCGGGTTGGTTTTGAACCTAACCACTCGGCGTTAACTGAACTGCAAGCGAACCCTTCAGGTGTTCTTCTCTGTCGACGAACAGAGCAGCGATGGCAACAAACGGCCGGAAAAATCGAGGCTCCTACGGCATGGAAACAAGAGGGCAAGTAGCAAAATGGAATAAGGGACTCACCCTCTTCGCAGGGGTGGCCTCTGCGCGGCCGGAGGGAGACGGAGGCGACGGCGGCGTGCCCGGCGAGCGGCGGTCGGCCGCGGAAGGAGACGGCGGCGCCTCTCCCCAACGGCGGCGGCGGAGGTGGGAGAGAGAGGGAAGGGGTGCGGGTAGGCTAGGGTTAGGGTTTTGCCCCGTGGGGGGTGTAGATAAGGAGGGGGTGGGGTGGAGCAGTGGGGAAACCTCTGTCGTTTTCTCCATTGATGACGTACGCTCGTACGTAGGTGGGGGAGAAAGGGGTAGCGGGCTGCAGCGATGGTGGGCTGGGCTCAGCCCACTGCCTGCCATCTCCCCTGCGTTTTTTTTTTCTTCTGTTTGTTTTTTTTTGCAGAATAAGAAAAGGAGAGAGATGAGAGGGTTTTTGAGTTAGAAAAATTTTAGGAAAAATTGTATTGAGTAATTATTGTAACAGCAACCTAGTGTAACATTGGTTTTCCAAAAATATTTCAAATATGTTGCTTGTTTGAAATTTGTTTGAAATTTGATTAAAGTTAATATTAATTGAAATAATTGAACTTAAGCAAATAAGTTTTTAAAATCAAGTTTAATTGGAAACAAGTGAATGAATTGTTTTGTAATTTTCATAATTTCAAAAATGGTTGCTGTTTGAGATCGTCTGAATGCCACCAAATCCCATGGTTTGCCATAACATGTGTGTTATAGTGTTTCATGGGTCTTGTATGCCCAAGATTCCCTATATCTCTCTGTTACGTCTTCACCAGCGTCGGATTCTCTCTAGCGGGTTCGAGGACTACTTAGAGCCCGAAACTCCCGAAACTGAGTCAACTCGGGGAATTTTGCCAACAGGTGGGACCAAACATTGTCTTGGGTGTTCCTTGGGCCTAAAATAACACAAACAAGGAATTGGTTCCACTTTTCTACCCCTTCCCAGCTCACGTAGAGTGGCCAGAACGGCAGTTCTGTCTTTTTCCACATCGGGGCTATGGTTTCTCCGGAGAGGGGCTCCAGATCGTCTGAATGCCACCAAATCCCACGTTATGTCATACCACGTGTGTTAGAGTGTTTCATAGGTCTTGGATGGCCAACATTCCCTCGCTCTCTATGTTAGGGCTTCACCGTCGTCGGATTCTCTGTGCGGGTTCCAGGATTACTTAGAGCCCGAAACACCCGGAACTGACGGAACCGGGGGAATCTTGCCAAACGGTGGGCCCAACCATTGTATTGGGTGTTCCTTGGGCCTAACATAACACAACCAAGGTGGTTGGTTCCACTTTTCTACCCCTTCCGGCTCACGTAGAGGGGCCAGAACGACAGTTCCGTCTTTTTCCCCATCGGGGCTGTTATTTCTCCGGAGAGGGGTCTCCAGATCGTCTGAATGCCACCAAATCCCATAGTATGTCATACCACGTGTGTTATAGTGTGGACTTGGCCTTGGATTCTTAAAATTCCCTCGCTCCCAGTGTTAGGGATTCACCGGCGTCGGATTTTCGCTGGCGAGTTCGAGGACTACTTAGGGCGTGTTCGGAGGTCCTCCAGCTTCCAGCTTCTCAAAAATCCATCGCGGAGCAGTGCCGAACAATCTAACTCCACGGAGCTAGATCCGAGAAGCTGGTCCAATTTCCTATAAAAAACTCGGAGCACCTCTTTTGCAAATCCACGGATCACCTAATTTCGGAGCAGCAAGAAATTACATAGGTATGCCACCGCCAAGTCAAGGAAAACGTTTCGATATGTTCACGCATCGTCTCGGTCGAACTGGAAAACTCCCGAGCGAGAAAGTCTCCTGTCATGTCCCCGTGACCACCACGCGTCTGGTGTCGCTCTCTACGGGATCCATCGCTGCCTCATCCCTTACCTCCGGTCGCCATGCCGACCTCTGCACAAGCAGCTCCCATGGCCGTAGCTACTCGGCGCCTCTACCAGATCCCAAGATCGGTGCCCAGCGCACGAGCTCGGCTCCTTACCAGTTCGTCCGGCCGCTGTGTCCTCGTCCTCCTCCGGATACAGATCCGGCAGCCGTCGCCCTGACGAACTTGTGGCGCACCTGCTCCTTCCCTTCGAGCTTCGGGGCGACCTCGTCGTGCACTCTGTTCTGAACAGGCTGAAATGGCTGGAACAACTCAAAGCCGAAACGTGTTTTGGCTGGGCTTGGTTAGACAGATGGGCTTTCAGCCCAGCAAAAACGAAGGAGAAACAGGAGCAGCCCCGAACGTTACCTGCTCCGCTAGCGACGCAGGATTTGCAAAATAGAAGCCGGATCGACGGATTTCATGAAGCCGAACTGTTTCCGAACACGCCCTTAGAGCCCAAAACTCCCAAATCTGACGGAATTGGAGGAATCTTGCCAAGAGGTAGGACCTACAATTGTCTTGGGTGTTCATTGGGTCTAACCTAACACAACACGGCAATTGGTTCTACTTTGATATCCCCTTCCGGCTCACGTAGATGGGCCAGAATGACAGTTTCGTCTTTTTCCAAGCGGGGATATGGTTTCTCTGGAGAGGGGGCTCCGGATCATCCGAATGCCACCAAATCCCAGCGTATGCCATACCATGTCTGTTAGAGTGTGTCATGGGTCTTGGATGCCCAAGATTACCTCGCCCTCTGTGTTAGGGCGCGCTTCACTGGCGTCAGATTCTCTCCGCATGTTCGAGGACTACTTAGAGCCCGAAAGTCCCGGATCTGATAGAACTGGGGAAATCTTGCCAAGAGGTGGGCGCTACCATTGTCTTGGGTATTCCTTGTGCCTAACCTAACAAAACCAAGATATTGGTTCCAATTTTCTACCCCCTTCCGGCTCATGTAGAGGGGCCAGAACGGCAGTTCCGTCTTTTCCCCCATCAGGGCTATGGTTTCTTCAGGCGAACTAGAGGGAATCTTGTTACAAGTAGATCTAGATTTGGGTTATCCATGTAGCTATGGCCTAAATTAACAGAACCAAGCAAAAAAGAACAGTGTTCTACCCCCTTCCGACACAGGTGATAGGTGTAGACAAAAAAAGTTGACTAGCATCCAACGGCTAGCAAAGTTCAAGCCACCGAGTAACATGTAGTAGTATTCCACATAATTGGCCCTTTCCAGGATTTTAGGTAAAATGCTTTCGGGATTTCTTAACAATCTTTAGTACTAAATAATTGCATAAATGCTCAATTCTTGTAAGCCACCCATTAGCATCGGACGGCTAGCAAAGTTTCCCGCAGTTCCGCCAAAATTTCGCGTCGCTCCGAAAAATTCGCGCCAGGACAGCCCGCCCAAATTTTTTCGTGCAAGGATATTTTACTTCTCAGCCCTCCCACACACAACTGGCAACCTTTGTCCTGGAGGGCATTTCAGAATCATTCCAAAACCCTACCTTATCCCCTCGATCGTCCCTCTGGCCGAAAGAGAACGCCACTACTTTGAAATGCCCACTCCACCTTGTCCTCCCAAAACAGATCCTCTATTCCCACGGTCTTACACCCTGCCGTATAGCTCGCTTGCCAAACTCCCTCGTCGCCGTCGAGATCGCCCTCGAGATCTGCCACAACACCGGTCTTTTCGCCGTCCAGATCCGCCACCTCGCCGTTATGCTTGCCTGTCGGCCACATCATCTCCAACCTCGCCGTACGTTATCTTCCACCTCGCGCCGTGCTCGCCGGTCAGCCACCTCGACGCCGTGTTTGCCGGTCAGCCACCTCGCCACCGACCTCGCCGTACATCCAGATCTGCCACCTCGTCTCCAACCTCGCCGCAACATCACCGTCAATGTCTGCAAGCACGCTGAAACGAGTGAAGATTGAAGGCGAGAAACGCAGCAAGACAGAAGACCCTAAAGTCGTAGGCAACTACTGTTTATAAATTTCTTATCTATTTAATTGTATGTTTGATGCTTCCTTATTATCCTGAATTTGTTTGATGAAGTTAATATTTCTAAATTGGTTGTCTGTTTAATCGTATGTTTGATGCTTCATTATTATCCTAATGATACTGCTAATGTTTGATGCAATAAATCTCTCTAAACGGTTTCTTGTAACGGAAATAGGAAGGGGGCCTTCTTGCTTGGAAAAACTTTGCTCATTTGCAGAAATCTAGCTTGTATACTACGTATTAGGTTTAAGGTCACTTTGCTTGTGATCCCATCAGTCTTAGTTAGGGTCAGAAATTATATTACTTCCACTGGACTGTTCTTACAAGATGAGTGCCTTAATTATTTATGTTGTATTAGGTTCTTATGAAGTGTTATATTTGTACTTTACTTTTAATTCTTTATTCATGTTAGGATCGCCACTACACCCCTTGAAGAAGAGCGTTCCAGAACTATCATGGCAAACAATGAAAAGATGCATGAACTGGGTGTAAAGCCAGCAAGTTTTCTTTCATTTCCTACTGTACCTCCCCCCCCAAAGACCAAGAAGCAATACTCTGGATCTCAGTACATGCATGTGTATGATGTTGAAGAGGAATCAGATGCCACTGAAGGAGTCGTGTCGTATCAATCACAATCCAGCATGGACAATGAGCTACAGGTTATTCCCTAACCCGGTAGCTCAACATTCTTTCATGATATCGCAACAACTAGGGTGCAACTTTCTTATCTTGTGTTGAACTGTTTGATCAATGTGGCACCATCGAGTGGACAGAACTGCAAGCACTAGGTCCACCAGAATACACGAGTAACTGGATCATGTACTTCGAAGGGTCCAAAAGAAACGAGGGAGCCGGAGCTGGGATCGTCCTCATATCCCCAGGGGTGACAAGTTGCAGTACGTCCTGAGATTGGATTTCCCACCCGACGATCCAGCATCCAACAACAACGCAGAATACGAGGCCCTACTCCATGTCATGAAAATGGCGATTGCATGCGGAGCCACCCGATTGATGATTTGTGGAGATTCCAACCTCATCGTACAACAGACTAGGAAGTAATGCGACGCTATCGCGGAAAATATGGTTGCCTATCGAGACATGTATAATCTACTCGAAGGAAGTTACAAAGGGTGTGAGCTGAAACACATTGCAAGGTCCAGCAACAAAGAAGCAGGTAAGTTGGCAAACATGGGGTCCACAAACACACCCATACCGTCAGGAATATATTTTGAGAGGATGATCAAGCGTTCAATAAAGGTCAAGAAGACTGCAGGAGCACCCGCAGCATTGGAGACAGACGTCAGCCCGCAAATTGCTATCATCGAGCTCAACCACAGTATTTCAAGGCAAGTTTTTCTGGTCGAGCCAGTCTGGACGCAGAAATACCTCGACTACTTGTCCAACAAACAGTTTCCAGCAGACATTCGCGAGGCTCGACAAATAGTACGACACAGCAAAACTTTTCGGGTACTCAATGGAGAATTATACAAGCAGAGCATCTCAGGAATATTGCAGAGATGCATAGCACCCGAGGATGGCAAAGAATTGCTGCGAGATATACACCAAGGAGATTGCGGACACCATGTCAGCTGGAAGGAAATCATGGGCAAAGCTTTTCGAGCAGGATTCTACTGGCTCACAGCGGCCAGAGACGCAAAGGACCTAGTCGACAAGTGCAACGCTTGCCAATGATTCGCGCCCAAGCCACACGCCCCAGCCACGAAACTACACATGTTACCAATCGACCCTTTGCACAATGGGGCCTAGACATGGTAGGGCCACTACGCAAGTCCACACCCAGAGGATATACGCACTTGATCGTAGCAGTCGACAAATTCACAAAGTTGATCGAGGCCAAGCCAGTCACCTCAGCCAGCGCCCAGTGCGCCGTAAAATTCCTCAACTCCATTGTGTGCAGATTTGGCATACCACACAACATCATCACCGACAACGGCAGCAACTTCACAGCGAAGGAAACACAGGATTTCTGCGAGGAAAAGGGAATCACCCTCAGCTTCGCCTCAGTGGCTCACCCGCAAACTAACGGTCAAGTCGAACGATCCAACGGACTGGTCTGATCTGGCTTAAAGAAACGGCTACTCGATCGCCTAAACCCAGCAGCAGGGCACTGGGTAGAGGAGTTACCCTCAGTACTGTGGAGCCTTCGCATAACTCCAAATCGATCGACAAATTACACGCCATTTTTCATGGTATACGGAGCTGAAGCAGTCCTTCCCGAGGATGTCAAATTCAGCGCCCCATGCGTCGTCGCCTACAGTGAAGAAACTTCTAACAAGGCACTCGCTGAAGACGTGGATGCACTGGACGAGATACGCGATATCGCTCTCGCAAGATCCGCAGTATACCAACAATCGCTGCGCAACTACCACAGTCTCCGTATACGCCACAGAGCTTTCGTGGTCGGGAATCTGGTGCAGCGGCTCAAGCAGAAGGAAGGACATAAGCTCGAGCCATCATGGGAAGGACCCTTCATAATACACGAAGTTATCCCTGGTGGCGCGTACCGACCGAATAACCCGGAGACTGGTGGTATCTACTCCAACCCATGGAACGTTGCGCACCTCCGCAAATTCTATCCCTAGGATTATCCTATTCGAAAAATAAGGATATACTAGCCATCTTGTATGTCGAGGAAATACATGGCTCCTCAGCCATATCAATAAAAAAACACATGGTTTCTCAACCATAGCTACTCATGTTTCTCCATTTTACATGTTGAACAACAGGTATACACCCCAAGCGCACGGGGGCTACGCCTAATTAAGCATCAAAGGAAAATTTACAAATACAAAGGTATAGACAAGGTTCACACCTTATAAAACACCTTATAAAATCTCGAGTAAACTATACAAGGTAACAGGATATCTACATCCTACAATTACATATGGCGACGAGCAGACTCCTCGGCCAGCACTCGATCAACCTCTTCAGTTGTCAGCCGAATAATCTCCTCTGCCGCGGGATGAACGACTGCATAATGAGGGGTCAAATCGACTGGAGCATTGGGGAGCCTAGTCACAGAGCTAAAGTTAACCTCAGGGTGCCACAAACGAACAAAAGCAAGCGCTACTTGGGATCCGCAGATCAGCTGTTGGCGGACACACTCGCGCACTTCCCCTGCCCGATCAAAAAAATTTAGCGGCTGGCTCAAACCTTCTGGAACTGCACCCAGTGGATAGAAAGTACGGTGCACAGATGTTAGAGCTTCATGACAAGAATCAACAAGAATCTTTGCCTGGCCTGCTCGATACTTCAAAGTCGCCAAGATGAAGCCTCGACTACGGTCAGACCAAAAGTTGTTCGCGTGCGGTTTTGAGCTACCATCTTGATGAGCAATGTGGTTATCCACCCATTGTGTTTCACACGGACCGTCAGGATCAAAAACTACAAAGAATAGTACAAAGAATTAAAAGGTGAAAAGAAGATAATCAACAAAGTACTAGGGGGCTCGCATGCTTACAAAGCATATCCTTAGCAACAACGGCCAGCTCCTCCATCACGAACTGTTCACGCTCAGGCACAAGTTTTTGTTTTGACTTAGCCACATCGGCTAGTCCACTAAAAGACTTCAACTTGCGCTCGCCATCCGCGACGCGATCACGAAGCGAGGCAAAGGTACTAGCAGCAGCAACAAGGGGATCCAGTCGCACAGCAGATCCACTCGAAGACTCTGCGCTAGAACCCACTACCTGGAAAGAGATTAAGAAAGTTAAGATACATTACAAGAACCCACTCGAGAAGAATACCACCTACTTAACAGGTGCTCGGGGGCTACTCCCATCGGGATCTCATAACGATCAATCGCAAATAATCACATTTCGGACATCAAAGGACACTTCGATTAAAGGAAAAATACGGGAATACATCCCAAGGTTCATTACATCAAGAGAGCAAACTAAAAACAGTCTATCCTATGGAACTGTAGAGGTAGTGCCACTCGCAGCAGGATGCCCCTTGCGACTAGCACGGGCAAGCAATTCAGATAGCTTCTTGGCGAGGGCTTCAGCCGGATCGCCGAAAGGTCGAAGCGCTACCTTTCTGCCTGTGGCGGCGTCGTAGGGAAGGCTTGAGTATGCCTCATCCAGGCCCGCGACTCCGTGCGCCAACGCAAACTGGATGGCAGTCCTAGCTCCGCATTCTGACTGGGCGACTGAATAAGATTGAAGAAGATTCTCATCTTCTAGGAAGACTTTCAGAAGGCCGCCCAGCGTAGGCGGAACCACAACATCCACCAGAAGGTGCTCGTGGAATTGCATCAACACTCGAATGGCTTCGCCAACGAGGGAGCAGATCCCACTCGCATGTTTCTGGAGCTGGGCGCAAGAATCCGTCAAGACATCCAGTCGTTGACCCCCATGCAGCTCCAATGCAACGCCAAGGACATCTGCGAAAGGACATCATAAATTCCCGAGATAACCAATTTAATTGCGTCACAGCGGAAATCAGGTGCAACTTACCCGCAAATTTCTGAGCCAGAGGGCGAATGATGCCAACAAGATCATTATCATGTTTAGCACCAGCCTCCTCCAGTTGCTTCAGCGCCTCCTGGGCCTCGGCGAGCTTCTCCTCGAAGTCAGTCGACTTCTTGCGAGAGGACTCCAGTTCCTTTCGGGCAGTCTCCAACTCGGCCTCAAGGGTTTTCGCCCGAGTGACAGCTTCAGTCTTCTCGGCCTTCAGGAGATCGAATTGGGCTACACATCAGTAAATTTAGCCTAAGAGAACTTATATGATCATAAAGAACAGTAAAAGGGAACGGATTAACCTACCTTGGAGAGCTTGGCCGTCCACGACGAGTCGATCACGATCCACCCGAAGGGAAACGCAATCTGCCTCAGCCGAAAGAACGCGGCGACCAATGGAAGCAAGAGAATCAAGAAGAGACTACAAAAGCACAAGACGAAGATCAAGTTAAAGTAAAAAAAGAGAAGGAATTGAGCCTATTCACGACTGCACACAGTCGAGTATAGCCTCGGGGCTACTCCCATCGGGAGCACTGCCGTGCACCCGATAAAGTCAAGGAAAGAAGGAAGCTTAAACTTGAGTCTGTGGCCAATCGCAACCGGTTGACCACGGCCTCGGGGGCTACTCCCTTCGGGAGCACTGCCGTGCACCCGATAGAAATCATAAATAAACGAAGTAGAAGATACAAAGAAGATGACAAAATTTACCTGGCCTTGGGCGGTGCGCAGAGGGTTATCCGAGCTACCCGACACTTCCTTTGAAACCGAGGCTCCACCCGCAAAGCTAGGCAACTTATAATCCGTAGCCGCAGTTGCCAGAGCTGGGCTCGGAGACGTCTGGACAGCCTTAGCGATTGGAGCTTCACTCGCAGCAGCTTCCTTCCTCTTCACGGAAGGAACAGAGGAAGCAAATTGGCCGGGGCTGATGGTCCGAATACTATCATGAAAGGAAAGATCGAACAATAGTGTAAGGAAAAGGGAAGAAAATCTTCGACTGGAAGACAACGCGAACGCAAAAAATCACTCATCGTCGTCATCATTGTCCAACATGTCCGCGTTCCAGGCGGTGGTGACCTTCGGCTTGGAGGTTGGAGGAGGAAGCACGTTCAGAGGCGTCACTATGAGAGGCTCTGTCGCCTTCCCAGATCCGCCACCCAAAGAACTATACTTGGAGGTAGCTTCATCGTCCCCCTCCCTGTGGCGCTTGCAGTGGTGGAGGTCACTACCCGACTCTTCCACGTCATCCGAAGAACCGTGCTCGGAACTCGAGTCGGCCTCGGCGACACTGGTGTCAAGGGGAGCCTCAAGGTTGCTCGCCAACAAGCCTGAGGCATCATCAACAGAAATTGGCGGGTAGCAGGTTGCTACCTCCAAGCTCTATGAAAGGAAGACAAGAAAAAGGACAAAAGAGAAAACTCAGTCGACAAACTCTTGAATGAAAAAAATGTTAAAGCAGAGGAGAAGAAAACTCACATCGGCTGGAGGAGGCCTCGAAGCTTCGAATGGTGCGATAGGGCAGATAGCAAAGGGTTCGCCCACCTTCAGGTTGGTGATAGCCGCAATTTTCTTCTCGAATTCAGCATTCGAAAGAATATCTTGGCTAACACGGCTATTGTCTTCGATGCCCTGGTACTCCCACATGGTTGAGGGCCTCTCTTGGAGAGGATGGATCCTGCGCCTGAGGAAGATGCTCGCCAGATGCAAACCATTCAACGCTACCCCTGCGGTCTAGTCGCGAAGAGCTGCCACCTTGGCGAGTAGCAGGGTGATGACGCGGTTCTCCTCGACTGGGAGCTTGTGCGCCCAGGACTTCCGTCGCTTCAAAACAGCGAACGGGTGGAATTCGTGAGTTCCACCCGCGCTGTTGTCAACAACGTAAAACCATTTCCTCTGCCATCCTTGCGCGGAGTCGAGGAAGTGCATCTCGGGGTAGGAGTCGTCCGTCTTCGCTTGGATTCCAAAGCCGCCAGTATGCAGCGTCTCTCCAAGCTGGCTCTCCACCCGCGATTTTTCGCGAAACACCCGCACTTTGAACAGGGCCTTCCAAAGGCCCCAGTGCGCGAGAATGCCTAGAAAGCACTCACAAAGTACAATGAAGCATGAGATGTGTTGCACCGCATTTGGAGGCAGGTCGTGGAGCTGTATGCCATAGACATACAGCAGACCGAGGAGGAAGGGATGAAGGGGGACTGAGAGCCCGCGCGAAACGTGATCCGTGAAGATCACGCGTTCATTCGCACGAGGGTTTGGTACCTCCTCCTTCTTGCCGAGGCGAACTCGCTTGTCGCCATCGGGGGGCAGCAGCCCCTCCCTCTGCATCTCCTTGATGCTCTTGTTCGTGGTGTTGACGGAGCGCCAATCGCCTGTCCGCATGGCGGGTGGCACGGGAACATCTTCGGGCGCCTTCGACGATGAAACGGCGGCGCTGCATTTTCTTCCTCCCGCCATGAGAGCTTGTGGGTGCTTGCAGAGGAAGAGATGTGCGCGAGGAAGAAGAAGATGAGGAAGCAAATGACCTGGAAGTTTTCACCTTCCGCCTAAGGGCAGATATATATATATATATACAAGACAAAGCGATCTTGACCGCTCATCGAGCAACGTGGCACCCATCGCGGCTGCCACGCGTGAAGCGGAAACGAGGCGCCGGTGAAAAGTTGTTTCATGCCATGATCTTAACAGCAGATCGTGTGCATTTACTGCGCGTGGCTCGCGGAAAAACCGCAAACGACGTCTCGTTTCCGGTCAAAAGCTGACAGGGTGGGCCAGTATGCCCTGTTTTCACTTCGTCACGTCCCATCGGGAGGAGTCAGAACGAACAAAGTGCGCAATGACGTCATTGTGTACCTCATCAAACCCAAAAATTCTTTCCGGTAAGATCCCAGACGCGAAATTTACTTCGTATGGGCACATCAAGACGCGAAAACTCTTTCGCATAAAAGCTCCAAACACGAAATCTTCTTTCGTATGGGCACGACAAAGTTTCCAGACACGAAACCTCTTTCGTATGGATAGAGAACTAAAAAACAAGAGTCCTTGTACATAAACAACAAGGGAGATTTTCTCACTCGAAAAATCTCAAAACAAAACTTGCGGGTGCGTAGCTCCTGCCACTCGATCACACGATGTACACACATCCCCTCCCTGGATCGTTCGGCCGACTAGGGGATGTCGTATTCTTTCGAATACGAAGGTAAGACCCAAAAAAATCTCTCTCGCGGGCCTGGAATCGCACTCAAACTGCGTCCTGCGGTAAAAATTCCGTGTCAACAACAAGAAGAAAAATTCTAGCGGACGCGCCGGGTACCCCTATAGGTTAAGTTCAACTCGATAAGACCTCCACGGCCCAGTCACAATGATCACCTCATCGGATTCGATTCGGAGGTCTCGAATCTATGTAGGCCAGAACTGTTTTTGCCCTAGATGCAATTAATTGGCCCTGAGCTTTCGGGAGAGCCAAGCAACTGAGCCATATCCTTTTGCGAAAACAGCCAAAAATACAGGCACTTTCATCGCTCGATGCTCGAGTACACAAACTCATCACACACAGGGTACACGCCCTCCAAATGACAAACGATTGAAACGATCGGTCGAAAGAATTGAAGACAAGACTTTGAGCGTCTACCCGACAATAAAATCTCAATCGAGTAAACGCTCGGGGGCTACTGACGAAGGGATGAACCCTGGACCTGTCGGGTGAGGATACCCGGTCCAAGGTCCAAGACCTAAGCCCAAGAGGAGATGCCATAGACTATTCTAGAAGGCCCATTTGAAGCCCACCCGCAGGCCTTGCGGGTCAAGTTAGGAAACTTGTAACCGACCTTAAGATAGGGTTTGTGTCCTCCCCGAGTACGGTTTGAGACCTGGCCACCTATATAAGGCCAGGAGAACCACCAGGAGGAGGACAAGCAAGATCGCACCACCAAAGCCTTGAGCTCGAGATCATACTATCGACTTGAGCATCCCCCATTGTAACCGGTCTACTCATCAATACAGATCGACAGAGGAAGGAGTAAGGGTTTTACCTCTACGAGGGCCCCGAACTTGGGTAAATCGTGCCCCCTGTTTAGCCGATGATTGTCACCAGCGCCTACTCGTTCTCTTAATCAAAACCCCATGGGTTCACCCGAGGGACTTTTTGAGAAGCATATTCGACAGTTGCGAGATTGACAGAAACCTAAATTCCCGCGAGGAAACCAATGCACGAGGGAGCATAGAATCCCGGAGTTTTAAGGTTGTGGTCAGATTTATCTTAATTACTTTCTTGTATTTGCGGATGCTTATGAGGGGTATAATCACAAGTATGTATTAGTCCTAGTTGGGCGATGCATTAGCATAGGTTCACCCACACAACACTTCACGAACAAATGGATATTAATCAACCGTAATGAAGCGAAAGCACTTGACGAAATTCCTATGTGTCCTAGAGAACGTTAGGTAGTCATAAGTAATACAGCCGTCTTGTCCTTTGATCTCAAAAGGATTGGGCCACTCGCTGCAATATTAGTTACTGCACTTTATTTACTCGCACTTTATTTATCTGCTATATTAAAAACCTCCAAAAACCGGTTGCTAGTGTTTGCAGTGAATCCCCTATCCAACCTGCTTGTCAACACCTCATGCTCCTCGTTGGGTTCGACACTCTTATTTATCGAAAGTACTATGATACACCCCCTATACTTGTGGGTCATCACCCCCATCAAAGGGAGGAACTCGGGATTACATCCTTGTCTCCCTGTGCTTCCGTTATCGGTTACCTTGTTCCCTCTCCTTTACTTTGTGTTTGTATCTTTTATCTTGTTCTTGTTGTTGTCATTGTCGAACCCACGGATACCAGAGTATCCTTGGCCATCTGCTGCTGGCCCAGCCCATTGGGCACGGTAGGAGTCCGTACCCATCCAACAAGATAGGAGAACTCCTTAGCAGTTATCCACCAACGCCGAACCCTTGAAGAGGAGATCTCCAAGGGATCTCCACCGCACATCGCTGGGGAGGAGTCCTGCTCTGACCCCGCTCCTTCTCCGAAGGAGCCTCGTCCTCTAGGAGACAACCTATGTGAGGGTGAATCTCTGACCTCTTCACGGATGACAAAGCTACCGCATAAGACAGGATGGCTTTTACAGTTGCCATTCCCGTGTATAAAGCGCAGGACTCCGCTGCGCGCACCAAAGCCCCGTCCATGGCTTTCCTCTTTGGTGCAAGAAGACCAGGTCCACTCTATAAGACGAGGGAAGCGTCACCCGGCTCCCCCACCATGATGCCATGGACGGTGCAGCTGTCCCCAGCGATCAGGACCGCGCAGGAAGCGCAGCGTACGGGGCGCTCTGATGCAGCCCACCCAATTCCACCAAGTGCACCAATGAAAAGATCACGAACAAAGTCCATACATGACTAGGTGAACTCACTCCTCTCGCTTCATGCTTTCGGTGACTTGGCGAATGGTGCGCTACCTCATGGAAATGCCCTTTGTGTGCTCAGGTTTGACCCCACCACGGACCCCCCAAGATGATGCTCAAGATACCCAAGAACGTGCTCAAGAAGTTGCCCAAGAAGCCATGGAAGATTCCCAAGAAGAAGCCATCAAGGAAGAAGGAGAGAAGATGGAGGAGGTGGAGTGCAGGAAGGCCGGCCGCCAGGCCGGCGACCGAACAGAAGTGCCCGGCCCCGAGGCCGTCCTAGGGCGGCCTCCCTGCGCACCCAGGCCGGCCACCTGCCCGAACCGCCCGGCCCCGAGCCCGGCCTAGGCCTGCCTCCCTGCGTCGCTAGGCCGTCCACCACACAGACCCGACCGGCCTCCAGGACGGCTTCCCTGAATGCTCGCAAAAGTGGTTGAAACCCCACCTTTTCACCCCCACCTACCCCCTGGGCTATATAAGGAGACCCCTCCGGCCAGATCTAGGTTAGAGATGAAATTAGAACTTTGAGCATTGCTCGTGTATCCCTCTTGTGAGGCTACCCCTATGGTTTGTACCTAGGACCGTATCAAGGCTACTCCTATGATATTCATCTAGGATCGTATCAAGATTCATCCAACTACCTATCCTTTCCCCTTGGGATTCAGTTAGGAGTTGTCCAATCTACCTAAACTAACCCTTGAGGTTCTATTGGCATGGTGGACCGGCCACGGGTGTGAAGCGGTTTCCGTTAAGGTGAGTTCAGTTGGATCGATCGTCCCGTAGGCGGCCCTCGGGGTTTAGTTGACGGGATATTTGGGATTCTTCGGTTCTTGAGAGTTATATCGCCTCGATTCCCCATGTTTCCCCCTTGATTTCACTCGATTCCTCCTTGTTCCCCTTCCGTGTTCTTCGTGTTCATCGTTCGTTCTTCGTGTTCTTCGTCGATTCGTGAAGATCGGGCCAACTAGGAGCTAACCCCTCCGCATCATCTGGTATCCATAGCTAGATTGACACGAATTCGACCCCCACCCCCTCCTTTTCCATAATTTTTCATCTTCCACCATACATTCGAAAATTTCACCAAAAATACCCAAAAAGGGATTTCGACCGATCTGTGGATTTGTTGAGTTTTCGTGGATTTGATCCATGGATTTGTTGCCTAAGACCATTCCTCACCTTTCTATTCAGCCACTTTTCTCGAATTTGTGCAAAAAAAAATCTTGATTTGAGAGGAATATCGAATTTGAGCAAAAAGCTCAGAAAAATCCCGCTCTTCGATTCTTGGACAGATTTTCAAACGTGTTTTTCTTTGTCGTTGTTGATCCAATTTGAGTGATTCAAGTTTCCACGCAAATCCCACAACATCATCTACGCAACTACATCAACGGATCGACACGACATCGACACCCACCGGCCGCAAGTCCGAGATCATCCACAAGATCGGTATAACTTAATTCCGCGTCAACTAGCCCATTGTTCCTGTACCTTGCCCATTCGGACTAGCTCTTTTACATCGCTTGTCATCGCATTTGTGGCACCGAGTGTGCGAGTTTTTCGCTTGTGAGAGAATAGTTTCGAGTAGGCATTTTGGAATCATCAAAAAGAGAAAGAGCAAAAAGAACCAAAATAAGCAAAAGATCGATGCCAATTGCTATCATTTGTAGGAACGTGTAGCTTCGTGTCGCAAAAGAGAAAAGAGTGATCGGTTGACACAGTGCGAATCTTGTTGCCTTTTAAAGTTTGCGGTTTGAGCTAGCGTCCTCCTTGTGTTGGTGTGGCATTGAGCTTAGTCTTCCTTAGGTACATTTCGTCTCCGCTCGTCCATTGGCCACACTAACCTCATTTATCACTTGTGTGTGTGTGTTCCACCTATACTTTCCTTCACTAGGATTGGTTTTTGTGCTAAATTTTCTTTTCGGTTCTTCTACACGTTTTAGAACAAACTTTTCTCCGGATTTCTCGATTTTCTTTGCAACTTCCCTAACCCATTTGCCTTCCACATAAAGCGTATGTGTTGTCGTTTGCGGTTTCTTTCGTTCTTTTGGACTCACTTTTGACATACCGCCCTACACCTAGGCTCGTCCACCAGCCTCAATACGACCAAGAAAGGTAACGTTGGGTAAGTGAGACATCCATTTCTTCATATCACCCTTGTGTGTTTTTGAGATGGGCAGGGAAGGAGTATTCACAAGTCCGAGCTCGGAGGATGAAGGAAACCCTTTCTTCAACAACAATGCTTACCACAACTTCGTCACGCACAATGATCATTTGCAACTCCGCGAACTCGTGAAGGACGGATTGAAACCCTATGAGCGTCGACTCCAAGAGCAAGAGGCTCGATTGAATGATCAAATGATGCGCATCAACATCAACTTGGCTAATCTTGCCAACCGCCATCGATCATCATCGTCCTCAAGGTCGCGCCACTCTAGCCACCACACTCAAGATCGTCACCAAGATCGTCGCCATGACCGCCATGATCGCAACACCAACATGGAGGATGGTGGTCAACCTCAACAACCACAACCAACTCCTCAACAACCACCTCCTCAACAACAAGCTCCTCGACGACATTGGTACGACGATAGCTTGCCATCACCACCACCTCTACATCGCCAAGGCCGTGGTGACCCTCTTCAACAACCGCAACGCCCGGACTTTCGACAACATCATACACCACCTCCACAAAGCCACGCTCATGACTATGGCCACAATGACTTCGTGGAAGGTGCTCGTCAACATCAAAGGCCACCAAGGCGCAATGCGCGTCCCAACAACAATGACCACCAAGAACATGATCGTCCACAACAACCTTGCCAAGACCAAGAAATTCCTCCACACCCTCGAGATGAACAAGTGCTTCCTCAACGCCCTCACCGTGAACAAGAACGTCCTCGATATCAATACCATGACAATAATGATAGCAAACGTCGTGAAGCAAGACTCCGTCACCGCCAACAACCACCTCCTAATGACCACTAGTGTCATCCATCCCATCATGATTGCCAACACCAAGACAATGAGGATGAACCATATGATGATTCTCCGCCCGTCTATGATGAAGACCCCCATGAGAGACCCCATCGTCAACAAGAAGACAACAACATGAGTTCCCTTCGTTTCAATGTCCCAAAGTTCAATGGTGAAAATGATCCCGAAGAATATCTTGCTTGGACTCTCAAGGTGGACAAGATCTTCGGCATTCACAACTTCACCGACAAGAAGATGGTTGCTTTAGCATCATTGGAATTTGAAGGCTATGCACTCTTATGGTGAGACCGTCTCCAAGCCGAAAGAGTCCGCAACCGCATTGCTCCTATTGCCACTTGGAATGAGATGAAGAAATTCATGCATGCTCGTTTTGTTCCTCCACATTACAAGCGTGACCTCTTCAAGAAACTTCAAGAACTTTGTCAAGGTTTGAAGTCCGTTGATGAGTACTACAAGGAAATGGAGACATCTTTGATACGAGCTCATGTGATGGAATCTCAAGAACAAACCATGGACCGCTTCCTCAATGGCCTCAACTATCTTATAAGTAAGATTCTCGAGTATCAACCATATGACAATATTGTGCCCCTTGTCCATCAAGCTCTCAAGGACGAACGCCAAATTGCGGAAGATCTCAAGTACAACAAGCAAAAGGATTTCTTTGCCTCAAGACCCTCCTCTTCGTATCCGGTGACACTAGTGACTACTCCAACCAACAGCAAGAGCACCTCTAGAGCTCCCAATGCTACCAACAAGTCTCCACAAACGTTCAAGAAACAAGTGCCTCCCACCACCTCTTCGCATACTCCTCAAGTCAAGTCGAGCACTATCACTTGCTTCAAATGTGGTGGAAGTGGACACAAGTCCTTTGAGTGTTCCAACAAGATGATCATGATTGTCAACCAAGATGGTGAACGTGACTCCATGAGTGAAGGAGAATACTATGATATGCATCAGGTTGCTCTTAATTCCTTGGATGTGCCAAATGAAGATGAAGAAAGTGTCTATTGCGATGAGGACAAGAATCCATCGCTAGTGGTGACAAGAGTCCTTACTACTTCTCCTCAAGATGAGCATGATCAACGGTGCAATCTATTTCAAACTATAGCCGGTATCAATGGAAAATCAATCAAGGTTATCATCGATGGCGGTAGTTTCCACAAATTGGCTAGCAAAGAGATTTGCGATAAACTCAAATTGACTTACAAGCAACATCCGCATCCATACCATGTCCAATAGTTAGTGACTCCGGAACCTTCAAGATTCAACATATGGTGTCCGTGAAATTCAAGATTGGCCCCTATGAAGAGACGGCGGAGTGCGACGTTGTGCCTATAACTGTGTGTCATCTCCTTCTCGGATGACCTTGGCAATATGACAATAGTTCTATTCATGGTGGGCGTACCAACCGCTATAGCTTCAAGTGGAATAACAAGACGTTTGTGCTTCGCCCCATGTCTCCTAGCCAAGTGATCACCGACAACGCCAAGACCCTTGAACGTAAACAAGAAGAGCTGAAATCTCATGAGATGAGTGTGAGAGAGTGATCCATCTCAAAGAGAGTGAGAGCCACAAGCCAAATATGAGTGGAAAAAGTTCGAGTGTTCCCAAAGGTCTTGCCTTACTTGCCACCAAAAGGGAGATGCGAGAGTTACGAGATGACCCATCCATTCTCCACTTTGTCCTCGTGTGCAAAGGGGAAGCACTTGAAACTAACGACATGACAAATTTCCCTCCATCTTTGTTGCCTTTGTTGCAAGAATTTGAAGACGTGTTTCCCAATGAACTCCCACCAGTTCTACCTCCTCTACGAGGAATCGAGCACCGCATTGACCTCATCCCGGGTGCGCCACTTCCAAACCGCGGTCCCTACCGCACCAACCTCGAGGATACTAAGGAGATTGAGAGGCAAATCCAAGAAATTATCGAGAAAGGTTTTATCCGTGAATCTCTTAGCCCTCGTGCCGGTTATACTTGTTCCAAAGCAAGAAGATACTTCCCGAATGTGCATGGATTGTCGACCTATCAATGCTATCACCGTTAGATATAGACATCCAATTCCTAGACTTGATGATATGCTTGATGAATTGAGTGGTGCTACTATCTTTTCCAAAATTGACCTTAAAAGTGGTTATCACCAAATTCGCATGAGCATAGGAGATGAATGGAAAACAACTTTCACAAAAAAAATTGGCTTGTATGAATGGCTTGTTATGCCCTTTGGTCTTTCGAATGCTCCTTCAACTTTTATGCGTCTCGTGAATGAAGTCTTACATCCTTTCATTGGAAAATTTGTTGTGGTTTACTTTGACGACATCCTCATTTATAACAAGTGAGGATCATCTTGATCATATTTATCAAGTATTGTTGGCTCTTCGCAAAGCAAAACTTTTCGTCAATCTTTCCAAATGCAATTTTTGCACCAACAAGCTTGTTTTCTTGGGATTTGTGATCTCTTTAAATGGAATTGAAGACGACAACAAGAAAGTCGAGGCAATTAGGAACTGTCCTAACCCTACATCTGTGGGTGAGATAAGGCTCTTTCATGGCCTTTCCGGTTTCTATCGCTGCTTTGTGAAAGATTTTTCAACAATTGCTTGCCAATTGAACGAACTTAAAAAGAAAAATGTACCTTTTGTTTGGGGCAACGCACAACAAAAATCTTTTGACACACTTAAGAAATGTTTGACTGAAGCTCCTTTTCTTGTCTTATCAGATTTTCAGAAAACTTTTGAGATTGAATGTGCTGCTAGTGGTATAGGAATCGGTGGCGTTCTTATGCAAAATGGACGTCCCGTTGCTTATCATAGTGAGAAGTTAGATGGTGCTAAGCTCAACTACCCAATTTATGACAAGGAACTATTTGCTTTCGTTAGAGTCTTAGAAGTTTGGCAACATTACCTTTGGCCTAAAGAATTTTTCATTCATTCCGATCATGAATCATTGAAATATTTGAAAAGCCAAGATAATTTGAACAAAAGGCATGCTAAATGGGTAGAATTCATTGAATCTTTTCCTTATGTCCTTAAATACAAGAAAGGTAAAGAAAATGTTGTAGCAGATGCCTTGTCTAGAAAAGAGTGTCTTCTTACACGCCTTGACATCAATTTTATTGGTTTAGATGAAATCAAAGACTTATACTCTTCCGATGCTTTATTTGGTCCCATTTTTAGAAATGCTTCCCTAATAGAGGTTTTCATGACTACTATCTCCACAAAGGTTTATTTTTAAGGCTAACAAATTGTGTATTCTCGAGTGGCCCAAACCAGAAGACCCCAGGAGCAAGAAGGACATGTGGAGGGGGGCAGGGAGTGGCCCAAACCACCCCTGGGCGCGCCCCCTAGGCCGCGACGTGTGGTGGTGTGGGGGCCACCTCCACCCCCTCGGGATCCCGTTTCGACTACATATGCCCCATAAACCTAAAATGCGAGGGGGTTCTTCATATTCCATAAAAACACCCGAGCGCTGCCGCCACCTTGAAACCCAATTCGGGGATCAAAAGTTCCTGTTCTGGTGCCCTGCCGGGACGGGGATTCGAAGGAGATCATCGCCATCGACACCGCCACCTCTTCTCCATCGACCATCCATGATTCCTCGTCCATGTGTGAGTAAACACCGCTATAGGCTGAGAGGGATGGAAGGGATTGGATGAGAGTGATCATGTAATAATGACATATTGTTAGGACATAGTGCCTAGTATCCATTGTTAGTGTTTTCTATCGTTGTGGTAACCGGTTATGCTTAATGCTTGTCACTAGGGACCAAGTGACATGATCTCAGATCTGAACATGTTATTGTTTCATGAGTATAATTATGTTTCTTGATCATATCTGCAAGTTGTTTACACATGTCATTGTCCGGAACCCGAGGCCCCAAAGTGACAGCAATTGGGACAACCAGAGGGGATGCTGCGATGTGAGGATCACATGTGTTCACGGAGTGTTATTGCGTTGCTCCAGTGCTTTATTAAAAGGATCACCTTAATTACCAGTAGTTTCCCTAGAGGCCGCACTGCCACAAGCTGGTAGGACAAAAGATGTTGTGCAAGTTTCTCATTGCGAGCACGTATGACTATATTGGAACACATGCCTATGGTTTGCCTAGAACTGGGATGCTTTATTAGTTTTATATGCAATGCCCATGTTTAGATTATTACATGACCTATGTTATCCATGCAATGCCTGTTCATCCATTCGCTCTATGCCTACAGTACTTACATCCTGCTGTTTTCCGAGATTGCTACTGTTGTTACTATTTTATTCGTGCTGTTATTTTACTACTACTGCTGCTATAAAACTGTTACCACTGATAAATTGTTGCGAGCAAGTCTACTTTCAGGTGCAACTGAATTGACACCTTAGTTGTTAAGGCTTATAAATATTCTTTGCATCCCCTTGTGTCGAATCAATAAATTTGGGGTTTACTTCCCTCGAAGACTGTTGCGACGCCCTATACTTGTGGGTCATCAAGACTATTTTCTGGCGCCGTTCCCGGGAAGCATAGCTTTATTTATTTGCTCACTTGAACGTGATAATTGTTTTCTGCAATCCTTTCATCATGGGTAAGACTCGTGATGGAAAATTTCCTATATTACCACCCACTACAAGGAGATGTACAACTCCGAACACATCTGTTGCTCTTGATTCACCATTTGTTATGAGTAAGCTTCTTACACCACCGCATGTTACACGTATTGTTACTTCTGCTGAGTTTGAAAATGCTTCTGATACTTTTGATGATGCTTCTACTGTGCTTGATGATATTTGTTCTCTAGATGCTACAATTGCTAAATCCAAACAAATTGAAAATGCTGAAATTTTTGTTGAAAATATTGGTACACCTGTTAATTCACCTGAGTTTATTGATGATATTGATGAAACCTATATTGAACTTAATGATGATTTTATTAAAGAAGATCAAGCTACTACTGGTGCAAGTGATCTTAAGAGTCTTCTTGCAAGACATGATGTTAAATATAAATCTTCTCATGATGCTAAATTTGCTACATCTCCCATACACATTGGAGATAAGGATTATGATTTCTCTCTAGAATTATCTTTTATATATATTGTTGAGAAGGAACCTTTTTGTGGAACTGACAGTAAAAGTGATATGTAACACATGAATGAGATTTCATCTTTGAGTAGTTTATTTTCTGATGATACTAAGCCGCGTACTTATTTTGTTACCAAGATTTTCCTTTTCTCATTAAAAGATGAAGCTACAACTTGGTTTAACAATTTGTCACCTAGATCTATTGCTAGTCCTATGGATTTTGTTAATGCTTTCTTTCAAAAATATTTTCCTTCTAGTGCTCAACATGCTATTGTGCAACATATCTTTAACTTTGAGCAAATTAAAGGAGAAAAATTACCTGAATCTTGGACAAGGTTTTCTTCTTCAATAAGAGATAGCCCTGGCTATCCTTTACCTAAATATAATCTCCTAGATATATTTTAGAATGGAATAACTGTTTAATCTAGAACATACCTGGATAGTTGTGTTGGTTGTGTTTTCAGGAAAAGAACTCCAGAAGAAGTTGAGGAATTAATGGCTAAAATAGACAAAAATAATGATGATTGGAATATACCTAAGCCTACATCAGATCCAACACCAATACCAACACCCAAGAAGAGATTTATAATTGAATTAAATGATGAAGTGATGAAGGAATCCAAGAAATCACTTAAAGAGAGGGGTATTAAATCTGAAGATGTGAAGAATTTACCTCCTATAGAAGAATTATGTAAGTTTATTCCTCATCCATCAACTGCTGAGGTATACTCTCTCCAATCTTTACCTAATAATAAAGAGAGGAAGGCTTCTTCCGGTCCAACATGTATTTTACCGTTTTGCCCTTCCACCAAAATCTATACTGCCCCTATGTCTTGGTAGATTTTGTTTATCCACCGCTTTGTTTCCTCACCTCGCTCGATTGTTGTTACGTCAAAAGAAAAACGAATCAGAGTCCAAGTCCAACAGCAATAGTCCAATCAAGAGACCACGTCTCGGGCTCAGTAAAAACCACTTGTTTCGTTGCCTAGCGTCACGAAAACCCATAGCGAATCGATCGCCACGGAGTTGAAAGTTGCAACGCGCCGCCACCTCTCCAAAGCTCCAATCCCTTGAGCCGCCACCTCTCCAAAGCTCTAATCCCTTGACAATCCCTCTGTGATAATGTTGCAAGCTGACCAGTCCCAGCCGATGACGACATCGGAGCTAGAGGCTCCCGTTGCAGCGACCTCTTCGCCTGCTTACCAATGCAGCTCGCCGCGACGACCTCAATGCCCGCCAGCTGCATGCCTTGTAGTCTCCCCGACCAAAAGTATGTGTCTCCGCACCGGCCGCTAGCCATGACAACGGGTCGGTGGCGAACGTCGACAGTGCGGTGGCAGCCATTGTCATTAGGAAAGTTTGGTCTTTACTCCTGCATCAGGACGCGTCGGGCTTGGGCCAGATGGACTGTCTAGGTAGTCCGTAGTCGTGCCTAGCCGAACAGACTGCCCCTCACTCCCGCCAGCATCCTCCGCCCTCCCCAATTTATGCTGGTGGAGGGAGCCTGCGCCTTACTCTCCATCTCCGGCGGAAGCAGAATGAGTCAGCCGCTTGGCCAGGCTCGACGGCCACACCGGCGGCTGGACAACATAAAAGAATTTGGCTGGGAGGCGCGTACGGGGATCGGACGGCCGGGGCGGCTTCGACCAGTAGGCGTGTGGGCGTCCGGTGCGAGGTGGAGTTCATTGGAGTTGCTCAGCGAAGCTCACTGGGATGTACGGGAGTGGCGGTGAAGACTTGGCACTGTAGGAGTCTCGACGGCGGTCGGGCGGTGCAACAAGTTTCCTGAACCTTCCTCTTACTGATTTCTGCCGCGCCTTACCTCGCGTCAAGAGGTCTGCAGGCGTTGCTGATCGCCATGGAAAAATGAAGGAATTATCCCTCGAGCTCGTGTCGTTGAGGTTGTGCAAAGCGTCACCTGCGCAGCCCGTCGACAGCATGGTGAATTGGTGATGCCCACGAATCTGAGTGTACGAGGAATGGGATTAGTGCTCAGTGTGCTGCTCACGGCTATTGTTTTTCCGGCTTTCCGCACAACCGTGTTACGATTCCCGTGTACTAGCTACGTACCTTTTCACATGATCTCCTACAATGGATATGCTTACACGTTACACTAATTGTATAGATTGATAGAAAAGTAATTCTACGGACTCTTTAATGGATTTTATAGGTAAAATGTGTCAGACTTTGCTGCACTGCTGCATATATTTTTCGTTTTTGAGTCCTTAAAGTTGTATTGTATTATACTTCTCTGTCCTTAATTATACCAGCTCTCGTGTTTTTGCATCTGGTTCGGCATGAAAGTACATTTGACAAGACTTATCCTCCTTTAGGATTATCATCTAACTGAAAATTTTGCACATCGAACAAAATATGCATATATCTCCATTCTCCAAGCACACTGTTCATGCATATTTTCCGCTGGTGCCGTGAGGTGATTCTGAACGGTGTCAGGCTCCATCACCAATCGGACCTTCCGGTGTTAAACTTGTAAAGTTGATTTTTTTTTCTCCCGTTGCAAAGCACGGGCATATCTGCTAGTACTTTGATAATAGAGATATTCCCTATTCTAAACCACCCGATCAATGCTTAGATGAATTTGATAATTATGTTGTTAAGCAAGACAACTTTAATACGAGAGTGCAAAATCATCTTATGGAAAACTCTAGAGCTATTGATAATTTGCATTGGTATTACTGAGAGAACCTCTAATGATGTTAAAATGATTGTTAAACATTTTGATATGGTTCAAACTCAAATTGATCAACTCACTAAAGTGCAAAAAGATATGCTAGCTAATTCTTCTAGAGAAAAACATGTTTTTGAAATAATTACTAGAAGTGGTGTTTCTACTCAGGATCCCTTGTATCCAAAAGAACATCATAAAACAATTGAACAAGATTCTCAGCAACCTAAAAACAATAGTTCTCCTTCTAAGAAAAAAGAACAAGAGACATAAAACTTTTGTAGAATATCGTGAACCTGCTAAAGATCCTAATAGTATATCTATTTCTGATGCTGAAACTGAAAGTGGTAATGATAAAAGGGATAATTCTGACAAAGAAGAAACTATAGCAGTACCTGAAAAGCAAACTAAAACTGTGAAGTATACTAAGGAGGATTTCATTGCTAATAAACATGGTAATGAAAGAAAGCCTTGTGTACAAAAAGAAATGCCTTTTCCTAATAAGAAACACAAATCAAAGGAAGAAGAACATTATAACAAGTTTTGTGAATGGATGAAACCTCTATTTTTATAAATTCCTTTAACTGATGCTATTAATCTGCCTCCTTATTCTAAATATATGAAAGATATTGTCTCTAACAAAAGGAAAATTCCTAATGAGGAAATTTCCACTATGCTTGCTAATTACTCTTTCAATGGCAAGGTTCCGAAGAAGCTTGGAGATCCTGGTATTCCTACTATCCCTTGTTCTATTAAAAATAATTATGTTAGAACTGCTTTATGTGACTTGGGAGGTGGAGTTAGTGTTATGCATTTTTCTCTCTATAAGAGGCTCTCTCTTGAAAAATTGATACACACTGATATATCTTTGCAAATGGATGATAAATCTACTTCTATTCCTGTTGGTATATGTGAGAATGTTCGTGTTCAAGTTGCTACTAGTTGTTTGATATTAACTGACTTTGTTGTGTTGGAAATGCCTAAAGATGATAATATGCCTATTATTCTTGGGAGACCTTTTCTTAACACTGCAGGGGACGTTATTGATTGCAATCAGGGAAAAGTAACTTTCAATGTTAATGATAAAGAGCATACTGTTTATTTTCCCAAGAAGATTGATAGAAGATATGGTTTAAATTCAACTGAAAATATCGAGACCATAAAGATTGGAGAATTTTATTGTCTTATTCCAATGCCATCAAAAGAATATGAATTTATTATGATTGGGACTATGTCTATCAAGGTTGAGGTAACATAATTATTTACTGATATGCAAAGTTTTGCTTCATATAATTTTTTTTTCTACCAACAAGACTTGATCGCCCTTGTTAACAAAATGATTTTGAATGAAGAGGACAATGTGTCACTATGTTTTCACCTTCCCCATTATGTTTTCACCATGTTTCCTTCTGTTACCACCTTGCTACTTTAGCATAATCATGTTTTCCATCATCCATAGTCATTTTTTCCTCATGTTTTCACCCTGATTACTGTGGTTACGCATGTTTTCACCATCCATATGTTTGTTTTCACCACTTACACCTTTGTTTTCTCTGGTTATTTGCCTTTTGGAGTGTCATAGAACCTCTTTAGTTCTGGTTTTCATTTTTTCCACCTTTGCACATTTGTTTTTCTGGTTCTTAATTAATTATTAAATTCTGGAAATACCTCAAAAATAAAGTTTCTCGAAAAACTCCAGAAAAATTATAACAATTTTTTACGTAAAAAATGAGGCAGAAAGCCACCTGGGAGACCCCAGGGGGACCCACCAGTCAGGCACACCATAGGGTGGGGCGGCCTGCCCCTGGTGGCACGAGCACACGGTGTGGGGCCCCTGGCCCTCCACTAACTCCCCCCCCGCCAAAGATTCATCTCTCACCCCCACAAACTCAAAACATTTCCTGTAACCCATGTTCTTGCTGTTCTTCCTCGGGGATTTTGGATCTCTTTGCTCAACCCACCATTGTTGCTGAAATTTGGTGCATTTTCTCTCCGGTATGTAACTCCTCCGATTATCCAAATAGAATTTTGTTTGGTGGAGTATTTCTTGAGTATTTTGGTACTGTAGGTGACAACTTATCCGAGTTTGCATGCTTGATTTGAGTAGAAATAATATAGTTTTGATGCATGTTTAGCTCTCCTATAAGTCTCTATGGTAGTTTCCACCTTACAGTTGCTTGAAATGAATATTTGTGATGATTGTTAAAAAAAATCAGATATGGAGCACAATGTGCATCAACTAAAACAGCATGAGTTGGAGTTCATGAGGTCATGAATGTGTGCCGTGAATAAAAAGTGTTTCCATCGATCTATCCATGCCAGGAATTCCGGCGTGTTACGAGAATTCTACACGATTTCTATACTCTTGTGCATAATGCAGGATTGGACCGCTTCATTGAAGATGAACCTACCCAACATGTTAAACTAACTATGTTTGTGGTGCAGTACTTTCGCTTTATATGGTCTTCAACTAACCCTATGGTCCATTAGAAAATTTATAATAAAGCTGTAGACTTGCCTTTCAGTGATTTTTGTGCAGCTATCAAGGTGCTACAGTGGGTTTGATGTGAGAAAATTAAAGGGCAGCCTAAACTACTGTTGGATTTATATGAGGATATGTCGCACCCGGACTTCTAGGGGATACTCACAGTCCGCTGAACAGTAGAACAAATGGCTTACGGGGCATACCGGCTCCCGCATCTCAATATGAGCAGGCCAACACGTAAACGTGTGACAACCATTCTCTACTATTCATCGTCTGCGTAAACCATCCCATAGAAATCAGGACACTTCCGTTGACGTACTTCATAACATACACACATGGTACGGCAATGGCATATGAACAAGTGATATCACAACAGATCTCTAAGACACAAAAGATTGAAATAAGTTGCAAATAGCTCTCATTAGAGCAGAGATAGCAAATACAATCATCCAGAGGACACATGTCCCAACATATCATCATTACATCACAGCGGAAGCATTCAAAGTGTCTGAGTACAGACAAGATCCAAATAGGCCTAAGAGGCCGGAAACGAAAAGACGGAGCCCATCCACGAAGTCTCGGATCCTGCCCGGGTCCGCTATCTACTCGTCAGCAGCCTCGTCAAACTCCACGTAGTAGCCACCATGGGGATCCTTGGAAACGTAGTCTGCGGAAACCACAGCCCCAAAGGGGTCAGTACATAAACGTACTGGCAAGCAAGACTCACAATTCACCAAAGTGTACCCAACAACATCAAGCACAGATGCTTTTGGGTTCAACGGTAGAAAGGGGTGATACAAAAGATGATGCAGCGGGCTGCTCTAACCAACTACAGAAACATGCTACAACTTCCGGCTAACAGAAAGGGGGTAAGATAGCGTATCGTAACCAACTAACAACTAACTCCAAACAAACCCATCCTGGATCTCGCCCCTTATCCAAAGAAGCAATCCGAGGATAACTCACACAGTTGGATTAGTGATGGTTCAAGTTATTGTGTCAATAAGACTATTACTAGTCAAGTTATCATTAGTTAGGTGTAAGTTGTTCTGAGTACTTGTTAGCCAGTACTTTCACCAAGTCATCCATAACCGCGGAAAACACGGCTTCTCGAGAAGATTTACCCTGCAGGGGTGCACCAATTTGGCCGTACACGTAAGAATAGCCCGCCAGATGGAATGGCCCTTCCACCAAGCGGGGCACTCAACACAACTCAACTCTTCTTCGCATCAAGCCCAAAGAACCCCGTGCAATTGAGCGCACGGCTAATCAAGACCCACGAAGAAAAGGGGACCCTCATAGCACTCTAAGAACGTGTCTCCCTAAATGCCGACTACAAAAGTTCCACCCTGGTACCAAGGGTTCGCACCTGCATATGCATGCGGCAAATGGAAAACCCGAACTAAATGAGGCGATTTGGACGAGATGCGAATTGAATCAAATTGAGGGAGGCGCCCATACACGCTTCCCACATGCGGTTAGTGCGCTCATCATGGATCAGTAGACAAGACCCTTTTCCTAATTAAGGTCGACACTAGCAGGCCTCAAAACCACGCCGGGCCTCCTGCCGGTGCCTTATCATCAAATTATTATTACCTCAAACATTAACAGGTTGATTGTTTAAACATCGAGCCCCAGAACATAATAAAATATGGTAACAGAAAGTAACGGACAACAGACTCGAGCAGAAACAACCCTAAGCATGCTAGTAAGACACGGGCAACAAGCAATGGGGTTATAGGTGTGGAGGTGAGGCTATATAAGGGTTAAAGGATAACATGTGATAGGTTCGGAACACCAGCAACGAATCTTAAGGCTAGCAGAATAGACAACGGAAAGTATCGGTATCCAATGTGGAAAGGAACACAATGGTTCATGTGAGTGAATACTTGCCTGCAAACTCAGCAGCCCGGTACTGAGCTAGATCCTCAGAAGGGGTGTCGTAAGTATCGTCTGTCTCAACGTCGTCATCTATTCGAGAAGAAGCAAACAAACAACGCAGAGAGACAAACAATCAATAACATGGCATAATGCACAAACATGGGATGATGCATGACCATTTAATTGATGCATCAGAATAAACTAGTTGACAAGATAACATGTTTAAATGGACCCATATGCAATTGGATTGCATATGGAAAGCCCATGAATTAAGGTTGGGTTGATTGATCTACAACTAACTAACATGTGAAAGTGGATTAGCATGATGCATGGATGAGGAAAACAAAAAGAAAACAACAATAGAAACAATTTGAAATAAGGTTTACCGAGTTTGGAATTTTATTTATTAAGTTATGAAACTTTGCTTCTTAAAGGTGTTACACAAGCATTTGTTGTTTTCACCAATTTTAATTGTTCAAAATAGGCAAAAAAGTTTATATTTGAAAAGAACACAAAATTTTAGCTGGATTACATGTTTCACTTGTTGAAAAAGGATTTAGAATGAATTGCTTATGAATTAAACAAGTTTAAACAAGATTTAAAAGGATTTAATTCAAGTATGAATTTATTTGAATTTTTATTTGTTCCAACCATTAAACCAACTTCATATTTGAAAAGTTTATACTTTTATGGTTTGAAAACATATTTGATATGTTCAAAAGGAATTTAATTTGTGCAAGTTATGAATTTAGCAATATTAAATGATTTAAACAAGGTTTAAATTATTTAACCAATTTTAATTATTCAAAACATGAAACAAAGTTTATATTTGAAAAGGTGGTTCAATTTAGCATGGAAAACATATTTTATTTGTTGAAAATGGATTTAAAATGGGCAAGTTATTAATTTGGCAATTTTAAATGCATTAATTAAGAAACAGTTGTTTTCAACAATTTAATTTATGTAAAACAGAATACCAAGTTTATATTTGCAAAGCTCATGAAAAATTGAATGGAAAACATATTTAGTTTGTTAAATTTGGAATTTTTATGCCCAAGTTATGAA
The DNA here is from genome assembly GCA_028641055.1 of Alopecurus myosuroides. Classification (NCBI taxonomy): domain Eukaryota; kingdom Viridiplantae; phylum Streptophyta; class Magnoliopsida; order Poales; family Poaceae; genus Alopecurus; species Alopecurus myosuroides. The sequence continues at coordinate 212,435,163 of CM054061.1, read as the reverse complement.
TTTTGCAAAATTAAGTGAATTAAACAAGGATTCAAATATTTCACCAATTTAAAATATTCAAAACAGTAAATAAATTTTATATTTGGGTAGAGCATTTAATTTGGTATTGAAAACATATTTAAAATGTTGAAATTGGAGTTAAAATGGATTATTTAAGCAATTTCCAAGATTAGGTATTATTCTGCCATTTTATTTATTAGCTAGGGACTTAGAAAAGTATTACAGGGCCTAGAAGAAACTACAGGGACTGGTTTGTGATAAAGGATTTGTGCTGGGCCTAGAAAAATAGAAGGGAAAAAGGGGGTTTAATCCCGGGGGTGGGATTCGAACCCACAACCCCCTGGGTGCGCGCAGCGGGCGCTAGCCATTGCGGTGGATGTCGTGTTGTTGACAGGAAGGGAGGCGCGGGGGGTATAAGGTGTGGCTCGCGACAGTTAACTGAAAAAAATGCAGATTCAGGTACTGCACCAGCGACAGAGGAGGGCGGCCGCCGGCGGTGAGGAGCGATGCAGCAGCTGCTGCTGCTCACGATGGAGGCGCACGTGCTCGTGGGGTGGCCGTGTGCGTGGATGCAGAGAGGGGATAGGAGAAGAGGAGGTGGATGCTCACCATGGGGACAAAGGGAGAAGGGGACGGTGCAGGCAGGTGGCTGGCGATGTCGTGGACGGCGGCGGCGCTCCGGTGGACCTCCGTCTGCGCTGAGGGGTGGATGAGGAAGAGGGTGGCGAGGAGGTCCGATTCCCGGCCCCATCCAGCACGGTGACGCAGAGAATCGGCGGCGATCACCGGAGAGAGGAGGTGGTGGTTCGGGTGGAGAGGTTCAGAGAGAGAAAGAGCAGAGGGGGAGGAGAGAAAAATGGAGGCGGGGGAGAGGGAGAGAGGAGGGAGAAGGGAAATAGGGCAGAGGGGGCTCGGGCCTAGGGTTAAATGGAGGAGGGGGAGGAGCTGCAGCCGTCCCTGCTCCTCTTTGTCGACGTGGGTGCCCTGGATGTCAAGCCGTACGAGGAAGAAGATGAGGTGGGGGGTACGGGCCTGAGGGAGAGATGGTGGGCTGGGCCTGGCTGGCCTGCCCCTCTCTCCCTTTGCTGTTTTAGTTTTTTTTATATTTCCTTTTTTTTTGTAGAAAAGAATAAGAGGAGAAATAGATGGGTTTTTAGGAGTAGAAAAATTAGGAAAAACTTTGTATTGCTTATTTATTGTAACATCAACCTAGTCCAACTTTGGTTTTCCAATTAATTTGAAATTATTTGTTGTTTGCCATTTGTTTGAATTTGAATGAAATTTGCTATTAAATGAGTTATTAAAAAGACCCCTTTAAATAGTGTGAACCCTTAAGCTTATTTGAAACAAAAGATTGATTTGTTTTGGTAATTTTCATGAAGTTCAAAATGGTTGCTGTTTGGAAACTTAATTCAATTTGAAAGGAATTTGAATTAAGTGAATTTGCTATTAAATGAATTATGGAAACTTAAACAATTTGATGGTTTGAGCTTTATAGTTTAATGGAAACAACTTGATGTTTTGATTTGGATAATTTTATTTGAAAGTTGTAACAGCACAAGTATGAAACAAAAGGTTTGAAATTTGATTTGAAATTCAAATAGAAAACAAAGGAAAACAGAGGAAAACAATTGGAAAACAAAGCAAAACAAATGCAATGAACATGATGTCATGATGCAAAACATAAAATAACAGAGAGCAAACATTCTAATGGCTGTTTTTCATACTTGGGATGTTACAAAACGCCCCCCCTTGAAGGAATCGCGCCCCGAGATTCCTACTGAGAAGAGAAAAGGTCCGGATACTTCTTGCGAAGATCCTCTTGAGCTGTGACACGTGAAACACATCGTGCACCTTGTATAGTTTTTCTGGAATTTCAAGACGATAGGCATCCCTGGCAACTCTTCTGGAAAGACGTCAGGGAATTCGCAAACCACCGGAACATTTTTGAGTAGAGGTAGAGGTTTTGTATGGAGGGTGTATAGTTGAATGGAACTTGATTCATTTGGAGAATAGACTATCTGGCCAGAAGGGTGGAATAGAGTTATTGATTAGACGCCGGTAGAAGAAGTGAAGTGGGAAGCAACAACAAGGTTTTAATGGACGAAAAGGATGTTGAGAAGAATAGGATATCGAAGCAACATTCGGGAAACACGAGACCAAAACTCCTGAGGTACTACGGAAGAACCCATCCGGGCTTCTAAAGGATCAATATCTACTGCTTAAGGAATAGAGGATCTGCTTCCGGGGCTTACACGCCTCCGTTCTCAATCGTGAGTAGGCAACATGATAAATCATGTCACAACCACCTCCATTCCTATGGTCTAGTAGATATAACTATCCTAGAGAAACCAGGATACGTGAAATCCTAACTTGAAAGTTTAGATGAGAAGGGAAAACAACGTTGCACTTCCTTGCCAGAAAATGGAGGGTGGGTGGGGAAAGAAGAAAAAGAACAGAATTCCTACTCTCACGTTTCATTTTTCCTATATAGCTACAAAATAGTTTCTAGACTCAACTGCGACCAGTAAAAGGGATCCTACAGGCAGACAGGCTCTGATACCATTTGTCGCACCCGGACTTCTAGGGGATACTCACAGTCCGCTGAACAGTAGAACAAATGGCTTACGGGGCATACCGGCTCCCGCATCTCAATATGAGCAGGCCAACACGTAAACGTGTGACAACCATTCTCTACCATTCATCGTCTGCGTAAACCATCCCATAGAAATCAGGACACTTCCGTTGACGTACTTCATAACATACACACATGGTACGTCAACGGCATTTGAACAAGTGATATCACAACAGATCTCTAAGACACAAGAGATTGAAATAAGTTGCAAATAGCTCTCATTAGAGCAGAGATAGCAAATACAATCATCCAGAGGACACATGTCCCAACATATCATCATTACATCACAGCGGAAGCATTCAAAGTGTCTGAGTACAGACAAGATCCAAATAGGCCTAAGAGGCCGGAAACGAAAAGACGGAGCCCATCCACGAAGTCTCGGATCCTGCCCGGGTCCGCTATCTACTCGTCAGCAGCCTCGTCAAACTCCACGTAGTAGCCACCATGGGGATCCTCGGAAACGTAGTCTGCGGAAACCACAACCCCAAAGGGGTCAGTACATAAACGTACTGGCAAGCAAGACTCACAATTCACCAAAGTGTACCCAACAACATCAAGCACAGATGCTTTGGGTTCAACGGTAGAAAGGGGTGATACAAAAGATGCTGCAGCGGGCTGCTCTAACCAACTACAGAAACATGCTACAACTTCCGGCTAACAGAAAGGGGGTAAGATAGCGTATCGTAACCAACTAACAACTAACTCCAAACAAACCCATCCTGGATCTCGCCCCTTATCCAAAGAAGCAGTCCGAGGATAACTCACACAGTTGGATTAGTGATGGTTCAAGTTATTGTGTCAATAAGACTATTACTAGTCAAGTTATCATTAGTTAGGTGTAAGTTGTTCTGAGTACTTGTTAGCCAGTACTTTCACCAAGTCATCCATAACCGCGGAAAACACGGCTTCTCGAGAAGATTTACCCTGCATGGGTGCACCAATTTGGCCGTACACGTAAGAATAGCCCGCCAGATGGAATGGCCCTTCCACCAAGCGGGGCACTCAACACAACTCAACTCTTCTTCGCATCAAGCCCAAAGAACCCCGTGCAATTGAGCGCACGGCTAATCAAGCCCCACGAAGAAAAGGGGACCCTCATAGCACTCTAAGAACGTGTCTCCCTAAATGCCGACTACAAAAGTTCCACCCTGGTACCAAGGGTTCGCACCTGCATATGCATGCGGCAAATGGAAAACCCGAACTAAATGAGGCGATTTGGACGAGATGCGAATTGAATCAAATTGAGGGGGGCGCCCATACACGCTTCCCACATGCGGTTAGTGCGCTCATCATGGATCAGTAGACAAGACCCTTTTCCTAATTAAGGTCGACACTAGCAGGCCTCAAAACCACGCCGGGCCTCCTGCCGGTGCCTTATCATCAAATTATTATTACCTCAAACATTAACAGGTTGATTGTTTAAACATCGAGCCCCAGAACATAATAAAATATGGTAACAGAAAGTAACGGACAACAGACTCGAGCAAAAACAACCCTAAGCATGCTAGTAAGACACGGGCAACAAGCAATGGGGTTATAGGTGTGGAGGTGAGGCTATATCAGGGTTAAAGGATAACATGTGATAGGTTCGGAACACCAGCAACGAATCTTAAGGCTAGCAGAATAGACAACGGAAAGTATCGGTATCCAATGTGGAAAGGAACACAATGGTTCATGTGAGTGAATACTTGCCTGCAAACTCAGCAGCCTGGTACTGAGCTAGATCCTCAGAAGGGGTGTCGTAAGTATCGTCTGTCTCAACGTCATCGTCTATTCGAGAAGAAGCAAACAAACAACGCAGAGAGACAAACAATCAATAACATGGCATAATGCACAAACATGGTATGATGCATGACCATTTAATTGATGCATCAGAATAAACTAGTTGACAAGATAACATGTTTAAATGGACCCATATGCAATTGGATTGCATATGGAAAGCCCATGAATTAAGGTTGGGTTGATTGATCTACAACTAACTAACATGTGAAAGTGGATTAGCATGATGCATGGATGAGGAAAACAAAAAGAAAACAACAATAGAAACAATTTGAAATAAGGTTTACCGAGTTTGGAATTTTATTTATTAAGTTATGAAAATTTGCTTCTTAAAGGTGTTACACAAGCATTTGTTGTTTTCACCAATTTTAATTGTTCAAAATAGGCAACAAAGTTTATATTTGAAAAGAACACAAAATTTTAGGTGGATTACATGTTTTTTTTTTTTTTTTTTTGAAAGGAATGCAGCAGGGGAGGCCCCCACGGCGTTTTTTTTTAAATAATAGGAACCCAAGTCTGCATCCGTGAGGACTTGAACCTGGGTGGTTGGGTTGTACATCCACTTCCCTAACCAAGTGAGCTGGGCTCGCTTCCTTGTGGATTACATGTTTCACTTGTTGAAAAAGGATTTAGAATGAATTACTTATGAATTAAACAAGTTTAAACAAGATTTAAAAGGATTTAATTCAAGTATGAATTTATTTGAATTTTTATTTGTTCCAACCATTAAACCAACTTCATATTTGAAAAGTTTATACTTTTATGGTTTGAAAACATATTTGATATGTTCAAAAGGAATTTAATTTGTGCAAGTTATGAATTTAGCAATATTAAATGATTTAAACAAGGTTTAAATTATTTAACCAATTTTAATTATTCAAAACATGAAACAAAGTTTATATTTGAAAAGGTGGTTCAATTTAGCATGGAAAACATATTTTATTTGTTGAAAATGGATTTAAAATGGGCAAGTTATTAATTTGGCAATTTTAAATGCATTAATTAAGAAACAGTTGTTTTCAGCAATTTAATTTATTTAAAACAGAACACCAAGTTGATATTTGCAAAGTTCATGAAAAATTGAATGGAAAACATATTTAGTTTGTTGAATTTGGAATTTTTATGCCCAAGTTATGAATTTTGCAAAATTAAGTGAATTAAACAAGGATTCAAATATTTCACCAATTTCAAATATTCAAAACAGTAAACAAATTTTATATTTGGGTAGAGCATTTAATTTGGTATTGAAAACATATTTAAAATGTTGAAATTGGAGTTAAAATGAATTATTTAAGCAATTTCCAAGATTAGGTATTATTCTGCCATTTTATTTATTAGCTAGGGACTTAGAAAAGTATTACAGGGGCCTAGAAGAAACTACAGGGACTGGTTTGTGATAAAGGATTTGTGCTGGGCCTAGAAAAATAGAAGGGAAAAAGGGGGTTTAATCCCGGGGGTGGGATTCGAACCCACAACCCCCTGGGTGCGCGCAGCGGGCGCTAGCCACTGCGGTGGATGTCGTGTTGTTGACAGGAAGGGAGGCGCGGGGGGTATAAGGTGTGGCTCGCGACAGTTAACTGAAAAAAATGCAGATTCAGGTACTGCACCAGCGACAGAGGAGGGCGGCCGGCGGCGGTGAGGAGCGATGCAGCAGCTGCTGCTGCTAACGATGGAGGCGCACGTGCTCGTGGGGTGGCCGTGTGCGTGGATGCAGAGAGGGGATAGGAGAAGAGGAGGTGGATGCTCACCATGGGGACAGAGGGAGAAGGGGACGGTGCAGGGAGGTGGCCGGCGATGTCGTGGACGGCGGCGGCGCTCCGGTGGACCTCCGTCCGCGCTGAGGGGTGGATGAGGAAGAGGGTGGCGAGGAGGTCCGATTCCCGGCCCCATCCAGCACGGTGACGCAGAGAATCGGTGGCGATCACCGGAGAGAGGAGGTGGTGGTTCGGGTGGAGAGGTTCAGAGAGAGAAAGAGCAGAGGGGGAGGAGAGAAAAATGGAGGCGGGGGAGAGGGAGAGAGGAGGGAGAAGGGAAATAGGGCAGAGGGGGCTCGGGCCTAGGGTTAAATGGAGGAGGGGGGAGGAGCTGCAGCCGTCCCTGCTCCTCTCTGTCGACGTGGGTGCCCTTGATGTCAAGCCGTACAAGGAAGAAGATGAGGTGGGGGGTACGGGCCTGAGGGAGAGATGGTGGTCTGGGCCTAGCTGGCCTGCCCCTCTCTCCCTTTGCTGTTTTAGTTTTTTGTTTTTATATATTTCCTTTCTTTTTTTTTGTAGAAAAGAATAAGAGGAGAAATAGATGGGTTTTTAGGAGTAGAAAAATTAGGAAAAACTTTGTATTGCTTATTTATTGTAAGAGCAACCTAGTCCAACTTTGGTTTTCCAATTAATTTGAAATTATTTGATGTTTGCCATTTGTTTGAATTTGAATGAAATTTGCTATTAAATGAGTTATTAAAAAGACCCCTTTAAATAGTGTGAACCCTTAAGCTTATTTGAAACAAAAGATTGATTTGTTTTGGTAATTTTCATAAAGTTCAAAATGGTTGCTGTTTGGAAACTTAATTCAATTTGAAAGGAATTTGAATTAAGTGAATTTGCTATTAAATGAATTATGGAAACTTAAACAATTTGATGGTTTGAGCTTTATAGTTTAATGGAAACAACTTGATGTTTTGATTTGGATAATTTTATTTGAAAGTTGTAACAGCACAAGTATGAAACAAAAGGTTTGAAATTTGATTTGAAATTCAAATAGAAAACAAAGGAAAACAGAGGAAAACAATTGGAAAACAAAGCAAAACAAATGCAATGAACATGATGTCATGATGCAAAACATAAAATAACAGAGAGCAAACATTCTAATGGCTGTTTTTCATACTTGGGATGTTACAGGATATTTGCCAAGGCAGAAGCTTCACTGGGGAGAGTGGTAAAATACGATAAATTCAACTCCCAAGCATTCTATACTTTGCTTATTTTATTTCTAAATGTGTGTTAACTAGAAAAACTTCCAACAAGCTATCTGTTTGTGATCTGGCTTTTATCTCAACTGCCTTAAGACGTGATAGGTCTTATATCTTTGGTGCTTTAATTTCTTACCTTCTCTCACTTAACTGTGAGAAGGGAGGAATTTTTGGAGGTCTTATTGCCTCACGCTTGCTAGCTTTGCATGGTGTGGAGCCACACCCTCTAGACCCACACTTTCCTCTAGAGAGGTTGGACCTTATTTCCATGATTCAACATAAGTATCTTTCTACCCATGCTCACCTGACCAATTTATCTTACGGAATAACTTTCTCCAAACAATCCGGTGGAGTGTTACTAAAACTGATAGAGTAGTACTTTTGTCTGCACCTCTTTTGTTTAATCTTAATGACATGCAAGGATAGATGCTTTCTGAGAGTGAGCTGGACGCATACATTGAGCACCACCTCTAGGATGGGGAGGATGCCGGAGAGGGGTACGATAGTGATTTCGTCCATCCCTCCGACACTGTGGTAATCCCATACCAACACTCCGGTTATAACTATGCGCCAGCTGCTTCCTCTTCTTCTTGGGCGCCCGAGTACGACCATGCGAGGGACGACCCACCACAATGCGGATACTTCCCACGTCACGATTGATCTGCACTTAGGCCAAAAGCCTAAGCTCGGGAGAAGGTATGCCGACATCACACACTCATCTATATATTATTTTCTGTCGGTTCTTTGTATATCCATGTTTTCATTTCTTTCGTTTGTTTTGGTTTTCTTTTGCTTCTTTTGTTTCTCTTTGGTTTTGTTGTTTTGTTCGTGCTTTCCACAACACAAAAAGACCAAAAATATTTCTGGTGTTTCTGTTTATTCTCTTCTTTAGTTTCTTTTGTTTACTTTCTCGTTTCGGTTTAATATTCAAATATCCCAAAAAAAATTGCTTTTTCTTGTTTCTTTCTGTTCTTGTTTTAAATTAAAAAAACCCAAAATATTTGTTGTTCTTCTTTGGTTTTGTAAAGTTTGTTGTAGAGTTCACTGGACTTCCGTGTCTCTGTTGGAGCTTGGTTATCATTCTATATATTCAATCCACACGAGTGAAGAGCAGTAAATGATGATTTACGACAAGTCAAGTTGTGGTGAGAGGCTGGTATGAACTCTACTTGTTTTATTTTTGTACATATACTCATCCATGTGGACATGCTTAGTTTGTTCGTGTAAGTTGTATGTTATTTAATTGATGCTTAGTAGTTCATGCTCTCTCATGTTTAGTTCCAACTTATTAATATAAGATAGCATGTCATATAAATGTTTGCTTGCATTGTTTTATTCATAGAAGGGTATTACATTGTTGTATCTCCCTATGATTGTTTCGCTTGAATCGACTTGGCACATTCTCACACATGCATAAGACTGAAAACAAAAACTCAATTAAGCCAAGTTGTTGCTCTCTTGATTGTCGCTCCCATTCTATTGCTAGCCTTCACCCGTAGTGAGTATGAGCTCTACTCGTGCATCCAACTCCCAAAAACCAAAGTTTGCCAAATGTGTCCATCATACCTACCTACATATGTGGTATCTAACTGCCACTCCAAGTAAATTTCTCATGTGCTACCATTAAAATCCTTCAAAAAATTATTCCTATTTTGTGCCCCTATTTAAGCTCATGAGGACGTAAATAGAGAATCTTTATCTCACTTGTTGATTGGATTTCACACCATGGACTAGTGGCTTCATCCGCTTATCCAATTGATAGAAGAGTTGGCAGCAGGGTGCCCAGCCCCAAAATTAATACACATATTCTCTTCACTATTTTTGCCCTGATTTATCAGTCAAAGCATAATTGTGTAAAAAAAGAGAAAGAGGGATGACCGTCTACACCAGTTGCGTCCTTCAATGGGAGCCGCTCTTGTGAAGTATAGTTGGCTTGTGACGTACTGTATTGTGTGTTTACCATTCTTTGACATAAGCATACACCTCTCTAAAAAATATTTTCAATACCTCTGTTTAATAAAATAAAAATCTCTAGCACATGAGTTAATCCCTGCTTCCCTCTGCAAAGGGCCTTTCTTTTATTTTTAGGTTGAGTCTTCACCTTCTCACATTATGCACCTTCTTGAGAGCATGAGTGTCATTCTTAGTGTAATGTGCTTGTCCCAAAACACGGTTGATTGTGGTATAAATTTGATGCTTGTATCTTTAATATCTTTATTTCTAATCTTCATTTGAACTTCAAAGATGCCCTAGAATTTATGTTTTGCTCCATTATTAAGGGCAAGCGAGTACACTTTATCATACCCTATTATGAGCATTGCAATCATGCAGATTGATATACTTCACGTTGTTTATTATTAGTTTGTTGGCATTTCTTCATGGTTTGCATAACTTCTAGGTGACGTTTATCTTGCATACATCTTATTATGAATTGCCTCGGCACTTGATCATATAGTGAGTATGTTTACATCATATGAAACAAATGTGTTCGTAAAAGTCTTTTATTGCACTTAGTTGTCACTGAATTGCTTGAGGAAAACCAATAAGCTAAGCTCGGGGGAGTTGATACGTCCAAAACGTATCTCCTTTTCCGAACACTTTTCTTATTGTTTTCCTCTAAACTTGTGAGTTTTGGATACCACTAACACGGCTAACGTTGTTTTCAGCAGAATTACCTTGGTGTCTCGTTTTTGTGCATAAAAATCAACTTTCGGGAAATTGCCCGAAAAATACCCCATTGAGCTTATATAATTATAATACCTCGGGAGCCATAAGGACACCTGGACGGGGCAGGGAGTGGCCCAAACCACCCCTGGGCACCCCCTAGGTCGCGCCCCCTGGTGGTGTGGGGGGCACCTCCACCCCCTCGGGCTCCCCTTTCGACTACATATGCCCTGTAAACTTAAAATACGAGGGGGTTTGTCATATTCCACAAAAACACACCCGAGTGCCGCCGCCACCTCGAAACCCAATTTGGGGATTAAAAGTTCCTATTCTGGGCCCTGCCGGGACGGGGATTCGAAGGAGATCATCGCCATCGACACCGCCACCTCTTCTCCATCAACCATCCATGATTCCCCCATCCATGTGTGAGTAAACACCACTATAGGCTAAGAGGGATGGAAGGGATTGGATGAGATCGATCATGTAATAATGCCAGATTGTTAGGGCCTAGTGCATAGTATCCATTATTAGTGTTTTCTACCGTTTTTGCAACTTGTTATGCTTAATGCTTGTCACTACGGACCGAGTGCCATGATCTCAGATCTGAACATGTTATTATTTCATGAGTATAATTAGGTTTCTTGATCATATCTGCAAGTTGTTTACACATGTCGTTATGCGGAACCCGAAGCCCCAAAGTGACAACAATAGGGACAACCGGAGGGGATGGCTGCAATATGAGGATCACATGTGTTCACGGAGTTTTAATGCTTTGCTCTGGTGCTTTATTAAAAGGAGCACCTTAAATACCAGTAGTTTCCCTAGAGGATCCGCTGCCATGGGAAAGTTTCTCATTGCGAGCACGTATGACTATATTGGAACACATGCCTATGGTTTGCCTAGAACTTGGATGCTTTATTATTATTATATGCAATCCTCATGTTTAGAGTATTACATGACCTATGTTATCCATGCAACGCCCGTTCATCCATTCCCTCTATGCCTACGGTACTTCCATCCCGCTGTTTGTCGCGATTGCTACTTCTGTAACTATTTTATTCCTGCTGTTATTTTACTACTAATGCTGCTATAAAACTGTTACCACTGATAAATTGTTGCGAGCAAGTCTACTTTCAGGTGCAGCTGAATTGACAACTCAGTTGTTAAGGCTTATAAATATTCTTTGGCTCCCCTTGTGCCGAATCAATAAATTTGGGTTTTACTTCCCTCGAAGACTGTTGCGATCCCCTATACTTGTGGGTTATCAGACACAACCAGTCACGTCGCATGTATACTCGGCGGGTCCCTCACCCCTTCTTCCAGGAGCCACCTCAAGCAGAAGGCCCGTCGCCAGGGCCCGGAGAAGCAAGAATTCATCGTCAAGGAGGTGGAGAAGCTCATGGACGCCAAGATTATTCGCGAGGTCATCCATGCCGAGTGGATCTCCAACCCCGTCGTCGTCGCCAAGCATACAGGTGGAGGACGTCTCTGCGTGGACTTCACCTACCTCAACAAAGCCTACCCAAAGTATCCATATCCTCTCCCGAGGATCAATCAAATAGTGGACTCCACCGCTGGGTGCGACCTCCTCTGTTTCCTAGACGCCTTCTCAGGATATCATCAGACCAAAATGGCCGAAGAAGACAAACAGAAGACCGCCTTCCTGACGCCTTGTGGGGTGTTCTGCTACGTCTGTATGCCCTTAGGCCTGAAGAACGCAGGAGCCACCTTTCAGAGGTCATGCATATCGTCTTGGGGACACAGATAGGGAAGAATGCGAAGGCCTACATTGACGAAATTGTCGTCAAGACTCGCGAAGAGCGCACGCTCGTCGGTGACCTTGCGGAGACGTTTCAGAACCTCCGTTGCATCAACATCATGCTCAATCCCTACAAATGCGTGTTCGGGGTTGCGATAGGGAAGCTGCTGGGTTTCCTGGTATCCCATCGGGGCATCAAGGCGAACCCCGACAAGATCCGGGCCACTGAAGAGATGCAACCTCCACGACGACTGAAGGATATGCAACGCCTCGCGGGATGCATGGCGGCGCTGGGGCGCTTCATTTCTAGGTTCAGCGACAAGGCTCTCCCGTTCTTTAAGCTCCTGAAGCGTTCGGGCCCATTCAAATTGACTGCCGGGGCAGCTGCTGCATTTGAGGAGGTCAAAAAGTATCTGGCAAGCCCTCCTATAGTCGGCGCACTGCACTCGTAGCTGAAAGGCCGGCTCATAAGAAAAGAGCGGCCCTACCGACCTGGAGCCCACGCCCGCTTCTCCCCAAGAGGACTTCGTTGCAGGCGAGGAGCTCCACAAGGAGAATACCCTCATGCAGCCTCAGGAGAGCCCCAATGCGTCAGGACAACTCACTGCCGGGGCCTCTACAGTCGCTCTCGTCAAACACCATGTTTACTTTGTAAGAATCGTGCTTCGAGATACCTGCGAGAGATACCCCGTGCAGCAGAAGCTCCTGTGCGCGCTCCTTGTGGTTTCAAGGAAGCTTCGTCACTACTTCGAGGGGCACCTCATCACTGTGGTGTCAGCCTTTCCCGTCGAGCAGATCCTTCGAAATTCCAATGCCACAGCGCGTGTCGCGGAGTGGGCTTTCGAGCTTCAACACTTTGAGCTCTAGTTCCTCACGACCAAGACCATTAAGGGAGGAATTCTGGCAGAATTCAACGCAAAATGGACAAATACACTACCAGAAGAAGACCCCGAGGAGGAGACAGCTATTCCTGGGAAGCTGCCTCCCGGAGAATGGACCATGCATTTCGATGGCGCTTTCTCCTCCAAGGGCTCGGGGCTGGCGTCATGCTCACGTCGCCCACGGGAGATAAGCTCTACTACGGCGTCCAGCTCCAATTTGGCCACAAGGCCAAAGTCTCCAACAACATCGCCGAGTACGAGGGGCTCATCGCTGGAATCAGGGCCGACATCGCCCTAGGCGTCAAGCGCCTCGTCATCAAAGGAGACTCTCAGCTCCTGGTAAACTTCTCCAACAAGAGCTACGTCGCCAAGGACAAGCACATGGCGCTGTACCTCAAGGAAGTCCGCCAACTCGAAAGGGGCTTCCTGGGCCGGGAGCTGCAGCATATCCCGTGCAGGAACAACCAAGAAGCAGACAACCTCGCTAAGCGAGCACCAAGAAACTGGGCGCATGCACCAGGCGGTTTTGAAGAAAGGCTCACCAAGCCATCCATCATCCCTCCCGTCGATGACGAGGAGCCACAAGGACACCAGCACCTCGAGGAGGAGCCACCACCCGCTCCCTCCCAAGGCACACCTGACTGCAGTACCCCTTCGAGAACCGCCTGGTGATCGCCTTCACTCACAAGGAAGCATGCTGGAACAAGAGCATGATCAACTATCTATAGAAGGGAGACCTTACAGAAGACAAAGCAGAGGCGGAGCAGGTCGCTCGTCGAGCTAAGATGTACTGCGTCATCGATTCCAAGCTCTACCGGAGGCTCCCCAACGGCGTGGCGGTGTTGTGTGCCCCCCGGACGACGGCATTGAACTCCTCAAGGACATCCACCAAGGCGACTGTGGTCACCACTCCTCATCACGTACCCTCATCGGAAAGTCCTTCAGTTACGTCTTCTACAGGTCAACGACCCTCAAGGACGCCACCGAGCTCATCAAGTCCCATGAGGCGTGCCAGTTCCACACCAAGTAGACGCATCAGCCCGCGCAAGGGCTCCAGACCATCCCCCTCTCATGGCCGTTCGTGGTCTAGGGCCTGGACATCCTAGGACCCTTCCCTCGAGTGATCGGGGGCTACCGCTACCTCTACGTCGCCATCGACAAATTCACCAAGTGGGCGGAGGTAGAAGCCGTCCGGGACATCCCGGTGAGGATGGCGGTAAAGTTCTTCAAGGGGGTGGTCTACCGCTTTGGCGTGCCCAACCGCATCATCACCGATAACGTCGCAAAATTCACAAGCGGCCACCTCAAGTCCTATTGTGCCAATTTGGGCATCAAGATCTGTTGCGCATTAGTTGCACACCTGCGTAGCAACGCCCAGGCAGAGTGCGCCAACACCGAGGTCCTCAAGGGCCTCAAGACGCGGAGCTTCAACAAGCTCAAAGCCCACGGCAAGAAGTGGATCTATGAGCTTCTATCGGTCCTATGGTCAATCCGCACCATCGCAATCAAGCCCACGGGCCAACGTCTTTCTCCCTAGTCCTTTGGGTCGAGGCTGTTTTCCTGCCGAACTCAAGCTTGGCTCTCCCCGAGCCATGTCTTTCAACGAGTACGGGCAGGGGAAACTCCACGCCGAGGACTTGCTGCTTCTCGAGGAGGAGAGAACCCGAGCAGCCACCCGCGCCGCTCGGTACCAGCAAGGCCTCCGGCGCTACCACAACAACACCATCAGGACACTTACACTGGAGGTGGACGACCTGGTCCTGAGGAGGATTCTATCCCTAGAGTGCTTGCACAAGCTCTCTCCCATGTGGGAGGGTCCGTATAGGGGAACGCACGTTGCGAGACCTGGTGCGGCACGACTGGAGACTGAAGACGGCACGCCTGTGCCAAACCCGTGGAACATCCATTTGAGGAAGTTCTACCCTTAGTACTTAGTTATTGCTCGCTCCATGTGCCTCTCCTAGGCCGTGGTGACGCACCATAGAGGGGACCCCGTGACGCCACGGTAAAAACGACGCCAGGGCCTCAATGAAGGTGTCAGGGGCATCTCATCAGGCGGACACTTGGCCGTAGAGATCCTCTACGCACACAAGTGGGAAGCCGTATGGAAAATCTTTGCACCTGAGCTCGCGCGAGTCTCAGCCCCATGACGGTGGGAGTCCCGTGTCTGCACGGGACATCAAGTGCTTCTTGGCGGACCACAGGGTCATGACATCCCCAAGCGTAGCAGTAATTTTTTTCCTGCCAATAACACTTGTCTCTCGGCAAGCCTCTCTTTCTTTCTTCAGGAACATGCATTTGTCACTCCTTCTCGAGGACGCCTCGCGAGCGGGAGCTGGGATCGGTACCCGTGCACGGGTGAGACCCAATCAGGATAAATCCAGGTGGTAGAGCTCTGTCTAAACCGGTCTGTACCGTGCACGACACCTCATCAAACCCTAGGTGCGGATGTCCTCTCGAGGTATCCACGAGAAGAATGCTAGGCACATACTCTCGCTCACTGCAGAAACGAGCACCTACCTCCCAAAGCACCCAAGCGTGAACTTTCCGCGAGGGAAAGAAGAATGCCTCAAGATGGGCAACGGCAAAGACATTCGCGGCAAACGGCTCACTGCAACAAGGACTTCAAAACTCCCAGAGCTAAGATTAAAAACTCTTTCCGCTGGCTCTCCAAAGAATACACTCGCAAATGATAAGGAAAAAACACATTTACTTCATATTTCATACATGAGATACATTTGAGTACATGGAAATGTTGCAGGTCCGTCGAGAAGAAAAAAAGATGCTAGAACCAGGAAGGAGTTATCCCTCTTCCACGACGACCAAAGGAAGAAAAAATGCGATCAACCTCGGCCGAACTTGTCTTCGCCACAGCTGCGAGACATGATCGACCGATGAGAAACAATGGAGGCGACAAGGAGAAGGAGGAAGAAGAGGATACTGGGCGAAGGCCGACTGATCAGGATCTTCAGTCCCTCCGTCTGTACGAAGGCACCCAAAGGCCTTCAGCCGCTTGCCGAGCCCAGATTGTCCCTCTCCTCCTTGACGGTCGACGGATCTTCCTCGTGCTCCTCTTCAGCAACATCATCGTCGTCATCCTCCTCGTCACTACTCTCACTCTCGATGCAACACTCCACATGCTCTCCGCGGGGCCCAAAGATGTTCACGAAGAGGCAGTCCACCCCGTCGAAGCGGAGGTGCAGGACTTGGCTCTCCTCCAGCCGTTGGGCACGGGAAAAAGTTTTCCACCCCCTCGTTAGCGACAGGTGACCGGCGGAGCAAAACTCCGCCGACGCACACCAGGGCCCGTTGATGCAGCCCACTACCTGAAGCCAGAAGCCGCAGAGCGGGTTGCGCTTGACGGAGGCGGCCAAGGTGTTTGGGAGCCTCAGCTGACAGCGGAGGCGACTGCAGAGGGCCACCAGGAACTCGTGCTTCGGCACGCGTGTGTCCTTTGCCCAACATGGAAGGGAACTCCCCATCACACCGTGGCCGCGGGGAGCACGACCACCACGACCACGACGGCTCCCCGCGTTCGCTCCAGCCCGAGGAGACGACCCCTTCGGCGTGTCCACGACAACCACGCCACGCCTCCGCTCCGTTGGGGAGCGACGGCGGTGCCCAGGGATGAGCCTCGACCTCCGCGAGCCATGCTTGACCCTTTTTTCTTTCTTCTCTGCAGATGGAGAATAGGGAAAGAGGAAGACGAAGGCGGCGTTGGAATGAGAGAGGGGGCACCCCTCCTCCCATTTATACCAAGGCCGAGAAACGACACTACTCTCGGTTGGCCTTCCTCCGGCTCGAGCACCGAGGCAGAAGGGGCCACGTCCCAAGGGGGAACGTGACCAGATGACGAGGCGCTTGCTGCTCTGTGTCGCCCGGTCAGAGCAGTAATTACGACAAGACGTTTCCGCCATGCGGGGGAGATCGTGGGGTTCCCCTGCAAACCGTTTCACTACGTGGAACGTTGGGCCCGTAGTCTGGGGGCCCAGGCCGCTCTGCTAAACGCACGCGTCATGGGCCCGGGGACTACTGCTGGACCCACGAATACCAGGGTATCCTGGGCCGTCTGCTGCTGGCCCAGCCCATCGGGCACGGGAGGAGTCCGTATCCGTCCAACAAGATAGGGAGAACTCCTTAGCAGTTCTCC
Organism: Alopecurus myosuroides; assembly: GCA_028641055.1. Classification (NCBI taxonomy): domain Eukaryota; kingdom Viridiplantae; phylum Streptophyta; class Magnoliopsida; order Poales; family Poaceae; genus Alopecurus; species Alopecurus myosuroides. The sequence continues at coordinate 212,418,333 of CM054061.1, read as the reverse complement.
AACAAGGCCAGCCCCTTGAAGAGGAGATATCCAAGGGATCTCCACCGCGCATCGCTGGGGAGGAGTCCTGCTCCGACCCCACTCCTTTCCAGAAGGAGCCTTGCCCTCTGGAAGACAGCCCATGTGAGGGTGATGCTCTGACCTCTGCACGAATGATGAAGCCGCCGCAGAAGACAAGATGGTTTTTACAGTTGCCATTCCCGTGTAAAAAGCGTAGGGCTCCGCTGCGCGCACCAAAGCCCCGTCCGTGGCTTTCCTCTTTTGTGCAAGAAGAACAAGTCCGCGCTAGAATACGAGGGCAGCGTCACCCGGCTCCTCCACCATGACGACATGGACGGCACAACTGTCCCCCGGCGACCAGGACCGCGCAGGAGGCGCAGCGTACGGGGCGCTCCCCCTTTGGCACCTTGTGGTATCCGTTTCTCGCCAAGTGAGCGGGAAACAGGTCCGATAGCCGGTATAAGTAGACTTCCCCTACCTCCTCGTAAGGAGAACAAGAGAGACAAGAGACAGAGAGAGAGGGAGAACAAGAACAATAGAGTGAACACCAAGTAGATAGTTCATCAAAGTCCCATGTTGTACTGTAATCTTCGCAGTGCAATCAACCAGACAAGCAGGAGTAGGGTTTTACACCATCACGGTGGCCGAACCTAGGTAAACCCCTCGTGTTGTGCTTGTTTCTCTTCAAGAGCTCCCTTCTTGAAGCCTCCGGAGGTGCGGTTCAGCGTGGTTATCCCCCAATGTTCGAACCATTTAGTGCTACCATGTCGTTGACAGAACAGTAACTCCGACAGTCGTATAGGTAAATTCGCCATAGTAACATATCTAGAGAATTTACCTTTGTGTCAAGCCTTAATTTGAAGAAAAATTAAAATTGGTCGTAGGACCTATTCACCCCTCCTTTAGGTGTCCATATTATCCGTTCAGATAGTCGTAAACTTATAACATAAAGAGGTAGCAGAACAAGAAGTCACATCACTAAATTGGAAGGGTAGCTTAAACATCCATCGTGACGTTGTCCCGGTGATGAGGGCACATTCTGACGATCTCGACGCCGGTGGTGTTGAAGATGACGACCTTGAACGTCTTTGGAGCAACCTTTTTAAAGAGGAGTTGGTAGCCCATGCGTATGACGTAAGACGTTGCAAATGGCGCCCATCCCCTATCGAGGCATGCTCTGCCATTGATCTCATTCATGTTGATAGTCCAGACGCAGTCGGTGTTTGTCTCCAGCCTGATCTTCGCCGGCAACTCACCAAGGTATGGCGTGAAGGCTTCCAGGACTGGGAGCAAGCCAAGGTCAGGCGCAACCACCACTTTGCAGAAGTGGTTGGGGGACACTTGTTCCTTCATCCAGCCATAGTTTGTCCTCTTCTTCTTCTTCAAGGGAGGGACCTGACTCATGATCACCGTGTACTCCTTCTTCTTTGAGTCCTGCAAAAAAAACTCAGTCAGAAATGCTAAGCTATGGTTGAAGATGGCCTCGTCTATTAGATTACATCATTGCTTGTCCAGGTATTGGAAGTAAAGGATCAAGAAACATGGACAACACTTGAACAAGTCACAAGATCATTTACACCAACACCTGAACTGCTAGACTGCATAGTTATATCATTGGCCAGAAGACTCATAAAAACATGCCTCATAAAACATACTCATCAAAACATGCCTCATCAAAAAGACTCATCAAAACATGCCTAATAAAAACGGTCACACAAACATCTCAGAAGATGACTCTTGCAGGATCGAGAGTAATGCACAAGCAATATGGTTGTACAATGCTCGAGGCACTACAAGGTCATCTCCTTACACCGTTAATGTGCCAATATGTAATCACCGACAATGTTCAAGGTCTTAGATCATCAACAAGTAAAAGGCATAGCAAGGTTTGCGCCACCAGACTGCCAACAAAAGCATTAGATGCCACTACTAGTGACTGCTTACTGCTTTTCATGGCTGTCTGCTGGCACTGTCGACCACATCTTCATTGATCAGAAGTAAAATCACAATTTGTCGTCATAAAAACAGTAATCAAAGCAGAAATAGGCCTCATAAAGAGCAAACACAGTCATCTGAAGGAGAAGATTTTTCTAGGACACAGAAATGCAAGGAAGTGAAGGGCGCATTTGTAGCCTACAATTATCACAACTGTAAGATTGTATATTACGCAAAGTCCTGAATAATCACCTCCTAGTAATTATGTTGTGCTATAATGTAATCATCCATGTTCAACATCATAAAGAAGAGCATAACAAGTATTGTAAAGTACTGACTCAACTATGTTGTGCCACATTATATCATCGGGTTCAATCAAAGTACATAACAATGAACATGAATGCAGTAGATGAATTAGCCTCAGTTGTTGGAACTTGTTATTGTTTCCAAATGTGGGAACTAAAGGACCAAGTGAAATGGACAACATAGTTGATCAGATTAGAAGGATTTAGTCCAATACTTGGACTTGCATGCTCCAAGATTTCATCATTGGCACCAAAAGGGTTGCATACGACCAGAAGAATGACCGGTTCGCTCGCTCCGCCCCGCTCCCCCTCGTGTCTGGGCGACTCGCAGGGCGACGCGGCCGTGGCCCGCCAGATCTCCTCCTCCCCGCGCTTGGTGCTGCGCTGCTCCCTTTCCTCCCTCGGATCTAGGTTCTGGGCGCTGTCCGGTGGGTGCTCCGACGAGGAGGAAGTGTTCCCCTCGGAGGGGACGTCCGTTTCCGCACCTTCCTCCTCCCCTCCTAGATCTGGTCTGGCGACTCGGGTCCTGGGCGATTTCCTCGAGCCTGCCTTGGATGCAGCACGGCAACGCCAACAGAGTGATGCGCCTACCGTCCGCTGTAGGTTCGCGCCGGGAGGCTGAGGGTCCAGGTTAGGGCAGGGCACGCATGGCGGCTCCTTCGTTCGCGCTGCTCCTCCGGCGAGGCGGGATGCGTTCCGCGCCGGACCTGGGGTTGGGAGTGGCTCGAGTGCGTCCCCCTCCGTGGCGACCTGCGTGCCCTCCTCCAACTGCGGTGCAGCGGTGGTGAGTCCTTAGCCGGCGGCGGGGCGGCGCCCTCCCCTTCCTGGTGCGGCTAGGGCAGCCAGCTCCCCAGCGCTCGCAGTTGGCCGCGGGCCCATTCCGTTTCTCCGTCCGCGGAGTCCCCATTGGCCCAGCCCAGTGAGGTGGGTCCTATCCCCGTAAGTGTCATGCCCCACCCGTCTGTGGACCCGAGTGCGTGGTCTACTTGCAGCCCATCTCCCGGCCTAGCCCAACCGGCCTCATTCCCTAGGGTACTTAAGTGGAAATGGGTGTGGAGGGGAACCCTAGCTCCTCATTTAGGTTTCCCCGCATCCGAGGATGACGTGCAGCGCTGGCTCTCTAGATCTAGATCCAGTCGCGCTCCTCATGGCCTTCCTCGCTTTCTCCCCGCCTCCCACCCTTCCGCGCCTCGCTCTCTGCAACAGTTGTTCATGGAGCGCGGCTGGAGCGACCGGAGGTCTAGATCCAAGAGAGCGCGTGATGATCCGGTACCTGAGGCGGACCGCCGCGCTGAGTACGAGCTCAGGGAGCATCTCGAGCTGAACGAAGAAAGGAGAGGCGCGATTGGGACAGAGAGTGGAGTAGGGATGGCCGTGAGCGTGAGCCAGAGTGGCATCGCGAGGAACAGAGGTTCCTCCCCGAGCCAGAGCGGTTCGCGGCGGGCCTTCTACTTCCCGTGTCCCGCCCCCCCTTCTCCACCGGTGCAGCACTTTCCCCGCAAGAAGGCCGCCGTCCGCAAGTTCACCACGGGCGGAAAACCTAGATCTAAGCATCAAGGCCATGTGGTGTCCCCTTCCCCTCCCTCCGTCGCCACCTCCTGCCACTCAGATCCGGAGGTGGCTCCCCCATCTTCGAAGAGAGCTAGTATCAAGTACTACCACTGCAGCAGGGATGACCATTTTCAGTCTGCGTGCCAGTTCCCCGCCCACTACGCTGTCCGCGACGTTGATGGGCAGACCACGGGCATGTGCCCCAAGCAGTCCAAGCCCCCTCGTTGAAGTGGTACGGTTATGCCCTCGACGGGGTTGGATTCCACTGTCTGGAAGTTTAGGGAGATGACAGGCTGGTCGGTGCGACTAAGCCCGTTCACTCGGCTATGGTGGTTGCTGCTGAGAAGAAGTTAACTGTGGACCTGCTCACGGAGGATATGAAGACGCTGGTGGATCCGGCCTGGGACTGGCAGATCTCACAAGCCAACAAGACCGACTTTCTGTTGGTGTTTCCCAACGCGGACAGTCTGAACCTGTGCAGGAACGCTGGGGGCATCACTCCGCAGCGCAGTAAGGTCTCGGTGCTGTTTGTGGACGCGCTGTATAATCCGCATGTTGCTGCTCGCCTCTCCAAGATCTAGGTCATCCTTTCGGGTGTCCCTAGGGGGCTGCGCAGCGCAGAACTGCTTCTGGAAGCCACCAAGATGCTGGGCCGCCCAAGGATGGTGGATGAAGATGCGCTGGATATTCCTGGGCCCCGATCAGGATGTTGTTTCACTCACAGGCGCCCGAAAGATGCCTCCCTTTGTGATGATGTTCGAGGGCTTGGATGGGTACCGTATTGATCTAGCGTGGAACGGCCGCACCATCAAGACCTGGGCAAGGCCCCGCCCCCTCCTCCTTCACGCAAGGACTCGGATGACGATCAGGATGAGGAGACTGAAGACCAGAGTCGCTTTGAGCGCCACTGGAAGCGCGCCCCAAAGGACAAGTCTGATTGTGTTCGTGGCAATGAGGCATCCAGCAAGCAGGATGCGACCAAGGGAAATTCCCCTCCGAAGAAATCCGCAACGACGGTCTCTGAGGTGCAGCTGGCGGGTCCCAAGTTGGGGCCAGCCTAGTGCATCGCCTCGATCGGCAGCAACAACATCCCGGTGTCCGCTCCTGCGGACTGCTCCATCAACAAGCCCGCATCCGCTCCACGTCAAGCCGGGCAACACCCAATCCCCTTCAATCAATACGGCTCCAACCTTACTGGGTTCAGGGTGTTTGACAATGGGATGGACGTTACTGCAGTGGGAGAAGGCTCTCCTCTGCTGGCGGATGATCAAGACCTTTCCTCGGAGGGCACACCCCCACTTTCTCCGTCTCTTCTCAAACGTGCCAAGCTGAATGCGCAAGAGAGGGTGGATATAGGGTGGGAGAGCCCGCAGGACTGGGAGTTTGAGAAGGAATCCCTGGCGTCCAAGGTTGCTAGGCTGAAGAAGAAGCAAGACGGTGAGGTGGACAACCCCTCCGCCACCAAGCCAGGCTCAGTGTTGCTTGTCGACGCGATGTTGGGTTGCTCAATCGTCAAGGGCAAGAGATTTGTGCCGCTGTCCTCTCCTGTCGTGAGCACCAGGCGTAGCAGTAGGGGGAAGGATCATGCAGTTGAACGCATCCTGCAGAAGGTTGCGCGCCGCACAGAAGCTAAGGACTCAGGTACTAATGTCTGTCGTAATCTCGCTCCGGATTTTCTCGTTCTTGATTCCACGCTTGATTCCCATTTTCTTTTAGTTTCAAAAGATTCGTGTCTCGAATTTCGGCCTCGGACGACTCCTCCCCCTCTTCCTTGTTGTCTCTGGTTCGTGCGAAGGAGGTTGCCCAAGCCAAGCTTGCTGCGGCCATTGCTAAACAGAAGGAGGCATAGGCTTGCCCAGCCGCCCCGGCGGCCGCCGAATTAGCCTCGGGTGACAGTGTGTCACAAAGTGCCAGTGTGGCAGTACCGGGGAGTGTGGGACGCTCGCGGAGTTGCAGGTGGAAACGGAGCTTCATCGCCCGTTGTCTTCCTTGCGGGAGACCAGCCGTAAGCTCAGTTCCAAAGCTAAGGTGCAACTGGTGGTTCCGCGCCCTAATATTTGTGCCACTCCAGCCCGCCAAGCACAGGCTCTAGCCGGGTTCCCCCAATGAGAGCCATGGGCTGGAACATGCGCGGGTTCGGTCGCCCTGGAAGTCGCACCCAGTTGAAAGACTGCATTAGAAAGGAGCGGATCGTCATTGTTTTTCTGCAAGAGACTATGCGCCAAGATTTTTCAGACCACGAGATCAAGGACCTAGAACCAGGGGAGAAGTTCTTTTGGCATTGTAAGGCGTCCGAGGGGCGCTCTAGAGGGATGCTTTTAGGACTTCGTGACAGTATGTTCGAAGTTGCGGAGATCGATCAAGGATTGTTCTTTATTAGCGCCTCCGTCCTCCATAGGGCGTCGGGCTTTCAGTTTATGTTTATTGGAGTGTATGGGCCTGCGGACCATGCGCGGTTGATTGAGTTCCTAACAGAGCTGGGAGTCAAGATTGAATCTTCTCGTTTCCCAGTTGTGGTGGGTGGCGATTTCAACTTGATTCGTGAGGCTCGGGACAAGAATAACTCCAACATTAACTGGCCTAGAGTAGGACTTTTTAATGACTTCATTGCTAGCAGGGGGCTGCACGAGATAGATAGGACATGTGCTCGTTTCACATGGTACAATAAGCAACAGATCCCTGTCAGATGTGTTCTGGACAGGTTTCTGGTCTCGCCTGCGTGGGAGACCAAGTTTCCTTTAGTCTCCTTGCGCGCGGAGTCGGCCATTGGGTCTGATCACACCCCGCTTGTGTTGGACTCTGGGGAGGATTCTTTCCGTAGATCTCCCCGTTTCTTATTTGAAACGAGCTGGCTACCGGTTCCAGAGTTCAAAGGGTTGGTGCTCAACAAGTGGCTTCAGCTGGCCGACGGGTTAGTTGAGTGTCGCGGCCCGGTGGATTTCTAGCACTCCCAATCCACTGCTCTGCGTCAATTCCTCAGAGGCTGGGGAGCGAATAGAGGGAAGCTAGAGACGGCCTCCAAGCAGGCTCTTATGGAACGCATTCAGGCTTTGGACAGGGAAGCTGACTTGGTGGGCCTTGACGAGGAGGGTTGGGCTCTTCGCTATTCGTTGGATGAGCAATTGATGTCGCTTTTGGCCTCGGAAGAGGATTACTGGAGGCAGTGCGGGAGGAAAAACTGGCTGCTCAAAGGCGTCAGAAACACTGCTTTTTTTTCACGCCTTTGCCAACGGGCGTAAGCGCAAATGTGCCATTTTCAGCATTGACTCTGAACAAGGACTAGTGACGTCCCAGGCTGGGATCCAGAAGCTGATCTATGACTTCTACAGGAACTTGATGGGCACAGAGGAGCCCAAGCTGTTGGCCCTGTCGACGTCCCTGTGGGCGGAGGGTAGAAGGGTTTCAGCCGCGAAGAATGCCGCTCTGTCCATTACTTTCTCGGTGGAGGAACTAGATGAGTTTCTTTCTAGCACCAAAACGAACACGGCCCCTGGACCTGACGGGTTCCCGGTGGCCTTCTTCAAGCATTTCTGGTCATTTCTGTGTCCGGTAGTTCTACAGATTCTTAACGGCTTCATGCTGGGGACGGTGGAGATTGCAAGACTGAATTTTGGCATTCTCTCCCTCCTCCTTAAAGTCCCAGGGGCGTCGTGCATCAAACAGTTCCGGCCCATTGCTCTTATTAATGTGGTGTTTAAGCTTGTTGCCAAGGCGGTGGCAACGAGACTGTCCCCGATAGCGCATCAGGTGATTAGCTCTGCTCAAACTGCGTTCATCAAGGTTAGATGCATCCTTGATGGTCCGCTAGCCCTCTACGAGATTGTCCATGAACTCAAATCCAAGGACCTTCCCGGCGTGCTCCTCAAGTTAGATTTTAAGAAGGCCTATGATAGAGTGAGTTGGCCTTTTCTCTAGGAGGTTCTGTTAAAAAAGGGTTTTGATCCATCCTTTGTTCAGAAACTCTTGCAGTTGGTTCAGGGGGGCTAGACTGCTATTTCGATAAATGGAGAGGTGGGGCCATTTTTTGGAACAAGAGGGGTGTTCGACAAGGGGACCCTCTTTCCCCCTTGCTATTCGACTTTGTGGTTGAGGCTTTAGACCTTATTCTCTCAAGGGCGCGAGAGGCATGTCATATTGGTGGGGTAGTTTCTCACCTTATTCCGGAGGGGGTCACTCACCTGCAATATGTAGATGATATTATGATCCTCATCCAAAACACCCCTTTGGGGATTGCTAATCTTAAATTTCTGCTGATTTGCTTTGAGTTGTTATCGGGTATGAAGATTAACTTCCATAAGAGTGAAGTTATCGTTATGGGTGGTGTTGAAGGAGAGCAAGCCAGAGTGGCGAGACTCCTTAACTGTCAGGAAGGGGCATTCTCGTTTACCTTTTTGGGGTTTACGATAACTGATCGTAAACTTACCATTGCCGACCTGGAACCAGTTGTTGCCAAGGGTGGGTTCAGAGTCGAACCTTGACAGGGCAAGTTCATGTCGTCTGCGGCTCGTCTCACGTTGGTTGATGCCGGCTTATCCAACTTACCCATCTACACGATGGGCATGTTCCTTCTACCAGACAACACCCACGCTGGTTTTGATAAGCACCGGGGTAGATTCTTTTGGGAAGGGAAAGGTAACAAACGCAAGTACCACATGGTAAGCTGGAAGGAGATCTGTAAACCTAGACCAGGGCGGTCTGGGGGTCTCCAACACCAAGCTGCTGAATAAAGCCCTTATGGCTAAGTGGATCCGGCGTTTGTACTCAGAAGAGTCAGAGGGTTGCCTTTGGGCTAGGCTCCTTAGAGCCAAGTACCCGTGCGCGGTGGATATTTTTGGTTCTAATCCAGCTGGTGGTTCCCAGTTTTGGCACAGTCTTCACAAAGTAAGGGAGGTGTTCAAGTTAGGGGCTAGGTTTTTGGTAGGGGATGGTAGGTCGATTAGATTCTGGACGGATCTATGGCTTGGTGCAGCCCCACTCAGCCACAGATTCCCGGACCTTTTCGCCATCTCCGCTGCGCCTGATGCGCAGATTGCTCAGGTATTTGTGCACGCTGGGTGGGTGATCAGGTTTAGACGATGTTTTGGGGTTGTCGAGCTTGAGCAGTGGCAAGCCCTTTTGCTAGAAATCGATGGGTTTCTGCCTGGGGATACAAAGGACAGAGTGTCCTGGACCCTAGGGCAGTCAGGGGTGTTCTCTATGAACTCCTTGTACAAGAAGTTGGTGCAAGGGGAGGCTCTGGGCAAGTTTGAGATAATTTGGAAAGTGGACGCACCGTTAAAAGTTCGCATTTTCTTGTGGCAGCTTGTCCGGGGCAGGCTTCCTTCGAACGATCAGATCGCCCTTAGGCGGGGGCCATCCAATGGGCAGTGCGCCCTGTGTGATGCGCCGGAAGATGCCAGCACATCTTCTTTGGATGCGCGTTGGCGCAGTTCGTGTGGAGCGCCATTAGGGAAGGGCTGGGTGTTTCTTGGAACCCTACTTCCTTCGCGGGCGTGGCTTGGATCTTATCCGGGTTCACTGGAAAGTCTCTTAGGATCCTTAGGGTGCTTGTTTCGGCGATCTGTTGGTCCCTCTGGCTTATTCGCAATAAGTTTATCATTGAGGCTAAGTTTCCTAGGCAACCAGCTGATTGCATTTTCAAAATCTTGCTTTTCTTGCAGCAATGGCGACCCCTGTTAAAGGCCGACTTGGTGGAGCTTCTGGACGTGCTCGTGACCATGCTTAAGGGGATCTTCTCTCTGACGTCCTCCCTACCGACGCGAAATCAAATGCTAGTTTAAGCTTCCTTTCCCGGATGGTTGTGTCTACCGCGTTTTTTCGCACTTTTAGTCATGTCTTGGGTTGTTGTTCGCCCGTGTCCCCCACCCCGGTGTTGTTGCTTGCGGCGGGGTGTGTCGGTGGCTGGATGAACTTTTTGCCTAGCAAGTTTTATTGTAATGCCTTGTAACTCCGCCAGTTCGTTGGTTTTATTAATTTAAAGTTGGACACGTGGTGCCTTCCGTCTAAAAAGGGTTGCAGGCTACCAAATCACGGTCTCAGAACATGTAGGAAGCACAGAAGAAACGTTTTCAAATCGAGGAAAAGAGACCACCAATAATACCATGTCTTTATACAATCACCTCTTGTATACACTCCAAGATATTGTCGGACTCTCCTTTCCCCAATTTGCTTCATCACTGGCAAACATAACCTCTAATCTTAACCATGTAGTCGATAAAATCTCCAAATTTACAAACCGTAACCCTAAAACATGCAAATCGGATGAAAGAGTAGATCGCACTCAATGAAAATGAGATTGCAAGCAAAGCATCCGATAAAGAAAATATGAACTAAGACTAAATCGTCAAAACTGCTGATATTTTGTGGCCTACACGCAGATCGAACCCAAAACAGTCTAGATCTATCCCTGGCCTAACATGATTTAAAGCTCGTGTCAAAAATTCTCCAAACGGTGCGCTGATTTTACAGACAGCAGGGCTGGTCTGGTCTCCTCTCTTCAAAGCATTTACTTAAAAACATTATTCTAGCAGGAGCATGTGATCCATTTTGAATTTCTGTCGAATGGATGGGACGACCGTCCCGTCTACAGTAGTTCTCGGTGGATTCCATGTACAGGGCTCTGATCCAATCGGATATGCCAATCGATATCTTCAAAAATGTATGGCGTATGAAAGTGCCGCTAAAGATTAAGATCTTCGCGTGGTACCTTCGTAAGGGGGTCATACTCACAAAGGATAATCTTGTCAAACGTAATTGGCATGGGAGCTCTAAGTGTGTTTCTTGTTCTCAGGATGAGACAATTAAACACTTATTCTTTGATTGCACATTTGCGCGTTCTATATGGTCCGCTATCCAAATGGCTTCAAATCTATATCCGCCTACTTCCGTTGCGAATATATTCGGCAATTGGTTAAATGGGGTTGATAAACGATTTAAGACTATTATTAGGGTAGGAGCGCTTGCCGTTATTTGGTCGCTCTGGCTATGTAGAAATGACAAGATTTTCAATGATAAATTTTTTCTCGTATGCAGGTTCTATTCAGGAGCACAGGTATTCTCCGTTCGTGGTCCACATTACAGCGAGGGGAATTACGAGGCCTTTTTACGGAGGCATGTGCACGATTGAAGCAGGTGGCGAGGGATATTTTTATCCCACATGGATGGCCGCTTGATCTACGGATAGAGGCTCCATAGCATCGACAGTCTACAGCAGATGTTTTGTAGCATTGTCGCCCTGTTTATTTTCAGTTTTGGATTTCGGCTGTGTGCATCTTACGATGCAGAGGCCGGTTGTAATGCTTGAATTTTTTGAGTAATAAAGCCCTTTATCAAAAAAAAAAAAAGAGAAAAACAGGTCTAGCCAGGCCTGGAATTTCTAAAGTTTGTCAAGTGGAAAATCTCGGCGCTTGGAGAATTAATTCTTCACTTAGTCAAAGTGCGTGCTTTATTGTCTAGGAATTCCTCACTTAGTCAAAGTGCGTGCTTGTCTAAGATCCTGAGATCTTGAGCAGGACTGCAGGACAGTAACGGCGGCTAGCACTCGTAGTCAGCCCGGGACAGTAACGGCGGCGGTGGCTAGCACTCGTAGTTGCTGAAATATTTGGCCCATTGTGTGTGCTGAAATATTGGGCCCATATGTGGGTAGCCCCATAGACAAATCCTGAAATCTCAAAATGGCCCATGTGTACAAGTGAGTGGTGGGAGTGGAAAGTTTAGTCCCACATTGGAAATTTAAGGAGTTGCACATCATCTTATAAGGTGGAGTGTTGTAGGGATTATATGTGAGTGAGAACAAGAGAGCCTCTCGCGCACTCCTCCGCCGCTCGCTCGTCTCGACTCGACACGTCACGATCGCGTTTCGTGAATCGAGCCTCGAGCCGAGACAATACTTATGAAAGACGCGCATCGTGGGCGCTGTACACACACCGGAACCAATCTAGGTTTTGCCACACCTCGTTCCTTGCGCCGCCAACGTACTTTGTGATCCTGTACGGGAGATGGCGAATTAGGTTTTTGGGAAGCGCTTCGCGCGACTGCTCGCTGCTTCCATGACAGCTTGTCTGCCTAGCAAGTCAGGCGGTGCTGCGTATCGCCGTCTCAAATGTAGTCTACTCCGACCCGCCATCGCCAACGTTGTCATCAACAACGTTACTACAAACGAACGGTACGGAATCTGCGTCCTGATCTGTCTGTTTAACATGTCTACTGTTTACATGTTTAGAGAGATCGTGTTGCTATTATTCATGTTGTCTGCTGCATCTAGTATGTTCGAGTTTCACATGTTAATAGCTGCTGTCATCATGATTTATATTCTGGAATTAATCGTGGAAATTATGCCTAATTATTCAACGATCCAAAAACCTAATTGTAGGCAATTTCCTGAACTGACTATGGCCCACTTAAGTGATTCGATGAAACCGGAAAAGTTCAATGGTACCACCTTTAAGAGATTGCAACTGCGAAGCCAACTGTGGCTCCAGTCCATGAAAGTGTGGGACATTATTATGAATGGCCTTCCTGAAGGAGCTTCTGACGAGGTTCAGAATAAGTTCAAGGAAGCCAATAATAATTTCAGAGGCTGTATTCTGAGTGTCCTGGAGGGACGTCTGTGCGATGTGTATATGCACATCGAAGACGCTAAGGAGCTCTGGGATGCACTGAATACTAAATTCGGATGCTGGCAGTGAGCTGTATATCATGGAGAGTTTTAACGACTACAAGATGGTGAATAACCGTTCTGTAGTCGAACAGGCTCATGAGATACAATGCATTGCGAAGGAGGTTGATCTGCTCAAGTGTGTGATTCCTGATAAGTTTGTGGCTGGATGCATTATTGCAAAACTGCCTTCTTCATGGAGGAATTTCGTCACATCTCTCAAACATAAGAGACAGGAGATATCAGTTGAAAATCTGATAGCGTCTCTTGATGTTGAGGAGAAAGCTCGGGCAAAGTACACAGCTGAGAGAGGTGGTGATTTGCAGTCTAGTGTCAATATGGTGCAGAAAAATCATCACGTCAAGAATAACAGCAAGAACAAAGGGAACTATAAGCCCCAGTTCAATGGACCTGTGAACACTACTGCCTTTAAGAATAAGAAGAAGAAGAAGGTGCTGAACAAAGCTGGGCTCGAGTGCTTTACGTGTGGAGCGCTCGGCCACTTTTCTGTTGACTGCCCAGACCGTGCAGACCACTAGCAAGAATGTCAACGTGGTGACCGCTAGCAACACTGATGGGTACGGTAATATACCGATGGTACTTTCAGTTTTTCAATCTCCATGTTGGTGGATTGATACGGGTGCTAATGTTCATGTGTGTGCTGACATCTCTATGTTCACTTCTTATCAGGTCGCACGGGATTCTTCCGTCCTAATGGGGAATGTGTCACATGCTTCTGTTCGTGGTGTTGGCACGGTAGATCTGAAGTTTACTTCGGGGAAGATCGTGCAGCTGAGGAACGTGCAGCATGTCGCTACTATGAATAAGAATCTCGTCAGCGGCTCCCTTCTTTGCAGAGATGGGTTTAAAGTAGTGTTTGAGTCCAATAAAGTAGTTGTGTCGAGATTTGGACAATTTATTGGTAAAGGCTATGAGTGCGGATGCTTGTTCCGCTTTTCTCTTTCCGATTTTTGCAATAAGTCAGTAAACCATATTTGTGGCAACGTTGATTCAGATGCTAGTGTTTGGCACTCTCGTTTATGTCATGTTAATTTTGGTTTACTGTCGCGGCTATCCAATTTAAGTTTAATTCCGAATTTCTCCATTGCCAAAGGTTCCAAGTGCCATAGTTGTGTGCAATCTAAGCAACCTCGAAAGCCTCACACGGCAGCCGAGGAGAGACACTTGGCACCTCTAGAACTCATACATTCTGATCTATGCGAGATGAATGGTGTGTTGACAAAAGGTGGAAAGAGATATTTCATGACACTCATTGATGATGCTACTAGATTCTGCTATGTTTATTTGTTGCAAACTAAAGATGAGGCTTTAGACTACTTTAAAATCTATAAGGCTGAAGTTGAAAATCAATTAGAGAGAAAGATCAAGCGTTTTAGGTCGGATCGTGGTGGAGAGTATTTCTCTAAAGTATTTGATGAATTCTGTGAGGAACACGGTATTATTCACGAGAGGACGCCTCGCTATTCGCCACAATCAAACGGAATTGCTGAGAGGAAAAACCTCACGCTGACCGACTTCGTGAATGCCATGTTGGACACTGCTGGTTTATCTAAGGCATGGTGGGGGGAGGCTCTATTGACTTCGTGTCATGTCCTGAATAAAGTTTCTAACAAGAATAAAGAGAAAACCCCTTATGAGGAGTGGGTTGGGAGAAAACCATCACTTTCTTATTTGCGTACTTGGGGATGCTTGGCAAAGGTCAATGTTCCAATTCCAAAGAAACGCAAACTCGGACCGAAAACAGTGGATTGTATCTTTCTAGGTTATGCTTAGCGTAGCATTGGTTATAGATTTCTAGTGGTTAAATCCGAGGTACCTGATATGCATGTTGATACTATTATGGAATCTCGTGATGCAACATTTTTTGAGAATATGTTTCCTATAAAAGATATGCATAGCTTTGCTGAATTTTCTTCTGAATTAATTCCGGAATCTAGTACATCTAGTGATCATACTGAACAACCACATGAGGAGAACGTCCTTGAGAAGGATGACAATGAAGCTCCTAAACGGAGTAAGAGACAGAGGATTGAAAAATCCTTTGGTGATGATTTCATTGTGTACCTTGTGGACAATACACCTACGTCTATTGTAGAGGCATTTGCATCTCCAGATGCAGATGACTGGAAAAAAAGCTGTCCATGATGAGATGGACTCCATTCTTTCTAATGGGACGTGGGAGTTATCTGAACGACCTTATGGTTGTAAGCCAGTGGGCTGTAAGTGGGTGTTCAAGAAGAAGCTAAGGCCTGATGGTACTATTGAGAAGTACAAGGCACGGCTTGTAGCCAAGGGTTACACTCAGCGAGAAGGCGAAGATTATTTTGACACCTATTCACCTGTTGCTAGACTGACCACCATACGTGTACTACTTTCCCTGGCTGCCTCTTATGGTCTTATCGTTCATCAAATGGACGTAAAGACAGGTTTCCTTAACGGAGAGTTGGAAGAGGAAATCTATATGGATCAGCCTGATGGGTTTGTGGTAAGAGGTGAAGAGAGAAAGGTGTGCAAATCGTTAAAATCTTTGTATGGACTGAAACAAGCACCTAAGCAATGGCATGAGAAGTTCGACAGAACTTTAACTTCTGCGGGCTTTGTCATTAATGAGGCTGACAGGTGTGTATACTATCGCCATGGTGGGGGCGATAGTGTTATATTATGCTTGTATGTTGACGACATACTGATTTTCGGTACAAGCATAATTGTGATCAATGAGGTCAAGTCTTTTCTATCAAAGTGTTTTGATATGAAAGATCTGGGAGAAGCTGATGTAATTCTGAACATCAAGCTTATTAAGGATGAGAGTGGGATTACGTTGACGCAATCACACTATGTTGAGAAGATCTTGAGCCGTTTCGGCTTTATTGGTAGCAAGCCTTCTCCAACACCTTATGATCCTAGTGTGACGCTTCGAAAGAACAAGAGGATTACGAAAGATCAATTGAGATACTCTCAAATAATCGGTTCACTCATGTACCTTGCGAGCGCGACGAGGCCTGACCTCTCTTTTGCTGTGAGCAAACTGAGCAGGTTCATGTCAAACCCGGGTAATGATCATTGGCATGCACTTGAAAGGGTCATGCGCTATCTGAATGGTACTATGAGCTATGGGATTCATTATTCAGGGCACCCTGCTGTGCTTGAGGGATATAGTGACTCCAACTGGATCTTAGATGTAGATGAACTCTACGCCAAAAGTGGATATGCATTTCTTCTTGGAGGTGGCGCGGTGTCATGGAGGTCTTGTAAACAGACCATATTGACGAGGTCAACCATGGAAGCAGAACTTACTGCTTTAGATACAGCCACTGTTGAGGCAGAATGGCTGCGTGAGCTCTTGATGGACTTGCCGGTGGTTGAGAAACCATTACCGGCAATCCTCATGAACTGTGACAATCAAACGGTGATTGCCAAGGTGACCAGTTCTAAGGATAATGCGAAGTCATCAAGACACGTCAAAAGACGTTTGAAGTCTGTCAGGAAATTGAGAAACTCCGGAGTAATTACTGTTACGTATATTCAAACAGACAAAAACCTGACAGATCCCTTTACGAAGGGACTATCACGTAATGTGATAGATAGTGCATCGAGGGAGATGGATATGAGACCCGTGAGCGTTACACCATAGTGGTAACTCAACCTATGTGATCGGAGATCCCGTGAATTAGGACCTGGGAAGAACAAGCTAGTGGTTTGACTGAGGAGAGTATTTGATAAACCCTCTCTAAGTGATGATGCATAACTCTCAAAGAGCTGTAAGGCAGGTTGGCAATATGCCTTAATGTGTTTATGTTGGCTATTCATAGCAAAGATGCTGTCCTACAGAGCATTCTTGAAAGAACACACCTATGTGAGTCCGACTGTAAACGTCGCAGTCTATGAGATTTGGGTGATCTCTAGTAAACTCATGAAGAGACCACGGAGTATGACGCATATGCTCCACCCGCGGGGTAGCCTACTGGCAGCCAAGTACTAGTTATGAGTTTGAGTAAAGTCTATTGGCACAAAACTTGCAATTCAAGGTATAGTCCATTGTTCAAGTTGCTGATAGATGTAGCTTAAGGCTCTAGGCGGAAGTTCAACTTAACAGTCTCTGCTGAAACACTGGTGTATAAACAAGTAGCGAGGATTGGAAAATCTTCAAATGGGCATTTGAGATCTGGTGGGGGATTGCTGAAATATTTGGCCCATTGTGTGTGCTGAAATATTGGGCCCATATGTGGGTAGCCCAATAGACAAATCCTGAAATCTCAAAATGGTCCATGTGTACAAGTGAGTGGTGGGAGTGGGAAGTTTAGTCCCACATTGGAAGTTTGAGGAGTTGCACACCATATTATAAGGTGGAGTGTTGTAGGGATTGTATGTGAGTGAGAATAAGAGAGCCTCTCGCGCACTCCTCCTCCTCCTCCTCCGCCGCTCGCTCGTCTCGACTCGACACGACACGACACGTCGCGATCGTGTTTCGTGAATCGAGCCTCGAGCCGAGACAATACTTATGTTTATTTTGCTGTTTTGGAAAACCGATTTCGTAGTCGTGACGGACGCGTCACAGCTGAGGCGGTTCGGGTCGCTCCCGTATCGCGTGCTGCAACCGACTCGGACGTGCGGCGTGGGCCTCCCACGTCGCACGCGTTAGGGTTTTCCGAACCGCATTATAAAAGACGCGCATCGTGGGCGCTGTACACACACCGGAACCAATCTAGGTTTTGCCACACCTCGTTCCTTGCGCCGCCAACGTAGTCTACTCCATCCCGAGCGCCGGCGTCCACCGGCGAACGGGAGAGCAGGTCTCCGGAACCAGTCGCCTTTGTGATCCTGTACGGGAGAGGGCGAATTAGGTTTTTGGGAAGCGCTTCGCGCGAATGCTCGCTGCTTCCACGACGGCTCGTCTGCCTAGCAAGTCAGGCGGTGCTGCGTACCGCCGTCTCAAGCGTCGTCTACTCCGACCCGTCATCGCCAACGTTGTCATCAACAACGTTACTACAAACGAACGGTATGGAATCTGCGTCCTGATATGTCTGTTTAACATGTCTACTGTTTACATGTTTAGAGAGATCGTGTTGCTATTATTCATGTTGTCTGCTGCATCTAGTATGTTCGAGTTTCACATGTTAATAGTTGTTGTCATCATGATTTATATTCTGGAATTAATCGTGGAAATTATGCCTAATTATTCAACAGTAGTCAGCCCGGGACTACGTACTGACTTAGGCTAGTGGGGTAACATCACATATTTAGGCAAAAAGATGATGTGACAGATGATTAATGAGTGCGTGCTTGTCTAAGGGACTATGCATGAAACTTCCTTACCGCCGAGTGTTGACCGGGTCGAGGGCTTTTAGTGTTTATGTCAAAAAAATTAAGAGATGGTCAAGTTTACAGGATTTGAAACAACCATGTTTTTCGCACAAAACACTAAAACAACAGTTAGTTTAGTGGTTTGATTGGTTTATGGGATTTGCTAAAGTTTCTCTAAGTGCATCTCTAGCAAATCCCTTAAAAATGGCGCCACGGAATTAGTTTAACTTATACCGCAAAACGTTTTTCATGGGATCACGTGAACCCTATTAGGACGGCGGCAACCAAGAAATGTATACCCACTAGTAAGGCCCACTTATCACTCGTTTGTATTTTCCCTCTCTTTTCCATCCTTTTCTCCGTAAATCGAAGGATTGGGTTTCGCCCGGGTCCTTGACCATAAATAGTGTCGTGCATGTCACCGGTGTCGCGGGGACTGCGCCAAGGCCAGAAGGGAGATTGTCGTCGCCTGATGACCCACAAGTATAGGGGATGTATCGTAGTACTTTCGATAAATAAGAGTGTCGAACCCAAAGAGGAGCAGAAGGTGTTGACAAGCAGTTTCGATGAAGGAATAACTGTAAATACTGGAAAATAGATTTGTAGGGGTTTTTGATATTGCAGATAAATAAAGTGCGAGTAAATAAAATACAGTAACTATAATTGCAGCAAGTGGCCCAATCCTTTCTTCAGCAAAGGACAAGCCGGTGAGTTTACTTATGATTAACAAACGTTCTCGAGGACACACGGGAGAGGTTTCTGTCAACTGCTTTTGTTCCATGCAGCTGAATAATTTTGGTGTTTTGATAAGTGTTGTACGGGTGAACCTATGCTAAAGTACCGTCCCATCCAAGACTAATACATACTTGTGATTATACCCCTTCCAAGAATTCGCAACTACGAGAAAGTAATTAAGAAATAAATCTAACCACAGCTTTAAACTCCGGGTTTCTACGCTCCCTCGTGTAATGGTTTCCTAACGGGGGTTTAACTTTCTGTCACTTCGGCAACCCCACAATTAGCAGCCAAATACACGATGCATGCCCCTAGGCCCATAAATGGTGAAGTATCATGTAGTTGACGTTCACATGACACCACTAGAAGAATAACACCACAACTTCAATATCAAACATTAAATATTATTCAACATTACTTCACTACTAACAACTTGACTTCTCCCATGTCCTCAAGAACAACAAGAACTAATCACAACACATCATATGGATCATGATCAGAGATGATATAATGGATGATAAAAATCTGGTCATAAAGTGCAAACACCGATAAATCTCACAAGCATCAACTACTAACAAGTAATCCACACCGGGAGAGAGATCTAATGCAAAACAACGATAGAGGCCCCTAATTGTTACAGCATGATGAAGGTGGATGATGAGAGTGATGGTTCTGGTGGTGATGATGATGATGATGACGATCTTGATGATGCCCGGAGTGATGACGGTGACGATGGCGGTGATTTCCCGTCTCCGAAGAGGAATTTCCCCGGCAGATTTCTCCCTGCCAGAGAGCTTTTCTCTCTCGGGTGTTTTCCGCCCCAAGGCGGCGGCGGAATAATTCTTCGGGGATGGAATGAGTCTTAGGGTTCCCTGGGGGCCGAGCACGCCAAAGATGACCCTCAGAGGTGGGCCAGGGTGGCCACACCTGATGTAGCCCACCCAACTCCAACAAGTGCACCAATGATAAGATCACGAGCAAAGGCCATTCATGATAAGGTGAACTCGCTCCTCACGCTCCATACTTTCGGTGACTTGGCGGACGGTGCGCTACCTCATGGTTCTACCCTTTGTGTGCTCAGGTTCGAACCCACCACGGAGGCCCCGGAAAGTACCTGAGACGATGCGCAAGAAGCTACCAAGAAGGGCGGATAAGACGACGTCGGATTCGGAGTCCCGGCGGAGAAGATAGGGGGAAAAGACTCCCTCCCGGCCTCAGGACCCGGATAGTCCGGCCCCTACCCTCCAGGCCGGGCACCCACCCGAGGGGGCCGGCCTCCACCCCGGCCCCAGGCCGGCCGCCCCCCTCCTCAGGCCGGACCCCCACCCGAGAGGGCCGGCCTCCACCCCGGCCCCAGGCCGGCCCCTCCCAGGCCGGCGCCCCCTCTCCCACCTCGACCCCAGGCCAGCGCGCCCTGGGGCGCCCCTCTGCCCCCACCCCGGCCTCCAGGCCGGCGTGGCCTAAAATGCACGGGATTGCTCAGTTTTCGCCCCTGTTTCCTCCTACTTCGACCCCCGGCTATATAAAGACTTCCCCAAGCTAGATCTAGGGTTTTAGAGTTGATTTTAGAACATTTTGAGCTCTCTTGTATCCCTCTTTGAGGAACTACTCCTATGGTGTGTACCTAGGAACGTATCAAGGCTACTCCTCCGACATCGTCGAGGATCGTATCAAGATTCATCCAACTACTTGATCTCTCCCCTTGGGTTTCAATCAAGAGTTGTCCAATCTTCCTCTCGTTCATCCTTGAGGTTCTATTGGCGTAGTGGACCGTCTACGGGTGTGAAGCGGTTTCAATCAAGGTGAGTTCAGTTGGATCGATCGTCCCGTAGGTGGCCCTCGGGGTTTAGTTGACGGGAGATTTGGGGTCCTTCGGTTCTTACTAGTTATCACCCTTGCGTTTCCTTGTGTTTGCCCACGATTCCCCCTCGATTCCCCCTCTCGTGTTCATCGCGTTCTTCGTGTTCTTCGTCGATTCGTGAAGATCGGGCCAATCTAGGAGTAACCCTCTATATCATCTGATATCCAGAGCTAGATTGACACGAATCCGACACCCACACCCCTCCCCATCCACCAATTTTTCTTCTTCCACCATAAATTTCGAAAATTATCACCAAAAATAGCCAAAAGGGATTTTGACCGATCTGTTGATTCGTTGAGTTTTTCATGGTTTTGATTCATAGATTTTTTGCCAAACACCACTCCACACCTTTCTATTTGAGCCAAAATCTCAGCTCTTCAATTTCCGGACAGATTTTGAAACTTGTTTTTCCTTGTCGTTTGTGATCCAAATTGAGTGCAACAAAATGCTACACGACACCCACGACACCATCTACGCTTCCACATCAACGGATCGCCATGACATCGACACCCACCGGCCGCAAGTCCGTGATCATCAATAAGAGAGGTATAACTTGCTTCCGCTTGAACCACCCTACCCCATTGTGTTACTTACCTATTCGGACTAGTTCTTTTTACACCGCTTGGCATCGCATTTGTGGCATCTAGAGTGCGGGGTTGGCGCTTGTGAGAGATTAGCTACGAGTAGGCATTGGCATTTTGGAATCTGTCAAAAGAGAAAATAAAAAAAAAGAGAAAAGGAGAAAATAGAAAAAGAAGCAACGGATCGATGCCAATTGCTTTCCATTGTAGGAACGTGTAGCATTGCATCGCAAAAGAGAAAGAGTGACCGATTGCCACGGTGCGAATCTTGTTGCCTTTTCAAATTTGCGGTTTGAGCTAGCGTCCTCCTTGTGTTAGTGTGGAATTGAGCATTAGTCTCCGTTAGGTCCATTTCGTCTTCGCTCGTCCATTGGCCGCACTAACCCCATTTATCCCTTGTGTGTGTGTGTTCCACCATATTTCCATCCATTAGGTTTGGTTTTTGTGCTAACTTTTCTTTGGCTCTTCTCCACGTTTGACAACAAACTTTTCTTCGGTTTTGTCGATTTTCCCTCGCCACTTTCCTAACCCATTTGCCTTCCATATAAAGTGCGTGTGTTGTCGTTTGCGGTTTCTTTCGATCTTTTTGGATTCGCTCTTGACATACCGCCCTACACCTAGGCTCGTCCACTAGCCTCAATACGACCAAAAAAGGTAACGTTGGGTAAGTGAGGCATCCATTTCTTCAAATATCACCCTTGTGTGTTTTTGAGATGGCTAGGGAAGGAGGATTCACAAGTCCGAGCTCGGAAGATGAAAGCAATCCATTCTACAACGACAATGCCAACGCCAACTACGTCACCCACAATGATCTTTTCCAACTCCGTGAACTCGTGAAGGACGGATTGCAACGCTATGAGCGTCGACTCCAAGAGCAAGAGGCTCGATTGAATGATCAAAAACGCGCATCAACATCAACTTGGCTAATCTTGCCAATCGCCGTCATTCATCATCGTCCTCAAGGTCTCGTCGCTCAAGCCACCACAATCAAGATCTTCACCAACCCCGTCGCCATGACCGCCATGATCGCCATGATCGCAACAACATGGAGTAGGGTGGACAACATCAACAACCACAACCACCTCCTCACCAACCTCAACAAGCTCCGTGACGAAATTGGTATGAGGATAGCTCGCCATCACCACCACCTCGACATCGCCAAGGCCGTGGTGACCCTCTTCAACAACCGCAACACCCGGACCTTCGACAACATCATCATCCACCTCCTCAAGGCCACGCTCAAGACTATGGCCACAATGACTTCGTGGAAGGTGCTCATCAACATCGAAGGCCACCAAGGCGTAATGCGTGTCCCAACAATAATGACCGCCAAGAACATGATCGTCCTCAACACCCTCGAGATGAACAAGTGCTTCCGCAACACCCTCACCAAGAACAAGAACGTCATCGACACCAATACAATGACAATGATGATAGTTAACGCCTTGAGCAAGACTCCGTCACCATCAACATCCACCACCTAATGACCACCAGCGTCATCCTCCCCATCATGATCGCCACCGCCAAGACAATGAGGATGACCCCTATGATGATTCACCTCCCGTCTATGATGAGTATCCCCATGAGCGACACCATGAGCGTCCCCATCGTCAACAAGAAGACAGCAACATGAGTGCTCTTTGTTTCAATGTCCCCAAGTTCAATGGTGAGAATGATCCCGAATAATATCTTCCTTGGACTCTCAAGGTAGAAAAGATCTTCGGCATTCACAACTTCACCGACAAGAAAATGGTTGCTCTAGCATCATTGGAATTCGAAGGCTATGCACTCTTGTGGTGGGATCGTCTACAAGCCGAAAGAGTCCGCAACCGCATTGCTCCTATTGCCACTTGGAATGAGATGAAGCAATTCATGCATGCTCGTTTCGTTCCTCCGCACTACAAGCGTGACCTATTCAAGAAACTACAAGAACTTCGTCAAGGTTTGAAGTCCGTTGATGAGTACTACAAAGAAATGGAGACCTCCTTAATACGAGCTCATGTGATGGAATCTCAAGAACAAACAATGGCCCGCTTTCTCAATGGCCTCAACTTTCCTATAAGGAATATCGTCGAGTATCAACTGTATGACAACATTGTGGCCCTTGTCCACCAAGCTCTCAAGGCGGAACGCCAAATTGCGTAAGAACTCAAGTACAACAAGCAAAAGATTTTCTTCAACTCAAGACCATCATCTTCGTCTCCAATGACACAAGTTCCTCCTCCAACTACCAACAAGAGCAACCCTCGATCCTCTAGTGCTCCCAACAAGTCGTCCCAACCATTCAAGAAGCAAGTGCCTCCCACCTCCTCTTCAAATGCTCCTCAAGTCAAGTCGAGTACTATTACTTGTTTCAAGTGTGGTGGTAGTGGACACAAGTCCTTTGAGTGTTCCAACAAGATGATTATGATAGTCAATCAAGATGGTGAACGTGACTCCATGAGTGAGGGTGAGTACTATGCTATGCATCAAGTGGCTCTCAATTCTTTGGATGTGCCGAATGAAGATGACGAAAGTGTATATTGCGATGAGGACAAGAATCCATAACTAGTGGTCACAAGAGTCCTCACTTCTTCTCCTCAAGATGAACATGATCAACATTGCAATCTCTTTCAAACTAGAGCCGGTATCAATGGCAAATCCATCAAGGTTATCATCGATGGTGGTAGTTGTCACAACTTGGCTAGCAAAGAGCTTTGCGAAAAACTCCACTTGCCTTTCAAGCAACATCCGCATCCATACCATGTCCAATGGCTTAGTGACTCCGGCTCATTCAAGATTGAACATACGGTTTCCGTCCACTTCAATATTGGTCCATATGAAGACACGGTGGAGTGTGATGTGGTGCCTATGATCGTGTGTCATATTCTTCTTGGCCGACCTTGGCAATAC
Source organism: Alopecurus myosuroides (assembly GCA_028641055.1). Classification (NCBI taxonomy): domain Eukaryota; kingdom Viridiplantae; phylum Streptophyta; class Magnoliopsida; order Poales; family Poaceae; genus Alopecurus; species Alopecurus myosuroides. The sequence continues at coordinate 212,394,495 of CM054061.1, read as the reverse complement.
GACAAGAGTGCCATTCATGATGGGCGTACCAATCATTATAGCTTCAAGTGGAATAACAAGACCTTTGTTCTTCGTCCCATGTCTCCTAGGCAAGTGATCGCCGACAACGCCAAGACACTTGCGCGCAAACAAGAAGAGCTCAAGTCTAGTGAGATGAGTGGTGAGAGAGTGATCCACCTAACAGAGAGTGAGAGACACAAGCCAAATATGAGTGGAAAAATTCCGAGTGATTCCAAAGGCTTTTCCTTACTTGCCACCAAAAGAGAGATGCGAGAGCTACGAGATGACCCAACAATACTACACTTTTTCCTATTGTGCAAAGGGGAAGCACTTGAAACTAATGACATGACAAATTTTCCTCCGTCTTTGTTGCCTTTGTTGCAGGAATTTGAAGATGTGTTTCCCGATGAACTCCCTCCGGGCCTTCCTCCTCTACGAGGAATCGAGCACCGCATTGACCTCATTCCGGGTGCTCCACTTCCAAACCGTGCTCCATACCGCACCAACCCCGAGGAGACTAAGGAGATTGAACGCCAAATTCAAGAACTACTCGATAAAGGTTTTATCCGCGAATCCTTTAGCCCTTGTGCCGTGCCAGTTATACTTGTCCCCAAGTAAGATGCTACTTCACGTATGTGCATGGATTATCGTCCTATCAATGCTATCACCATTAGATATAGACATCCAATTCCTAGGCTAGATGACATGCTTGATGAATTGAGTGGTGCCACCATTTTCTCTAAAATTGATCTTAAAAGTGGATATCACCAAATCCGTATGAACATAGGAGATGAATGGAAAACGGCTTTCAAAACAAAACTTGGTTTGTATGAATGGCTTGTCATGCCTTTTGGTCTTTCAAATGCTCCTTCCACTTTTATGCGTCTCATGAATGAAGTCTTGCGCCCTTTCATCGGAAAATTTGTTGTGGTTTACTTTGACGACATCCTCATTTATAGCAAGTCTTTGGAGGATAATCTTGATCATGTTTCACAAGTATTGTTGGCTCTTCGCAAAGAAAAACTTTTCGCAAATCTTTCCAAATGCAATTTTTGCACCAACAAGCTTGTTTTCTTGGGTTTTGTGATCTCTTCCAATGGTATTGAAGTAGACAACAAGAAAATTGAGGCAATTAGGAATTGGCCCAACCCTACTTCCGTGGGTGAGATAAGGCGTTTTCATGGCCTTGCCGGTTTCTATCGCCGCTTTGTCAAAGATTTTTCAACGATTGCTTGCCCTTTGAATGAACTTACCAAAGAGAATGTACCTTTTGTTTGGGGCAACGCGCAACAAAAAGCGTTCGACACACTTAAGAAATGCCTAACCGAAGCTCCTTTGCTTGTCTTACCGGATTTTGAGAAAACTTTTGAGATTGAATGTGATGCTAGTGGTATAGGAATTGGTGGCGTTCTCATGCAAAATGGACGTCCCATTGCATACCATAGTGAAAAAATAGATGGCGCTAGACTCAATTATCCAATCTATGATAAGGAACTATTTGCTTTGGTTAGAATGCTAGAAGTTTGGCAACACTACCTTTGGCCTAAAGAGTTTGTTATTCATTCCGATCACGAATCATTGAAATACTTGAAAGGCCAAGCTAACTTGAACAAGATGCATGCTAAATGGGTAGAATTCATTGAATCTTTTCCTTATGTCATTAAGTACAAGAAAGGTAAAGAAAATGTTGTAGCGGATGCCTTGTCTAGGAAAGAGTGTCTTCTTACACGTCTTGACATCAATGTAATTGGTTTGGATGAAATCAAAGACTTATATGCTTCTGATGTCTTCTTTGCTCCTATATTTGAGAAATGCTTGCCTAACCGAGGGTTTGATGACTACTATCTCCACAAAGGTTTCTTGTTTAAGGCTAACAAATTGTGCATTCCCGAGTCCTCTCTTCGCTTGTTGTTATTGAAGGAATCACATGAAGGAGGTCTCATGGGGCACTTTGGACGCGTCAAGACCTATGCCATGCTCTCCAACCATTACTATTGGCCCAAGATGAAGCATCAAGTTGAGAGACACGTCAAACGATGTTCTACATGCCTCCGAGCTAAGTCTACTTCCAACCCATGGTCTTTACATGCCATTACCTATCCCACATGCACCTTGGAGTGATATTAGCATGGATTTTGTGTTAGGCCTCCCACGGACTAAAACCAACATGGATTCAATCTTTGTAGTTGTTGATCGTTTCTCTAAGATGGCACATTTCATTCCTTGCAACCGAACCGACGATGCTTCACATGTTGCCACTTTGTTTTTTAGAGAAATTGTGCGTCTACATGGTGTACCTACTTCCATTGTCTCGGACCGTGACGTCAAGTTCACCTCATACTTTTGGAAGACGTTGATGGCCAAGCTCGGCGTCAAGCTACTCTTATCCACCGCCTATCACCCACAAACGGATGGACAAACCAAGGTCGTCAACTGCACAATCTCTTCACTACTTCGAGCATTAATCAATCCCAACTTGAAGAATTGGGAAGAGTGCGTCCCACACGCCGAGTTCGCCTACAACCGTGCTCTACATCAGGCTACCAAGAAAAGTCCATTCGAGATCGTCTACGGTTTCAACCCCAACACCGCCCTCGACATACTCCCTTTGCCTCTATGCGAGCGAGCAAACATGGACACTGACAAGCGCACCGACTACATCAAGAAGCTACACGGATCAACAAGAGCTACGCTTGAAAAGCATTCCAAACACCGAGCCTCTATCATGAACAAGAACAAGAAACCAATGGTGTTCCAAGAAGGTGACCTCGTGTGGCTACACTTGCGCAAGGACCGGTTCCCCAAAGAGCGCAGCTCCAAGCTCAAGTGAAGAGGTGAAGGCCCCTTCAAGGTCATCAAACGCATCAACAACAACGCCTACAAGCTCGACTTACCGCAATCCAAGTACCTCGTCCACAACTCCTTCAATGTCAAGGACCTCTCTCCCTTCCATGGATACCCAAGTGATGAAGACGACGCCGAGTCGAGCTCGACTCTTTTTCATGGGGAGGGGAGATGATGTAGCCCACCCAAATCCACCAAGTGCACCAATGACAAGATCACGAGAAAAGGCCATTCATGATAAGGTGAACTTGCTCCTCTTGCTCCATACTTTCGGTGACTTGGCGGATGGTGCGCTAACTCATGGTTCTACCCTTTGTGTGCTCAGGTTCGAACCCACCACGGAGGCCCTGGAAAGCACCCGAGACGATGCGCAAGAAGGTACCAAGAAGGGCGGAGAAGACGGCGTCAGATTCGGGGTCCCAGCGGAGAAGATAGGGAAAAAGACTCCCTCCCGGCCTCAGGACCCGGCCAGGCCGGCCCCCCTACCCTCCAGTCCGGGCACCCACCCGAGGGGGCCGGCCTCCACCCCGGCCCCAAGCCGGCCACCCCCCTCCTTAGGCCAGACCCCCACCCGAGAGGGCCGGCCTCCACCCCGGCCCCAGGCCGGCCCCCTCCTAGGACGGCGCCCCCTCTCCCACCTCGGCCCTAGGCCGGCGCGCCCTGGGGCGCCCCTTTGCCCCCACCCCGGCCTCCAGGCCGGCGTGGCGTAAATTGCACGGGATTGCCCGGTTTTCGCCCCCGTTTCCTCCTACTTCGACCCCCGGCTATATAAAGACTTCCCCAAGCTAGATCTAGGGTTTTAGAGTTGATTTTAGAACATTTTGAACTCAGCTCTCTTGTATCCCTCTTTGAGGAACTACTCCTACGGTGTGTACCTAGGAACGTATCAAGGCTACTCCTCCGACATCGTCGAGGATCGTATCAAGATTCATCCAACTACTTGATCTCTCCCCTTGGGTTTTAATCAAGAGTTGTCCAATCTTCCTCTTGTTCATCCTTGAGGTTCTATTGGCGTAGTGGACCGGCTACGGGTGTGAAGCGGTTTCAATCAAGGTGAGTTTAGTTGGATCGATCGCCCCGTAGGCGGCCCTCGGGGTTTAGTTGACGGGAGATTTGGGGTCCTTCGGTTCTTACTAGTTATCTCCCTTGCGTTTCCTTGCGTTTGCCCACGATTCCCCCTCGATTCCCCCTCTCGTGTTCATCGTGTTCATCGCGTTCTTCGTGCGTTCTTCGTGTTCTTCATCGATTCGTGAGATCGGGCCAATCTAGGAGTAACCCTCTATATCAACACCCCTAGGTGGCGCGGCCAGGGGGAGGGCGCGCCAGCCCTAGGTGTGGGCCCCTGGTGGCACCCCTTTGGCTCCCCTTCTGGCTGAGTTAGTCCTATGAAATTTTAGGAACCCCCGGATGTCCCCCTTCTTCTTCTGATCTTCTGAAATATGGTATCTCGATGGTGCTTTTTCCATCAGAATTCTGGTCCCGGTGTTTATTCTCCAAAAATTATAAAACATGCAAAATAAGATAAAATAACATAAGAGATGCATCATAACATGAAATATGTCGATGAATAACAGAAAATTATGATATAAAATAGTGATACAAAATGGACGTGTCAACTCCCCCCAAGATTATACCTCGCTTGTCCCCAAGCGAAACTGAACTCAGAAAAAATGACCACATATTTATGGAGTGAAGAGTCGATAAATAAAATACGGACAATAAGCATCACATCTACCTATGCACCAATCATTATAGACAGCAACTTCCCATCATATAACCCAACTTGAAACAAGTAATGGGAGTCACAAACAAAGTTGCAAGAGAGAGAGTCAAAATTGGTAATGGCAAACTTCATTCTTGGTCAGAGAACATTTAATGATATCCTGCTTATCTTAGGTGAAGTATTTATAATAAGGCTCAACTTGTTGAGCTTAACATGTTTAATTATAGAAATTCCTTTACAGTGATTCATAGCTTTTCAAAGTAATATTCATTCAGATAATAAAACATGTGCTAAACAAAGAAGGGTAAAAAACATGATTGAAATAAATCAACATATAGATGTTGAGATCACAACAACTCAAATACTTGCTGGAGACAGAGAGAAATAGTGTCGAGACATCGTGGTAGAATTCATAGACGGGGGTGCCATGCGACTACTGATAGAGACGTGGGGGGGGGCGTGATTGTGCGAAGGACAATGACACAGGGTTTTTACCCAGGTTCGATACGGCGCAGTAATGCGACGTTACTACTCCTGCAATCTCACTATTCGGGACTAAAGCCTGTAAATACAGAGTACAATGTGAGGTTCTGTTAGCTTCTCGTCAAGGATCAACCTCTCGGCAAGTTAGCCTTTAGCTTCTTGTCTATCTATCTTATCTCCCGTCCGGCTTTATATAATAGCCGGATTAGGGCATACAGAGTAGGAAACCTAGAAGACTACGGTAACTATTAACTTGGAAAGTAAGGAATCCGCCTTCTACTCCAAGCCAGATCACGTGGGCGGTGATCCGGGTTCTTCTAGAATCCGGCTTCTGTGCATCAGCTTACTGGGCGGACTAATGGACCATAGCCCATTACCATTTAGGCCACCCTGGTAATCCGGCACTTGAGACTACCATCTGATATACCCCTAGTTGGTATATATCCGACAGTAGCCCCCAAGAAGGATTAAGACTCGGATTCGCCGTCTTTCGCCAAATGCATATTTTCAAAGAAATATCGGCCTGCAGTCTTGATTCTTCTTTTTCTCCTCAAAGGATGTTATAACGCAAAACTCGGAATCCAGAAAATCCGGCTTTTCTTCCACTAATCTTCGCGGAGAAAGAACTTCCTACGTCAGCGCTTTAATCTTGCTGACGTAAGGGACGTTTGGGTTACAGACGGGAAACCCAGAAACATATCTCTGACCGATTCTCGCGGGAAACAAGGCGATAGCAATAATCACCCGTCGTTTCATTTCCCGGAATTTCTGGCGAGTGACACGTGTTGATCATCCAACGGTCAAAAGAGTCGTTAGCACGCATCATGACGGGATTCCGGCTATAAATAGCCGCCTCCGTCCTCCGAGGAAACCTTCCGCTATCACTTCACAGCACCATTCCTAGCGCCCAAGTTCTCGCAGAGCACCTCACGAGCGCACGAACGCACCCGAGACCTCACCGGAGCTACCGCGCGCCGCCCATCGATGGCATCCCCAAGCTCTTCCCCAGCCCGCACCGTCACAAAGGATATTGACGAGATCATCGACACGATGGATCCTCAACTGGATTCACCGGTGCACGCCGCCGGCGACGAGCCGGCGAAGGCCACAGGCGGTGCGGCGGGCGAGGAAATCCCTCTCGCCTCCGCGGATCTTGCGGGGTCTTCTTCCGCGCCTCCTCCGCCGTTCGCGCCCGAGACAGTGGAGCAGAAAATCGCTCTCGTCGGAGACGAGCTCGCGGCCGCGGAGGCCGCAGCGTCCGCCGCCGCTGGAGCCGAAGACGAGGCGGAAACTGCCGGCAACTGGAGTGCTAGCAGTATTCCGCCACCCCTCCTTCCGACAATGGAGAAGGAGGGGATCGTGCTGAAGGGGAAGTGGAGGATCCCGGAGGACGAGACCGAGCCCATGCCGAAAGACGGAGAACGCGTCCTCCTTGCCTCTCATATTGCGAGAGGTATGGGTTTGCCGCCTTCCGCCTTTTTCTTAGAAGTCCTCCACCATTACGGTGTCCAGCCTCATAACCTTCCCCCAAATTCCATTCTTTATCTAGCCAGCTTCCAAGCCCTTTTCGAAGGGTATTTAGGAATAGCACTTAGACTAGATTTTTGGCAATACTGCTTTTGAGTGAAGCGTAACCCCACAAAGGGTGTTCTTCCCATCTGTGGGACCATTTCTTTCACTCTTCGGAGGTTTCGGGAAGATTGGTACCCAAAGATAAAAAAAATCAGAATCCGTCAAATTTTGGACGGGTTCTTTCTTTTATCATCCCGACGTCCCGTTTACCGGGAAAGAAAACGGGGTTCCTCCATTCATCAACTCCGCCGCCATCCCGCAAGCGAGTTGGGCAGTTGAGGCGGTGCAAACTTTGCCGGAAGATCTGATGAAGATAAAGCAGCGTATCGCCAAACTTACTTCTTCTAAGCCTCCCTTAACTGGAACTGATACTGTTCTGTGCTGGTTCGGCCGCCGTATTCAACCTCTCTCTTTTCGCTCCCGACTCCTTTGTGAATACGAAGGGCCAGAAGACGAAATGAGAGGGACGGACAAAGCCTTCTCCAAAAGGGACTTCAAGAAACGAGTCAACCAATTGGTCGCTACTCGTGATCAATACGAAGAAAGCTTGGAAATGTATCACGAGGAGAACCCAGTCCGTAAGGTATTTTTATTTTCCTTGATTTGGGTTTCTCTCGGATTGCTTCTTTTTCCTGACTTAATCGAGTACTTTGCCTTTTCCATAGTTTGACGAACTTAAGGAAGCTGATCTTGCATCCGGCGCCGAACACGACGAATTACACGCCAGTTTTTACGGCGGTTAGAAACGCAAGAGGCAAGTGATTCCCGAGGAAGTAATAAATCTTGACGGAATTCCCATCGCCGCATCCGGGTATTTTACTGGAGCTCTTTACTTATCATTCCCTTCCGGTTCTTCGAGATATTTACTTCTCAGATTTTTCCTTTTCAGCCTTGCTCCAGTTCCTTTGAAGTCAAAGAAATTGAAGAAACATAAAGCTGCTACTAGCAAAGGAGAGTCGTTTTCTGCTGCAGCTTCTCCCGTTCCAACTACATTTGGTAGGGAGAAGAAGACCACGAACCCGGACATACAATTCCAGCAATCCAGCCAGCCTGTTGCATCTAACATGGATGCGAGGGAAAGGGCGGGACCAGAAATGGGTAGACATCCTCGAACATTTGGGGAGGATGAACCTATTCCCACTTTCGACAAGAACTTCCAGGTAAAGGAAGAACCGTTTGACGATCTCGGATATATTCGTCCGGAAGCTAAGAAGTTCTTCGCTTCTGCTCCTTTGATCCGTCCTTGGCCACAAGGCGGGCTAGTTGTCTGAAATAACTTCGTATTTTCACCTCGTCAGGTCATGCTAGACGGCATGCATCATGTTGGAATTCTCTTTTCTGAATATTTAAGGGAATTCAACAAAAACTTGTCAGGTTTGCAGCAAATGAGTCAGGTAATATCTCTAGCCCCCAAGCAATAAGTCGAATGCATGCAATCAACTTAATGCTTCTTATCACGCTTGTTCTAACTTAAGCGTCTTGCTTTCATTTCCGTGTTTCAGCAAACCGCTGATACAATAAACTTGGAAGTTTTTAACAAGCTTAACATCAAAAATAAGTAGGTTAAAACCCTCCTATCTATTCTTGATGTTAAAGAAACAGAGCTGGCATCATCTCAGCTACAGCTGAAGGAAACAACAGGTATACTTTTAATTCTCTGAAGTTCCTTATCCATAATTTTTTCTAAGTACTTTTTCCGAGTTTTCTTAACCCAGAATTGTTTCCTTGCTTTTCAGCTGCTTTGGCGAAAGCCAAGCAAGTTGCTGAAGATGCCGGCAATGCTGAGAATCTCCGCCGGGAAAATTTGGACCTTCATAAGGAACTTATGAAGGCTCAGAAGGATCTGGAGGCCAGCAATCTGGCTCTTGGAATTGCTCAATCCAAGGCCTCCCAACAAGCTGACAAGGACAAGGCCACTATCCAAGATTTGGAGAACGCCTTGAACCTGCGCCTGGAGGAAGGCTCCGAGATGGACAAGATCCTCGGTAAGTTATCAACCTTTACCGGATTTTCCATGTATTAACTTCTTTATATGCATTTTCACTAACCCTTCGGTTGTTTGTCTGAAAAAACAGGAGATGACCCAGATCTTACTCGGATTCAAAAAATCCAAGCTTTTGGGAAGGTATTCACTGAGATCAGAGCTGTAGGCATGCAACTGGTCAACAAGTACCTTCCCGCAAGAACTGGGGAATTCTCGGAAGTTGAGAAACTTCCGGAAGCTATCCTGGAGGTGGCGGAATCCAAGGAATTTACCTTGCGCTCCGCAGCACGGGGTGGTGCACGCATGGCCTTAGGCCTTATGCGTATGCATTACCCCAGTGCCAAATCTTGGCGCGTGGCGTCCGGTATCCCTCTTGGATATTCGGAGACCTAGCAGACCACCATCTTTGATGAAATCAAGGGTCACGCCACCAAGATCACCTCTATGGTGAATATCTCCATCACCTATCCGGAAGAAGAGATTCCAGAAGCCCCCGAGGATGACAGCAGTGAAGAAGACTCGGATGCTTGAAGAATTCTCCCTACCCTAGATAGGAGAAATAGGAAATAGGAGCATTACTGCACTTTACAATGTAATTTATATTGTAATGCTTCTATTCTTTTGTATGAACAAGTACTTCGCCTTTTGCAGTTAACTTTTATGAATTCCTTTGCAAGTTTTCCGGGTTTTATATTCATTTATCTTCTAAGTTCTCTGGTTTATGTGCTTTAACTGTCCTTAGTGTTTGAAATGGCTCGGTAGTACTTTAATCTTCATGCCAAGTTACTGGGTAAAACCAATCAGTTTGAACTCGGAAACATGGATCATACTAAAGGCATTTTTACTTACTAGCTCCAGTGACCCAACACATAGACAATCAGATAATGCTTACAGAATAATAAGGAATTTTTTGAATGAAGCTCAGGCACGCAGGCACAATCCGAGTTTCCTTTAACCTTTAGTAGGCTGAAAATCATTCAGTTTTTAAACGCCGAGCACGCAGGCACAATTCGGGTTAACATTGAGTATTTTGTAAGATCATTGGGAAATAGATAAGGCGGAATCATGCTTTGTACTATAATAAACTTGTAAAAACATGGATGTAAGAATTCTGACAACTTTATTTCATGATCTCAAATATGTTTACATAGAAATTTAACTAAGTATAGAAGGGACGTAACTGCTGGATACTCCAGGGCCTCTTTGTCTCTCCTAGTTCATCATCTATCTTTCTCTTTCTTTTGTGATTCGGCTTCTCGGGATCATCTTCCGTATCGCGAATGTCTACAAGATAGTTTGATCCATTCTTCATGGCTTTACTGATGACAAATGGTCCTTCCCATACTGGGGCCAGTTTGTGTTTTCTTTGCTTCACCAATCTTAGCACCAGGTCACCTTCTTTAAAAGAACGATGCCTGATTTTCCGACTAAGATAACGTCGTAAACCTTGCTGATAGATGGCCGATCTTTGAAGCACAACTTCTCGTTCTTCTTCTAAGAGATCGACGACATCCTGTCGTGCGCTTTCGGAATATGATTCATTGAAATGCTGCACTCTCGGGCTGTCATGGATCATGTCCGTTGGGAGAATTGCTTCCGCTCCATAAACTAGGAAAAACGGGGTTTTCCCAGTTGACCTGTTTGGTGTTGTTCGGATACTCCAAAGCACGGAAGGTAGCTCTTCTACCCATGCCCCAGCTGCTCTATGAAGAGGAGATTCGAGTCTTGGGCGTATTCCTTGTAAGATTGAGCTATTCATTCTTTCAACCTGCCCATTGGATTGCGGGTGTGCCACGGATGCGAGATCTAGGCGAATTCCCGTTTGTCGGCAATATTTTGCCAACTCCCCAATGAAGAAATTTGTCCCGTTGTCGGTTATTATGCTGTGTGGAACACCGTATCTCATGACTATGTCAATGATGAAATTTCTGGCAGTTACGCCGTCAAGTTTTTTGATGGGTTTGGCCTCCACCCACTTGGTATATTTATCCACTGCAACGAGTAGATGTGTAAGTACGCCTCTTGCAGTCTTCAATGGTCCCATCATATCTAGCCCCCAGACCGCAAACAGCCATGTAATGGGGATAGTTTTGAGTGCTTGGGCTGGCATATTTGTCTGCTTGGCGTAATATTGACACCCTGCACATGTGTTTACTATGTGCTCAGCGTCTGTCTTGGCTGTTAGCCAGAAAAACCCTACACGGAATGCTTTTTTGACTATGTTTTTTGATTGAGCATGATGTCCGCAATCTCCGGCATGGATTTCTTGCAGGATTTCTCGTCCTTCTTCTGGTGAGATACATCGCAGAAAAATTCCGGTAGTGCTGCGTTTATACAGGCAATTATTAATTACCGTGTATCCTTTGCATCGACGCTGAATCTGTCTTTGCAAGACTTCATCTGCTTCATCCGGGTACTTCTGATCAACTAAGAAGTTTAAATATGAGATTGTCCAATCCGGATTAACGAGCATGACTTCAATTGACTCGAAAGCCAGAGGATAATCAACATCTCCACCTTTTATCGATGGTTCGTACAAATGTTGGACGAATACACCTGGTGGTAGGGTTTTTACCCTTTCTGATCCCATGCGAGCTAAGGCATCCACATTCCAATTTTCCTCCCTTTTAACATGGATCACTTCGAATCCAAAGAAACAGATGGCAAACTCATCCACCGTTCTCCGGTATTCGGCCATTATATGGCTTTTGGCGTCCCAAGTTTGGTTGAGCTGGTGCTGTACCAAATCTGATTCGCCATAGCATAGGATGTGCTTGACACCTATTTCCTTTGCGATATGCAAGCCGTGAAGCAGAGCTTCGTATTCTGCCACATTATTACTGGCGTTGAAGTGTATTTGTAATACATACTCCATTGTATCTCCTTTAGGGGATTTTAGGACTACACCAGCTCCAGGACCCTCCTTCATCTTGGATCCGTCAAAGTGCATGATGCAGTACTCGGACTCCGGCATCGGTGTTTTTTCCCTTGCTTCCGTCCATTCGGCAACAAAATCTGCCAGAACCTGGGATTTTATTGTCGTTCTAGGCTGGTACTTAATGTCGAATGCTGCTAGCTCGATGCCCCATTTGGCTACTCGACCAGTCGCCTCCGCATTGTTTATTATATCCCCTAGTGGCGCTTTGCATACCACTGTTATGGAATGTCCTTGGAAGTAATGGCAAAGTTTTCTAGATGCGAAAAATACGCCATATGCCAGTTTTTGATAGTGTGGATACCTTTGTTTGAACTCGGAGAAAACTTCACTTATGTAATATACCGGATGCTGGTCTGGTATGCTTTGTTCGTCTTTTTTCCTTTCCACAACAATTACTGCACTAATAACCCGATTTGTAGCCATAAGGTACAATAACATAGCTTCTTCGTCTTTTGGGGATGCCAAAATCGGAACTTTCATCAAAGTTTCCTTCAACTGGGTTAGCGCTGGATCTGCCTCCTCTGTCCATTCAAATTTGTCGGATTTCTTCAATAATTTTTATAGTGTCAGAGCTTTGTCCCCTAGCCGGCTGATAAACCTGGTAACGGCTGCAGCGGAACCCGTCAATCTTTGCACATCTTTTACGCACGTATGCTTGGAGATGTTTAAGATTGCTTTGATCTTTTCTGGGTTTACTTCTATTCCTCTGTGAGAAACGATAAAACCCAGAAGTTTTCCTGAGGGAACCCCGAATACGCACTTTAATGGATTTAACTTCATTTTATAAGCGCGCTAATTTTTTAAGGTTTCTCGCAAATCCTCAAGGAGTGTTTCTTTTTTCCTTGGTAACGACGGCAATGTCGTCCACGTAAACGTGGACATTTTTGCCAATCTGACTATGCAAACACCGTTGTATGCAATGCTGGTAGGTTGCACCTGCGTTCTTCAGGCCAAATGGCATGGTTATGTAATAGTACGTCCCATAAGGGGTTATAAACGAAGTTTTGATTTGATCTTCCTTTTTCATGCGTATTTGATGATACCCGGAATATGCATCCAGAAAGCATAAAAGCTCAGAGCCTGCAGTGGCATCTATTATTTGATCGATTCGCGGTAACGCAAACCTATATTTTGGACACAGTTTGTCTAGGCCGGTGTAATCTATACACATTCTAAGGGTAGTAGTATCTTTCTTCGGGACTAATACTGGATTTGCAGACCATTCAGTATGTATGACTTCCCGGATAAAATCTGCTGCTAAAAGCCGGATAATCTCTTTGCCAATAGCCTTCTTCCGTCAAATCGACGGAGACCTTGTTTTACGGGTTTGGATCCTGGAATCACCTTGAGTTGATGCTCAGCAAGTTCCCTGGGTACGTCTGGCATGTCCGTTGGACAACAAGCAAAAATATCCCAGTTCTCACGGAGGAACTTGATGAGCTCGCTTTCCTATTTGTCGGTCATCCCAGTTCCCACTACGACAAATTTTGTCGGATCTTTGGAATCTAGGATTACCTGTCTTGTGTTCTCGGAAGCCTTGAAGCAATCTGCTGGCTTCCGGCTTTCTTTTCCTGCCGGCATTTCTGTCGGCGATACCTCTTTGGCCAGCTCTTTCAACTCTTCCTTTGCTATGACTTTCTCAGCACAAAGGGCATTTTCTTTTTCCAGCTCGTTTGCCAACTTGAAGTGTCTAGATATGGTGATTACTCCTCCTTTGGGCCCTGGCATCTTCAGCTTGTTATAGATATAACATGATCTTGCCATGAATTTGGCGAAAGCTGGACGTCCGAGTATCGCGTGATACACGCTTTCAAACGGCACGACCTCGTAAGATACTTTTTCCTGCCGGAAGTGATCTTTGTCTCCAAAGGTTACATCTAGGGAAATTTCTCCTAGGGATCGTGCTTGTCTGCCAGGGACGATGCCGTAAAAACGTATGTTGCTGTGGTTGAGCTGGGTCTCGGAAATTTTCAGATGCTTCAGTGTATCCAGGTACATTATGTTGATACTGGATCCTCCATCCATCGGCACTCTTTTTAGCCTAATGTTTTGAACAATAGGACTTACGATTAGAGCTTGTGTGCCGGGTTCAGGGATATTCCCGGGATGATCGGACTGATCCCAGGTAATTGGTGTATTTGAGTACTTCAAGGATTTCGGGGTTGCAGGGACAACCGCGTTTATTTCTCGAAGCGTTCTTTTTGCCACCTTTGCTGAGGGAGTTGCCAGGAAAGTTAGGTTGCATTCTCCATCAACTCTCGGAAACTTAGGCTCGCCTTTTCGCTGCTGTTCCTGGATTTTTTTCGTCAGTGTCCGATTCACTGTCTTCTTTCTCAGCCTCTGGCTTTTGCTTGGAAAACTTCCTCTTGGAATTCTTCCCTTTGTTTCCGGATCCTGCACTACCTTTCATATGCTTGTTTAAGCGGCATTGTGCGTTAGTATGGGTGGTCTTCCCAAATTGCGAGTGGTGGACACAGTTTTCCGACTTTATTTTCTCCCACTCTTCTTTGGTGTAGTTTATCGGTTCGGTACTACGTCCTTTCCACCTATTCCCATTTTCCCTTCCAAAGGCTATGTTTACCTCTTTGGGCTTTTGTGCTGCATCTGGAGTTCCTTTTTTCTCAGGGCGAGGGTTCTTTTTGGCCTGTATCAGTGTATCGATATTGCCTCCCCTTGCCCTGATGTCGTCCTCGGCTGCAGCGTGCTCATTGGCGGTTGTAAGCATAGATCCGAGATCTTTGTGCTTTTTGGAACCAATCATGAATGGTACAAGTCCGGGTTTTAGGCCATTGACGAAAGCATGCATTGCTTGAACGTCAGTTACTCCAGAGCAACTATTCTTCATTGCCGTCCATTTTTAGATGAAATCCACGTATGGTTCGTCCTCAAATTGGGTGCAATGGTTTAGTTGGTTGATGCTATTCGGGCGTTTGTAGGTTCCCCGGAAATGCTGAGTAAATACTCGAGCCATATCATCCCAGCTGTCGATAGTTCTGGAGGGTAATCCATTGATCCAATCTCTGGCTCCATCCAGTAACATTAGGGGAAGAAACTTTACAGCTTCCGAGTTTGTCCCATTGTTGATCTGGACGGCTGTATAGTAGTCTGAGAGCCAGGTATCCGGGTTTGTACTACCGGTATATTTTTGGTATGTTGGACCAACTTTGGCAAAGCCAGAATGCAGGGTTATCCTTCGGATCCTATCTGTGAAGCACTTAGGTCCAAAGTATAAATCGTCTCTTTCCGCCCTATCAATGTGTGCGGAGTACCTGCCGGCTGAATGGATAGAAGGGGATTTGCTCCTTTCTTTTCCATTGTGGCACGAACGCGCTTTTCCGGGATTCTCTCGGTTTCTTTCAAGATCTTACCCCTTTGGATAAGGTGGAGTTCTACTCCTGTTTATTTCCTTATTTCTGGGGGGTGTCCGGGATCTCTCACGCCTGTGAGGTATATCCTGTCTTCCAGCTTTTTCAGCTGGTCGTCTTGGAGGCGGCATTGCTTTTCCGTCCTTCCGGTGCTTTTCTTCCCGATCGCGAGGATTAAGTCCGTCTTTCGGGAGATGGGATCCGGTTCTAGACGCTTCATCCTTGTTGTCGGTATTTTTTTTTGTCTTTTCTCGGATCCGCTTTCTTCTCTTTTGAATTGCTTGAATCTCCAGGTTCTTCCGGTCCAGGTGCTCCAGCGGCGCATGTAGCTGTTTTACATAGGGTTGAGTCGTCGTGCAACTTCGCTGAACGCTGCTGCCCCCGCTGTTGTTGTTGCAATCCTTTTCCTAAGAAAGCATACACCCCTTGAAGTTTTTCACCGTTGGAGTACATATCATTGTTGAGGATGGCGAAAGCTGCTTCCGCGTTTTTTTGCTGCGGTTTTGTATATTGGTTCGCCTCTGGCATCTTTGCCGGTTTACTTGCTTTTGCCAAGATGGGTTGTGAAACCTTTATTTTTGCGGCAGTACTTCCGGTCTTACAATTCCGGGTAACCTAGTAGGTTTAATTCCAGATCTATTCTTTCTCTCGTATTCCTCGATTTCTTCCTTCATGAGCTTGATGTCATCCTGGGTTTTTTCGAGGTGTTCACGAGTTCTGAATAGATGTTGCTGCTGCCTCTGGAGAGCTTGTCTCCTGGCTTCTAGCACTTCAGGGGGTTCGTGCAATCCCACTGGTGTTTGCAGTAACTCCTGTTCTTCTTGTTCTGTCATTGGCGGAACAAGGATTTCTTTTGTTTTCTTCTCCGAAGGTTTCGCTCCGCTTGCGTCTCCTACTTCCGGGCTTTCATTGGCTGGATCAGCCAATTTCTTCTTCCGGAGTTTATATTGGAGCTTTTTAGCAGCTTTGTGTTTCTTCTTGGAAGAGGGAGGTTTCCTGCAGGGTTCTTCCTCTGTCAATTCTTTGACATCGGGGAATTTTGGAGAGGTTTCTCCTTCTTCTCTCTCTTCCTCTGGCGGAGGCGTTCTAGGGCTTTCCTGACTGTGGGCATCCGTGTTTTCATCCGGTTTTGCCATCAGTACTTCATGGAATCCCTCTTGGAAGGATTTGACCTTTCTTTCGAAAGCGTCTTCGTCTTTGTCTTCGGTATCGAAGTGATCCGATCCGGTTTCCGACTCTAATCTCGCCTCAATGGCGGCTAGTATAGAGTCAGCTTCCGAGTGCGTCGTGATGTTGATGGATGTCAGATCTTCCACCTCTGTTGTGGGAGTGTTGTTTTCTGCCTCTTGCACGGGATTACTTTCATCCGTGTTTTCGGCGATCTCGGATTGCACCATACCGACAAAGTGTGATTCACTTGTATGTCGGCGATCTGAGCAGAACCCGGTATCGTAATCATCTTCGACTGGGTATAGGGAGGGTGGGATAAATTTACTTCCACCGCCAAACCCCATGGCCTCTGTAGTTAATCCGATAAAGATATTTGCAGATCCAATCGGTAACATGCAGGCACTTTCCAGATGATTTTGCGCCGGTATGTAAGATCCATTGTCGAGGAAGCGTCCAACGTCGTTGTCGAATTCCAAGCTTCCAACAGTTATGGAACTGCCGATCCCGCTGAGTATCCCAGATCGAAACTTAACGCCTGACGTCGCTGGCCCCACGGTGGGCGCCAACTGTCGAGACATCGTAGTAGAATTCATAGACGGGGGTGCCATGAGACTACTGATAGAGACATGGGGGACGTGATTGTGTGAAGGACAATGACACAGGGTTTTTACCCAGGTTCGGTACAGCGCAGTAATGCGACGTTCCTACTCCTGCAATCTCACTATTCAGGACTAAAGCCTGTAAATACAGAGTACAATGTGAGGTTCTGTTAGCTTCTCGTCAAGGATCAACCTCTCGGCGAGTTAGCCTTTAGCTTCTTGTCTATATATCTTATCTCCCGTCCGGCTTTATATAATAGCCGGATTAGGGCATACAGAGTAGGAAACCTAGAAGACTACGGTAACTATTAACTTGGAAAGTAAGGAATCCGCCTTCTACTCCAAGCCAGATCACGTGGGCCGTGATCCGGGTTCTTCTAGAATCCGACTTCTGTGCATCAACTTACTGGGCCGCCTAATGGACCATAGCCCATTACCATTTAGGCCACCCTGGTAATCCGGCACTTCAGACTACCATCTGATATACCCCTAGTTGGTATATATCCGACAAATGGGTTTACTGACTCAACATGAAAGTAAAAGAAAGGCCCTTCGCAGAGGGAAGCATGGATCACTCATGTGCTAGAGCTTTTATTTTATTAAACAGAGGTATTGAAAACATTTTTAAGAGAGGTGTATGCTTATGTCAACGAATGATAAACAGACAATACAGTACGTCACAAGCCAACTATACTTCATAAGAGTGGCTCCCATATGAGGGACGCAACTGGTGTAGAAGGTCATCCCTCATTCTCTTTTGTTTACACGATTATGCTTTGACTGATAAATCAGGGGCAAAAGTAGTGAAGAGAATGTGTGTATTAGTTTTGGGGCTGGGCACCCCGCTGCCAGCTCTTCTAGCATTCGGATAAGCAGATGAAGCCACTAGTCCAGGTGTTTGAAGTCCAATCAACAAGTGAGATAAAGATTCTCTATTTACATCCTCATGAGCTAAAACAGAGGCACAAAACAAGAATAATTTTGAAGGTTTTAAAGGTAGCACATGAGCAATTTACTTGGAGTGGAAGTTAAATACCACATGTAGGTAGTTATGGTGTACACAATGGCAAGGTTTTGGGGTTCAAGATTTTGGATGCATGAGAAGCATTCCCTCTCAATACATGGTTTTTGGATAGCAAGGTTGGGTAGCAAGCATAAGAGCTGAGGAAAACAAACAAACATACATATGATGAAACCAATCATGCAATCTTCATTCAAATCCCAAACGATATTAACTCGTCAATACTAAGTTTATGAGCTAGTAGGAGAATTCCTCTTTCTTATACTAGCATCTCAAATTATTATTTCTTCTGACCCAAGCTAAGTTTGCCAAAACCAACTAGATTAACTTGATGATCTCTAGAGTGATACCAAATACTAATAACAAGCTCAACCATATGACAGAAATTGAAAACTAAAATAATGTGTGCAGAAAGTAAATGATGAAACTTCTCATTAATATTTCAAACTGGCAACTCACACCAACGGATACAACGATAACCAACTAGGGAGAGAGACTTCCATACTGCAAACCATCCTATATGATAACTTCTCTACTTATGATATGACTCTACTGAAAAAGTAAAATATGAAAGATAGTGATGTGATACCGCGGCACTCCCCCCAAGCTTGAAACAAGCCGAGTTGATGCCAAACCCAATGAAGAATCAATTCTTTGGGGGTGGTGGTGAATCCTTCTCGATGAGATTATCAATTGACTTCTTCAGATCTTCAATCGCGAACATAAGCATATGCATCACCTCCGTATTGTGATTAGTACAGTTTGCATGCCTGCCGGACTATGAATCCCAGCCACCAAGATTTTCCCCCACTCTTCCTTAGGTGGAGAGCTTCCTTCATCTGCACGGTTAGAACGATTGGTGTCCCACATAGAGGGAAAATCCCTCTGGGGCACCTTTTTTGCACCGATAATCATGAATTAATGAGTGGAAGTGTTTCTTAAAGCCCGCAACAGGCGTTCTTGATACTAAAGAGTGACGTGGAACCCCTCCTCCGGTGCTCATCTGCGCGCCTCTCTTAAGCTTCAAGGGGTTAGCCACCACTCTGATGCTTGCGACGGTGGAGCGTGGATGCACCCGTGGGTTTTCTTCTACATCTCCTTCAGCTCCACTCTCGATCTCCTCTTCCTGCTCCAGGTCTTGGACATCATCTTCATTCGGTCCCTTCCCCTTGTTGTCGTTGGCGGAGACCATGATGCTTATAAAACTGGAAACATATCCTGGCAGAAACAGCTTGAAACAGAAACACGACGAGAAAACGATATACGGAACTCGGGGGATCCGGAGGATTATATAGCAAAAAGTTTCATAACGAAAGGAAAGTCCAGGTCAAAAACAAGTCGGAGAGGGGCTCCGAGGCGCCCACACCATGGGCTGGCGCGGCCAGGGGTGGGCCCGCGCCACCCTATGGTGTGGATCCTCCAGGCTTCGTCTCCCTCTCGTTTCCGGCTCATAATTTTTCATATTTTCTAAAAACAGTGAAAATATAAGTTGGAAGATGTTTTGCGAACATTTTCTTACCAAAACTGTTATCTATTCGAAAACTGACTATGCAGTTTCTGAAATATGCTTCTTAATAAACTCCTCCGAGATCATGGCTTGAATACAATTAACATTTTCATTATAAGGATCTCCAGAAATATAATGCTTGAGTCTTTATCCATTCACCACTTGTAAGGAGTTTTCTTCAAGGGAAACAATTTTAATTGCCCCCGAACGATATACCTCTTCAATAACAAAAGGCCCTTCCCATCTCGAGAGTAATTTTCCTGCCAGAAATCTGAGACGAGACCTATACAATAGCACTTTTTCACCAACATGAAATTCTCTTTTAATAATTCTCTTATCATGCCATCTTTTAACTTTGTCTTTAAAGATCTTAGCAATTTCATATGCTTCACTCCTCCATTCATCTAAAGAACTTAAGTCACGCAACCTTTTCTCACCAGCAAGTTTAAAATCTCTATTTAGGTCTCTCACTGCCCAATAAGCTTTGTGTTCTAATTCTAGAGGCAAGTGACAAGCTTTTCCATAAACCGTTTTATAAGGAGACATGCCCATGGGATTTTTATAAGAAGTTCTATAAGCCCACGAAGCATCATTTAATTTCTTAGCCCAATTTTTCCTATATTTGTTAACAGTCATTTGCAAGATAGACTTGATTTCTCTATTTTATAATTCTACTTGACCACTAGTTTGAGGATGATAGGGTGAAGAAATTCTATGATTAACATCATATTTTGCAAGGGTTTTTCTAAAACCACCATAAATAAAATGAGAACCCCCGTCAGTCATAAGATATCTAGGCACACCAAACCTAGGGAAAATAATGTCTTTAAGCATTTTTTTTAATGAAGTTCCACCATCAGCACTTTTAGTAGGTATAGCTTCTACCCATTTAGTAACATAATCAATAGCAACAAGAATATGAGTGTAGCCTTGTGAAGGAGGGAAAGGACCCATAAAGTCAAAACCCCAAGAATCAAACGGTTCAATAACAAGAGAATAATTAATAGGCATTTCATTACGTCTAGAAATATTTCCAACCCTTTGACATTGATCAGAAGATAAAACAAATTTTCTAGCATCTTTAAAGAGAGTAGGCCAATAAAAACCTGATTGTAGAACCTTATGTGCGGTTCTATCTCCAGCGTGATGTCCTCCATAAGCACTACTATGCCATTTTCTCAATATCTCTCGTTGTTTGTTTTTAGGAACACATCTTCACATAATACCATCAACAACTTCTTTATGTAAGTGTGGGTCATCCCAAAAATAATTCCTCAAATCATAGAAGAATTTTCTTCTTTGCTGAGCTGTAAAGGTAGGAGGCAAATACTTCGAAACAATAAAGTTAGCATAATCAGCATACCATGGATTCTCTTCAGAGCTTACTTTTATTGCAGCTAACTGTTCATTAGGAAAACTATCATTAACAGGAAGAGGGTCATGAGGGATATTTTCTAATCTAGACAAATTATCAGCAACAGGATTTTCAGCACCCTTCCTATCCACAATATGTAAATCAAATTCTTGTAAAAGAAGCACCCATCTAATAAGCCTAGGCTTAGCATCTTTATTTTCCGTTAGGTACTTAATAGCAGCATGATCAGTATGAATTTTAACTTTAGAATCAACAATATACTGCCTAAATTTATCACAAGCAAAAACTACAGCTAAGAAATCTTTTTTAGTGGTAGCATAATTCTTCTGAGCAGCATCAAGAGTTTTACTAGCATAATGAGTAACATTTAACTTCTTGTCTATCCGCTGTCCAAGAACAGCACCTACAGCATCATCACTAGCATCACACATAATTTCAAACGGTAAATTCCAATCAGGTGGTTGAACAATAGGGGCAGATATTAAAGCCTTCTTTAAAATTTCAAAAGCTTCTCTACAATCTTTATCAAAAACAAAAGGTACATCCTTTTGAAGAAGATTAGTACGAGGCTTTAATATTTTAGAGAAATATTTAATAAACCTTATATAGAAACCCGCATGACCAAGAATACTACGAATACCTTTGACATCTCTGGGAGAGGGCATTTTCTCAATAGCTTCAACTTTAGCTCTATCAACTTCAATACCTCTTTCAGAAATTTTATGTCCAAGAACAATCCCTTCATTAATCATAAAATAGCATTTCTCCCAGTTAAGAACAAGATTAGTCTCCTCACATATCTGCAAAACTTTATGAAGATTCTGCAAACAATTATCAAAAGAAGTTCCATAGACAGAGAAATCATCCATGAAGACTTCCACAATTTCTTCACAAAAACCATGAAAGATAGCAGACATGCATCTTTGAAAAGTAGCAGAAGCATTACATAAACCAAAAGGCATACGTCTATAAGCATAGGTTCCATAAGGACAAGTGAAAGTTGTTTTCTCTTGATCAATCTTTTTAACAGCAATTTGAGAAAACCCAGAATAACCATCAAGAAAGCAGAAATGAGTTTTGTTAGACAACCTTTCTAACATTTGATCAATAAAAGGCAAAGTATAATGATCTTTCTTAGTGACTTTTTTAACCTTCCTAAAATCAATGCACATCCTATAACCAACTACTACTCTTTGAGGAATAAGTTCATTATTTTCATTAGGCACAACAGTCATCCCTCCTTTCTTAGGGACACAATGCACAGGACTAACCCATCTACTATCAGCAATAGGATAAATAATGCCAGCATCAAGGAGTTTCAATACCTCATTTCTTACCACATCCTTCATTTTAGGATTTAAACGGCGTTGATGTTCAACAACTGGCTTTGCATCAGGTTCAATATTAATAGCATGCTGACATATAGCAGGAGAAATCCCCTTCAGATCATCAAGAGTATAACCAATACCACCTCTATGTTTCTTCAATATCCCAATAATCTCTCCTCTTCTTTATCAGAAAGTTGAGAACTAATAATAACAAGATATAATTTATTATCATCAATATGAGCATATTTAAGATTATGAGGAAAAGGCTTTAAATCAAAAACAGGATCTTCCTTGGGTGGTAATGTTGTACCCAAGTCTTCCACACGTAAATTACGTTTCAGCATTGTTGGATGATGTAGGAAAATCTCATCAATTTCATTCCTTTCTTCCATAAAGACATCACTTTCGTTTTCTTCCATGTATTGCTGCAAAGGATTGTTAGGAGCAAGAGCAATAGCAGCCAACTGTTCAACTCTATAATTTTCATTAGGTAATTCAGCTTCATAGGGTGCTTTAGCAAATTTGGAGAAATGAAATTCATAAGACTCTCCATCAAACTTTGTAAGGATTTTCTCCTTTTTACAATCTATAACAGCACCACAAGTGTTTAAGAAAGGTCTACCAAATATGATAGGACAAGTATCACTAGCAGAAGTGCCTAGTACTAGAAAATCAGCAGGATATTTAGTTTTACCACATAAGACCTCCACATCTTTTACAATACAAATTGGAGAAATAGTTTCCCTATTAGCAAGTTGAATGATCACATCAATGTCTTCAAGTTCACAAGAGCCAATTTCGCGCATGATTTCTTTATAGAGCTCATAAGGAATAGCACTAGAACTAGCACCAATATCACATAAACCATAATAACAATGATCACCTATCCTAACAGATACCACATGAACACTAGGTTTCCTAGATTTACTAGGATGAGAGAAAATATTAGAAGCATCTTCACAAAATATAATGTGTCCCTCTTCTACATTTTCAGAAACAAGGTCCTTTACTATTGCTACTATAGGTTCTACAGTTATTTGTTCCTCAGGTTCTACAAGTTTCTTTGCACTTTTATTAATCACACTAGCTAACATAGAGTGTTCTTTCACCTTAGCAGGGAAAGGCATTTTCTCAATATAAGGTTCAGGCACAATAGAATCAACAATATGAACCTCTATATCTCTAGCAGGAGCACAATTAATAGTATCTTTATAAAGTGCATGGTACTTATCCCATTCCTTTTTAGGAATATCAGTGTAAGAAGCAAAAGCCTTATATAAGTTTGCAGCAACTTGAGAATCAAGACCATAAATAACACTAACATTATGAAAATCCTCAGATTACATAAAGGTTTTACTGCATTCATAGTCATAATTTATACCTGAATTTCTACCTTTGTCATTCTCCCATGCTTCAGTGTTTTATTGAATACGGTCAAGAAGATCCCATTTAGCTTCATCCGTCATACGTGTAAATGATTCAGAACAAGAAGCATCCTATAAATCCTTATCATGAAGAGGAAGGCTTGCATAGAAATTATTAATAACAATATTATTGGGAGCTCATGAATGGGGCATTTGAGCATTAGTAACTTCAATCTCCCCCATGATTGGGCAATACTCTATCCGTCATGCACTACCAAATTCCGCGCGATCCAGAACGTTTTGACCGGCACATTTTGATAACGTCACGCAGTTTCCGTCGCGGATGGCTGAAAAGTAGAATTTTCTCTCGAAGACGCGGTCCATCTTGACGTTTCTTATATGTGTCGTCGCGGATTTTTGTTCCCGGCCCAATAGGCCCATTTGGAGGCGATTTTCGTTCCACGAGAACGTCGCAGATTAGTCTAATATATCCCTTTTCATTTCTGTCATTTGTTTGTCCATATTGTGAAATCGAATTATCTGTTTGGTATATGTTTTTGCATCAGCATTAGTCTAATGTAACCCTTTTAACTTCTGTCACTTGGATCCATTGAAACTTTTGTCATCTATCTCTCCATATTGTGAACTCGAATTATATCTATCTTAAGAAAATAACCATAGTAGTTGAATATAAACATAGACTACATATTAATAGAAACCACAAGATACAAACGAGATTGTCGATCTAAACAGGACATCAGAAGCACGGGGGCAGCAGTAGGGGGCTAAATAAAGAGCATCAGTAGGGGGCCGACAGCTCCTCCGATGGCACTGGATCCTCCGTCGGGACTGGATCCTCTGATGGCACTGGATCCTCCCTTGTCCGGGGAGTCATAGCTGCGAGGAGAGTGATCAAAGTTTTCTGCTCTGCCAGGGCTAAACCGATCTTCAGTTCCCCAACCTGCTTGGTCAGTTCGAGGTTGTTGGCCCTCAACTTGGACGTATCATCCATTAACTTCCGAAACGCTATGAGGGACGCTTCGCCCTGAGCCACCTGCTCCAACCTGGCATCGCGAGCTTTGTTGAGATTGTCGTAGGCGAGCTTCAAGGCCTTCTCAAGCTCAGCTTCTAGGATGTCAATCCTCTTTGCCAGAGCACTGAAGATGACCGTCTGCTCGGCTTCATGTGACCTGTAGATAGTTGCATGATAGGAAGTTGATGTTAATCTAAAAGGAAAAATGGATCTAAGAAAGATGACATCACGAGGAAATCAGAAATGGATCGAAGAAAGATGAAAGCATCAGGAATTCTGAAAAGAAAATCAGAAACGGATCTAACAAAGATGAAAGCACCAGGAAATGGAACCTACAAGAGGGCAGCAGACCGCTTCGCCGGTGGAGCCATGGTCGCCTGGAGGAACGATCACCGGTGGAACCTACTACGTCAAAAGGTTTTCGCTTGAGGGGAGGCGGTGAGGAAGATAGAGGTTGAACTGAAGAGTGCGTCTATTTATACACCGTGAGGGCGATTGGAACGGAGAAGCCGCATGCACGACGGAGCAATAACTGGCCGCCGGAACTAAAGCGACACGTTTCATGTTCACAATATCGTGACGAACGCGTGGTGTGCTGCATGCCAGGATTAGTGGGTTACTGCGGTGAGTGGAATAGCGGTTGTTTCCAGACTTGGGCCATGATGGCACTTTCTTGGGCCCTCTCCTATCAGGCACTTTTTATTAGGCCTTATAGCACTTCGTAGCCCATAATTATCCTACTACAGTTGCAGCCCAAAATAAGAAGGAAGAAATGTTGAAACTTCAACGAACACATAAAACGTCAAAATTTTGATTATTTTGACACGTTTCAACATCTTTCACACTGTGAAACACTACACATCATCCTAGAATGTGTCGTCAAGTTCGTCGTCATCGGAGTCCTGCACAAGGCTCTCCCAGAATGCTTCGTCCATCTCCTCATCCGACGATGAGACGATGATGGTGGAGGGGCCAGCATCCGTACGATCTCGCATCTTCGCGTCCCTCTGAGCATCTAGCCGCAACTATGCATATACCAGATCTGGGTGATCACGGCGGAACCTCTCCATCGTGGCCTCGTCGTCCCGGCGGATGCCCAGCTGCACGAACATGCGGCGGTTCTCCTGCTCCTCCTTGCAGGTCACAATCCTCAGATCCGGGGCAAGGAACTCGGCAACTTCCCTGCTCTCGACGTCCCGGAAGTTGAGCTCGGCGCGCGGGCGGCCGAACCGCCACACCGCCACGTCGAACGCGCGAGAGGCTATCTCGGGCGTGTCGAAGGTGCCCATCCACCACCTCACGCCGTTGTGTGTGATCAGCGCGGACCAGCGCCCGGACAGCCGCAGCTGCACACCTCGGAAGCCGGTGTTGCTTCTCACGCGCGGCACCATCGGGCAGATCAGTGCCGAGAGTGACGAGGGAGGTCGAGGGGCTGTGGCGGCGGCGTAGAAGGTAGGTTGCGTGGTCCGTGCTCGCTCGTATTTATGCGATAGCGACGAGGTCGAGAAGTTCAATGACCGTTGGCTTGCCATGCTTTTGTTGAGTTCCACGATCTACCAGCACGAGGGATTTGATCTAAACTCGAGGTTTTAGCAGCTACTCCCTCCGTTCCAAAATGTAAGCCTTTTTAGCTCGCTAAAATGGCTTACATTTTGGAACGGAGGAAGTATTAGCGATTTGATCTTTACTCGGGTTTTAGCACGAGGGATCTACCTGCGATAATATACATTAGAAGTTTACGAAACAAACTAACCCTTAACCAGTCCAGGAAACAAACGAAATTACAATCCAGCCAGACAAAATAAGAAGTTCATAGGTCTTGCTCAGCAGCATCCTAGTCTCTTCACCAACAATGCATATCCTTTGCTCCGGTTCTATATCACCCCCATCTCAATGACCGCCTCCAACCTAGGGTCATCGGTATCCCTCACAATGATCAAAACAGGTTGCTAATTATGAAAATTATTGCCTTGGACGAAAACCGTCCACACCAACTTGTCGAGGATAATGCGGCCGTTGGTTTTCTTGTTGTATGAAATGGTGGTGACATGCTCTTCTGCTCTAGGTCGTAGGCCAACCCTGCCATGATTCCTTGGGCCAGCGTGTTCCCCCATCAACTTCGGTAGTTTCTAAGCATGAAAGATAAAATACCATATTAGCAGACCTTCTCATGGTTCTTGGAAATTTACTTGCAAAAAGAGGAGGTCGTCTTATAGATACATACCATAGTATAGTGCTGCAAGTTTGTGACGGTGAAACGAGTCACAAAAGGAAGCCCAACATAGGGTCCAAGGGGTAGAAGCCGGGCCAGGCGGTTCTTCTCGTGATTGTCGAGATGGGCTCTTTGGGCATATACGATGTTGGCATCATCATGCCTCTCATCAGCAGAACTGTCAGAATCCTCATATGGACCTCATCATCAGAATTGCTAGAATCCTCATCATGCATCTCATCATCAGAACTGCCATCTACGCTGCAAACTGAGTCATCTGCGCTTGAAACTGAGTCATCTTCGCTTGAAATGCAAAGTGAGTCATCTTGGGAGTTGCCAATAATAACAACGTAGATAGTGGGCCTTGGTATCATGGAAAACACTAGTATGCATCCCACGGAGATGTTCCTTTCCTCGATGAACCGATCCCATTGTGTCCCATGCAAACGGATCTTGCTCTGTTCTTTTGACACAAGAAAGGTGTACTTCCTGCCATGGGAACTAAACAACACACGCTCACATACTAACTTGTTGAATGTTATCCGAGCAGTGCACGGTACAACCTGTGCATCAGAAATAAAAAGAATCATGGAAATTAGATATTTTAATAAAAACACAATATATAATACAAGTGTAAGAAAAAGAATTTTTTTCTTACCGCTGACTTGAGGTGACACTCTTGTACAGCAACACCGAACTTGGATGCAGAAGGATCAACATTTGGGCAATTATTCTTGCATACAGGGCATGGAATACCCTGTTAATCAAGCAAAAAAGAAGCAGAAAGTACAAAATGTTCATATAAGAAGATTGGTTCTAAAAAGGAACAATTCTTTCATGAATACATTTATGTAAAATTGGGGCCAAACTACGAACAACTGGTAATGCCTCATAATAAAAGCACAACCATTTTTATCCAAGAAGTAATTCTACACTACCAAGAGCAATGCACAATGAATGTGCTTGTACATTGCACAAGATAGTATGGAACCCTCACTGCAATGATATGGTGACACATTTTAATCATCGACTTAAAGAGATCATGCACATTCAAAACAACATCTATAGTCACAGCTCTGTAATCATTGGCCTCAGGGAACATAGAGACACAACAAGCATACACAACTTTGCTACACCAGGTGGGCCAGCAAAAGCAAAGATATGACACATCTATTTGTGTCTGGTTCTTACTTTTGCTGGCCATCTGGTGGAGACAGTGAGGCATCAGCCAAATATACATGTGTCAAAGTCATCATCATTGACCAAATAAGCTCAGAATTTGTGCATAGTGATAACAAGCCTCATAAACACATAGGTGATCATGCACTAAAGGGGCATCTTTAGAATTCATTGTAACATGCAGTCAGAATAAACACATATGGAACAATGCAAAAAAAAAAGTGTAAAACAAGCCTCATAAACACATTGCCAACACTTGCTAGAAGGACGAACACAATACCAGGACGTAATACAAGACGTGGCCTTGTATCACTGTCACGTATTGTATCTGATCTCCTAGCATTTATCATGGCATGCAAACCAAGGGGGAAAGAGTGCTTATAATAGCATGTACGAATACAAATACTCAAATTGTATACACTAAAAGGTATTATAGACACTCTCTTTCCCTTTACCATGGCCTAGTTTAAATCATCGACATATAACAAGGAGAACATTCAAGGCAAAGAAAAGTGGAACAATGGAAACAAATGTAATACGAGCCTCATATATCATCGCCATGCAAACCAAGGGATAAAAGAGTGCGTACAATAGCATATACGAATACAAATACTCAAATTGTATACACTATAAGGTATTATAGACACTCTCTTTCCCTTTACCATGGCCAAGTTTAATCATCGGCATATAACAAGGACGACATTCAAGGCAAAGAAAAGTGGAACAATGGAAACAAATGTAATAAGAGCCTCATATATCATTGCCATGCAAGCAAAGCCAACAAGAGAGCTCCGATAGCATGTACGAATACATATACTCAAATTGTATAAACTACAAGGTATTGTAGACACTCTTTTTGCCTTTACCATGGCCTAGTTTAATCATCGGCATATAACAAGGAGGACATTCAAGGCAAAGAAAAGTGGAACAATGGAAACAAATGTAATACGAGCCTCATATATCATTGGCATGGAAACCAAGGGAAAAAAGGAGTACCTACAATAGCATGTACGAATACAAATACTCAAATTATATAAACTACAAGGTATTTTAGACACTCTCTTTCCCTTTACCATGGCCTAGTTTAAATCACCTGCATATAACAAGGAGGACATTCAAGGCAAAGAAATGTGGAACAATAGAAACATATGTAATACGAGCCTCGGATATCATTGACATGCAAGCAAAGGCAACAAGAGAGCACCAATAGCATGTACGAATACAAATACTAAAATTGTATACACTACACGGTATTGAAGCCATTTGTTTGCCTTTACCATGGCCTATTTTAATCGTCGGCATATAACAAGGAGGACATTCAAGGCAAAGAAAAGTGGAACAATGGAAACTAATGTAAAACGAGCCTCATATATCATTGCCATGCAAACCAAGGCAAAAAGAAGTAACTACAATAGCATGTACGAATACAAATACTCAAATTGTATAAACTACAAGGTATTGTAGACACTCTTTTTGCCTTTACCATGGCCTAGTTTAATCATTGGCATATAACAAGGAGGACATTCAAGGCAAAGTAAAGTGGAACAGTGGAAACAAATGTAATAGGAGCCTCAGATATCATTGCCATGCAAACCAAGGGAAAAAGAAGTGGCTATAATAGCATTACGAATACAGATACTCAAATTGTATACACTACAAGGTATTATAGACAATCTTTGTCCCTTTACCATGGCCAAGTTTAATCATCGGCATATAACAAGGAGGACATTCAAGGCAAAGTAAAGTGAAACAATGGAAAGAAATGTAATACGAGCCTCATATATCATTGCCATGCAAACCAAAGGCCAGTCGAGTGCCTATAATAGCATATACGAATACAAATACTCAAATTGTATACACTACAGGGTATTATAGACACTCTCTTAGCCTTTACCATGGCCTAGTTTAAATCATCGGCATATAACGAGGAGATTCAAGGCGAAGAAAAAGTGGAACGATGGAAACAAATGTAATACGAGCCTCATATATTGGCATGGAAACCAAGGGAAAAAAGGAGTAGTTATAATAGCATGTACGAATACAGATACTCAAATTGTATACACTACAAGGTATTATAACCACTCTCTTTCCCTTTACCATGGCCTAGTTTAAATCATCGGCATATAACAAGGAGGACATTCAAGGCAAAAAAATGTGGAACAGTAGAAACAAATGTAATGCGAGCCTCGGATATCATTTCCATGCAAACCAAGGACAAGCGGGTGCTTATAATAGCATATACGAATACAAATACTCAAATTGTATACATTACAAGGTATTATAGACACTCTCTTTGCCTTTACCATGGCCTAATTTAATCATCGGCATATAATTAGGAGGACATTCAAGGCAAAGAAAAGTGGAACAATAGACAATTGTAATACGAGCCTCATATATCATTGTCATGCAAATCAAAGACCGAGAGAGTGTCTAAAATAGCATATACAAATACAAATACTCAAATTGTATACACTACAAGGTATTTTAGACACTCTCTCGGCCTTTACCATGGCCTAGTTTAATCATAGGCATATAACTAGGAGGACATTCATCATGTCGATAAATTAGAATACACAAAAGAAAAACAGGTGGAACAATGGAAAATGCACAGAAAAAATGAATCTGACCTCAGAATTTCTAAGTACAACAAGTATAGTCACTACTAGCACCTGGCCTCGGAAAATCATTAGCCAAAGTGTTAATAATTGGCCAAAATTGAAATAACCTTGCAAAAATACCAAATCTAAGCCATCAAACCAAAAAAAAACAAATCAAAGCCTAATCTAACTGAAGCACTCAAATCGGGTACGGAATTAAACCATAACCTATCGAAATCATGGTGGAAATAGATGAACTAAGCGTGCCGGATATCCCAAACTTAAGCCATAGAACAAAACCATGTCTACGGGAGAAAATACGAAGCAGAGACGCGGAATGAACGGTAAAAACATGTAGATCTACCGTGCATGCCGTGCTACACAGAAAAATCGAGCTCAATCTATAGATCTACGATACATACAGGGGATAAGAGGGTTAGATATCATCTTACCGCCATTGCCAAAGCCCTCGAAGAGGACGGGACGACGCACGCGGTGATCTGAAAAAAGCCGATGAAGATCCCGCCTGCCCAGGGAGGAAAAGGAGGCCTGGCCTTCGTTTCCCGCCGAGGATGGTCATCGCGGTGCTGTCGATGTCCCGGCGGAAGAAAACCCACCGACGGAGAGAGGGGAAGCTCAGGGAGGCGGTGAGAGAGATAGATCGAGTGATATGACTAGAAGAGAGAGAGGGGGAGCTGAGCGCGATTAAAGGGCACGCCTTTCCGAAGGGGTTGACGCTGCGTCTCCCGCGCAATAAATGGCCGTCCTGGCGCCAGTTGCCCAAAACATTTCACAAAAGAGAAGAAAAATAATTTGAAATGGAAAGAAAAACAGTTAATACGGACTAATGATAACTTAACCACAAAATACTCCATCCGTTTGATCTGACAGAATAAAAACAATTTCGCCGATTTTTTTGAAGGACAAAATGTAGATTCAATTTTTTGAAAACCAAGCTTATCTGAATTGTGTTGATTATTTAGTGATATCGGCCTTTTTTATAAATGATTATCTACTTGCTTGGATGTGTTAGGGTGGACACTAGAAAGTCCCAAGACAATGGTATGACCCAACTCTTCACAAGATTCCTCCACGTTTCTCCGTTCCGGGAGTTTCGGGCCAATAGGGTATGTAAATTCGAGAGAGAAACACATAGAGAAGGAAGTCGGGCTCTAAGAAGTCCTGGAACCCGCTAGAGAGAATCTGACGCCGGTGGAGCCCTAACACACATGACACACGCTAACACACATGGTATTTCATAACATGGGATTTGGTGGCATTCATACGATCCGGAACCCCCCTCCAGAAAAACCGTGCATAGCTAGCCACGCTGGGAAAAAAGACGGAACTGTCGTTCTGGCCCTCTACGTGAGCCGAAAGGGGGTAGAAAAGTGGAACTAACTGTTTGGTTGTGTTTGGTTAGGCCCAAAGAACACCCAAGAGGATGTTAGGGTCCACCTCTTGGCAATATTCCCCTAGTTCCGTCAAATTCGGGAGTTTGAGGCTCTAAGTAATCCTGGAACCCGCTAGAGAGAATCTGACACCGGTGAAGTCCTAACATAGAGAACGAGGGACTCTTGGGCATCCCAGACCCATGACACACTCTAACACACATGGTATGGTATACCATGGGATTTTGTGGCATTCAGACGATCCGGAGCCCCCTCCGGAGAAACCATAGCCCCGATGCGGGAAAAGACGGGACTGTCGTTCTGCCCCATCTACGCGAGCCGTAAGGGGTATAAAAGTGGAAATAACTGTTTGGTTGTGTTAGGTTAAGCCCAAGGAAAACCAAATATAATGGTAGGGCACACCTCTTGGCAAGATTCCCCCAGTTCCGTCACACCCGGGAGTTTCGGGCTCTCATCAATTAGATCTGGAACCCGCGAGAGAGAATCCGACACCGGTGAAACCCTAACACAAAGAGCAAGGTAATCTCGGGTATCCAATACCATGACACTCTAACACACATGGTATGTCATAACATGGGATTTGGTGGCATTCATACGATCGGGAGCCCCCTTCCGGAGAAACCATGCATAGCCCCGCTGAGGAAAAAGGCGGAAGTGCCGTTCTGGCACCTCTACATGAGCCTGAAGGGGGTAGAAAAGTGGAACCAACTGTTTGTTTGTGTTAGGTTAGGCACAAGGAACACCAAAGAAAATGTTACGGTCCACCTCTTGGCAAGATTCCCCTAGTTCCGTCAAATCCGAGAGTTTCGGGCTCTAAGTAGTCATGGAACCCGCTAGAGAGAATCCGACGCCGGTGATGCCCTTACACAGAGAGCGGGGGACTCTTTGGCATCCAAGAACGATGACACACTCTAACACACATGGTATGGTATACCATGGGTTTTTGTGGCATTCAGACGATCTGGAGCCACCTCTCCGGAGAAACCATAGCCCCGCTGGGGAAAAAGACAGAAATATCGTTCTGCTCCATCTACGTGAGCCGGAAGGGGGTAGGAAAGTGGAAATAACTGTTTGGTTGTGTTAGGTTAGGCCCAAGGAACACCCAAGAGAATGGTAGGGCACACCTCTTGTCAATATTCCCCTAGTTCCGTGACACCCGAGAGTTTCGGGCTCTCATTAATTAGTCCTGGAACCCGCGAGAGAGAATCTGACACCGGTGAAACCCTAACACAAAGGGCGAGGTAATATCGGGTATCCAAGAACAAGGCACAGTCTATCAAACGTGGTGTGGCGTGTAATGGGATTTGGTGGCATTCAGACGATCCCGAGCCCCCTATCTAAATAAACCATAGCCCCGCTGGGAAAAAGACGTAATTGTCGTTCTGCCCCATCTACATAATCCGGAAGGGGGTAGCAAAGTGGAGCCAATTTCTTTGTTGTGTTAGGTTATGCCGAAGGAACACCCAATACAATGGTAGGGCCCACCTCTTGGAAATATTCCCCCAGCTCCGTCAGATCCGGGAGTTTCGGGCTCTAGGTATTCCTGGAACACGCGAGAGAGAATCTTACATCGGTGAAACCCTAACACAGAGAGCGAGTGAATCTTGGGCATCCAAGACCCATGCCACACTCTATCACACGTGGTGTGGCGTGTAATGAGATTCGGTGGCATTCAGACGATCCGGAGCCCCCTCTCCGGATAAACCATAGCCCCGCTAGGAAAACGAAATTGTCGTTCTGCCCCATTTACCTGAGCCGGAAGGGGGTAGCAAAGTGGAAACAATTTCTTGGTTGTGTTAGATTAGGTTGAAGGAACACCCAATACAATGGTAGGGCCCACCTCATGGAAAAATTCCCACGGTTCCGTCAGATCCGGGAGTTTCGGGCTCTAAGTAGTCCTCGAACACGCGAGAGAGAATTCGACGCCGGTGAAGCCTAACACACAGAGAGAGGTAATCTCGGGTATACAAGACCATGACACACTCTAACACGCATGGTATGTCATACAATCGGATTTAGTGCAATTCATACAATCCGGAGCCCCCCTCCGGAGAAACCATAGCCCCGCTGGGGGAAAAGTCGGAACTGCCGTTCTGGCCCCTCTACGTGAGTCGGAAAGGGGTAGCAAAGTGGAACCAAATGTTTGTTTGTGTTAGGGTAGGCACAAGGAACACCAAAGAAAATGTTAGGGTCCACCTCTTGGAAAGATTCCCCTAGTTCCGTCAAATCCGGGAGTTTCGGGCTCTAAGTAGTCCTGGAACCCGCTAGAGAGAATCTGACGCTTGTGAAGCCCTAACACACAAAGAGAGGGACTCTTGGTCATCCTAGACCCATGACACACTCTAACACACGTGGTATGGTATACCATGGGATTTGGTGGCATTCAAACGATCTGGAGCTCCCTCCTGAGAAACCATAGCCCCGATGGGGAAAAAGACGGAACTGTCATTCTGCCCCATCTACGGGAGTCGGAAGGGGGTAGAAAAGTGGAACTAACTTCTTGGTTGTGTTAGGTTAGGCCCAAGGAACACCCAAGAGAACTGTAGGGCCCTCCTCTTGGCAAGATTCCCCCAGTTCCGTCACACCCGGTAGTTTCGGGCTCTTATTAAATAGTCCTGGAACCCGCGAGAGAGAATACGACACCGGTGAAACCCTAACACAGAGAGCGCGGGAAGTGGGCATCCAAGACCCATGACACACTCTAGCACACATGGTATGGCTTGCAAATTGGATTTTGTGGCATTCAAACGATCTGGAGCCACCTCTCTGGAGAAACCATAGCCCCGCTGGGGAAAAAGACGGAACTGTCGTTCTGCCCCATCTACGTGAGCCAGAAGGGGGTAGCAAAGTGGAAATAATTGTTTGGTTGTGTTAGGTTAGGCCCAAGGAACACCCAATAGAATGGTAGGGCACACCTGGCAAGATTCCCCTAGTTCCGTCACACCCGGGAGTTTCGGGCTCTCATTAATTAGTCCTGGAACCCGCGAGATTGAAATCCGACAACTGTGAAACCCTAACACAGAGAGCGAGGTAATATCGGGTGTGCAAGACCATGGCACACTCTAATACACATGTTATGTCATACCATGGTATTTGGTGGCATACATACGATCCGGAGCCCCCTCGGGAAAAATCATAGCCCCGTTGGGGGGGAAGGCGGAACTACCGTTCTGGCCCCTCTACGTGAGCCGAAAGGGGGTAGAAAAGTGGAACCAATTGTTTGTTTGTGTTAAGTTAGGACCAAGAAACACCAAATAAAATGTTAGGGTCCACCTCTTGGCAAGATTCCCCTAGTTCCGTCAAATCCGGGAGTTTCTGGCCCTAAGTAGTCCTGGAACCCGCTAGAAAGAATTCGACGCCGGTGAAGCCCTAACTCAGAGAGCGAGGGACTCTTGGGCATACAAGACCCATGAAACACTCTAACACGCATTTTATGGTATACCATGGGATTTGGTTGCACCCATACGATCCGGAGCCCCCCTCCGAAGAAACCATAGCCCCGTTGGGGAAAAAGGCGGAACTGCCGTTTTGGCCCCTCTACGTGAGCCGAAAGGGGGTAGCAAAGTGAAAGAATTTTTTTTGTTGTGTTAGTTTAGGCCCAAGGAACACAAAATAAAATGTTAGGGTCCACCTCTTGGCAAGATTCCCCTAGTTCCGTCCAATCCGGGAGTTTCGGGCTCTAAGTAGTCCTGGAACCCGCTAGAGAGAATTCGACGCTATTGAAGCCCCCCTTACACAGAGAGCGCGGGACACTTGGTATACCATGGGATTTGGTGGCATTCAGACGATCTGGAGCCACCTCTCCGGAGAAACCATAGCCCCGTTGGGGAAAAAGACGGAATTGTCGTTCTGCCCCATCTACGTGAGCCGGAAGGGGTAGAAATACGAACTAACTGTTTAGTTGTGTTAGGTTAGGCCCAACAAACACCCAAGATAATTGTAGGGCACACCTCTTGGAAAGATTCCCCCAGTGGCGTCACACCCGGTTGTTTCAGGCTCTCATTAATTAGTCGTGGAACCCGCGAAAGAGAACCCGACACCGGTGAAACCCTAACACAAAGAGCGAGGTAATCTCGGGTATCCAAGACCATGACACTCTAACACACATGTTATGTCATACCATGGGATTTGGTGGCATTCATACGATCGGGAGCCCCCCTCCGGAGAAACCATGCATAGCCCCGTTGAGGAAAAAGGCGAAAGTGTCGTTCTGGCCCCTCTACGTGAGCCAGAAGGGGGTAGCAAAGTGGAACCAACTGTTTGGTTGTGTTAGGTTAGGAATAATGAACACCAAAGAAAATGTTAGGCCCACCTCTTGGCAAGATTCCCCTAGTTCTGTCAAATCTGGGAGTTTTGGGCTCTAAGTAGTCATGGAACCCGCTAGAGAGAATCCGACGCCGGTGATGCCCTTACACACAAAGCAGGGGACTCTTTGGCATCCAAGACCCATGACACACTCTAACACACATGGTATGGTATACCATGGGTTTTGGTGGCATTCAGACGATCTGGAGCCACCTCTCCG
Source organism: Alopecurus myosuroides (assembly GCA_028641055.1). NCBI lineage: Eukaryota > Viridiplantae > Streptophyta > Magnoliopsida > Poales > Poaceae > Alopecurus > Alopecurus myosuroides. The sequence goes on along the minus strand of CM054061.1, from coordinate 212,358,264 downwards.
GAGAAACCATAGCCCCGCTGGGGAAAAAGACGTAACTTTTGTTCTGCCCCATCTACGTGAGCCGGAAGGGGGTAGCAAAGTGGAAATAACTGTTTGGTTGTGTTAGGTTAGTCCCAAGGAACACCCAAGAGAATGGTAGGGCACACCTATTGGCAATATTTTACCCCAGTTTCGTCACACCCGGGAGTTTCGGGCTCTCATTAATTAGTCCTGGAACCCGCGAGAGAGAATCTGACACTGGCGAAACCCTAACACGGAGAGCGAGGTAATATCGGGTATCCAAGACCATGACACTCTAACACACATGGTATGTCATACCATGGGATTTGGTGGCATTCAGACGATCGGGATCCCCCTGCGGAGAAACCATGCATAGCCCCGCTGAGGAAAAAGGCGGAAGTGTCATTTTGGCCCCTCTACGTGAGCCAGAAGGGGGTAGCAAAGTGGAACCAACTGTTTGGTTGTGTTAGGTTAGGAATAATGAACACCAAAGAAAATTTTAGGGCCCACCTCTTGGCAAGATTCCCCTAGTTCCGTGAAATCCGGGAGTTTCGGGCTCTAAGTAGTCATGGAACCCGCTAGAGAGAATCCGACGCCGGTGATGCCCTTACATAGAGAGCGGGGAACTCTTTGGCATCCAAGACCCATTACACACTCTATCACACATGGTATGGCGCGCAATAGGATTTGGTGGCATTCAGACGATCTAGAGCCACCTCTCCGGAGAAACCATAGCCCCGCCGGGGAAAAAGACGGAACTATCGTTCTGCCCCATCTACGTGAGCCGGAAGGGGGTAGCAATGTGGAACTAACTGTTTGGTTGTGTTAGGTTAGACCCAAGGAACACCCAAGAGAAAGGTAGGGTCCACCTCTTGGCAAGATTCCCCTTGTTCTGTCACACCCAGGAGTTTCGGGCACTCATTAATTAGTCCTGGAACCCGCGAGAGAGAATCCGACACCGGTGAAACCCTAACACAGAGAGCGAGGGAATCCTGGAAATCCAAGACCCATTCCACACTCTAGCACACATGGTATGGCGTGCAATGGGATTTGGTTCCATTTAGACGATCGGGATTCCCCTCTCCGGATAAACCATAGCCCCATTGGGAAAAAAGACGGAACTGTCGTTCTGCCCCATCTACGTGAGCTGGAAGGGGTAGGAAAATTGAACTAACTGCTTTGTTGTGTTAGGTTAGGTCCAAGGAACACCCAAGAAAATGGCCCACCTCTTGGTAAGATTCCGTCAGATCCGGGAGTTTCGGGCTCTAAGTATAGTCATGGAACACGCTAGAGAGAATCCGACGCCGGTGAAGCCCTAACAAAGAGAGCGAGGTAATATCCGGTATCAAAGGCCATGACACACCCGAACACACATGGTATGTCATACGATTGGATTTCGTGGCATTGATACGATCCGGAGCCCCCCTCCGGAGAAACCATAGACCCGATGGGGAAATAGGCGGAACAACCGTTCTGGCCCCTCTACGTGAGCCGGAAGGGGGTAGCAAAGTGGAACCAATTGTTTGGATGTGTTAGGTTAGTGCCAAGGAACACCAAAGAAAATGTTAGGGTCCACACCTCTTGGCAAGATTCCCCCTAGTTCCGTCAAATCCGGGAGTTTTGGGCTCTAAGTAGTCTTGGAACCCGCTAGTGAGAATCGGACGCCTGTGAACAGAGAGAGAGAGAGGAAATATTGGGAATCCAAGAACCATTATATTCCACAATCTAACACATATGGTATGGCATACCATGGGATTTGGTGGCATTCAGACAATCCGGAGCCCCCCACTCCGGAGAAACCATAGCCCCGCTGGGGAAAAAGACGGAACTGTCGTTCTGGCCCCTCTACGTGAGCCGAAAGGGGGTACCAAAGTGTAACCAATTAATTGCTAGGATCAAGTAATACCCAAGACAAATGGTAGGGCCCACCTCTTGTCAAGATTCCCCCAGTTCCATTAGATCCGGGAGTTTCGGGCTCTCATTAAGCAGTCTTGGATCCCGCGAGAGAGAATTCATCGCCAGTGAAACCCTAGCACAAGGAGCGAGGGAATCTTGGGCATTCAAGACCCATGCCACACTCTAACACACATGTTATGGCATACCATGTTTTGTAGTTGCGTTCAGACATTCCAGAGCCCCCTCTCCGGAGAAACCATGGCCCCGCTGGGAAAAAAGATGGAACTGGCGTTTTGGCCCCTCTACGTGAGCCGAAAAAGGGGTAGCAAAGCGGAACCAATTGTTTGGTTGTGTTAGGTTAGGCTCAAGGAACACCGAAGACAATGGTAGGGTAATTTATTTATTATTAGTAATAGTTTATGTCAGTAATTTATAGATGTCGTCCCATTATACTTAAGTAATATATTTCAATAATAGTTATCTTTTTAGGCCATCCATCATGTATCTAACGGCCGGCAATGTTCTCCAGCCAATGTACCAAAATCTGGCGGGCGCAGAAACCTTCGCGCCGCCCACCCAAATTATCGACCAAAAACTTTGTCGCCTATGCCGCCCTAAATTTCGAACCTCTCCCTTTTATCTGCCCCCTCGCCAAAATTTCCCTTCCTCTTCTTTTCTGAAATCCCCCTTTCCTCCTAAACCCCATCTACTCCGCCCCGGCCTTCCACCTCGCTCTGTAGCTCGCCTTCCCGGGCTTCCACCTGGCTGTCCCCGGTCTTCCACCTCGCCGTGCAGCTTGCCTTCCCGGGCTTCCACCTTGCCGTCCCCGGTCGTCCACCCTGCCGCTCAGCTCGCCTTCCCGGGCTTCCACCTCGTCGTCCACGACGCCATCCAGATTTGCCACCTCGCTGTCCAGATTTGATACCTTGCCGTCAAGATCTGCCACCTCGTCGTCCAGGTCGTCCTCAAGATCTGCCACCTCGCCTGCCTGGTAACCGTCAAGTTTCTTTGGTCAGAGTTTGCTTATTTTCGAGCTTGTATAAAGCTTACGATCACTTCTCCGGCGATCCTATCATACTTAGGTCCACAAATTAGATTACTGATATGATATGGTCAAACAGCGAATTGCATCACTAAGATTTTCTAACTCTATGTTGTCACATCCCAATGAAAGATAAGGCTATTTGTAAAGAATATGTATGCGCTATTTATTTTCATTTATTCGCATAAATCATCAATTCTAGACTTATAGTGTAAGCTACTTATTTCGATTTATACCATGTCCACCATCTAGATAAGGCATGCCTTGCATGATAGCTCAACAAATAAAGGTACTTATGTTGTGTGGAACTGCTGGCTTAATTACTGTTCTGCCATGTATTTTGTGCTACTATCCTAATTGATTTGGTACATATGAACCGTGCAGCTTAAGAACATTAAAGTCAAGAGTACATCTGGTAGGACAAAGATGCCTCCTGGTGGACATGGTTGTAAACGCAAGCGCGTCAAGGCCCATCGTGAGCATGCATTTGCCCATGTCCATCCGTATGCATATGATGAACTCAAGCGACCAGTGGTCCAAGATGTGGAGGCAGCTCCCAAGGCCAGCAGGAAGCTGCCCAATGTGAGCAGGCACTTGCCCATGACCAGCTGGAAGCTTCCCAACAGAAGGAGGAGGCTGACCACCGTGAGGAGGTAGCCGCCCAATGCGAGCAGGTACCTCCCTACGGTGAGATGCCAGGTGTGCAAGGCGAGCTGCCACCATTCCTAGGCGAGGGGCAAGGTTCCCAAGTCGAGGAGCAAAGTGACTGCAACGAAGAGCAAGATGACATATCATAGAGATTGCATGCTCTACGAGGTGCCATGTGTGGAGGGAAATCCAAAATGCAGAATATTAACTCTAGCAATGCCACAATTTCTGTAGATTACCCATGTGAAGACATTGTTTCGAGTGGTGCGTCTAGGAGGAGAAGAAACATGTCCAAAGGAAACATGATCAAAATTGTTATTCCTCTGGGAAAGACAAGGCCAGTGGACCCAAAGATTGCTGCCATGTATGCTACTGCGTGTTCATTAGCTGTGAAGCACACTGTCCCTATCTTCCGCCCATTGGAAAGAGTACAAGGGAAGGGAAGATATATTTTCCTCCTACCATGGCCATGTGTCTGTAAGTTTTGTAACCCAACCTTCCAGTTCATTCCATTGTTGTTCATATAACTTAAAAGTGCTCTTTCTTTTGTTTCAGTCAAAGTTTCATCTGAACCCAAGAGACCCTGTTATTCGTCAATCTCTTCTGATGCATCTCAGGAACTGTACAAGACAAAGACGCCATATTCTACAGCAAGAATTGTTTGACAGCGTTAGAGACAAGAGTAGAGTTGTACGAACGCCTCCTGATGCAGTTGGGCACATGAGCGAAGAAGAATGGTGCAGGCTAGTCGATAATTGGTCCTCAGTCAGGAAACAGGTAGTGTCTTTGTTCACGCTACCTTGCCACTATTTCTATTCCATAACCTGGACTGTGTCTAATGAGTTCATACTTCGTTTATGTAGATGTCTTGTCTGAAAGCCAGGCAAAGCAGACAGGCCGTCCAGTTCCATAGCGCCACAGGTTCTCTTAGCTACAAGGTTTGCTGCGACATGGGGGAGATGCCTTTGAATTGTTCAAAGCTACGCACAACAGCAAGACACGTGGAATCTCTTCGCCCGTGAAAAGATCAATTGTAAGTCCCTCAGAATTCTGTTTATCTATGGGATCAACAATTACCTCAATAGATTCTTCTAGATACGTACTGATGGTTACCTTTGTGAATTCTGATGCAAACTCCTGCTATTTCACCTATGCTTGTCATCTCATAGTTCATGCACATGCATGCTGCTTGCTTTTCATCTGCTAGTTCATCTATCCTCGTGAGCTTCTATTTTTATCCATGTTCTGTACATGTTTGTCGTCTGCTATTTTCAGCCATGTTTACTTACATGCCTTTCATGTGATGTTTTTAATTTATGTTCCTTACAAGCTTGTCATGCGTGTTTAATTGCTTGTCATCTGCTGTTTGCATCTTTGTTATGTACAAGCTTGTCATCATATCAATGTTCCTTACAAGCTAGTTCAGCTTCTATTTCATCTAAAGCTTTTACATGCTTTATAGGAAGAAATGCAATATCATATGCTAGAACGTACTTCAGTAGATGGCACTGTCAAGGAACCTCTTTCTCCCACCGAAGTTGTCGCTGCCGTGCAGACCAAGAACCGTCTAAAGTCTTCGTTCCTGAATACCATAGGAGGGGTCACAACCAGTGCAAGAGCAACAAAGTCTCAGCTTCATCTTCAACTTGATTCTGAGAGAAAACAGAGGCAGGACCTGCAGTCTGTAGTTGATGAGTTGAAGCAGGCCAAGGAACAAGCTGATACAGATAGGATGAAGCATCGACAAGAATTGCTGCGTATGACGGAGGAACACAAAGGTATGGAGAAGAGTCAAGAAATATACAAAACCCTTATCGGTGGCATGTTGGCTCAAGTTCATCCGAGATATGGAACTGAGTAGCCCTTTGTGAAACCGCTTGTTGTCTGTTGAGCTGTATTAGACTGCCTTGGCTGGCGAGCTATGTTGTGACCTTATTCGGAATTTATGTATTTGTTGTGTTTGCTTTGCTGTGAAAACTAGTATAGTATTTTCCATGCTAATGAATACGAGGACACGTGGTACTATATGGTACGTCCATGAGGCGGCACCTTATTGGATGGAAATCGCGACAAAATAAACACGTCACGGAAACGTTTTGACGTGGACATGCCGTGTTGGTACACGTGCTGACTCATGATTCGCGACGTCTTACGACGAACTAAAATGCTGCACCGTCGGACAACGTAATAAATTCGTCGGGAATAAGCGTATATGTGGAACATTATGAGAGTGACACGTGGCACCTTATACTGCTTGTACCGCGGCGAGAAAGTAAACGTCACACTTATTATGACGTCATTAAACGGAGGTAACGGTAGTTCCAATCGCGACGTTTTAAAATGTCAAGACGATGACGACGTCAGGAACGGTGGAAGTGACGTCAGTAATGGGTAACGGAAAACGATGCCACGTGTACGCACATTCCGACGAAAAATAACGTCGCTCCTTGTTGGGCCTTGTGCTGGGCCGTCCAATAGCTCGTGACGATTTAGTGTTCATTTAATCGTCGCAGAATCGTCCGTGACAGTCGATCAGGAACGTTCTCACTCTGTCACGTAAACCGTCGCGGATTTCCCTTAGCGACGGTTTGGAGCCCATGCGCAACGGTATTGAAACGTTCCGGGTCGCGCGGAATTTGGTAGTGATGAGGCCAAAAATTATATATATAATTCCGAACTCTATGGATTTCACTTGGAGTATAGAATTTAGAATAAAAGTGAGGTACAATTTCCTCCCATTCAATAGTCTGGCTATTTTTCAGCAGTTTGAACCATTCAGAGGCTCGGCCTGTCAATGATACAAAGAATAATTTCCTCTTTACTTGGCTCGTCGTAATACCTGCACACTTGAACAACTCGCGTTATTCATGTAAAAAGAGCAAATGATCACCAGGATGGACATTTTCATCACCTGAATAGCAGTTATCCATAACACGTTTAACAATCTTTATAGGTATTTTATAAGGATCCAAATCATCAGACGGTGGGTCACTTACTATCCTATCAGTGGCAGCAGTGCCCGCAAATAAGGACTCAAGAGGAGTTCCAAACATAGCGTAATAAAGCAGTAGACAGTACTAAAAACAGCACTTACAGCAGAAGCTTCCTTTATCAATTCCACTTCCCAATAGCGCTTCACTCCTCGGCAACGGCGCTAGAAAATAGTCTTGATGACCCACAATTATAGGGGGTGTATCGTAGTACTTTCGATAAATAAGAGTGTCGAACCCAACGAGGAGCAGAAGGTGTTGACAAGCAGTTTCGATGAAGGAATAACTGTAAATACTGGAAAATAGATTTGTAGGTTTTTTTGTATTGCAGATAAATAAAGTGCGAATAAATAAAATGCAGTAATAATAACTGCAGCAAGTGGCCCAATCCTTTCTTCAGCAAAGGACAAGCCGGTGAGTTTACTTATGATTAACAAACGTTCTCGAGGACACAAGGGAGGTTTCTGTCAAGTGCTTTTGTTCCATGCAGCTGAATAATTTTGGTGTTTTGATAAGTCTTGTGTGGGTGAACCTATGCTAATATACCGTCCCATCCAAGAACAATACATACTTGTGATTATACCCCTTGCAAGTATCCGCAACTACAAGAAAGTAATTAAGAAATAAATCTAACCACAACTTTAAACTCTGGGTTTCTACGCTCCCTCGTGTAATGGTTTCCTAACAGGGGTTTAAGTTTCCGTTACTTTGGCAACCCCACAATCAGTAGACAAATACACGATGCATTACCCTAGTCCCATAAATGGTGAAGTATCATGTAGTCGACGTTCACATGACACCACTAGGAGAATAACACCACAACTTAAATATCAAACATTAAATATTATTCAACATTACTTCACTACTAACAACTTGACTTCTCCCATGTCCTCAAGAACAACATGAACTACTCACAACACATCATATGGATCATGATCAGAGGTGATATAATGGATGATAACAATCTGGTCATAAAGTGCAAACACCGATAAATCTCACAAGCATCAACTACTAACAAGTAATCCACACCGGGAGAGAGATCTAATGCAAAACAACGATAGAGGCCCCTAATTGTTACAGCAGGATGAAGGTGGATGATGAGGGTTATGGTGTTGGTGGTGATGATGATGATGACGATCTTGATGATGCCCAGAGTGATGACGGTGACGATGGCGGTGATTTCCCCTCGCCGGAGAGGGATTTCCCCGTCAGATTTCTCCCTGCCAGAGAGCTTTTCTCTCTCGGGTGTTCTTCGCCCCATGGCGGCGACGGAATAATTCTTCTGGCTGAGTTCCTCCTCTGAACTTTTAGGAACCCCCGGATGTCCCCCTTCTTCTTCTGATCTTCTGAAATATGGTATCTCGACGGTGCTTTTTCCATCAGATTTCTGGTCCCGTTGTTTATTCTCCAAAAATTATAAAACATGCAAAATAAGATAAAAATAACATAAGAGATGCATCATAACATGAAATATATCGATGAATAACAGAAAATTATGATATAAAATAGTGATGCAAAATGGACGTATCATCGCCGCACCAAGGCAGGCGGATGAGCGAAGATATACTGTTGTCGCTCCATGGCCAGCTACTTCTGCGGAGGACTGTGCCGCTGCGCCGTGGCGGGTCGCGAGGTATGCTGGTGATATAGAATGTATGGAAATATTATGAACTTCTATTCAGATGTGGTGTAGGCACTCAGGATGCCATGGTGGTGAAAACGGCGTGTTCTTCTGGGTAGTCGAGGTTGTGCCCCTGCACTGCAGATTTCTCGAGAAGTACGTTTGCCGTTGTTCGCCAGTTCTCATGCGGTGTTGACTTTGCTAGAACTCCATCCGAACTTCATCTGCCCGAGCTATGTACTACATTTTTATAATATCGGTAATATCCAATGATTGTCATTTGCCGATAGGATTGTGTGCATAAAAAATTGGATTTTATTGTTGAATTTGTGAACTATAACCCCATAGTTACGTCTTTATTGATTAACCTATGGTCCGCGATGAGACAATTGTACGAGCAAGTAATGTCTTCTTTTGAAGTGTGAAATGCAATTACATAAAAAAAATTGTATACAATATGATAACAATGTACTTTTAATAGCTTTTTAGGAGAATTTTCAACAATTCGTAATATTTCCGAACCTTGGAGGCCTAAGAAGGTTAACAGAATAAAATAACAGAGGGAAGATAGCAAGTCACTGTTTCTCGGAGCATTATTGTTTTTTTCAGTTCTTGGCCACTACTAAATTTTGGAAGTTCATCATGGATTTTTCAAAAACGTGGACTACCATAATTTATTTTGTTATGATCCAACTGATGAGAATACACTCAAACCACCACAAAAAAAAAACTCATGAACTACCTAAAATAAAATAAAATAAAGTACAAAACTTGCACACCATAAGATGAAAAACCAATGATTATAAAGATAAAAAAATCAATGAGGAAGGGTGGAATGGAGGATAGGTGAAAGAATCAACAGATTAACTAGCGCGCGGGGGGAGGGGGTTGTGAATAGGAAACTACATATTTTAATTTTAGTTGGACTTTTCTCAAATATTAGTTCTCTAGATTATGCAGTTAGGTGAACAATCATATATGATGAGAAAATGACTACTAGCACACAAGATATGAAAACAAGTAAGCTAGTACCAATAAGTAAAGGTAAGTTGAGAGATAACTAACACAATGACACATAGATTTTTATACCGACGTTTATTTCCCAATGGAAGCTAGTCTCTATTCGAGCGGTGCGGCCCTCCAAAGTAAAAAGCCGAATAGCCGTCAAATGGCACATCATATCTCCTCCGTGTCCAACCACCGAAGTGGATAGACGCGAATCACTATGTTCCTAAAACTAGTTTAACTATACTGCAAAAAAATCACGGGATCACGTGAACACTCTGGTAGAACAGATTCTGTAAAATCGGCAACTACGAAATATAAATCACTAGGGACCACCTATTAGTTATTTGTTTTTCACTCTCTTTTCCTCCATTTTATTTTCAAATCGAAGTATTGGGTTTTTATGAAAATATGCTCTAGATACAATAGTAAATGTGTTAATATTCATAAATCTGTTTCATGATCAAAGTTTATATTCTCTGCTATAATTATGCTAGTCTTGGATAGTGATTATTGAGAGAAACCCCCTAATAGATGTGTGGAATATAAACACCATTGATACACCCGGTTATGCCTGTATGACTAGGTCATGTATTCAGATATATATTCCAATAGTAATGGTTTCCTGACTACATGGCAAGGAACAAGGTGTTGTGAGGTTGTCAATAATATATGGGATATGATTTGTTTGGGAAAACAACAATGATGGATAAGACCCAATTAGCATACCATGGAAACACATCATCAATATTGTTATTGGTAGTTTTAGTATTACTGTTACTATAATCATTTTGACAGTAAGACACATATAGGAATGGGTACGATATGGACGTGATGGAGACGTCCAAACGTTACACCTTAACATGGTAAAATTATAAAGTTGGTATGTCGTTCTTACCGAATAGTATGCCATTTTCCTAAATGGTGTAGTCACGGAAATTGCTACTCTTGACGATGGAGAGATTCACTCAGGGTCCTCTCAATTATTACGGTATTCCTTCTCGTCTGCACAGACATTTGATATGGTGATTATCGTAAAGAAACACCAGGATATGAAATGAGTAAAGAAGTACATGCTGGGTAACGAGGAATGTTTTACCCCGGGAATCGTAAAGTATCAAGAAGCGGTGCGATAAGTGAATGTTAGCAATACCTGTGGGTCTCATGATAAAATCTTCGTGATAAAAAGCCTAGTGTCGGCTTTAAAAATTTGAAAAAAAAATATTTAAAAGTTTCAAAACAATCTGAAAAAAATTCCGGATGTAGCCAAGGGTATGCTCTACAAACCTACAAAATTTTAGTACCAAATACTTTGTATTGTGAACTGCACAAAAAATGTGTGGATCTGAGTATGCCTATTTAAAATCTATAGATTTATCATATTTTATCCTTTTTGTGTAGCCCATGATATTTTGTATTTGAAATTGAAAATCAGCATGTTTGTGGGATACACTATTGGCTACATCCAGATTTATTTTCAGATTTTCCTAAAACCTTTAAATATATTTTTAGAATTTCTAAAAATGGCAGGAGCACTAGTGTTTAGAGCACAAAGCACTTTCTGTTCCGTACTTTTTTTTACAGAGAAAAAAACTATGTGATATTCCACGCGTGCCCTATTATTGTGTTCTCTCTGTGTGTGTGCTTTGCGTGAGAATGGTGTGTCATCAGAGTAATTTTGTTCAGTATTGTCTTCTGAATCAACTAACCAGCCATCATAATCTTTTCTATTAAGTTATCTTTTTGTGAGCCAATTTGGTCTCACGATAAAAATCTCGGAAGAAACATGACCCGACCCAAGTTATGTCGGAGGTTCAGTGAAATCCTTGGCGCTGATCGCGGAACAGTTCCGAGATTGAAGTTGGAACCGACATAAGCGTTATGTCAGTTGAACATTGTGGAGTGATTATTTAAGATGCTACGGCCCATCATCCGGGTCTGCTGGACCATACCAGCTTTGGGGACTGATGTCGAGGGGCTACCCCCGGGTAGGGTCATGACTGGGGTAAAATGGTGTCAAACCTGACCGACATAAATGACCTACCGACATATGGTTACCGACATAGCGTATGTCGGTATATGGAGCTTTGTGTATTATCTTGCAGGTGAGTATTCTCCCGGGTTACCCGAGTTACACTTGGAGAAACCGAATTACTAGAAGAACTTGTTATCCCGGACCAAGGTCAATGGAGCAGGTGTAAGGTCCCCCAGAACCACTGTTCAATGACACCTCCGATATGCATACATTCACGATCCCAGATCACACCAGTCGTGAACAACATATCAAGTTGGCATTCAGATACATTATCCAATACACGATTACAGAAAAGACTTACAAAGAGACATGGACACATGACCAAGTCTAATACGACTGCCACGTTGGGAAAACACACGACACACATAGCGAAGACTAAAACACACAAACGTCGTAGAGCCCAAGTCATGCCTTAACCTACAGGCTGATGACCGGGAGACGATCCTAGTTCGCAAGGCCATCAGGGCAGTACTCCTCCTCGTAGACCTCCTACTGAGGCTCCTTTTCGAAGTCTGGCAAGTAAATACCAGGGACGAAACCGATACGAGTACGTTTGAATGTACTCAGCAAGACACCTATCATGTAGCTTACCAAATGCAAGTATGCTTATATAGTGGAGTAGGTAGGCTATACATAGGGTTCAATATCCATGATATATGAAAGATGTATCATAGTTGATTTTGAAAATCTCGGTATCTTTGTTAAGGAAGATACTTCAAAAGAAAATAATATAGTTTTCTTTATCTTGTTGATATTGCATATCCAAGAGGTTTTATAAAACTTGTTTTATAAAATAAATTTCTCTTTGTAAAACAACTTCCGGATTTTTTTCGTACGTACCTCAGTGGTACCAAGTTACTCTTTTTCAACACTTAACAATTCCAACTCCTTTTTGAAAACCCATTTTCGAAAACATTGACACAATGCTAGCTACATGGCCATTCAACTGGCCATATCCGAGGACGCGGCTATTTAGAATAGTTTGACTCTGTAGAGGTGTACACATGCCACAAGATCCAGTACATCTGCCGTGAACAACCACGGACTGTGACAACAGTATGTGAACATCAGATAACTGATACTAACCATCCACTATGTTCAAGCTAGAATATGCATATCTCTTCAGCTGGATGTAATCTCCTCCGGCAACTTGTCTAACAGCGTTGCGTCAAGAGACCCAACTGTTACAACCGGAGGAGAAATTAATCCCACACTTTTTATGTCCCGTATACCCCTCCTAGCGACAATCGGTTCGAGGGCACGATGACCCTTATAGCAAATTGAGATAGAACACACACTAACAAAAACAATCTTAAAATTAAGACCCGTGTCCATGTTGGGGTAGAGTGGCAGTACGATAAAGTTTGTCCAACGAAGACTAGGTTATGTGTCATTTTTGTAAAACACTTTTTCCCCAAAAATGACCACTTCAACAATCCAACGGGTTTTCCATAAAGCCTTTGTTTCTCAAAAACCATATTTTTATGGTGTCCACTTAGGGACTTATACTTTTTGTGGTAATAAATACCATATGGTGGCTATGGGCTTGGTAACACCAAGTATCAACTACTGGCATAGTGATATTTATACAATATTAATAGTAGTAGTATCCACTCAAAAATAGTTTTTGATAATCAAAGTTTTGTAAAACTTTTCAGAAGTAAAACATGCATGATAGATAATGATAAGTGTAGTAGCAAGCATCCAGATGGCTTGCCTTAAAACTCTTAGTGTCCATGGCCTTGAAGTAGCTTGAACTTGACACACAGCTCTACAACTCCTCCTTCTTCTTCGTTTTCTAACGCCGTAAAAGAAATAAAGACACACACTCAGAACCAAAGAAGGCAATCAATAGTACGAAGCAATACATACAACAAGCAAACTTATACTAGCGCAATCTCTCAAAAGTTATCAAGAAAACTACCTCACAAACTCTCAGGGTATAAAACTATCGCCAGCAAAACATATGGTTGAGATACCATATTCCACATCCTAAATATCATAGATGGAGTGGGTGTGCCACTCTCATACCAAGACATTTAAGAAGCTAAAAATACCTTTTGGTCACAAAAGTGAGACTACTAAAGTAATAACAATTAATCAAACCAATACCCATGGAAGTGGGTATTAACAACAACACAAGAACATCACCAAACAAGTTTACCACTAACCTAAAACATAGATAAAAAAGATACTAATAAACACAACAATAACACTAGTACAAATATCATGCTAAAGATATCAATCAGGCAATTCCAATCAGCAAAGCAAACAACAGATGATCAAGCTAATTACTTGCTATATCCATAGCTACACAAAGACTAAGGAATCGATCAATCCTAAATACAATCAAACAAACCAGTGGCTCAATAAAATGTAACAAGTCATAAGAAACACTCTAAAACACAATCATCATAAGAGATCATAAAACTATAAAATAGCATAATAACAGGAGTTCACTAATAGCGTACTAATAAGAAAGATTGCTACACAATCATGATATAAGAACTAAAGTACTCCACAACCTATAGCCTCTAGAAACTCAAGAAGTCAAGTCATAATAACGGAAGTGAAAACATGCTAACAAGCTAGGATAAACATACTACCATAAAAATAGAAAGACAACATAATAGAACAACTCATAATATCTAGTGGTGACACTAGTGCACTACTAGAGAAGCAAACAACACTACAATAATGCATAATCCTAAACAAGCAACACATGAATATAAATACCTACTAATAGCACCAACACATTAGACATGCTAGTAAGAAAATATACTAAAATAATTTTATGAAAACATCTACTTAGCAAGAATAAACCAAGTCTAATAATACATGCTTTTCTAACAATCAAATAACAAGTAATAAGGTGACATGCTATACAACCAGTAGCTATGCACCTAATACAAGAACAATAAAATACTTTCTAAAACTAAAACACTTAAGGAATTTCTACCCACACATAATTTACGAACACTAGGAAAAATATTCCTATTTGTAAACTATACTCAAAAATAATCAAAACAAATGGTTAGACATTTCTTAACATGATATTCCCAAGGTAACATTATGTCAACAAATGCACCAAAACTAAACATTATAGGAGTCACAAATTTTTACTAAACACTTCAATCAAACATGTAAAACAAACATCCATTTTCCTTGGTGGAAAATACTAAACACACATATGAAAAAAAATATAAGCTACTATCCAACAAGTGTATGGTAGAGGATTTGTATCCCTAACCAAAATGCAATGGGACCAGTGGGTTATGGGCACACTAATACCAAGGCATTAAGAGGTCACAAATTATATGGTCTCCCTTGACAAAATTAATCTAACAAACAATTACCACATCACTACCCATACTAATGAAAAACAACTTAGTGAAAACAAACAAACAATTGTTACACATGCTTTGCTATAAAATAAAGTGCAAGCTAACATATATGATAACATCACAATATGATTACCAAAATGGTACTGGACTCAACATAATCATATCAAAAACCTAGGTAACGAACATACAAAGCTAGCTCACAAAATCTATTCAATAATAAAACTAGAAAATAACAAAATGCTAGTTATATTTCTATTTGGTTTCCAAACATGCACACACTTCCTAATGCATTGTTAATGAAATAAAAAAAACCTACTAACAAGGAGCAACACATTTATACAGGCTAGGAAACAAGTTTCAAATAATCAAACATTTAATCAAAAACATAAACACAAGTTTAAAATAAAACATAAAAGGTGTTGTTACTAGAAATGCACACCAAAAATGGTAACTCTCCTTGATGTGAGGTCAAGTGATACTGATAGATCTACTCGCTAGCTACTCAAAACAATTTGGTTTGACCAAAATGGATACATAAAAAAAAGCTATGTTCCAAATGGTCCCACGGACAGTCCGTGCCATTTTAATTATCAAAGCAAAAATGAACAAGCAAACACAGATCTACCACTTGGAGATGTTCAGGAAAAAGGTAAACTACAAGCTCATTTTTTTTGTAGAATTTAATTTTGACCAATCCTATTTTTAACAAGCCTAAAGCAGACACCAAGTTTCTGTAAAAAATACTAAAAGGAAAATCAAAACAGAGCAGCGCGGGCTAGGCTAACAGCGTGCGGCCCAACTAGGGGCTAAAATGGCCCAACGCACGCGCGCGGGCGGGGGAAACCGGCCGATTCAATGGGAGCCGTTGATCCGTGGATCAACGCTCCCGGCGTTTTCTTTTTCCTCATCCCCTCCTCTCTCTCTCTCTCTCTCTCTCTCTCTCTCTCTCTCTCTCATCCGAGCTACGGGCAAAACAGGGACGACGAGATCCTCACCGTGGGGTCGCGAGGGAAGAAGGTGTCGGCTCGGGGATGAAGCTGGCACATGGGGCGGTCACGGGACGTGGAGCTTGGGGGCGGTGGTGGTTCCTAGCGATGGCGTACGGCCGTGCGTCCGCGGCGGCGATCTCGACGGCTGGAGGTTTCCTGCAAGCGAATGAACACGAGGGGGTATCAGCGGGGTGTGAGCGGCTACTGGGGGCTCAACGGTGATTATCACGAGCGACGGGAGGGCATGGGAGGGCTGCTCCACCTCGGTTTCGAGCATGGTGGACGACGGCGAGTTTTAGCTCGTGGAGCTCGCGGGAGATCACGGGCTTGGTCGAGTCTGCTAGAGGTTAGAGGGTGGTGATGTGGGAGTGTAGTGGCGCAAGGGTTCTGAGTGAGGAGACTTTAATCCTCGCCATCGAGTAGGAAGGCTAGGGAGTGCTCTCTGGGCTGTCAGAAAATGGCATGGGGGCCCTCTAGGGCGTGTCCGCGGTGCTCCTAGTCGTGGGGTAGTGTAAGGGAGTTAGGAGGGGTCGGGGGCAAGCTCATGGTGGCGTTTGAGGGGTGGAGAAGGAACGGTATGGCCACAGTGGCCAGTGCACTGTGTGCCATGCCATGCCATCCTCTTCTCTGCCACCTCTTTTCCTCTCTCGAAATTGCCCTTCTCCAAACTTTTTAGAAGCAAACAAAAGGATCCAAAGTGAAGTCAATCATTAGTGAACACAAATGGCAAGGTTTCATTTCAAAACTTGAACCAAACGCAATTGAAATCATCTGTCAAAGTTTGCTAAAACCATGTTTCTGAAAATTCAAAAAATTCAGTTAGGACTTAGCCGAATTTTTCTAAGTGTTGAAAACAGTTAAAAACATCAAAAAGTCCAGCTTGTTTTCAAGGGTCAAATGAAATCCAATTTGTGTATTCAAAGTTGGAGATTGTTGAAAATGTTTTAAAATTTCAGAAACATATTTGAAAAAAAATGGAATAATGGAAGGCTATGAAAACAAAGTGGAAAAGGGGGTACTTTCTGTTTTTCTCTGTTTTCCAAAAATGCCTTTTTCTGTCTTATTTTTCTTCCAAAAAAATAACACGCAAAAGAATATTTTTCTTATTCCAACATCCAAACCAAGCTTATGGATTTGCAGTCCATATATCAAGGAACCAATTAAGGTCAAGAAAACACAAAATGGAATATTATAGCCTAGTGAAAACAAGTGTGGAAAACAGGTACTTGGCTATATTTTCAGGGAATAGTTTCTATAGAAAACTTAGAAGAAAACTTACATAAATCATTTTGAAATTTTGTTTTCTTGGATCCAATAAAGCTAAAAGTTTATTTCAATATATAAGACAGCATGATCCAAGTCTTGGAATAAAAATCACTCAAGTCACATTAGGGAAAACATCAGGAAAATAATAGAAGTGTTTTCAGGAAAAAGTTTGTATATTGGTTTTTCAAATGAAACAAAACTTGCATTGCATATATGACTATTGTCATACACACATGTTGGTTCAAACACTCATGTTGTTAGAAAAAAATTGTTGGCCCTCAATTTTGTCTCGTTGAACTACAGTACAAGAATCCAAAAACTCGGTGTGACATACCTTCCCCCCTTAAAAGAATCTCCTCCCGAGATTTGCAGGCAAGCAAAAAGAGGGTATGTCCAAAACAACAATGTTAGAACATTAGTCTACAAAAACATGTGCTGGTGGCTGGTAACATTAAACACAGGTGCTTCCCCCCTTTGATTAATCTTATCAAAATCCACCGGCAGGTTAGTTTTCCAAAGGTTCTGGGTGTCGTGTTCTAAACCTCGAACTTATCATTCCTCAAAACCATAATGGTTTATCCAGGGGTTATCCTTTAGTCATAGATCTACTATTTTCCAATCCATATCTCTGGTAGTTTTGCCACTATCAACTAGTTACTAGAATCATCACTGGGATATCAAGCTAAGATCATCATTCCACGATCATATCCTTCGGGCACAAATTCTCTCTCGGTGATACAAATCAATCTATCAGATATCCACCAAACTCTCTTAACATGAGCTTTCCATTCCTCCTTCCCTAAAATCTAGGAAACTCACTATCTTTCTCTTAATCTAATCCACTCCTAGAAAAGCAAGTATCATATCATTTATCTCACCCAAAAGTCATTTTCTCCACGATCATATTGCTAAAGCTAAATCAACAAATCCAACAATCATATATATACTCTGTACTACTTATAGAAATCTTTTCAAACTCTCTATAATCCTATCTCATCAACAAAGCTAAACTATTTCTCTAAACCATCTCAACAGAGCGTGACAAGCTCCAAAATTATATCACCAAGAACAATTATCTACTATCTCCAAGCCATATTGATTTTTCCTAGAATCCAAAAATCATTCTTTTATAACCACCAATTTCTTCCTATATCGAATCCAACATAATCTTTCTACTACAATCGATATATCTACTAAAACCCAGTGTAAGAATCACTTATGCAAACCATTATCCTCTTCACTCCAATACCACAATTTCTTCTCAATATTCTATTCACAGTCAAATTCAATCCTCATCATTAAACAAATGCTTCCTAAAATTACAATAGTTTCCACCAATATTTCTAAACCTCCAATCATTTCTTCTATGCTACTATCTTAGTTCCGGATAACTTCCAAAGTTTTGGGGTCCACAACTTGGTAGCCCCAGAGTATATATACTATAATTCAACTCAAACAATTCTCATATTCTCCTCAAACTTTCGCTCCTAAGCTAAACCTCAAATGAATCTCCATAAGCTTAATATTCTAAAATATGGTTCCTCCAAAATAGATACACGAGAGATCTTATTGTCTAGCAAAATCATAGCTCACAAATCCAGTATTCCCTTCAACTTCCTCTTTTTGTCAAAACAACTATAAAACATCCTACGACACCTTTCTCCTTGGTTTCGAAAAGTAGATGTTGGTGATTTTAAAACTGAGTTAAGTGTTAAGTTAGGGTTAGATATAGTACGTTAGTGTCGTTAGTTTTAAAGATACCTTTTTACTAGTCTGACGAGACACTACTAGTGTTCCATTACGTCGGCTTTCTCAGGGTACGAAGTCAAACAAAAACTAAGGTGGTCACGGATCTATTTTGAAAACGTACCAGCAACTATGGCATGGGTATCAGGTGCTTCCTCAATGTCTTCTTGGTCTCGAGGTTCACTCATCAAACTCTTTCGCTTCTTCTTGGTTGGACCCTAGGTCTCTTGGGTTTCACCAGGACAAGCTAGATCATAATTCATCTTGGAACAATCACGAGCGTAATGTATGTCCTTTCCACAGATAAAGCAACCTGTGGTTTTAGGCCTGACATTCACACGCTTCCTTGGAGGCTGTGGCATTGCAGGAAAAGCACTACGAATCACATATGAACTAGGTTCTCCTGGTTTCACCATCTTCCTTTTGCGACTCTCTCCAGAAAGTTGGCGCCGTTGTTCTCTCAGAAGGGCAGCATTATTCTTAGCATTTGCAATGCCAAGCTGAGTTAGGTTCTGCAGGGTAACACGGTTGGCTTTGCGCTCTGCACGAGCGGCTTCACGGTCTTCCGTTATCAGAGCAAACAGTTGGGCAAATGTCGGCTCCGGTGGTGGAGGCAAATCGCTGGCCATGTTGCGGAAAAAGGATGGCGTAAGACGAGAGCAGAATAAATGGTGGTTTTGTTTTGAAAACTGGTGAAACATACCGGCTCATAACAGATATGTGAATGGTAGATAACACAACAGCAAACAAGCATCTAAGGAGCAAACCACAATCACAAACAAAGACTAACACACACATGAGACATAGTCTCAACAAGCATAACACAAACTTAGGTTTCACAAAGCAAAAGCATAGGTCTTACAATACATCTGGAGCACACAAGGTCTTAACAGAGTTCACACAACACAAACAAACAAGCGTCTGGGGGTAGGAACAATACAACTCCTAACATCCTGCGGCAATCCTAAGTGCTCGAGGATGCGCGTAGCTGTTCCTCCAACTCTTCAACTCTAGCCTGGCTGGTTGCAAGCTGGAATTGAAGGCTTCTCATTTGTGCACGAAGGTGGGAGTTAACATACTTCATGGTCTTCCTTTGTGCTCCGAGACGGTGCCCAGTAGCAGAGGAAACTCTCAGGTCTTTCTCTATATGGAATATCTCTCTTCCCCGGGTGTCGAACTCTCCTCTGAGTCTATCAAGGGCAAACTAAGTGTTGTGCAGCTGTCCTTCCATGTGCTGGAAATGACGAGCAAAGACAAAGTCTTCAGTGACATCTATGGGTTGGTTAAGTGATCTCCGGGGTCGACGGTGCTAGCAAGGGAGTACGAATTGTACAGACCACCAACCAGGACAATTCTCGTCCGTCATGGTGAATCTGAGCTCCCTTCAACTCAGGTACTGGGCAACCGATAAGACGAGTCATCTTGATCAAATCCTCCTCAAAACGGTGGTAGCAAGGTGCATGCGATCCCAGCCGTAAGGATTCGGTGAAGACAACTGCCATCTACACCAATGGTTAGGTGTAGTTTAACTTAGGTAACAGTGCGAAAAAGTTTAAGATGGTCAAAGGTAACTTAGTATAAGTAGGTTTTTTCAAAAACACAGAGGGGATGGAATATATAGAATATTTTGGTACATAGTCCTCTTAATAACTTAGTTTTATAAAATACCTTTTTAGAGTACTGGCTAACGTCCATGCTTACTAAGGTCTCCTAAGGTCAGGATAGCTCTGATACCAACTCTGTAAGTTCCCCTAGAACCAATGTTCAAGGACACCTCCGATATGCATACAGTCACGATCCCAGATCACACTAGTCGTAAACAACATATCAAGTTGCCATTCAGATACATTATCCATTACACGATTACAGAAAAGACTTACAAAGAGACATGGTCACATGACCAAGTCTAACACAACTGCCACGCAAGAAAAACACACAACGCACACACAGCGGAAGATTAAAACACACAAACGTCGTAGAGCCCAAGTCACGCCTTAACCTACAGGTTGCTGACCGGGAGACGATCCTAGTTCGCAAGGCCACCAGTGCAGTACTCCTCCTCGTAGACCTCCTCTTGAGGCTACTTCTCGAAGTCTGACAAGTAAATACCAGGGATGAAACCAATATGAGTACGTTCGAATGTACTCAGCAAGACACCCATCATGTAGCTTACCAAATGCAAGTATGCTTATATATTGAAATAGGTAGGCTATACATAGGGTTCAATATCCATGATATATGAAAGATGCATCATAGTTGATTTTGAAAATCTCTCTATCTTTGTTGAAGAAGATACTTCAAAAGAAAATAATATAGTTTTCTTTCTCTTGTAGATATTGCATATCCAAGAGGTTTTATAAAAAAAAATTATAAAAGAAAATTTTCTTTGTAAAACAACTTCCGGCTTTTCTTCATCCGTACCTTAGTGGTAATCAAGTTCCTATTTTTCAGCACTTCACAAGTCCAACTCCTTTTTTGAAAACATTTACACAATGCTAGCTACATGGCCATTCAACTGTCCATATCCGAGGACGCGGCTATTTAGAATAGTTTGACTCCGCAGAGGTGTACACATGCCACAAGATCCAGTACATCTGCCCTGAACAACCACGGACTGTAACAACAGTATGTGAACATCAGATGACTGATCCTAACCATCCACTATGTTCAAGTTAGAATATGCCTATCTCTTCAGCTGGGTGTAATCTCCTCTGGCAACCTGTCTAACAGCGTTCCGGCAGGAGACCCAACTGTTACAACCGGAGGAGAAATTAATCCCATACTTTTTATGTCCCGTATATCCCTCCTGGCGACAATCGGTTCGAGGGCACGATGACCCTTATAACAAATTGAGATAGAACACACACTAACAAAAACAAGCGTCAAATTAAGCCCCGTGTCCATGTTGGGGTAGAGTGGCAGTACGGTAAATATTTTCCGGCGAAGACTAGGTTATGTGTCATTTTTATAAAACACATTTTTCCCAAAAATGACCACTTCAACAATCCACCGGGTTTTCCATAAAGCCTTTGTTTTGCAAGAACCAAATTTTTAGGCTGTCCACTTAGGGACTTATAATTTTGGTGGTAATAAATACCATATGGTGGCTATGGGCTTGGTAACACCAAGTATCAACTACTGGCATAGTGATATTTATACAATATTAATAGTAGTAGTATCCACTCAAAAATAGTTTTTGATAATCAAAGTTTTGTAAAACTTTTTAGAAGTAAAACATGCATGATAGATAATGATAAGTGTGGTAGCAAGCATCAGGATGGCTTGCCTTAAAACTCTTAGTGTCCATGGCCTTGAAGTAGATTGAACTTGACACACGGCTCTACAAATCCTTCTTGTTCTTCTTCTTGTTGTTGTTCTTCTGGTCTTGTTTTTTGTGTTCTTTGTCAATTCGTGAAGATCGGGCCAACCAATAGGCCTAGCCTACATTAGTTTTGAAGCAATGACATTGTTTACATATCTTCTTAGGGTGCTATTTTTGAAGTCTCATATTATTTAGAATATGTCACACACATAGTCAAGACAGATACGAACATTTTATATTTTGTTAGAACTTTTATTTTCTATAGGTGCTCCAAATATTGAAACTTTTGGTGATTCGTTGTGAGTAGTGCATCATGTGTCCAAGGTTTACCCATATATAATCGAATCGCCTATTGTTTATATTCATACATGTCAAGTTGTAATTTTGATTTTTAAATGCTTTACTATTTCTCATATATCTAGGCATGAATATTGAAGATTAGATGAGTTGGCGCACAAATATCCGGCTACCGTATAAATTATGATGTACCGCATATTCCCCTTGAGCCGATGCTTTATCTCGCCATGAAGTTAGGGCCAAATCGGAGCCAGCCTCTTCTGCCACTAAGGAAAATTCTAATGCAGGTGAAGACCAGAAGAAGTTCATTGTCGATAATATGCCAAATCTTGACAAGAGGGCACGACTGTTCGGCTAGTTGCTTTCAAATACACATTAATGAGTGATGACATGTATTGTTGAATGATTGTTGGTATTCTTCTGGAACGCTTGAATGAATGAGCTAATGGCTGCATCAAGAAATTTGTGATATCCATAAATCAACAAGGTGATGTGTTAGCTCCGAATAATAATTATTTAAAAAATTATATCCAATTAGAAAAAAGGCCCCTACATACAATGGTTAATATACATATATCGTCCTAAGCAATATTAGCCGATAAGATATTATCGTCCTAAGAACATACAGCATATGGAGTGTTGAGATCGTGCTTAGAAAAACTTGGTGCATGTTATTTTTTGGCACACAAAGTTTACAAAAAATAGAGCTGCCATGTGTTGACGACGAATTTAGGTTTACAAGAAGATATGTTCAAAATAATTTTGATAAGCAACTTTGATTTTTGGGTTTTCTACATTCGACGTCATATGTGGCTCTTAAAGACAAATGATAGATAAAACAGAGACTCGCTAGTACTTGCACTAGTCAAGTTCAGAATTTTGACCAAATCAGGACGATACATAGCCTAACTAGTATATGTACTAGAAAGTAGGTTCAGAATTTCGGCTAAATTATGACGAAAGAAATCACAACTAGTACATGTACTTGTTAGGTTTGGAATTTAGCCAAACTAGGACCCGAGAGAGACTAACTAGTACATGTACTAGTTGCATCCTGTGAAGCCACGATAAAGATTGGCTCCCCGTTGTTTACTAGACCGGAATAGAAGGCCTCATATGTAAAAATGTATATAATGGAAGCTCTTAGTCTATTCACGATAAACCCATTGTTTTTACATGATTTTGATTTGAGACCGTTTACTGTCTTGACAAATATGGACGAGTCGAATATAATAGACTTGGGACGGTTATTCGCCTTTTCGAGACGAACAACTATGTATTTTATGTAGATTTAATCTAAGGTCGTTTACTATCTCCAAAAGGATCCGAAAAGTTGCAACTAGCATCTGAACCGATTTTTTTTGTAAAATTCGGATCAAGCATCCGAGTTGAACTCAAACTAGGGTTTTAGGAATGAATCTAAAACTTTTCCTTTACACTCTTATATATATGAGGGGTAACTCACGATTGATCCAAGACCTAGCGAACAAACAAATCTACTACTTTTTTGTGTTCATATATCTCCTATCTTTTATCTTTGTTCTCGTTTCTTCTCGTTTCTTAAAATTGGAGGGTTGCGATCCATGAGGCTCTAGAGACGGTCAGGTCGACCTAGGGTAGCTCATAGCAACCGAGAGCCCAACTGTCTCTCCTGAACGAGCAGGGTTTTAGATCTAAAAAACATTTGTCGGACTATATTGTGTATCGCGCTTCCAGCAAGTCTCCCTCGCCGCGTTCTGCCATGCATTGCGCGAGAATTTTTCATGCGGGAACAAAATGATTTGCTTTTTTGAAAATATTTACTTTAGCAAATAGCATGTGAGCCATTTTAAACTTCTGGCCAATGGATGGGACGACCGTGAGAAATGACTAGCGGCGTCAACGCGACGTGCAGCCGAGGAGTAGGTCCGTAAGTGGGCAAACTACCTACATTTAAGTGAACATAGTTGAATGCCCGTGCGTTGCTACGGGCCATCGTGTTTACATTATACATTATTTATTTATATGTGATAGTATTGCCATAGTAAGCTAATCTAGAAGTTTTGCACTTCGGCAGTGATTGCTCATGTATTGTGGCCAAGCAACCAACATCTATATTATATTGTGCTTGTCATGTATCGGCTCATCGGACTTGCTCATAGCAGGAAACTATAGAAGCGGAATAAAAAATAGAGGATTATTATGTGAACAATTGGGATTTCAGCAGAAAAAAAAAGACTTGAATGGTTAGAAAATTTAAGGTGCGGTAGAGAGTACACCAAGAGGAGAAAAGGACTCTAAGAGTTGGACCCTAAACTCCAACCCAATGTCTTTCCAAGATAAAATTAAATAAAGGTTATTTTTAAATGAGGTCATTGCCCTTGTTCGATCATGTCTTCATCGCCGGCCACCACCATCATGCCGCCGCCCCAACCGACGGCGCCGCTGGCCTACACTGCGGCCACCGCTACCATGGCGGCGTCCTTCCCCGCGCCGGCCACCGTCGTCTACACCCCTGAGCAGATCGCCGGAGCAATTCGCGATCTCACCACCGCCGTCCAAGAGATCTGCCTCTTCCTGGCCGGTCCCTACGGATCGCCGCCGCCCGCGCCATCAGTCGCCGCCTATGGGCCGGCGCGGCTGTCGTGGCAGTCGCCGCACCAGGCAGCCTTCGCCGCGATTGCCGAGCCGCGGCAGCCGACGATGCTGCTGTCGTCACCGCCACTCGACGCCAGGCTGCTGTCGTCGCCGCCACTCGACGCCAGGCTGCTGCAGCCCCCGCTGCCGTTGTCCGTCTTTGGGCCGATCTATACGGCGGCCTGGACGCCGCCGCACATCCAGTCGCCACCGGCGCCACCCCAACAGTACGGCGGGCCCTCCCGCTTCGACGGTCCCGACGGTGCGTCATCACCGTCGCCGACCCCCGCATGGCCGCCGCCGCCGCCCTCGGCCGCGACCACGGCGCCGGTCATCACGTTCTAGCATGGGATGTCCTACGACGGGACTGCGACGACCTCGTTCCCAGCAACGCCACAGCCGTCCCATGCCAATCCCATCCAACCGATCAAGTTCCAGCCATCGCCGTCACCGCGTCCGGCTTGGATCGCTACCGACCACGTGTCGGCGGCGGTGAGGCTGCAGGCTGCTGCACGCGGCCTCCTAGCACGTCGGCATGTGCGGGAGATACGTGATTTGCAGCTGCAGCTCCTCCAAGTTGCGCTTCGCGGTGCAACGGACCTCGATCTCGTCCGCTGCGTGGGGGATATTGGGCATGCGGTTTCCCCCACGGTCGGCGGGCATGCTGTTTTTCCCACGAGCGCGACCTCCAAGTCTGCGACATCGACGGTTAGCCGGCGGGGAGAAGACATGGTGTCACCGACAGGAGCGCAGTGCGTAGCACCACTACATTCCGCCGCCGGCCGCCGCGAGGGCTCCCTTGGTCCCGATGGCGTCCTTGGGATCCAGGGGGCTCCAAACGCAAAAGTTGCGTGCGCGGAGGATTCTCTTATCGTTCGGAGTCAGAAATAAAGAGTCGGAGTCTCATTCGGGTTAGCTTATTTCAGCTCAATACAATAGGCCGAGATGTAAAAGGCTTGTTTTTTTTATGCGTTAGGTTTGTGTGGGGTCGAATCGTCGTTAGGTTGCAGCTCGAGGACGAGCTGCATGTCCAGGTGGGGTGTAGTGTTAGAGTACGTGATGGGCCTGGGCCCATTAGTCTTAGGGTTTGCTTAGGGGTCAAGTAAGCCGTGCTTGGGAGTCAAGTAAACCTCTCTATATATAGAGAGGAGATGTATCAATCTAATCAAGCAAGAATTAAGAAGGAAAACCCTTCCCCTCTTGCCCGGCCGTGGGAAAGGATCCCCACGGCCGGCTCTCTGCGCCCTCGCAGCTCTCTCTCTCCCGCTCAAACCCTAGCATCCATAACAAGAACACAGTATGATATCTATCCGTCTAGAAAAGGAAGTACAACGTGAGAATATCTGGAGAACGAAAAAACGATTTATGGCCAGAGTGGGGCATCAATCCTTTGTAAGGGACGGAAAAAAATCAACTTCTAATCCTTCTGGAAAGTGTATTTTCCAGCTGTTTATCTGATAGAAAAGCAAAGAACAACAAAGAACGGTTAAAACCCTTGGCTATTTCCAAAATTCCAAAACAGATAGTACATGTTTTTATAAAATATAAGTACTTGGTCTGATATTCTTGAAAACTTTTGTCATTCCTCTGCTTACCAATATTCCAGCATCCCGTAATCACTATGTCCAAAGCAATATCTTTCGGCAGGTTAAACTGGATCAAATCACATTCATCCATCACCAAAAACCCAAAACAAATAAGTACATTTTTTTATAACATATATAAATAACTTGTCTTTCTCTCTGGGAAACAACCTATCACATGGTAAAATTTCCCTAGAGAGATTTTTGTTATAAAGAAAAATCATAGCTTTTTAAAAGAAAAAAAGGGCAAGCCTTAATCCACTCCTGGAAGTATTCTAATTACTTTCCTTCACACAGATAGATGATATGATGGTCGAGCACAGGCTTGACTTTTTTCTACTTGTGCTATTCACAGACTTAGGAATTCGTTTGAATAGTTGTGTCATGTGTGACAGTATAATCTGAAAAGAAAATTGCACTTAAATGAAAATCAAATTCAAGCCGAGAATCCTCCTGCTGCTTACATTTGCAGTACTTTTTTAAGGAACAAAATACGGTCTGCATGCCTTCAAGAAGTTACGGTCTTAACGCATAGCCTCAATACTTAATATGGTACATTATGCGGTGCTTTCTTCGATCAACATTCATTCTCAGCAGCAGAAAATCTCTCGCCGAAGAGTTATGCATCAGGAAAAGTAAGTTGATTTGCAGGGACAAATAATATGCAAAAATGTAAGACCAGTATTCATACATAGAGCATTCTGGCCGTCGGCCGATCTAAAAAAGTCTAACACTTGAAACAATGTGATTACTCAGGCACATACTGTAGTCTACTTACCACGGATAGAAGAGGGTTGAATTCGGAATAGTCATGACCTAAAATATTTAACAGGTCTAAGTCACCATCGCTGCCAGGCATTGAAACTGAACCATGCTTCAGCCAAAGGTATGCCAGGCCAGCAAGTATCCCACCAATATTGCCAATCAATTGTGCCTCCGGATTGAAAGCCTGGACGACCTGCAGCTCATTCATGGATTAACTATTTCGGCTGATAGCATATTTTATTGCTCAGCCGCAGCCCAGAACGAAGTATAATTATGGCTATTCTTTTCACATAACAATAGCTACAGCTAAGTAAATCAAATTGACAAAATACCATCAGTTCAGCGACATATATGGGTATAGTGGTACCTATTTAGCTGCTCGTCGAATCGCTGCACAAGCCTCACCAAGCACAAGTGTTAAGTGCAAGCTAGTGGCTTAACTCTTGAATATACATGTTCAGTCACGGCTTTCAGCTGGTCATACCTTTGAACGTACTAACATGTATTTGAATCTCTCAATGATACCACTGAAATATCACCATGCATGAAATCTGCACATGACGGAGTACAATGGACTGAACGAAAAATATATTCAACCTGTCCCAATATGTATATAGTGTGCTTTAGAATTGAGATATTCAAAAAAAAAAAAGGCCAGGCAAACAATCTTGTTTTTCTTATCTTAAGAGAATAGGCCATAAGGCCAATATTTGAAGTCAGCCCGAGCTGGAGTGATCCGCTTCCTTTTTCTGATATATCGAAAGCAACATGTTTCAACCCGACATGAATGGAAACTAACAAGCACTCTAAACAACATCTAAAAAACATGAGATAGATGAACTTACCAGACTGGAGATAAATTGCTCTTGCAACATAATACATTTATCTCTGGAGGCACATGATGTCTCCAGTTAACAAGAATCGAGCCAATGCGTGCACAAGTGAATCGGCCATAATACATTTATCTCATGAGGCACATGATGTCTCCAGGTCAATCGATAGGATGTTGCCTTATCTTCTGAATTTACCATGCATCCTCGCTTGACGGCGGCATGCGGCGCGTCCCTGACCCCCGCTCCGAGAGTGCGGCAATCTGAGCTTCACATATCGCGAACAAAAATGGTTCCATCAGACCCTAGTACTTCACTGGATCAACCAAAATCCATCAAAAGGAACCAAAATCCACAGGTTCACTTTTGATTCAACAGAAACTTGATAAAAAAAAGTCACGAAAAAATGGAAGATCAAGTGGGGAGGTTGGCTCCGGGTCTCCATGCTAAGATTTTGGCCACCTATGCCCAAAAACCAGGCCTCGAGCCGCGCATGGCCTCCTCCATGCTTGCTACTGAACGATGACAATGAGGCCTTGCCGATCTGCCATGTCAGAGGGGAGGCGACGAGGCGGACAACGTTATAAACAAGCAGTTTTAGATGTTACCAAAACACATATTTACACTCCTTCATGTCTGATCCCTAAGTGACTAAGTCACCAGCTCAACTATCTGGTTTCTGTAATAAACCATCCTCCACATGTCCTACTACACCACTTTATTCAAACTGCAAAATGACCAAATCAAATTAACCATCTCCCCATGTTGAAATATAAATACACGTCTAGCCTCTTTCCATCAGTTCGGACTTTTGGGATAACTGGCTAGTGCAACAATTCTATATGGTATCAGAGCCACGAGGTCTCGAGTTCAAGACCCTGCTCACGCAGTATTAAAAACAAAAGAAAAAAGATTCTGCGGCCCGCATCAAACTCACGCTAAGGACTAAAATAGCCTAGACGTGAGGGGGAGTGTTGAAATATAAATACACGCCTAGCCCCTTTCCATCAGTTCGGACTTTTGGTCTATATGGCTAGTGCAACAATTCTATACCCCAAACAACATATTAGTAGGAATTTCCATATTAGTAGTACCAATATGATTCAGGAGGGTATACATAAGACTCAATAACCTACCTGCAGTTCCTAGGCATGCTCCAAGAGACGGAGTGTGCAACGACATGAACCTCCTTCAGTCGTGGAGGATGGCGTTGAGGTCGTGGATCTTGCGGAAAGGCCGAAGCAGCAGTTAGCCTGGGCGCACATGGCGCCGAGGTTCCGGCTGGGCTCGCAGATGCCCCCTGAAGATCTCGCTGTTGAGGAACCTCATCCTGCCCCTGGCGCCGATCTTGGCCAACTGCTGCGGGCTCTCGTTGTTGATGATGTTGAGCATGTCCTGGTCGTGCAACCCCGGGTGGCGCTCTCTCGTCCCGGAGTAGGCTCTCACGTACGTGTACCCGTCGTTGGGCATGTTGCCCGCCACATCGTCTGGGTCGCCGGTGAAGTGGCCGCACATGATATGGAAGTCGCTGTCGGCATAGAGGCGCGGCAGTGGGCTCTGGAACCACACAATGTCCGTGTCCGTGAAGATGAAGCTGAACCCCTTCTCGAGGACGAGGCGGAGGAAGTCGATGCGCCGTCGGTATTGAAGTTATTCTGCCCCGAGAAGTCCACGCCCTCGGTGGCCACCGCCAGGCAGTACTCATGGATCTTCCGGCACCGCTGATGCACGGCGGCGTCAAAGTGGGGATCTGGTGCAGTCGTGGCTCTGGGAGACTACTGGGAGGCACGCCTTTGGCTTTCTGCCGGTGGCCACTGCATTTTCCACCGCGAAGACAGAGGAGGGAGGAGATCCCGCTGGCGGCCACTCCATCTTCCATCATGAGAGAGGAGGGATCTGGTGGAGCGATGGGTTGTGTCTGATGGAGTGCGGGTTGATTCCCTGCTTTGTGAGGGGGTAACTGCAAATTGGAAGGCAGACCACGACAGGAGGTCAACGTACGATCAACTCCTATTTAATAGTAAAGATAAGTTGGCTAAGTGGGTTTAGCATCTACACCTCTACCCGCAGAGATCTTGGTGGGTTGTTTTGTAAATATTTTCCCATAATTTCTGGGTCCGCATTTCTTCTAGGACATCTGCGTGTTTCTGGGATATTCTGTAGTGCTACGTGCTGGGTTACTTATGATGGCCACGTGGTTTCCTCTCCAAAAAAATAATGAATGGGGCACCAGTCTCCAGGCAACGAAGATCACGGAGCATTTTCATCAATTTGTCTCGTCCTATACAGAGTGGAACATCACGCCTTGGGAGCTCATGTAACAGCAATGGCTCAGCAGATAGAGCACATCCACCTCCCCATTCGTGGGCTCAACCTCCACGTTGCTCAAGCAGGCAAAGGTGAAAAACTTTCTCCGCTCTCGTGTTTGCCATGGCCATCGACCATCGTGATTTGCTACTGGAGCTCGCATGGAGCAATAGCTCTTCATCATGCACACTACTCCGTGTTTGATCCGCTCTTGGTGTTGTTTGCAGGTGAGCTTGGGACAGTTGTGTTCTTGCACGGCTTCCCGGAGATATGGTACGCGTGGCGCCACCAGATGCTGGCGGTGGCCGCCGCCGGGTACCGCGCCCTCGCGCCGGACAGCCGCGGCTACGGCCTATCTGACCAGCCACCAGAGCACGAGGAGGCCGCCTGGGTTGACCTCGTCGCCGACGTGCTCGCCATCCTCGACGCCCTCTCCATCCCAAAGGTAGCATAGCACAGATGATAATCCAAATCCACTACTATATGCTGGGATGCTCCGTGCCACCAGGACCATATTCTTGTATGTCTCCGTCCGTGCAGGCGTTTGTGGTGGGCAAGGACTTCGGCGCCATACCGGCGTACGACTTCGCGCTGCGTCACCCGGACCGCACCCGCGGCGTGATGTGCCTGGGCGCCCCCTTGATCCCCGGCCCCGTCGACTTCGACGCCACCATGCCCAAGGGCTTCTACATCCTGCGGTGGCGCGAGCCTGGGAGGGCGGAGGCCGACTTCGGCAGGCACGACGTCCGGCGCGTGGTGCGCACCATCTACATCCTCTTCTCGCGCAGCGAGATCCCCGTGGCGGACGAAGGACAGGAGATCACGGACCTCGCCGACCTCTCCACGCCGCTGCCGCCGTGGTTCACCGAGGAGGACCTGGACGCCTACGCCGCGCTCTACGAGAAGTCCGGCTTCCGCTACCCTCTCCAGATGCCATACAGGTAGGTCACTGAAGAAGGCTTCTTCGTGTCTCCTTCCGTTGCACAGTGAACAGGAAAAAAAAAAAAACCCAACTGCTTCCAATGTCACAGAGCTCTGCACCGGATGACGAAGCACGTGGACGCCAAGTTCCAGGTGCCTGTGTTCATTGTGATGGGGGAGAAGGACTACTGCTTCAAGTTCCCCTGGTTCGAGACCGCCATGAGGAGCGGCGCTATGGACACCTTCGCCCCGGACCTCAAGATCACCTACATCCCGGAGGGGTGCCACTTCGTGCAGGAGCAGTTCCCGGAACAGGTCAACGATCTCCTCCTCGGCTTCCTAAAGGACCATCCATGATCCATGGACCGATGAGAGTGACAGCGCAGGTCTCCATGAAAAATAAAGAGGTATTAGCACCGGGGGTACACGAACTTGTCCGGTGGGAACTGTTTCATACAACAACTTCCAAATGTAGAAGAACTGGTACACGAACTTGTTCGGTTGGAGCAAAAAGGTCCAAATCCAATAGAAACTTGACATTTGGCGGCCACTTGGCACATAGATTTTTTTCATAAAACCCCCCAGAACTTCCCAGTATAGCAAATAGGTACAGAATCATCTAGGATGCTTCCTACGCGTGGGCCACACATGTCAGCGAGGGAAGAAATAATTAAAATCATGTGTGGCCGCAGAGATTCGAACCTGTGTCACGGTGCTCCATCCACACTTCGGTAGCCACAAAGACAGCAGCTTGTTCGTGACATCTGTAGGTACTACGTGCTTTTATATGTGGGTGGCCGGTCACCTACCGACGAGGATGCCGACCTTCATCCGAATCTGGAAGAAGAAGACGGTGGAGCAGTACTCGGTGGTGCCGTACCTCGCCACGGAGCGACGCTGGAGATCCCACGGAGCGAGATCAGCGACGGCGTGGTGGAGGCGGTGGCGCCGCGGCTGCCGAACCTGACGTTCCTGGACATCAGCAGCTGGACATCGGTGGCGGGGGCGGCTATCGGCGGTGGCCGGAGAGGCTGTTGAACCAGGCGTTGCGGAGCTGGAGCTCGAGGGGCTCCCCGAAGCACTGCGCGCGGGCGAGGCAGAAGTGGGTGCAGAACCCGACCGGCGAGCGGACGCGGCAGGTGTCGAGGACGTAGCACGCCGCGCACTCCATGCCGCGCGCCTGCACCACCAGGCCCCAGACGGCCAGACCTTCCGCGCCGCCTCCGCGCCGTCCTCGACCGCCGCCGCGGCGACCTGCTCGACCAGGATGATCCCGTCCGGCTTCCGCTGGCCACCGGTGCCCCACCAGCACGACGAGGCGCGCGCCATCGCGCCAACCATGCCGCGGCTGCGCCACCTGGAGGTCGGGTACATGCTGGTCACCACGGAGGCCATCCTGGAGGTGCTCTCCCGGTGCCGCGACCTAGAGTTCGTGGACTTCCGCGGCTGCTGGGCCGTCGACGAGCGGTTCCTGCAGGAGCGGCACCCCGCGCTGAGCTTCCTCGGGCCGGGCGTGGACGACTGCTTCAGAACAGCTACTGGGACACGAGCGCCCTGCACAAGGATAGCTCCGCCTCGCCCGAGCTTGGCCTTGGCCTTGGAACGAGACAGGTAGCTTGCTTGCCGTACGCTGCACGAGCTGTTTGTCCATGACGACGAGCCAGGACGTGGTTGTTTCAGAGATGGGCATTGGGGCGGCCGGGGCGGCCATGCCGGGCTCCGGCGCCACGGGCATCTTCGCGTGCTGTAGCGCGGCCGGCGCCGCCGGCTCCATGTCGATGCGGCAGTCGTACCTCGACCTCGCCGCTGCCGCGCGCTCCACGAGCTGCTGCGCCTGGGTCGAGGCCATGCGCGCCTCCTCCCCGACACGCTCCCGCGCTGGTGCCAGTGCCGAGTCGACGAGCTCACGGCCTGGATGGTGAGTCCTAGTCCCACTCATCACGGTGCACGGTTCTGTTGCCCTCCGGTCCAGGCGAGTTAGTGTTCTAATCTTCGTCTCGTTTGTCTGAGCAGAGGAAGCACCCGTCGGCCCTGGGCAAGTTCGAGCAGATCGTCATGTTCCTTTGCTTAGTATAAAGATCAGTGGTACCTCACATAGTCACAAAGTCACGAGTGCCTTTCTGGCTATCGGAGCGTGCGGGGACTAGACTATTCGAGGTCATGGGTTCGAATCCTGAATATTGCAAACCATTTTAATTGATTCGTCCTCCGGCTGACATGTGGGGCCCGGGCGTAAGAAGCGTGCTGTATTGTTCTGTATGTATTTGCAAGTCAACCATAGTTTGAGGGGGTTTCTGCAAAGTTCCGTTGCCACTTGGCATCCAAATGGCTTGCTCTGATTGGTTTTGGACCAATTTGCTCCAACTTAGCAAGTTCATGTACTAGTTAGTGCACTTTCATAAGTTGTTGTATGAAACAGTTCCCACCGGACAAGTTCGTGTACCCCCGGTGCTAATACCTCAAAAATAAAGCTTCATGGACCATCCATGATCCATCGACCATTCTCTGCTTCAACCATGTGGCTCTGAATTTTCTCGGTGGTAAAAATGGAACATGTAGTGTAATCGTCTTTATGTGGTTGGTAAATCAGTTACTAGTCCCATCGGTTCAAACTGATCAATAAAATGCACCGGTGAGTGCATCTGAGTTTTTTTAGTTCAGTTGTGTGTTTCGGCCCATCGTGTCAGGTTTGATTTCGTTATATCATCTCCAGGACCCAAATCGGATCGAACCCTCTGGTCCGTCTCAGAGGGCGGACCCAGACTAAAACTTTAGTGGGGCAATTAAGATGAGTGGGGTAATTTTAGTACAAATTCAAAATTTTGTGAATGATTTTGCTTAAAATATGAACAAAATACACTGCATTTTTTAAAATGGGGTGGGGGGGCACTACCCCACTCAGTTGTACATGGGTCCGCCCCTGCTAGCTTCGCCGACACTTGCCTACCTTCGCTGCCCTCGGCCTCCTCGACACTCACCTGTCGTCCGCGCTCCCGCCTCACCTTACCCGACCAGATTTATGTCGTACAAGAGCTTTCCCGCATTTTCGCTGGCATCGCCCCCTCGACGGCCCACCGGAGCTCTTCCACGTCTCGACTATCCAACTTATGAATTCCTCTGACACGCAAGCTCCGCCCTTCCGCATTTTCATCTAACATTGCATGTTTTCGCCGTCGTCTCAAGATCTTTCTCCGTCGTCTCAAGATCTCTCTCCCCGCCTGGTTCCTAGCTACCCCAAGCTCTACGTCTGTCTCCGCCGCACCCACCATGGTCTCATGGGACACCAACGAGGACGAGGTTTCCAGCCCACGTAACGGTAACAACACCTCTTCTGATTCCACTACGGCTATGTTGTAGGGTTTGCTCAAATTTGGAATTTATCCTGAAATTTTGCAATTGAGTTAGTTGCACATTGTTATCTTTTAGGATTAAAAAAAGGGTGGTTGCAATGTCCGAACTGAACAGTTGCCTCTGAGGCAAGATGCGAATTTTCAAAAATTTGAACTTCACAATCAAAGAAAAAAGGAAGATCAAAGATTGTCTCAAAATACAACCTAAAGTTGAAGGGGTAATGAAGGAGATTGAGGAAGAGAAGAATAAAACGGGGGAAGAGAACAAGGGGTGGAAGTAGAGAAAATAAGACTCGAACAAAATAAAATGGAAATGAACTTGCGTCTTGCCGGTATTGTCGGTGATTATAAGATTAAGACCGATACAACTTAGATGAAGATGAAAAAGATTAAGATATATGCCATCAGGAAGAAGATGCGTCTCCATTATCTTGGCTGTAACTATACTCGCTATGTATGGTTAATTTATGTGTATAATGTAGATTGATGTATGTTCGTATGAAAACCGTTATGCATATAGTTGCATAGAATTAAAAATTGAAAATAGAGGTATATATAGTATCAAATTTGAGGGTTGTCCGAACTCTATCCGCGGATATGTCGGCGAGCAAATTTTGCTTAGTCTGCTCTTAGAGCATCTCTAGCAGCGACTGAAAACCGTGAAACTGTAAACGCGGTTTTCAGTCCATGGAAAACATATTTTAGGGGATGGTTTTGTCTCGGACGAAGCAGAGCCAGAAAAGACAAACCATCAAATGGAATATTCCCAGAATATTCCTTGTGGTTCTTCCTCTGTATTCCCAATTCCCGTGTCACACTCACAACCCCTGCCTCCGTGAGCCCATCCCCACTCCCCTCCCATGTCGCGCTCTCCAAGCCCTCCATCGACTCTGTGAGACCTGATGGCATGTAACACACGTTCGTTGGGAGACCCCAAGAGTAAGGTACGGAGAGCACAGCAGCAAGTTTTCCCTCAAAAAGAAACCAAGGTTGAATCGACCAGTAGGAGAAAGAAATCATTTCTGAAGGTTGTTGGCAGCTGATGTAGCAGGGTGTACTACCGGTTCAGCAGCAACGTGGAATCTACATAACACAATCAAAGTACTTTGCCCCCAACGAAACAGTGAAGTTGTCAATCTTACTGGTTTTGCTAACACAAAGGATTAGATGTATAGTGTGGAAAATAGTACTTGTTTATAGTAAATGAAAAGAGAACATGGATGGAAGTGAATGAGAGGAAAATAATGATTGTCGTAAAGAAAACAGTGTTTGAAGTGGTTATTATAAGCGTAAAAGAATGGACCGGGGTCCACAGTTCACTTGTGGTGCCTTTTCTAAAACAGATTGATAACATGCTGGGTAAACAAATTACAGCTGGGCAATTGACAGATATAAAGAT
This sequence comes from Alopecurus myosuroides, assembly GCA_028641055.1. Taxonomy (NCBI): domain Eukaryota; kingdom Viridiplantae; phylum Streptophyta; class Magnoliopsida; order Poales; family Poaceae; genus Alopecurus; species Alopecurus myosuroides. The sequence continues at coordinate 212,322,292 of CM054061.1, read as the reverse complement.
TGCACCGTAGTGCATATGCATGACATGGTGATTACTATGTGATTCATGCAGGCATTACAACATAATTCATAGTTGTTATCCAACTGCATCTATGACTAATAATACACCCTCGGAGCATCATCCAATCAAACCTCGGGTATTAAGTTGCAAGCAACAGATAATTGCATTAGATAAAGTGTCTAATGTAAACAATGTAAACATCATTGTTTTCTCCCTAATGGAAACAACACATCCCCCATATGTTACGTTTCTGTCACTCAAGCGTGAATGAAAGGGAGGCATGAACCCACTATCTAGCATAAATACCCCCTCTTGGAGTTACAAGCGTCAACTTGGCCAAAGCATCTACTAGTAACGGAGAGCATGCAAGATCATAAATAACATAAACATGATAGATTGATAATCACTGGACATGGCATTCAACATTCATCGGATCCCGGCAAACACAACATGTAGCATTACAATAAGATGACCTTGATCATGTTAGGCAACTCACAAGATCTAAACATGAGGCATAAAGAGGAGAAGACAACCATCTAGCTACTGCTATGGACCCGTAGTCCAAGGATGAACTACTCACGCATCACTTCGGAGGCACGCATGGTGGTGTAGAGCCCTCCGGTGATGATCCCCCCTCCCGGCAGGGTGCCGGGGAGAGGTTCAGAACCCTCCCGAACTAGGGTTGACGATGACGGCAACTACGGAACTTTTGGTGAAAAAAAACGGCTCGAGTCTTTAGGGGTTTTCCCGAGGAGGAGCTTGTCGGTGGGTGGCCAGGGGGGCCACACCACCCGGTGGCGCGGATGGGGGGGACCCGCGCACCCTTTGGTGTGGGACCTCCAGGGCCCCCCTCAGGGTCTCCTTCGGACTCCATGTACATGATAGAATTCTAAGGTCCTCGGTTTTCATTTCGTCCAATTCCGAGAATATTTCCAGAATAACTTTTCTGAAACAAAAAACAACAGAAAAAAGGAACTGGCTCTGTGGCATCTTGTCAATAGGTTAGTCCCAGGAAATCTATGACAATGACATAAAGTGTACAGAAAACATGTAGCATATGGCATGAAAACAACATGGAACATCAGAAATTATAGATACGTTTAAGACATATCAACATCCCCAAGCTTAGTTCTACTCGTCCTCGAGTAGGAAAAACGATAAAAACAAAATAATTTCTGAGGTGACATGCTATCAACATAATTTTGATCATCTTAATCGTAAAAGCATTTGGAAAGATGAAATCATAGTACTCTAAACAGAGGCATGATAGATATAATTATAACAATGAAACTTCGCAATAATGTTGCAACATGAAAAGTAACACAAACAAAAGATTATGAATAATAATGCATCTAAAAGTTATATTTTTGTTTCGAGCAATAAGAAAGCATAGCAAAGTAGTATTCAGCTTGTCCTTAAGAGTGGAGCAAAACATAAATGCCAGGACACCTTCAAATTTCAAATGGTGACTAGAAACAAATAGTTTTAGAAGAAGTAATAACATGGCATGAATCAATCAATAATAATCTTTGGGACAAATGCACATTAAACTCGGAATGACAACTACGCTCTCTTAACTGTGCATAAAGTTAGAAGATGAAGACTCAACATAAAAGTAAAAGAAAGGCCCTTCATAGAGGGAAGCAGGGATTACCTCATGTGCTAGAGATTTTTATTTTATTAAACAAAGGTATTGAAAATATTTTTTAGAGAGGTGTATGCTTATGTCAACAAATGGTAATAGAGTTTTTTCCATCTTCCATACTAAACAAGTTGAGAGCGGTTCTGAATTATTTATATTGGGCACTTATAGCATGCACTTTATGTAGTATGACACTCCTCCCCACCTTGCTTTCACAAACCATGGCTAACCGAATCCTCGGGTGCCTGCCAACAATCTCATACCATGGAGGAGTGCCTATTTATTTGTTTAGCTTTTTTATGTTATAATGGTCTAACTAGCTCTTTGCAAAATTAATGACGAGCAGATGAAGCATGCAAGCCGGGGTACTTAATTGGTATGGAAGACAACAAACCCAACTACTACTTCCTCATGAGTTAAAACAAGGGCACAAAACATGTGTAATTTTGAAGGTTTTAAAGGTCGAACATGAGCAATTTACTTTGTAGTGGCGGTTAAATACCACATGTAGGTAGGTATGGTGGACACATTTGGCAAACTTTGGTTTTTTTGGAGTTGGATGCACGAGTAGAGCTCATACTCGGTACAGGTGGAGGCTAACAAAAGACTGGGAGCGACAAATTAAGGGAGCACTAATGGCCATAATCATGCATAGCGACAAAAACATTATTGATAAAAGCATACATGGTATTGCAAGTGAAAAACTAAATGATCATGGAGGCTAAAGATGACTGTTTTGTAGTCATAACATGGTGTAAGCATGCGCCAAGTCAACCAAATAAACCATTCAAAGGAGAATACCACAATATTATGCTTCGATGTGATAAAAATAACGCATGATTATTTCAATGGCACATTAAGCACTCTCAGCTATTTGGTACAAGTCACGATACATCAATAATTACTACGCATAAAATTAGAATAACATCCAACATGACATGATAAATTCTAGCAACAATCTAAACAAGTTTCTATTTGCGCTGTTATAAGCATGAAATATTTTATTGCTTTCCAAAACCATCATATTATTTAAACAAAAAAAATATCCATATGATATATCAATGAAACAAGAGAGTAGAACTACTCTACAAGAATGAACAGCACTGAATAAGAGATGCATGAAAAACATTATCTAAAAAGAGGAGGAGTTGCAGCAACTAGAAGAAAAACGAAGAATACGAGCATGATAATGAGGAATACGAGTATTCATATGAAAAAACGGAGCGTGTCTCTCTCCCATACAAGAATGTTGGGTTCCAACTAATTTTATTCCAGCAAGAAAAACAAAAGAAAACAAAACAAAAACAAGCAGACGCTCCAAGTAAAGTGCATATGGTGTGACCGAATAAAAATATAGTTTCACTAGAAGTGACCTGATAAGTTGCTGATAAAGAAGGGGATGTCTTAGGCATCCCCAAGCTTAGACGCTTGAATCTACTTGGAATTTGCTGGGATGAACCACGGAGGCATCCCCAAGCTTAGGCTTTTCACTCTTCTTGATCATATTATATCATCCTCTTCTCTTGACCCTAGAAAACTTCCTTCACACCAAACTCAAAGTAATTCTCATTAGAGGGTTAGTGCACAATCAAAAACTCTCATGATCCGCATGGACACAAACATTATTAATACTTTTTAAACATTAGCTACGTCCACTGATGTTTTATGGAGCAAAGAAAATCCACTCAACATAGTAAAAGAGAGAATGCAAGTAAAAAAGGCAGAATCTGTCAAAACCAGAACAGTCTGTAAAGACGAATTTTTTCGAGGCACTTATGTTTCCCAAATCGAAAAACTTAAACGATAAAAAGTTTCAGAAATAGCAGGTCATTTTGAAATTTTTGTGAATTTATACGAATTTAACATTGGACAGCAGAAATATGTTTCCTGCGCAGAAATCCAAGTCTAACTTCAAATTTTTACTAGAGACTTTACTTGGCACAACAAATACGATAAAATAAAGATAAAAGGAGTTGCCATAGAACTAAACAACACCTTGACTCAAAGAAAACATAAGAAAACATTGCAAAAATAAAAACATGGGTTATCTCCCAAGAAGTGCTTTTCTTTAAGGCCTTTTAGCTAGGCCCAGAAAACAAGAATCAAGTTCTTTCAAGTGAAGAAGCGAGTATAATTTTTTTTTAAGTCTAACCCACTTCATATGCATAGTAATCTTGTAAATAAATAAATTAAAGAAGCTCAAACTAGAAATCATGGGAAGGTAAAACAAGAGAAATTTCAAAACTTTAAACACAAAGAGAGTTGTTTTAGTAACATGAAAATTCCTACAACCATATTTTCCTCTCTCATAATAATTTTCAGTAGCATCATGAACAAACTCAACAACATAATTAACACATAAAGCATGTTCGTCATGGTCTAAAAGCACACAATTCATATCAAGCGAAAAAATAGTGGGATCAAAATTAAAAATAAAGACCTCTTCCTTCTCACTTTTAGCAATAGCAAATCAAGATGATTGGTCACTCTTAAAAGGTATGGGACACATTATAGCAATCCCATTTTCAGTAGCATTATAATTTACAACATCAAGTAACATAGGACCATCATCTAGAGCATTATCATATAAATTTTCTAAACAAACTTCCTCATTATCATGCATATCAATAGTTGGAATAAATAGAGGATTATCATAGGATTTATCAAAGTAGCATGGATTATCATAAATAATAGTCAGGATGGGAATGGGCCGGCCCGGACCTGGCCTTGGACCCGGCCCTGCTGGCCCCAAAGCCAATTTGAGAAGCCATGGGTCGACCCAATTTTAAAAAATCAGTGACCTCGCCGGCCCGATGGATACCATGGTTCGACCCAAATTTTAGACTTTATGCATTTTTCATTTGTCTCTACACATAGAATATTCTCTAACATATATTAAGACAGAAGTTTGAAACAACTAAAATTTACAAATGATTTGGATATTATATACACGTACTCAACTTTGATGTTTACTAGGTTCTCAAAAAAAACCGTGATGTTAGTGTTAGCTGCCTGGCTGCTTACACGAGAATTAGAATCAGTAAACGTGGCAACTTTGTATAGGAGGTGATCGCGTAAGCTGATTATCATGGATCAATGCACGCAAGTTTTCTTTTTTACTGTGTCAATGGACGCACATGAAAAATGAAATGTACGCACGAGAGGGACGACATAGCTGCTCTGGTATACGAGAATACGAAGTGGGTCGGCCCCACTGACCCAACGGGCCAGTCAGTGCCGGTTCTATTGACCCAAATCTCATTCGAAGCCGACCCAAGTGACCCATTGGCCTCGATATTTTGGGTCGGGTCAACGACCCAGTGGGTCGACCCGGCCCATTCCCATCCTGAATTAATAGTAGCAATATCATTCTCGTAAGTTTCATTCATAGTAGTATCAAGGTCACAACTATAGCAAGTATCAATTTCATCAAAAAGGGATATTTCAAAAGAATCAATAGGATCATCACAATTATCAATATAACACTCATCCTCCTTTGGTAAGCATAGAGGACAATCAAATAAGGTATGAGTTAAAGAATTACTCTCATTGGGAGGTAGACATGGGTACCTCCATTTTTTCTCCTCTTGATCGTCACTCTCCTCTTTTTCATCCAATGAGCTTCTAGATTTAGCAATTTCTTCTTCCATAGACTCCTTCAAGGCATTAGTCTCTTCCTTTGGTGGAGAGCATCTATAAAGATATTCAAGAATATAGCCATTTTCTTCCTTGTAATTATCAAAGCAAAATTCAAGTATATCATAAATATCATATTTATAAGGTGCGTCATCAATATTTTCACACAAATAAGCAATTTCGAATGCACCCTTCCAAACAATAAATTCTTCAATTTGTTCCACATCATAAAGTTGATAATTTCCCTTAACATAAGAAGATATGGTAACATTATCATTATACTCATATTGAAAAGGGAGGTGTTTATACATCCTACAACAACAAGAGTTATCAAAACAATAAGTGATGTTATAAGTAGAGCACAAATTTTTAGCATAGTTATTCAATTTATTAATTCGTTCCCATAAGTGTATCCTTTTTTGTGACAAGCGGTGTTCCTTATAACATTTTTCTTGTTCTTTCGTGAACCCATCTTGCCAATAAGATATAGTTTCAAAGAAATCAATCATTGATAGCAAGCATGATGAAGCAAGTAAAAATCAAAACAATAACAAAGTAAAAATGATTGGAGGTGAGAGTTCCCTTGCAGAAATCCTCTTCCTCCTCGGCAACGGCGCTAGAAAAAGAGCTTGATCGCGTGTAACACACGTTCGTTGGGAGACCCCAAGAGGAAGGTATGAAGAGCACAGCAGCAAGTTTTCCCTCGGAAATAAACCAAGATTGAATGGACCAGTAGGAGAAATAAATCACTTCTGAAGGTTGTTGGCAGCTGATATTAGCAGAGCGCACTACCGGTTCAGCAGCAACGTTGAATCTACACAACACAATCAAAGTACTTTGCCCCAACGAAACAGTGAGGTTGTCTATCTCACCGGTTTTGCTAACACGAAGGATTAGATGTATAGTGTGGAAAATAGTACTTATTTGCAGTAAATGAAAAGAGAACAGTGATGGCAGTGAATGAGAGGAAAACAATGATTGAAGTAAAGAAAACAGTGTTTGCAGTGGTTGTATTATCAGCGTAAAAGAATGGACCGGGGTCCACAGTTCACTAGTGGTGTCTCACCAAAACAGGTATATAACATGATGGGTAAACAAATTATAGTTGGGAAATTGACAGATATAAAGGCTGCACCGTAGTGCATATGCATGACATGGTGATTACTACGTGATTCATGTGGGCATTACAACATAATTCATAGACTATTATCCAACTGCATCTATGACTAAGAATCCACCCTCGGAGCGTCATCCAATCATACCTCGAGTATTAAGTTGTAAGCAATAGATAATTGCATTAGTTAAAGTGTATAATGTAAACAATGTAAATACTATTGTTTTCTACCTAATGGCAACAACACATCCTCCATCTGTTACGTTTGTGTCACTCGAGCGAGAATGAAACGGAGGCATGAACTCACTATCTAGCATAAATACCCCCTCTTGGAGTTACAAGTATCAACTTGGCCAAAGCATCTACTAGTAACAGAGAGCATGCAAGATCATAAATAACATACACATGGTAGATAGATAATCACTGGACATAACATTCAATATTCATCGGATCCCAGCAAACACAACATGTAGCAGTACAATAAGATGATATTGATCATGTTAGGCAGCTCACAAGATCTAAACATGAGGCATAAAGATAAGAAGACAACCATCTAGCTACTGCTATGGAGCCGTAGTCCAAGGATGAACTACTCATGCATCACTCCGGAGGCAGGCATGGTAATGTAGAGCCCTCCAGTGATGATTCCCCCCTCCCGGCAGGGTGTCGGGGAGAGCTTTAGAACCCTCCCGAACTAGTGTTGACGATGACGGCGGCTACGAAACTTTTGGTGGAAAAAAGGCTCGGTTCTTTAGGGTTTTCCCGAGAGGATCTTAAATAGGCAAAAGGGCAATGTCGGTGGGTGGCCAAGGGGGGCACACCACCTGGTGGTGCGGTTGGGGGGACCCGCGCCACCCTATGGTGTGGGCCCTCCAGGGCTCCCCTTAGGGTCTCCTCGGACCCCGTGTACATGACAGAATTCTAAGGTCATGGGTTTTCGTTCGTCCAATTCCAAGAATATTTTCAGAACAACTTTTCTGAAACCAAAAAGAACAGAAAACAAGAACTGGCTCTGTGGCATGTTGTCAATAGGTTAGTCTCAGGAAATACATAAAAATGACATAAAGTGTATAGAAAACATGTAGCATATAGCATGAAAACAACATGGAACATCAGATATTATAGATACGTTTAAGACGTATCAATCCCATCCCCGACCTTATCCTTCCTCCCCACCCCGCTCCCCTCCCATTTCGCGCCCATCGATTCCGCCACGGGAAGGTCTGTGCCCTCGCCACGGCACTCCATGCCCACCTTCACGTCTCCCGTGGCGACGTGGCATTCGTCCTCAGACCCCCAGCCTCCACGTCCCCGTGCTGTACTTTGCGCTCATGGCCGTCGGCACCGTCGTCTCCCCCGCCAATCCGGCCCTGACCACGGCTGAGCTGGCCCATCTCGCCGCGCTCTCCAAGCCCTCCATCGCCTTCGCTGTCTCGAGCACGGCCAAGAAGCTCCCTCCCGGGTTTGGCACCGTCGTCCTCCTCGACTCGCCAAAATTCTCTCGTTCTTGCAGGGACCAGGCGACGCCTCGGTCATGGACGCGACCGTGATTCACCAATCGGGCGGGACTTGAGCATCGGCTTCGTCTCCTCCCACATCGCGAGCTAGGCGGCCTGAGCATCGCGAGCTAGAAACACCGGTGGGAGCAGTTTATGTTGAAACTGGAGCAAAAGGCGGCGGGAATAGGAGGAACCAACCTCTGGCGGCGGCGAGGACATGGAGTACTATAGCTGAAACTTCCCTCCTGCCACATGTTTTCTAGCATACAGGACACCCTCGTGTCGGCCGCAGAAACTCTCTATTCTCAGTTTGGAGGAGGGGATTTTCAACAGCCTCTAAAAAATTTTACGGGCTAGGGTAGTTTACAGGTTCTGACCGGGGCATTTTTTTCACCCAAAAACTGTAGATGGCAATTATTTTTCAGTTCCACCCCTTTTACGAAATTCTACTGGAGATTCTCTTAGTAGAGGTACAACATTTTCGTCATTTACTCATTGCCTTCCAAGCATTCAATCACCTATAAAATCAGGTGAACAGTCGGGCAGAGCAAGTTCGCTCGTCACTATCCCGATGTTAATACACCTTGTGCAAAGCTAGCACAGTAGGTCCTTACCGAGTACAGGAAAATCCAAAGAGGATATCTAGGACGTGTTTGGTAGCCTGCAGCCCGCCAGGACCGCCCATTTGGTTCCGTGCGAGCGAAAATATGGCCCGCACGAACCTCAAAGCCCCTCCAGACCAGGCCCGCTAGGAACGGCCGATTCGGCAGTTTCCGTGGAGCCAGGCCGGGGCGAGCGCAGCGTGGCCGTTTTCTTACGAGCGGTTGCACGCGTGGAGAAGCGCGGGAGACGCGAATAACTCCTCACGCTCTCTCTCGCCACTTATGTCACCGCCCACTGCACTCTCACACATCCCATCGACGCTTCGTTCTCACCGCCCCCGGGAGAAAACCCTCCGCCATGTCCGCTGCTGCTACTCCTCCACCACCGCCGGGCCGCGACCCGAGCTTGAAGAACTACGGCCACTGGACCTCGGCGGCGACCACGTGCGATGTCGCAGAATACGAGATGACGCAGAAGAAGAGCGTGGCGGCGCAAATCAATGCCGCCAAACTCTCCCATCTGAATCGGGCATCGCCGATCTCTCATCGACCTTCCGTGGCCGCGATGGACGGACGGAGGGAGGCGGCGGCGGAGCTCCGCCAGGTGGCTACGCTCATGGCGACCGGACGCACATTTGCGCCGGCACATAACCCTACCCCGCCGATGTCGCACCCGCCGAGCTTCGGCCCCGTGCTGGCACACCCTCCGACGGTGGATACGTATCCACTGTCGGGATATGCAGCGGCCGATGTTGGATCTTCGAGGCCTCCTTCAAGCTCGCGCCCGCACCCGCCGGGCTTCGGCCTGGTGCTTGCGCACCCTCCGCCGGTGGATATGTATCCATTGGCGGGGCATGCAGTAGCCGACGGCAGCGGTTTGTCTTCTCCTCCGTCCGGATCTGCAAGGTCTCCTGCGCCCGATGAAGCTGGCCCCTCCAGGCCGCTTGCTCCTTCGCCTCCTTCGGCCTTCAAATCCCTGGTATGTACACCTGGCGTGAACTCGTAGATAGTGTTTGCTAGTACCGTATGAACTAGTAGATAGTGTTTGCTACCACGTAGATCTAGCAATGCTGAATTGGGCATTGCTCAATTGGGCAATGCTCAATTCAGCATTGCTCAAATGGTCAACGTCCCCAATTGGGAAATACTGAATTGGGGGCATGCTGAAATGCTGAATCTCCAATTCCATCATCGACATGATTGTCTTGTTGTAATGCTGAAATGCTTATAGTGTTGCATTGGATCATCATATTGCTCATAGTGGTACTGCTCATAGTGTTGTATTGGATCATCATACTGCTCATGATTGTCATGTGTTGTTTTGCATCATCAATTCATCTTGGTACTGCTCATAGTGTTGTATTGGATCATCATATTGCTTCTACTGTGCCATGATTGATGTGTTTGTGTTGTTTTGAATGATCATAATGCTTTTGTTTTGCTGCATGATCACAATGGTTGTGTTGTTTGCAATCATCGATGTGTTTGTGTTGTTTTGCATCATAGTACTGCTTGTTCAGTTTTGCATTATCAACTTGACAGTTTCAATTTTGACAGACCTGGGAGGAGTTGTGCAGGCTCCAGGGAGATGTGATGAAAGACCAGATGTGGCACAATGAATTCTACAAGCACACGAAGCCTCTTCTCCCGGAGTTGGACATGGCGATGAATGAGAAGGAGATGCATAAGGCCAAGAAGCAAGCTCCATTAGGGCGTAAACCGCGGCTTGAAAGGAGGAACATGATTCGGTGCCGAAGCGCTTTAGCGTGGTGCTCACCGAGTTGGAGTTCAAGGCCTTGATCATCCCGAAGGCGATCGTCCCCCTCCTTGTCGAGCAGTTCAAACTGAAGAAGCATAAGAACAAGCGCGAGAAGAAGGGTGAGAGCGAGCCAAAGCTCTGCATTTCCCTTCGCACCACCAAATGTTGTTTGTTCTACGTGCAGCTGCGGTGGTTCGATGGGCACCTCGTCGTCTTCCAGGGTTGGGAGGAGTTCGCCCGGAGTATCAATGTTGGGTTGGGCGATCTCATCTTCCTGGAGTTCGACGGTGAGGGCTTCAAGGTCTTTCTCTACAACCAGGCGAAGTCCACCCAACATGTTTTCTTCTACGACGTCCACCAGCGCTACTGATGATGATGATGACCTGATGAACTTGTTGACGTATGGTTGTCGGGGCAGTATATTGGATGCCCCTACTACTCTAGGTGCCATGGGTGTGTACCCATGTCTTAACTACTAACCAGGTGCAGGGATTGCACCTCATGAACCCCTTAATGCTACATGTTCTTTTGTGCTAGGGGTGTGTACCCCTAGCATAAGTACCTTTATGATACCTGTTAATTACCTAGTATGCTATTAGTTCTGCTTTGATTGTGTGTTTGCTATTGCTGTTACTCTTGCTTCTATGTTTGTTCTTGTTCTTTGTATGTGTGCTGCTAAACTCACCCAATTTAAAAATGGTGAGTGGATTTGTTGTTAGTGCATTAAAGAACGGAACCAAACACCGTGCACTCGTTGCTACACACCCAGAAATGGAGGCTGCATTCTACCAAACGCACTGTCACTTTCGACCATGTTCTCTGATGCAGCCTACCAAACAACTCACACAACACGAAATCATCTGAGCGTGGTTAGACCCTAGCCGGACTGCCCCCTGCAAACGCGCCCCTAGTGCTATCATTAGTGTTGTCCACAACCTAAAAACTGTTTTGAATGATTCAAAAAATTCATAGTAAATTGTGAGGCATTAAGGCATGAACAATATCATTTCTTAGTTCTATCTTTTTGTGACACTAACGACACAATTCCTGCTGGATTTGTCTTTTCGTCAATGCTCTTTTTTTACTTTAAGGTTGTAAACACATATCTGGTGAATACTCATAGTTTTTCGTGATTTTTAAAAAGAATTAGAACAAATAAACGGTAACACATGAAGCACCTAGGGCCTCTTTGATTCAAAGGAATACCATAGGAATTTTGTAGGATAGAATCCTATAGGAAAATCTTTTGAACTTGTTTGATTCATAGGATTGGATCCTATAGGAAATATTCCTATGGAAATCTTGTAGTGCAAATCCTATAGGAAAATAACATGAGGTCCAACCTTATGGAAAAATTCCTTTGCACGATCAAAGATAATCACTCTTTCCATAGGATTCAAGTTGACATGGCATCTCAATCCTATGGGATTCATATTTCTATACTTTTCCTATCCTATGAATCAAAGGGTGATAGCACTAGTAGATAAAAATCTGGTGCGGTTGCCAAAAAAAAGTACGGACAAACAAATCAGGTTACAAGGTTACAGACCTTGCTCTCTGTGTTCTTGCTCAACATCTCCGGACTGCTTTCTTAGGAGCAACTCTAGAAGAGCACGTAAACCATGGAACTAAAAATACGGCTTTTAGTTCGTGAAAAAACGTAACACCGAAAAAGCAAATAGTAAAACAGTATATTCTCTCAATATTCTTTGTGGTTGGAGGGTTTCGTCCGCGAGCAGCTTCCGCCCGCTTCCGCTCCATTTTCCGGCTATTTCCGCGATGATTCTAGCAAGTTTCATGGCGGAATTTCATCGGCACGGCGCGTCCTAAATATTCCCTCTCGCCAAATGCTTCCTGTCTATACAGGGCACACTCAGTTCGGCCGTGGAAACCGGCCATTCTCGTTTTGGCTGGAAAAAATTTCAGCTGGCCCTAAATTATTTTTTCAGGTCGGCTGTTTTAGGTTTTTGTTCGGGGCATTTTTTCCCCCTAAAAAACTGTAAGCGGCATTTACGGCCCCGACTCTGCTAGAGTTGCTCTAAGGCTGGTGCCAACGTGGGCGAGAGGGAGGGCACTATCGCCCGGCCCGGGGCGATAGCGGGGCGAGAGGGAGGCGACAGGGCGGCGGCGGGCGATGGTTCCACCGCCCGGCAGTAGTGGGCGGTACCGCCCGCCTGTCGCCCGCGTTAGGGGCGAGAGCGGGGCGAGAGCCGGGCGGCGCGTTGGCGAGGTGGGGCGAGAGCGGCGCGGGCCAACGGCTAGTTGACGTGGCGAGCTGTGATTCGTCCACGGCAGCTAGCCGTTGAAGTATCCGACTACTTCGCCGACAACTGTGTTTATCCTCCGAACTTCTTTCGGCGAAGGTATCGGATGAGACGACACCCTTTTCTACGCATTGTGGATAGATTGGGTGAATACTCTCCGTATTTCACCCAAAGAGTTGATGCTCTCAACCGTTCTGCTTTTTCTCCCCTACAAAAGTGTCCTGGTTTTTATTTATATGTAATTTTTAATTTATAATGTAATCAGTAACATTTTTAGTTGAATAAAATAATTTTCTTGCATTATTTTGAATGTCTTAACAAAAGCGAGTGAAATAACTTAATCTGAAAAAGAAATGCTGATGTGGAGGAGAGAGAAGTGAGAGCTGTCACTATAGTCCGTGCACTGGCAGCGTGGCATGAGAGTGTGGTTAGAGTGGGGTGAGAGTAAGGCTGGTGCCAATGCACCGCCCACTATTCACGGGCTATAGCCCCGCCACGTCACCTTCTCTCACCACTCTCACGCCACTCTCACGGGCACGGTGCCAGTGCACGGGCTATAGCCCGGGCTATAAGATTCTCTCTCTGCCACATCAGCTTTTCTCTCTCCTCCACGTCAACACATATTTTGAAGATTAAAAACGTTGCAAACAATAGAAGAAATTATTTTATTCAACTAAAATTGTTACCGATTACATACTAATTAATAAAATTGCATAATAAATTGTAAAAATTACATTAAAATTAAAAAATCTAATCCTCGTGCTCGTCCTCGTCGTCGTCATCGTCTTCCAGCCCTAGGTCTTTTTCCACTATCTTTAGGGCCTTGGCATGTTTGCGCTTTTCAGCTTCGTTCATGCCGGCGGTTGAGCGATCTTGCAATTTGTTATATTGCTTCAGTAGCTTAGCCTTCACTAAAACTTGATACATTTTCGCCATTCCGAAGTTTGCACTTGATCCCTCGCTGGACGCTTCCTTCTCTTTCTGCTTTCCCTTGCGAAACGCGGCCTTGGCCTTATCGCGGCCAGGAGGACGCGGCTCCTCCTCCGTCGCGTCGCTAGAACTGTACTCACCTCCGACCCCCAGACGGGTTCTCTTGGAACTGGAGTCAGTCCCACTACCAGGACCATGCTGTGCCCTCCACTTCGCTTCCTTGCGAACAGCTTCCCACCACTTGAAGCGTTTGAAAGGCTGAGTCACTCTAGGGTCATTTGCGTACCTCGTCAGTGCCGCTTCCATGACCATTGCATCGTCTGCTCCACTCTGACGTACCGCTTCTTCTTGGATGTGGTATCCATTGAACAAGGACACCTCACGGTTGTAGACGTTTCAGTGATCCTTCAGTTGCTTCGCGGTCCTTCGGCGGGCAGGATCGGCGGTAGAGTTGAACGTCTTCGCTATTCCACCCCAAAAACTTTCGCCGGTCTTGCTATTGCCACGACGAGAGTCTTTGGAGTTGAAAATCCAAGCATTCACCTGCAACGAAATAGATATTGTCTTAGTGAAAAATCGAAACAAAAACCAACTCCGAAATAAACATGTGACGGGTAAGAAAAGTACCAGTTTTTCCTCGTCCGCACTTTTCCACTCGACCCTCTTTGGACGCGTTGGTACCAGTGTTTCCGCGGCATCGGACCCATCGCTTGGAGCACTGCCTTCTGGAGCAGACGACAGAGGTGGTTGCTGATACGGAGAAGGTGGTTGCTGATACAGTGGAGGTGGAGCGTATGAACCGTATGGATATGGAGGTGGAGCGTAAGAACCATATCCCGTAGGAGGGTACGGAGGAAGTGGACTCCCGCTACCTGTAGGTGGAGGTGGAGGTGGTGGTGGGTAAGCATACGGAGGATGCTGGTATGAACCATATCCCGTAGGAAGCGGACCATATGGCCCCGGAGGTGGTGTGTTGGAGGGGTACAACACTCGGGGATGCGGCGAAGAACCGGCATTCGACCGACGATGTGTGGGAGAGACACCTTCTATGTGACTAGGTTGTGACCCGTCGGACTGCAAGAGTTCCGTGAACAGGGTGTTATCTGGAGTCCAACCCAACATGGCGGAGATGGTATGAGAGAAGAGAGAAAGAGAGGAGGGAAATGGTGTGAAGAGAAGGGATGGATATGGGGGGGTATTTATAGGATTGGAGATGGAAATTTGGGTCAAATTTTTTTTTTTTCCAGCCAGCCACGCTCCCCCCAACGGCTAGCTGACGTGGACCAATGGGGGGGCGCCACGTCAGCTAGCCGTTGCCCCCCCAACGGCTAGGCGCTAACGCCCCGCCCTACCGCCCCACGCCGCCAGCGCGCCGCCCCGCCCTCTCTCCCTCTCGCCCCCCCCTCGCCCCGGAGCCGCGCTACCGCCCCGCCAACGCGGGCGGCAGGCCGGGCGACAGCCGGCTCTCGCCGGGCGGCAGCGCAACCGCCCGCCGGCCCCTACCGCCCCCTCCTATCGCCCCCTCTCGCCCGCCACCGGGCGGTAGCGCCGCTACCGCCCCCTCCTATAGCCCCGGTTGGCACCAGGGATAAAAACTGACGTGGCGAGGCTATAACACGTGGTGCTGGCACCAACCTAAGAAGCGCCGGAGTGAAGAGGGGCACAAAGCGATGGCTATGGTTGAGCAGAGCAGATCGAGCACAGCCGCCTCGCCATCAGAGGCCTCAACCTCCATGTAGCCCAAGCAGGCACAGGTTAGCGGGGGATTTTATTATTTGCCACACTTTTCTTTTCACTTTTATAATTTGCCATATCATGTGTCACTGACATGTGGTGGTCCTGTGGCAAATTATAAAGGATTCAAGAAAAAGTGTGGCAAATTATAAAATATCCCCAGGTTAGCTTCCCTCTCTGTCCCTTCCTCGAGCACACATGAGTATCATATGACATCGGTGGCGACCGTTGCTTGCTTTCAGGTGAGCTTGGGACGGTGCTGTTCCTTCACGGCTTCCCGGAGATATGGTACTCCTGGCGCCATCAGATGCTGGCCGTAGCCGCCGCCGGGTACCGCGCCGTCGCGCCGGACTGGCGAGGATACGGGCTATCCGACCAGCCGCCGGAGGGGGAGGCGGCGTCGTACGGCGACCTGCAAGAGGATCTCCTCGCCCTCCTGGATGCGCTCTCCGTCTCCAAGGTAGCATCCAGCCCTCGATTCTGAAACACTTGTGGGGAAATCAGTGTGTGTCCTGACCCTCGCACTGGGGTCAGTTCTTGATTGGGGGAAACTAATTCTTGGTTGGTGTTGGTCTCCTGAAACCAATGTGTGGATGCATGTGATCTTCCCAGTTGCAACAATGACTGCAGTAACAATCTGCGTGCATCGCTGGATGCAGGCTGAGGAGGGCAGCTCCTCTTTTCTTTTCTGAATTAGAAACAGATGGAACTGCATATTTGAAGGATTTGAGGTGAATTGCTTCAACAGTTAACCCTTTGGTAACCTGTAAGAAAAAATAAGCAAATTCTTCCCACCTGTGCCTCAGTAGGAACATGTTCATCGTCTTAAAGAACCACATCACCAGGAGGAAATCATTCAGTCGTAGGATGTTTCTTTCCACTATCTTGTGCGAGAAATAACTCAGAGGAATTATGCAATGTACTTTTATTAGCTGAGTATATGTTCACTTGTTGATAGACCATCTTGGGTCTATTACTCTATTCCAAAATTATGGACTAACTATGACACTACTGTATTTTTCTTCATGAAACGGGTCAAATATATCGGTGACTCGACTAGAATTTATGCGTGTATTGTTTAAAAGCATGAAAATATGTCATGCTTTTGTTTTCAGATGTTCCCTTATTGTTTTTACTGTAGTATCTAGTTGATGATTGGTATCAGTTCCATTTGGTTCACTTGTTTCAAGCTTGCACTTAACAGAATATACTCAGCACCAAGAATCAAATTCGTCCTTCCGGTCGACATTGATTATTATCTACACATTAAGCACCTTGCATAAAATAAAATCAAAAGGCTAAAAATAAGTGTTCCAAGAAACAAGATCATTAGATATATCCCTTACAAAAAGAAATTCCATGCTTCAGAAATGGCACCAGCAAATCTAATTTTCTCTCCTGACAACATCCATTTTACTTCATGCCAGGCATTCCTTGTGGCGAAGGATTTTGGAGCCATGCCAGCTTATGACTTTGCTCTTCGTAACCCCACCCGCACATGTGGCGTTATGTGTTTGGGTATCCCTTTTCTTCATGGTGGCTCCTCCTTCACCACATTGCCAGAAGGCTTCTACATTCTGCGTTGGAGGGTTTTTTCCTAACCTCAAAATTCCACGGTAAAGATGAGCGGATAATTTTTCCATGACATGATACAGAAAGCCTGTGCGTTGTAGGAACCAGGAAGAGCAGAGGCGGATTTTGGCAGGTACGACGTCAAGCGAGTTGTGCGCACCATCTACGTTCTCTTCTCTAGAAGCGAGATCCCGATAGCGAATGAGGATCAAGAGATCATGGATCTTGCGGACCTGTCAACTCCCCTTCCAGAGTGGTTCACCGAGGAGGATCTTGCTGTCTACGCGTCCCTGTATGAGAAATCCGGTTTCCGGTACCCAATGGAGATGCCATACAGGTAAACATAACTTTGTTAATCAGGTTACCTGACAGTGTGGCAACTTGATAGTTACTGCTGTTACTGTTAGGCCTCATTTATCAATTCTTGACAGAAAAGAGATGTACCAATTGACAGGTCTCTCCATAAGAGGCAGTCAGTTGAAGATCCGAAGTTCCAAGTCCCGGTGTTTGTGGTTATGGGGGAGAAAGATTACGTCTTCAAGTTCCCTGGGGTCGAGGCCGTCCTGAAAGATGGCGTCATGGCGAAGTTTGCACCAGACCTGAAGATCAGATACATCCCTGAAGGAAGCCATTTCGTTCAGGAGCAGTTCCCCGACATGGTCAATGAGCTCCTCCTTGGCTTCCTCAAGGACCACCCTGTGGCTTGACAGATGTTCTCTGCTTCACCTGCACTCTATCTCAGCAGCATCATACATATCCCTAATGCTATGAACTTATTATGTATGGTTTTAATGAATTGAACTGTGCTGTATGATGTTTATACTGATCTATCAGCAATATATACCGGTTGCTGTCATCTGATCATGCAAAACGCCACATTGTTTTAGAGCCTCAGAACACGGATTTTCTACACAAAGTGTGAAAGAATTGAAATGATTGCCATAAAATTTACTTGGAAATCCTGCGACTCTAGACCTCTGCCACAGAACTAAACCTGGGGATGGTTTAGAAACTGCACCATACCTCAACCATAAAATTCATGTCACCCTGAACCCAACCAAACCCATTCAATATTAATGTCAGGCCAACCAAAACTCACTCCATTTTCTATCCAAAAACCGAATTAAACCTGAGTGCACACCCATGGGTTGAAACCAATTGCTGAAGTGGGTTCAGAACCATTTCAACTGATCTGGAAACAGGGGGCAAAACACTCCTACCGAACAGCATGTAAGCAGCAAGCATATACAGCATATCTGAACCATCAGCAAAGCTTCATAAACATTAAACAGCATATAAACTGCCAGGTTGCGTTGCATGTATTCGGGAGCACTTACACATAGCTTCATAAACTTGCATGTTTCAGCGATGTTGCTACCAAATTTTTGCAAATCTTGCTACATTGAATTGCCTTCCTACTGTGTATTGTTCATGACATGAACAAGGTTCTTCGGCTCCTCAAATGCATCCATGGTCTTTGTGTCAGATCCTCCATCCAACTGAAAAGAAAAGAAAATGAACTGCCAATTTAGAACATGCAGCATACGCTTTCAAATAGCCCAAGTTGTACAGAAGTACTACTAATTGTTTTGCCAAGTAAAAGATTATTCCAAATCAGGCTATAATGTCATTTAAAGTAAAATAATATATATTCAAAATCAGATTATTATGTCCATTGCTATAACAAAAGATTACTAGGGAGTAGGATATATCATGTTTCATGATCCATCAAACACAGCAATATACTAGGGAGAGTACGGATGTATAATGTTTCATGATCTGTCAAACACAGTGACAACAACATAGTAGATTTACAACCATTTTTCACAAGTAACATGCACAAGTGACAGCAATATACTAGATAATCCCAGCTCGGCGCACAGCGGCTCGACCTAGGATTAGTACAGCGACAATACACAAAAAACTAATGATTACCGCTCCAATTTATTAGGAGTATCTCCACTGCAGGTACTCACTCTTACTGCTGCATTTAAAGTTAAAATTCGAACTCAAACATACTGGTGTCTGTTAGAAACAAAAGAAAGCCCAGGTTCTTGGCGATCTTCAAAAGATATAAGGCAAGAAAGACGAGCAGAGGGACACACACCTCTTCGGTCAATCTTGGTGACCTCTGTGTGTATTTCTGAATCTGCAACAATCAACTGAGATAATGACTGCAGTTTCCTCCATTTGCGCAAAAAAATAAGTCCATCCACCTTACGCACTTATTTAACAGAATATAGAACTTTCAATAATTATTATAGCCAACGGACTCAATCCACTCCGTTCTAGTATTACCATGTGTGCAGCGAACTTGAGTGTTTCACTGCGTACCTCTGTTTTTTATTAGCATCAACGGCATTTGACCAAAATATGAACCATTTTTCCAAGGACGGCACTTCAGAATCTCCGGAAGTTGTCAAGGACAAATTACTTAGTGGCTTGTTAGTTCCTAGTTTTGACGAACAATCTTGCCTACGTAGATACCAATCAGTATCCATAGAATTTTGGAGGATTCAATCCTTTGAATCAAATAGAGTTTATAGGAAAATTTCCTATGGGTATAAATCCTATACAATTCCTTTGAGAATCTTTTGAATCAAAGCAATCCATAGAGTACTGGTTCTCCTAAGAGTCATGGAAACATGCTGAAAAGTAAAGCTGTTCATTCTAGCCCTGCTTCTCTCTATCTTCATTTGGCTCATGACTACAGTGACTATGATAAGCTTATTTCTGTGAAGAAAATCAGCAATATCTTCAAACAATCCCATGGATGATCCTAAAACTAGACAATTACTTTGTACCTTCACGTTACCAAACCACCAAATTGATACAGAATCAGCATTATAATCATCAACCTATGAGTCTAAGCTAAACACACACATTGTAGTATCAGTAGTTCAGTACTGACAGGTACTCCTGCTGCTGCATTTCAAATTTGAAATTTGAACTAAGCATATATTGCAACTTTTCAACAAAAGAAAGTTTTGGGGTTCCTAACAACTGCGAAGCACACATGAATTCGATCAGATGTAACATCGAAATGCGAAGGGCTTATTCTATCCTACAAATCATCTCGTACAAGTTACTATTATAACTAGTTTCAGTAAGAAGAAACAATGGATATAATTCCAGAGATATGGAAATGATATTAATCTAACAACTACTCCCTATGTTCCAAAACAGATGACTTCTATTTGTCCATAGTTTTAGTGTCTACATACATGCAGGTATAGATAAATGGAAGTCATCTATTTTGGAACGGAGCGAGTACTTCAAAGTTCAAACATTATCAAGCAAAACATCTATTGTCCATGGACGAATAGCTCGGTCACACAAGCTCAAGCCCATCCAAGATCTGCCTTCTCATATCCCAATCCAAGTCCGTTTGAGCCGGCAAGCGAACACCATGGAACGAAGAAACCACAGGCAGAAATCGAAGGAGACTTCGGGCTTACCTACCGACGAATTTGGGGAGAGGGCGAACACCAGTTCCTTGCCGCCCCCGCTGCTGCACCCTTGTGCTGCAGCTGCTCACGCTCCTGGTGGTGATGAAGGCAGAGAAAGACCCTGACATTGAGGACGCCAAGAGTAGGCTAGCACCATCGAGCCGCAAGCGTTGGCGCTACTGTCTCGGAGCAACAGGTACAGGGGCGAGGGTTTGGCCTCAGGGCTCACTCTGATGGCCTCGGAGTCAATGAACTCATACGAAAGAACCAGGTCCTCAACATGGTTTGCAACTTTTAGGGACCGAAGTCACCGAACTGTTTAAACCCAAACCGAAACGTACCCAACCGTTTACTGTACAGAGTACAGACCCAACTTAAACCATACAATTAACATGGTCGGCCCATAACAAACCGAACAAATAAAGCCACAAAGGAAAACCAACCATTTAATCGAAAACCATTTCCCAGATTTACACGGCACTGGATACAATTAACATGGTCGGCCCATAACAAACCGGACAAATAAAGCCATAAAGGAAAACCAACCATTTAATCGAAAATCATTCCCAGATTTACACAGCACTGGAGGTTGCAAAAAAACATGTCAAATATCAGACAGATCGTCGTTCAAAATACAACATGCCGAACAAATATCAATTGCTCGAGTGTGTGATTCTAGTAGCTAAAACTGCAACATTTAACACCAGTCATGCAAACTCAAGTAACGCCTACAACACAATATGGTACATCTCAAGGAGTACATACATAGCTTCTTCAGCACACAAACATCACCAAGAATTGTGCAACATTCAGGTTCTGCGTGATAGAAGCAATCGACGAAAGGCTTAACTTGAGACATCCAGTCGCATAACAGCAGCAAAGCTTCTTCAGCAGATCGCCCTATCTCAAGCAACACAACACGGCCAGTTTGGCAGCTCAGTATACAAGCCATTACAGGTACATTCACTCGTCCATCCGTCCCAGGTTATCAGCTAACTTCCTTCTTTATGTAGCTATTTTGTGCCCACATGACGAAGATTTAGACCTGAGAACATAAAGGGGAAAGCAGGGCAAATAAGCTCACCAGCAGTCAAACATATGTCCATAATGACTATTTCATTCACGAATCGTATATTTTTTGGGGGTGATCAATAGTCAAAACAATTCTGGTGGTTGGAATGCAATTACACCAGAATTAGTTGGGAGCAACTCCATGTTTCAGTTTTACTTGATTTATCAGTCGGTCATAAACTTGCAATTATAGTAATAAAACTGCGGCGACAGAGTTCAACCTGGAATTAATAGATAGCCAGGTGAAAACTGTAAATAAATTGCTCATCTTCAAGACTAAAAGTGGTGCCATTTTCTTTCAAAGCATGCAACACTTTAAGGTGATAAGGTCACACAGAATAACGAGGTGAGTATAATCCATAAAACTTCGGGACCACTGCATCATGTGAGTTGTGAATACACTGCTGCGTGAAATAGAGTTTTTAGCTTACTTTGACAAGCAACGTACCTAGACTAAATTTAGAAAATCTGAAGCATGATAGAGATCCTAAATGATATACTGACAAAAGAATATACATACTTGCAACTCAAAATTTGAAGTGCTCAAAAATATTTCAATCACAGTACAATTTCTAGCTGAATTTATTTTGATTAGAACAGACAAATACCTTGCTAAAACAGTAAATGACTATGGTTCTGCTGCGTTGGGATTTTCTTCTGCACCAAGAGCAAGAACAACTTTCCTCAGAATGGCATCAACCGGCTGATGCGAGTTCTCAACAGCCTTGCTTATAGCTTGCCATCTCTCACCATGTTTTGGTTCAGCTGCAATGCATCTTTTTAGAACATCCCTTTGTGAATCTGCATTTCCATGCTGAAGTTCAAATTTATAGTACAATGCCCAAAAATCCCCAATATCAGGAGCAAGAGTAACAGCTCTGTTCAACCAACTCCTGGCTTTGTCAACCTTCCTATCATGCCAGAAAAGTTTGGCTACAGCTGCAATAACATGTGGATCATGATCACACCGCTTTATAGCATCTGAGCTCTTTGATTTGCGTTGGGGACGTGGCACCATCTCAATAGCTGCAGCCCACAAAATGCCACTTGTTTGACACTCTTGTAATGCCTTGGCTAGTAGAGAATCAGCTTCTTTCTTATTCCCGTGTCTCAGCTCAGCTCGAATTGCTGCAAGCCATATTTCAGGTGTAGCTGGATTCTTTTTCCTTGCCATGGTGAGGAAAGCACGTGACTTGCTCAGGCCATTTATCCTTTCCTCTAGACTAGCTAGTGAAAGCCAAAGAGGGATGCAACTGGGGCAGTGTTTGAGTCCATTCTCATAAATCTCCTTTGCCTTCGCTGCGTGGCCAATTCGGTCTTCCATCTGTCCAAGCATTAACCACAATTTGAAGAACGAGGGGAATAGCTTCAGACCTTCCTCTAACAACCTCCTTTCCTCATCCACATTTCCTAATTCCCTCTCAACGATTGCCGATTTCATCCAAACCCTCTCGGTACCTCCTCTTTCCCTGGCCTTGGCCAAAAGCATTCTTGCTCTCTCTGGCTCGTGGTTCTCAAACTCTAACTTGAATGCAGCTAACCAGATCTCCTCTGAATTGGGGATAGCTGCATAAGCTTCTTGAAGAATGGCCCGGGCTGAAGGGACATCACCAGCCAGCCATTTCTCCTTTGCACCCATAAGCCATAAGACTTCAGCTTTTGGATTGTACGTGACAGCCTTTCTGAGAATGGCTTCAAGAGATTCTCTCGTGCCATGGCTCTTCTCGAGCTGTGCCGCTTTAAGCCATATACTCTTCTTAGCAAGGAACACACTAAGAGCATGTGCATAGATGGCCCTAGCTGTCTCGATTGATCCTCGTTTCTTGCACTCCTCAGCATCAGCAACCCATGTTCGCTTCCGGTCCTCATCATCAACACCTACTCCAATTGTGCTCTTCACAATAGCTTGGCAAGTAAGCACGGACCCAGCACGCTCTGCAGCTTCAGCTTCCTTTAGCCAAGCCTCCCTGTCAATATCCAACCCTTCTCTCTGCAAAGATCTTATACCTCTCTCAATCACCTTACTTACCGATTGGGTGTTCCCATTAGCCTCCTCCAGCTTTGCAGCTGTAATCCAAATGGCAGGTTCCTTATTGAGTTTCTCCCTCGCCTTGTTAAGCACCTTCTTTGCCTGATCATATGTCTCGAGCCTTGCTAGGGCAAGCCACAGCTCGACATGAAGTGGACAGCACTCCACAGCCCTGTGAAGCAACATCCTTGCGTCCTCCTCGTTCGCCAGCTCCACAACAGCCTTCCACAGCCTAACTGAATCAGGAATGTGCTCCAACCCCTTCCTTAAAACTCTGCTCTTATTCAGATCACTAGTCTCTAGTTTTGCAGCCTGTAGCCAAAGCTTTACAGAATTAGGAATTGCCTTCACACCCCTGGCAATTACTGCCTTTGCTTCATCTGGACTAGCCAACCGGCAAGCCTCGAACCAAACATCCTCATTCTTGGGGCACTCCTCACAGCCCCGCTGAATGAGCTGTCGTGCAGACTGGAGCTTCCCAGCAACCTCTTCAAGCCTAGCAGCAGCAATCCAACCTGGAGGATGCTTTGGATTTGTCTGAGTCACAGACCTGAGCAGCAGTCTTGCCTTCTTAATGTCAGAGATCTCAGCATCGCTGGTAATTTTCATGCTTTTCAAGTCTGTAAGGTATCCCTTTGGATCAACAACAGTAAGCCCAGAAACTGAATCGGACAACCTGTCCAGCTTAAGCGAAAGCACGGTACCACGACCCTCGCCCACAGCAGTCAGATCAGTAACCGGCGTTTGCGCCCATGGCGTCTCTGTGCCACCAGCCTGCACGGCTCTTGGGGTCCAGCGCCGTGACATGCTCCTGCTCCTGCCGGGCCTTCTCAAGCAGCGTGTCCGGCACCGGTACAAAGCTCTCGAAACGCTTCTTCTTGTTACGCGCCGAGTAGTCCCCAATTTCAGGTATGCTTTCCCACTCCTGCACCGACACGTCTGCGAGTTTCCTCTTCAGATCAGCAAACTGCTCGGTGATCTTAGGGTTGGACGCACGGTACTTCTCAATCTCCTGCTTGAGCCGCGCCTCGCGACGATCCTTGCGGCGCAGGTCCATCCTCTGGTCGATGCTCTCCCAGACGGCATCAGCCTCGCGGTCATCATCGTCGTAGTCTGCGTTGGAGAAGAGACCCGCGTCGTTGCCCTCGAACTCATCGAACTTCTGGTTCTCGTCGTATCCCTTCTCCTCGTCACCGCCTTCATCGCCGCCCTCGTCCTCTCCAGGAGGCTTCCCGCGGCCACGTCCGACAGCGGGAGCAGCAGCAGCCGCGGCGGAGCGATCTGGGAGGTCTGGAGCCGCGCGGGCTGGCCCGATATCCGAACGGGTGGTGAAGCCGGTGGCGCCACGGCCGAGACCCGCGACGTAGTTGGGGGGCGGCTTCGAGTTGAGGAAGTCGTAGCGCACGGGGCGGGGCGGCGCCGCCGCCGGAGGAGGGGGAGGCGGCGGGGTCGGGACGGGGCCGGACATGACGCCGAGGAAGGGAAGTCGAGGAGTAGGGAGAGGGGTCGGGGCGACCTGGAGGGAGGAGAGGAGAGGAGCGGGGAGGGGTGGGGTGGGCGATGGAGGAGGCGTCCCGGCGGGCGGCGGAGCAGAGAGCTCGATGGGTTTGGGTCGTGGGGAAGGAAAGGGAGGCCGTAAACCAGCGTTTGCCGTGGGCAAGCCCAGGTCTCGGGCTCCTTTTGTTGTTTTGGTTGGTCCAAGTCGGTGGCGAAGAGAGGCGGTGTGGGAGCGTCTATGTATCGCGTTTAGCGAGTCCTAGCACGACGTCGCTCATATTGGGCCGGCCAACAAATCGCGTCAGCGCCTCCACACGACTCATTGCTTGTCTGTGTTTGCACATTAACTGTACTAGACGTACTAGACGGAAACGCGCGCTTTGCCGCCGCCTATCTATCGCTCTTGCGTGACGTGTTTGGTGAGATACATCTAACTTTTTTTTTTGGCTTGGTTGCAATGTGTTAGCAGGTTTTGCTTGTTTGTGTAAGCAATGTCAGTGTTTTGGTTTTGATGTTTCCGAGTCTGACTTCTTTGAAACGATCAACAATTTTTTATGCTTCACGCATCATATAGACATAGAGAAAGTTTTTGTTTTAAAAGAAAACAACTACGCTTAGCCTCGAAACCAAGTCCCGTTTACCATAAATACCCGTTTCTCCCTAACAGCATAGGTAAGAAATCGGTTGACCTTAAACCAGTTATATCAAGAAACATATTCTCAAATTTGGTCTTTTGATTAACTGTAGACCAATGAGGTAACAATCAAGTAATCAACACATATAATTAGAATGAAAGATAAAATTAAGTAGATTTCCTCTTAAAGGGCATGTCAGGGACTGCAATACTCATATGTGGTTGGTGAACCATCGTCGCCTCTTTCAAGATCTTCAATTTCATATCTTTTAATATAGAAAAACATAATATCGAACCACAAGTTCTTACATAATATCTTTGCCAATCCTGGTAGGAGGTCCTTCATAGGTCAAGTCCAGGCGTCCAGCCATCAATTGTATCTCTGTACTTCCCCATCCAACCTGATTCTGTCCAAAGACCTCCATCCAGCACACCCGTGGGCAGAGAAATGACTGCAGACTCATTTTATATGATTGAGTGGCCATAATGTTTCTGTAAATAAATATAAGCACGACAGTTATAATGCAATATATAAAGATAGAAAAAACTGCAGGCGAAAGTCTTCACCACCACAATAGCTTCAAAGCCAAGCTGAACATTCAGATGGCGAACCAATGAATATATAAATGGAAATATCCATAGACGCATCTTTGAGCTACAACCAAAAGTACAGTAACCCTTTTTTTAGCTGTAACATTTGTGCATCATGATTTAGCTAATGAAGAACGTGGGGTAGAAAAATATCCTAATTTACTCTACTTATGATGGTTTAGTGCTAAGTCTGTCTTGAATATTTACCAATCAGTATGGTAAGTAGGTAGTAAATCTGATTGTACTACATGCAACCATTCAATTTCTGCTGATTGGGCAACAATTCCATATGCACCAGCATGCCAAACTAATCATGTCAAGAAATTGCAAAGTCTACTTGATATATCTAGAGGCTTCAAGCATTGGGGTATTCTTGTATCAATTAGAAAACAACACTGCCTTATTGCATGCTGAAACAATATATGACCTACCTATTTATTTTTACAGGGATGTGATCTTCGGACAAATGTATATGATTTTGTAGTACCATTTGCACTAGTAATATGGTTCTAATTGTACACATGAAACCAGGATTTCAGTGCAAAAATGCACTATTATAGACGTAAAGTAATAACAGAAATGACCTCATAACTGTGATCGCTTGATTTGCTTTAACTATTTTGATTTTTCGCTTATTCAACAACCAGAGGAACAAAACCCTAGAACAATAAGCTTGGTAATGAGCGGTACTTATATACCTGAAACACATTTTTTGATGAACGGAACAAACTCAGAAATTTATTAACCATGTGAATGAATAATAAGCATAGACCGATATCCCCCAACCTGGATTTTCTTGCAATATTTAGAAGTTTAGATGTACAGACATATGTGCAGTAGAAAGCAACAGTATCAATATACGGAACAATAATAAATTCTCCAAACATGTGTATTGTGTGTGCTAGATTAGTACTGAAATCATGAAAAATGGTGGCTATGGATCATCACTTTATTACCTTCTCATGTGCTTACAGCTGCTTACTTTGCCACCACCAACCTCCTTCACAACGCAGAACTGTTCTTTACCCATGGCACACATGAGATAGGATCATGTTCTTTCCCTCTTCAAATCCACTCTTGATCAGCATTTCTAAAAACAAAACATTAAGATAATGGTACGAACATTAGTGAAGAATGGATATATCGCTGAACAAGCTTTGATAGCTAGAGCACTGACATAGGTAACCAGAGTATCATTAGTAGGAAGCTTCAGGTCATCCTTAGTGTCACCACTGTCAGTTAAGAGGCCAGGCTGTAAAAAGCAGTTGTCAAGCTAGAAACAGGAAATGCTTTGCGAAAAAAAAAGGAAGAAATGCCAGATTGGAAACAAACATACAAATCCGTCTTCAGCAATGTCAATCGGATGATAATTTTGGCGGTCAACATGGGAGAGCTGGATGACACTGCAACAACTATAGTCAAAAAGAGAAGCGCGGAATAATTAAAACAAACAAAATGAAGGATGATCTCCATGTAGCTGACATCACAATATCCACAAGCTATTAGGATAAAATCCACATGACATAGACCTGATCTGTATTGCGTGTAAAAGATCTACAAATCGTTTTAGAGGATCCTCTAAATTATTCGAGTTTTCTCCGACACCGAATCAAACAATACATAGATATATAAATTGGTGGTGATTTGGGACATTAGCATTTGTATCTCTTATAGCTGTCAACCCACTGCAACTACAGAATTCTGTGACAAGATTATACGTGTTTTTTGTACACATAATTTCTAGAAAAATTGATTTGATTTGTACATATGTAACGTCACCTCCTCCACCTATAAACAATAACATCTAAAGTGGTGAATGAGAACACAAGAGGATAACCTTGTGCAGACTACGGCAGTATCAGATCACGTGATGCTAAGGCATGAAACACATCAATGTCAGTTAAAAATGTACCTCAAATATAAGTATTTCTTCTACAGGGATACCTATCAGCATGGTAATTTTAATCAAGTTGTGGTATTAACACAAACGAAGGTTGCTCAACACGCCACATATTTATTTATTGACTCAATAAGTAAATGGCACTACGCATGTTAAATATACAAAATCCAACATAGCAAGGACAAAACCTCGTGCAGAACTAAATTATCCGGTCGTGCAAGTATCCGAGCAATGAAGCATCCAATTGGTCAGTTCACATAGTGACTATCTAGAAAACAGCTCAATCTGAATTAACACCTGACACAAAATTCTGCAATCTTATACATCATCTATTCTTCTGCACATATAAGGAAGCATTATAATTAGCAACCTACAATATCTACTAACAAACAGGAAAATGACAGGGCACAAAGAGACAGGTTTAAATTGCCCATGCCTAAGAAGCATTTTTGCAAACACATAGTAAGCAGTCTGTAGTACCTTTCGAACAAAAAACAGTAAAAGAGGGGAGAGGTGGCAGAGCATGTAGATACCAAGCTTCAACCAGTGAACCTATCGGTGTTTCACGCGCTCAAATCGAAATAGGCCATGTGACGCCCGCCATCTATTTGGATTTTCTTTGCCACCACTCGCCAGATGCCTCATGCGGCTGTGTCGACATTGCTGCAGCCCCATCCGCGGTCTCTACAAAACATACAAGAACAGGGAGAGGAAGGGAAATATGAGGAGGGTAGCGGCCAGGAGAGAGGAGAGAAAAACAGCCAGCTCTGCATCTTGAGGGAGGGAGGAGGAAAGGGACCATATGTTGATCCACCGCTACGGCTGCTTGCGCATCCGGGGAGGCGGTGACGCGCTCGAGTGATTCCAAGAAATCTCTGGTGGCCGCAGATGTGTCGCTGCCTTCGAGGCTAGGATGGAGGACTCGATCTACGGCACCACCATTGAGGACGACGACGATGTGCTCGTACGCCGCGTCCACCGGTGGCGCTCTCCCTGGAAGCCGGCCCGCGCAGCACGAGAAGTGGAGGCGCAAGGTGGAGATGGCAAGGTGGAGGTGAGCATGATCCTCACTCGTCACCCTTGCTTCCCTCACTGCGACGTGGAGGCCTAAAAATGAGTATAATAAATATGAAACGATCTCATACAATATAGTCAATTACAATATATATCATCATTATATGGAAGATATCTTGTTGTATGTTGAAATCTCTGGATAGTTACCTCAAGAAAAACTTGAGCCTCGGTTGATTTTTTTCGATACAGCCAATACGGTTCCCTCACATCCCTAGAATGCAGCAACGATATTTTATGCTGGTATAACCTATTTCATTTGGAAAATAAGAGGTCATTTAATGCTTCGTATGGTTAAGGCAGGAGTCTACTGTGTTGTGCTGTTCGCAGGTCACTGGTAGGGTATTACTAAAAGGATACCCCGTAACTAATGAAGAATAATAAGTGCAACGATACACATGTAAGAGGATTCTTCGAACACACAGGACAATAAAGGATGACTAAAAAAAGTTTAGAGCTTATATTAAAGAAATTCCGGTAACCTTTTTGATTTCCATCATCAAGAATCTCCAGGCCACCAATAAAGAGAGGATGGATGTGAGAAGTTGCTGCAGCACAGAGACATACACACACATCATTGTTGATTCGGCTTCCCCATCACACAACCTGTAATCTACTGCATCATAATTCATAGTCCGGAGTTTGGCTGACAGCACAACACGATTCGGAGACTTCTTCAGACGGTCATACGCGAGAACCTCACTGTTTCCTGCGAAACATCGTGGGTTCTAACCATGGCCTAATTTCACAATCTAACAAAAAGGTTTAAAAAAACCATGGCCTAATTCTGAAGTTCCAATAATGGCCAGAATTTACCTCCTTTTTGCGAGACGCATCGTGCGTTCAAAACATGGTCTGTGACTTGAGGAAGGATTGAAACAGGAAGGACTGAAACGTGAGGAATAGGCTATTCATGTACGCTTCCCGGAACGCTATTCTTGGACTCGGTAAAAACCAAGCCAAGGGCAGGCGGCCAACCCCATGAACTTTCCTTCCCCTTCCTCGTTTTTGCTCTCCAAAGGAGCAAAGAGGTCAGAAGGAAACCAGCATAAGTAAGTCCAACCAAGCGCACCCACCAACATGCGTCGCCACGCCAATCGAAACCAGCAAAGGCTGGTCGGCGCCCGTAACCTCCAACGGACCTGACAATCCACCGCCGCATCTCCCCCGATGAAAGGCTAGACCGTCCGCCGGGTGGACGCCGGCGACGCTACCATGTCGCCTTCCGCCTTACCGCCCGCTTCCTCCTCTTCCTCGCGGCCCTCGCGCTCATCCTCATCTCCTCGCAACCCTAGCCGCCTCCGACTCCGACGCCAAAGACGAGCCCTGCATGACGCCCATCGACGCTGCCGCAGTCGCGTCGGACGGGGCCGGCGAGGTCGCGCTCTGCCCGGTGTGCTGCTTCCGCCTCGACCCAGTCCGCGGCGCTGACGGGGTCACATACTGGTGCGGCTGCCCCGAGGACGCATGCGCCGGCGCCACGACCACCCCCTCATGTTGTATCGCTGCCGCCCCTGCCATCTCTGCTCCGTCGCCGCCGCCAGCTGAAGAAGAAGATAAGTTTCTGGGAAACAGGGAGAGAGAAGACTCGATAGAAAAGGCCTGCGAGAGCAAGAGTATAGAGATGGACAAGGACTAGGTCGGGCGGCCGTGCGTGCTTTGGGAAGTTGGGCTGTAGGGCCTACTTGTCAGCTACACCACATCGGTAGAGCGCACGAGAGAGCTCCCTGAACTCCTGGCTTAAATCTTTAGGTAATGTCAAAGGACCCAAGGAGACATAAAACACAGGAAAATAGGCAAGTGTTTTTCTTGACAGTAAAAATAGACATGTAGCTGAAGCTTATGAAGCTTTATATATACTCTTCAATAATCTTATTCGACTTTATTTACCATGAATACATGTAAAACATAGGAGAAAGTGGTCACTTGTGACCTCCAAAGAGAATTCCATAAAATAATATGAATCACTAAAAATACAAACATATAGCTACGTGTGAAGTTTTGAAAACTAATTAGAGTAACAATGTATTAGTTACTGGCCTTGTGCATTCCAATTGGCTACTGCTAATTGGATATATACATGATGCAGTTTATGAATAAGAGGCAGGAGAATCCTTATAAATGATTAGATGGAAGTTTTTATTACAAAACGAACAACAGATAATTTTAGTCTGTAGTTCCGAGATCAACAGAATGGAAGATTGTATGCCCAGTTCAAACATATACTCAGTACCATAACAGAAGTAAAGTCTGCAAGTTCTCATGGGAGAATAGCACCATGAACAAATATAACTGAAATTTTGAAAAATCACTATAGAGCTGGTACGTACTTAAAAAACTTTTCCTTGCATGATGACATTCCAAACTTTAAGAAGCATGACTAATTCTCTCGTAAGCACATATATTTGTAGAACAAGCCGCAGAGCACCACAAGGAGTTTCTAATTTAACTTGTCTGCCAAATCAATCTCCCAAGTCCCAACTAAAATAATACGAATCTAAATCAACTGCTCATGAAGATGGTCTCCATACTATCGGGCCGATGCCGGGTGGTCAAAAGAGGACCCGGAAATTCCACGGTCGATAACAACCATGAAGTTTTTCCGTGCCGTTGAGTAGGTCATGAGCTCATGGGTGTCTGTGACCATCACTAACAGCGTCTCCACCATTATTGATAGCAGAATCATGGCTGGTGCCACCTCAGAAAGGGCAACCCTTTTGTGTCTCGAATTGCCGCCTCATGAGTGGATGCCGAGGAGCCAGCATACGACAATCGATGGCGCCTATCCTCAAGTCGTTGTTCTTGCTTGTCTTCGGAAAATCTGAACATGATTTAAAACATTGAATTTAAATCTTGGAAATGATTGCAGAAGGGAGACATGAACCGAGAAGTTGGTTTCAGAAAAGATCCTAGACAAAAGTCTGAATATGTAACAAACTCACAACATGGGATTTATCCGAGAAATCACATTGGATGCATGTGTCTTACACAACTCAACACAAATGTATTTCCCCTGAGGCCATGAATCACTCGTAGTACATTTATAATGATAGGTTATATTAGAGATGTATAGTTTACTTTCTGTATTTCCCCATTGTATAAGGGGTTTCCTACACTTTACCCACTTGTATATGTGCTGGACTTTGGCCCCCTATGAATACTAGTTTCCATTTTCCCAATTCCACAACATGGTATCAGAGCCCAGTTAGGGTCTCTTGTGCACGTAGCAACTACGTGCTTGCGCCGCCGTTGCCGGCGTGCTCTCTACCTCTATCTCTCCATCTCTTCTTCGCTGCCGGCCGCTTTCGCTCTCGCCTCCGGCCAGTCCCCGTCGTCGATCCCTGGCCCGCCCGCTGTCCGCGCGTGCGTGTGTCCGCCGCCGGCCGTCCGCCCGTCGCCGGCCGCACGCCGCCGGCTGGTTCCCGTCGCCGGCCGCTGGCTGCCCCGGCCTCCCCGGTCGCCCCTGCCTCTGCTGCCGCGCGTGCGTGTGCTCCGGCCGTCGCCCCGCCCCTGCTTGTGCAGGCCCCGGTCGCCCCTGCCTCTGCTCGTAGCAGAGATCGATCGGATCTGAGATCGATTCGTTTTTCTGAGCGTTGACCTACAAAAAAAAGGACAGAACAGAGAAGGTGCTATGTCAGGCTATGTCGCTATACCCCGGTGCACGGTGCTTTTTGATGGCACCAATTATGTTGAGTTTGCAGCCCACATGCGCATTCACGTGCGCGGGCTCATGCTATGGGGCGTTCTCTCTGGCGAGGTCTCATGTCCGCCTTGCCCTGTTGCTCCTGTAGCTCCTGTTCCACCGCCGCCTCCACCGGTTCTTGCTAATGATGATCCTCGGGCTGACAAGGATGCAGCCAAATCTCTTGATGATGCCGCGGTTGATGTCTATGATCAGCATTTTTCGTATTACTCTGTTGCTCTTTCCACCTACCGGGATGCTCTGGCTGCCTACACACAATGGTGTAATGATGATGCTCGTGTGGCGGCTGTTCTCACTTCCAGTGTTCTGCCTCAGTTTGCTTCCGAGTTTATGGGACTTCCCACTGCTGCTCAGATGTGGCCTTATCTTCGTCAGCGTTATCATCCATCTGGAGATGCTCTCTACTTATCTGTGGTCCGTCAGGAGCATGAGCTTCAGCAGGGTGACTCCACCATTGATGAGTTCTACACCCAGAGCGCTGCTATCTGGCGTCAGCTTGACTCTCTCCGCACTCTTGTTTGTGGTACCTGCCCGTGCTGCCAGACTACGAGATCAGATTTGGAGTTTCAGCGTGTCTTTGAGTTCCTGTCTCGTCTCTGTTCCGAGTTTGAGCCTCGGCGTGCCAACCTGCTTGCTCGGGGTCGTGCTCCTATCTCAGAGGTACTTTCAGAGCTTCGTGCTGAGGAGACACGTCTTCGAGGTGCTGGTTTGCTTACGGTTCCCTCTGTGCTTGCTGCTCGGGCTGCTGCTGTACCGTCTGTTCGGCCCAGTGCTCCACCGCTACTTCCCACGCCCCATGGGGGGTGAGCTGCTCTCCTTCTGCTCGGGCTTCTGGTGGCGATGGCCGATATCGCCCCTGTATCATCTGCGGCTACTGCTCGAAGCCGGGCCATCCAGAGTCTGATTGTTACAAATAGCAGAGGGACATGCGTAACAGTGGTCACAGCTCATCTACTGGGACTCGGCCTTCTTTTGCGGCTCTCTCGCTTACGGACCAGGATATTGCGCAGCTTAAGCGTCTTCTTGCTTCCACTAGCTCTACTTCGACGGGTACTGCAGCTTCTGTGACTGCGGCTTCCACCATGGAGCGACCACCACCGCCCACACAGTCAGGTATATATTTTGGGTTCTGGACTCTGGAGCTTCCTTTCATATGTCTTCTGATTCCTCTGTCTTGTCCTCACTTCGATCTCTTGATTTTCCTGTCAATGTTCTCACTGCTGATGGTACACATCTTCCTGTTGCTAGTCGTGGCACTCTTTCCACTTCTTCTTTTTCTGTTCCAGATGTGTCTCATGTCCCTCGTCTCACAATGAACTTGTTTTCCGCTGCTCAACTTACTGATTTCGGTTGCCGTGTTATTCTTGATGTTGATTCTTGCTCTGTCCAAGATCGTCACACCAAGGTTCTGGTTGGGGCTGGCCCTCGGCACCGTGACTCTCCAGGCCTTTGGGAGCTAGAGTGGCTTCGTGTTCCTTCTGCCGCACCTGCACCCACTGGCTCACATGCTCTTGTTGCTTCTGCTTCCGCTTCTTTTCAGCAGTGGCATCATAGACTTGGTCACATTTGTGGTTCTCGCCTATCGTCTTTGGTCCGTCGGGGTCTTCTGGGGCCTGTCTCAGGAGATGTCTCGCTTCAGTGTCAGGGTTGTAGACTTGGCAAACAGACTCAATTACCGTATCCTACCAGTGAGTCTGTATCTCAGCGTCCTTTCAACTTAGTTCATTCTGATGTTTGGGGTCCTGCTCCCTTTGATTCCAAAGGAGGTCATCGCTACTATGTTATTTTTATTGATGATTTCTCTCGCTAGACTTGGCTCTATTTTATGAAATCTCGCAGTGAGGTTCTCTCTATATATAAGCGTTTTGCCGCTATGGTTCACACCCAGTTTTCCACGCCCATTCGAGTTTTTCGTGTTTATTCGGCTAGAGAGTATATCTCTCAGATGTTGTGTGGTTTTCTTTCTGAGCAGGGTACTCTTGCCCAATTTTCTTGTCCTAGTGCCCATGCTCAGAATGGCGTTGCTGAGCGCAAGCATCGCCATCTTCTTGAGACGGCTCGTGCGATGATGATTGCTGCCTCTCTTCCACCCCATTTCTGGGCTAAGGCTGTTTCTGCATCCACCTATCTCATAAACATCCATCCGTCAGCTGCCTTGCAGGGTGGCATTCCTATGGAGCGTCTTTCTGATCGTTCGCCTGATTACTCGGTGCTTCGGTTGTTTGGTTGTGTTTGCTATGTTCTTCTTGCTCCAGCGAACGCACCAAACTCACTGCTCAGTCGGTTGAGTGTGTCTTTCTTGGATACAGTGATGAGCATAAGGGATATCGTTGTTGGGATCCTGTTGGTCGCCGGATGCGCATTTCACGAGATGTGACTTTTGATGAGTCTCGCCCATACTACCCTCGTCCTTCCTCCTCGACCTTCTCGGTGAGTGATATATCTTTTCTCACTTTTCCTGATACATCTCCCTCTGTGCCTCATGTTTTCATACCACCTCTGAGTCCTTCTGTTCCTGATACACCTCCGACATCGTATTCTCCTAGTCCCTCGTCTACTGTCTCCCAACCCCCACCCTCCTCTCCACCCTCATCCATGCGGGCTCCCTCGTGTTCTCCACCTCCAGTGCACCACCCTCCTCTCTCTCCCTTTCCTCTCCACTACACTCGTCGTCCTCGTGTCGTGGATGCTCCTTCCAATGAGCCCTCCACTTCCAGAGCATCCTCTCCTCCGTCTACTCATGTTCACCATCTTCGTACTCGGTCTTTGTTACAGCCTCCTGATCTCTATTCTCCCTCTCAATACGGTCTTTCTACTATTGTTGAGCCCACTTCCTATCGTGATGCTATGGCTAAGCCTGAATGGCAGCTTGCGATGGCTGAGGAGATTGCTGCGCTTGAGCGCACTGGCACGTCGGATCTGGTTTCTCCTCCTTCTGGTGTTCGTCCCATCACGTGCAAGTGGGTCTACAAGATTAAGACTCGCTCTGATGGTTCTCTCGAGCGTTACAAAGCTTGTCTTGTGGCTCGTGGTTTTCAGCAGGAGCAGGGACGCGATTATGATGAGACATTTGCTCCTATGGCCCACATGACCACGGTCCGCACTCTTCTAGATGTAGCTTCTGTTCGTCATTGGTCTGTGTCTCAGCTAGACGTTCAGAACGCTTTTCTCAATGGTGAGTTGCGTGAGGAGGTTTATATGCATCCACCACCGGGGTACTCCGTTCCTGATGGTATGGTCTGCCGTCTTCGGCGCTCCCTCTATGGCCTTAAACAAACCCCTCGCGCTTGGTTTGAGCGTTTTTCC
The DNA here is from genome assembly GCA_028641055.1 of Alopecurus myosuroides. NCBI lineage: Eukaryota > Viridiplantae > Streptophyta > Magnoliopsida > Poales > Poaceae > Alopecurus > Alopecurus myosuroides. The sequence continues at coordinate 212,286,289 of CM054061.1, read as the reverse complement.
TCAGTTGTGACTGCCGCTGGCTTCTCACCCAGTGATCATGATCCAGCGTTGTTTGTTCACACTTCTCCTCGTGGTCGCACTCTTCTCCTCCTTTATGTTGATGATATGATCATCACTGGCGACGACTCTGAGTACATTGCCTTTGTTAAGGCTCGTCTCCGTGAGCAGTCTCTTATGACTGATCTTGGTCCTCTTCGCTACTTTCTTGGGATTGAGGTTTCTTTTACCTCTGATGGTTTCTACATCTCCCAAGAAAAGTACATCCACGATCTTCTTACTCGTGCCGCTCTTGGTGATGAGTGTACGGTCGAGACTCCTATGGAGCTCAATGTTCGCCTCCGTGCCTCTGATGGTGAGCCTCTTCCTGATCCCACACGCTATCGACATCTTGTTGGGGGTCTTGTCTATCTCGCTGTCACTCGTCCAGACATTTCCTATCATGTTCATATTCTCAGTCGGTTTGTTTCTGCTCCTAAGTCGGTTCACTATAGTCACCACCTCCGTGTTTTGCGATATCTTCGTGGCACGATCTCTCGCCGTTTTTTCTTTCCTCGCTCCAGCTCCTTAAATCTCCAGGCCTTCTCTGATGCTACATGGGCTAGTGATCCTTTGGATCGCCGGTCTCTTTCTGCTTAGTGTGTGTTCCTTGGTGGTTCGCTCATTGCCTGGAAGACAAAGAAACAGACTGCAGTTTCTCGTTCGAGTGCAGAGGCTGAGTTGCGAGCGATGGCTTCTTTGACTGCTGAGGTAACTTGGTTACGATGGTTACTAGAGGATTTTGGTGTTTCTGTTACTACACTAACTCCCCTTTTGTCGAACAGTACAGGTGCTATCAGCATTGCGCGTGACCCGGTGAAGCATGAGCTCACCAAGCACATCGGTGTGGATGCCTCATTCGTGCGTGCTGATGTGTAGGATCAGATTCTCGCTCTTCAATATGTGCCTTCTCAGTTTCAGTTGGCGGATTTCTTCACCGAGGCACAAACTAGAGCGCAACATGGGTTCTTCCTCTCCAAACTCAGTGTTGTTGACCCACCATGAGTTTGAGGGGGGGGGGGGGTTAGAGATGTATAGTTTTCTTTTCTGTATTTCCCCATTGTATAAGGGGTTTCCTGCACTTTGCCCACTTGTATATGTACTGGCCTTTGGCCCCCTGTGAATACTAGTTTCCATTTTCCCAATTCCACAACAGGTTACACATGTAAGTCATGTACATTTTTTCTGCAATCAATGTAAACTTCAGCTCAAGTGGAAAAAATCTGCATCATCTCACATGGCCATCCTAGCATGAAACACTTAACTTTGCTATACATGACTTACTTTCTAATCTGGGGCACGGGATTGTAGAAGCAAAATAAATAGCATCCATGATTGAAACAGGAGGTACCACAATCCAACTTTTAAAAAATTGACATGCCTGTTTTTCAGAGTTGTACACGAAGTACAGTTATGCTTCAGAAATCATAGAAATTGAAGAAAATGTCAAATCGTTAAATATTGTCTTCTGAATGACCAGGAAACATTTCATAACTCTCCTCCTTTTCAACACTTTTCACCTTATTTTAATTAAAGAATTGTACAAACAAATAAATATATATTTGTACATTGGATTTTAAGTATAAATAACTTCTCCCACCATGCGAGTAAGAAAATATTTATAACTGAGGAAACCAAAGGATTTTGTATGACTAACAGTAATTGAGTGCCCCGATTCACAAATCACCATAATCAAATATTGTTCAATGTTCACCATCAAAGGAAAATATCCACTGGTATATAGAAACCATGGCCTCTTAACAGATAGGTACATATCCTCTGGTATACAGAAACCATGACCTCTTAACAGATAGCACCTGATTCTCTGTTATACAGAAATCAGGATCACCAAATGTACATATCCAATAGTATACTGTCATGATTGCTCAAATTTTTGCAAAGTAAAAGAGACCATTTGATAAGTACATAGCCGCTGGTATACAAGACCAGGTCCTCTTAACAGATAGACACGGAAAACGAATCAGGCATTGTCAAAATCTCTGGTCGGTGGTATTAACCTGGGATGTAAGACTATATAATCGGTTCGGCATCATAAGAAATAAACATGACAGTAAAGACAAAAGAAATTTTCTATACATGAATAAACCTACCTGGGCATATCGTAACTTCTATGGTTAGCAATCCCAACATCATTTGATCAGTTAAAAAAAGTCTGAAGTTATATTAATCTTGGTCAGCAACTGGATTTTTTGCCAAAATGATTCACTTTTGAGAATCGAGCAAATCCAGAAAATCAAATATATCAGCATCATCGGTTCTTAATATCACAGACAGGGTGACATCAAATATCCAATGAGTGAGTACATGTTCTTAGAAATAACATGCATTAGAATTATCTTCACTCATATAATTATCATCACTGTGTACCAATACTATTCTTCTTCTTTTTTCCGCGAAAACGCAAAAGTTTTGCGTTTCATTGCATTGATAGAAAGAAGAGATTTACATGCTCAAGAAAGAGCAAACACCACCCCGAACAACACGACACAACCCAGTAGAGCATAACGACTACAACTCGTTGCGAACATCGAGGCTAGTACGCACTCCACAATCGGCTAGTCCGAAGACAGCCACCAACGACATCAAAGCTACAAAGCAACAGAGCTTGCCCTAAGATAACAAACATCGCCGCGTCTCGACCAACGTCGTTCACCTCCGAAAAATGACATCTCCAACTGAACTTCCCTTGTCAACGCACCATCCACCCTTAGTGCTAAAGATGGCAAGTAGATGGCGGGACTTGGTCGATCCCGAGAGAGCCACCTTCTTGGACTCATTGGCAACGGCGTGCATTGCGCCTCTGAAACATCAACCTAGGACCACGATAGCGCCGGAGGAAAGGTATGAGAAACCTCACGCCGTGTCTCCAAACGCGATGCTCCCAAGGGAGGGACGATGTCGAGGACGCCGCCATCATGCCGATTCAACCGAATCTAGGCTTTCACCCAAAGACCTCAACCAAACCGAGAGGGGGAAAGGGAGATGGTGACACACCTCGACGACGCCTCCAAGGAGGGGAATGACGCCCACGAGCGCCATCGCTGTCGGCACCGAGAAGACGGGCAAGACTTTCGTTTGTGTTGAGACTCGCCGGATTGGAATAGTCGTCCTTGTCCTTCACACCGCCGCCTCCGCAGCCCCCCCCCCCCGCCTTTGTATCCAAACATCCTGGCACACCCTGCCGTGCGCAGCCGAGAGGCTGCAACCCGGCCTCAACCCAGCGTCCTCCCCCTGTCGGACGTCGGACAACCCGGCCTTAATCCAGCCTCCCCTCCCGGCGGCGAGGGAGAAGAACTCCGGGAGGGGAGGCTGGAGGTGGCGGCTAGGATTTCCTCCCTGTGGCCCGCCGGAGCCACACGGGAGGACGAGCCGGTTTCTTCTTTAGCTTATCAGATTTCCGTATCTAAACAGGAGTTTGTACCAATACTATTCGTTTTCTTTTGGTAAGAAGATTGTCAAAGGAAGAAGAGGAACTCACCTTTAGATTGGTCGCAGTCCATGTGAAATGTGCAATAGTGAACCCTATTGTCATTGTGTAATCGAAGAATATAAGAAGATGAGGAGATATATTTTATCTTCTGATTGAGTTGTTTGCTGACAACCTATCTCAAGAAAGCAATAACAGCGTGTGAGATTCAACGGACATCAATCAATTGCCTCTCCTATGAGTTGATCCAATTTAACAACAGGGTTGATCGTAGCTGAAGGAGAAGAGGAACCTAGGTGCGGGAGGCGAGTCGGGTCGAATAGCTTGGACCAGCGAGGCGTCATCCAAACAGGAGCATGGAACATCGACCAGTGGAGTCCACCTCGGAAGGCTCGGCCTCGCGGCTACCAGGTCGAGAGCGGGTAATCCCCGTCCCGGTCGAGCTCCTGGCTAGGGCAGCATGGTTGGGACCTGCTGGACAGCGTCGTCCCATCCCTGGACTGCTCCATGTCCGCCTGTCCCCCTCGCTCTGGTGGGAGCAGGTCGCGGAGCCGCTGCATCAGAACATCGACCGCAACCGTGCGTGCGGGGTCAGCTATGGGATGGCCTTCACCAACACCGTCCTCCACTCCGGCCGCTGAATCGACGCGGGCGACTTCTGCACTTCGCCCGCCTTGTGTCCCGGCCTGACATGGTCTCATTCAAGCTCCTGGTCGCGATCTAGACCGCCCTGATCGAGATCCTGGTCGGGTTCGCGGCCGCCATGGTCGTGCACTTAGATCTTTGAAGGGATTCACCAGACGAACCGACTAACCGATGCATTGTGCAGCTGCAGCGACTCCACGCAGGAAGCATACCTGCAAAGCAAAAAAAGGAGTGAACAAAAACGAGTTATTAGCACGAAACCGCCACATTTTTAGCATATTTTCCCAAAAACCACCACCGGGTGTCGCAATCGCACGAAACCACCACATTTCAAATTTTCCGTAGCAATGTGCACTGATAACTCTTCGCGCACGAATTGACACGAATTAAGGAAGTTAGGCTCACCCGTCAGGATGACGTGGATATGTCGGAACGGAAACGCGTAACGGAAGTCTCCGACCACGCGGATGACCTAGATCCTGACTGGGCCCACTGTGCTCACTCACTTCTTCCCTCACTCTCTCCACGGTGATGGCGGCGGCGAATCCTTGCGGCGGCGGCGACCCAGTAGTTGGTGGTTCCAGGGACGACCCCGGCGGCGATGACATTGATGGTGAGATGTGCAACAGCTCCATCCTCACCTCTGCCATTGGCTCCCCGCAGCACCGTGCGGCCTCAGCTCTGGCGAAGGCGGTGGTAGCCTCTCCGGCGCACCTCAGCCACCAGTGGACCTCACCATTTGGTGGCGTCGAGTAAGTACTCTCAGTCCTCCTCCGTTGTCTTCTTTAGTTGAGTACTCTGTTACTAGGGTTCAAATAGGAGAGATTAGGGTTCATGAGCTGTTAGTGCAAATTCAGTGTATTTAGCGACAATTAGTGTGCGAGTACTATTAGTAACAATAATTTGTATTCGTTTTCTTTGTAGTTTGGATGATGAAGTGTGGGAAATTAGGTTCTACTTTGTGGAATAAGATAATTTGGAGAGGACATTGTGTAGATCAGATATCACAATTATGAATTTGTTTGCTCTGCTCCACACACAAGGATATGGCATAATGGACAAGATGTACTATGTGACAGAAAAGGGCATTGGACTGCAAGGAGTGGAGGTACTTGACACAATGGATAAGGTGGATAGTGTGCTTCAATGCTTAGAGAGGAATAAGATTCTTAATTTGACTGTTATCGGGGCCAAAACAAAATTACCAGCTGACTTTAACCTTGAGACATGTGAAACTCAGTTCCAGCTATCAGAGCGAGTGCCAATGCTTGTAGACCTAGATGGTGTTTCACACATACCTGATGAGGACACCCCTGCTGAGTTGTTTCCAGTAGCCATGGATTACTCAGATGTTCTATTTCTGGGCACACAACAGAGCAGTACTCACATGCCTGGAAAGAAGACTGTTTCCTGTACAAGATTCAGATACAGATTCAGATGAAGACTCAGAGGGAGAGGGAGATTCGGAAGGTGATTTCTATGACATGGGTGAATACAGACCTGGAGATCATGACAAAGGGGTAGCAGAGGAGCTGGAAATATTTAATGAACTGAGAAAGAAAAAAACTGTTGATGCTGAGAGGGAGGCCATACTGAATGAAATGGAGAAGGAGAAGAAAGCAAGAGAAGATCCATTTCTACATTATGAAGGAGGCACTAATGTTGAAGAATTGTATGAGGAGGAGACAGGGTCAAAGGGTGAAGAACTTCCTGAGCCTGATTACTGTAAAGGAAAACAAATAATTGTTAATCCTGGGCCAACCAGTAAGGGACATCATGAGCCAGAATGTAAGAAGTATATGGATTTTAAGCCATCATCAGATGAGGACATTAATCCTGCTGATTTGGGTGACAGTGATGATGATGGCTTTGTGCCAAAGCACTTGTTTACATCTGCTAGGAAGAGTAGGAGCAAGAAGCCAAAGGAAAAGGTGTGGTATGATGAGAAAAGAGCTAATCCTGATGGCCAAATGTGCAAAAAGATGTTCTTTGCTGATGTGTACCAATTCAGGAGAGCTCTTAGGCATTTGCATGTATCTCAGCTCAGGAACTTTAGATACCACAGGAACAACAAAGATAGAGTTATTGCAGTATGTGCTGATGATAATTGTCCCTTTTTCATGGTAGGTTCAGAAATAAAGCATGAGAAAACCTTTGTTCTTAGAAAATTGAATCTGCACCATTCATGTGGGGCACATGGTGAGCATACTAAAGTCACAATTGACTGGCTGGCAGAAACTTCTGTGGGTGCTATGAGAACAGATTTCAACACTTCTATGGACACATTGATTGAACAAGCCAAACAGAAATATGGAATTATTGTTCCCGGGAGCAAGGCTTATAGAGCTAGAACAAAGGCTCTTAATATTGTGTTAGGTGGTCATGAAACACAATACAAGAGGATTAGGGACTAGCTGCAAATTTTTCTTGATACTAACCCTGGAAGCAGGTGCATTGTAACAACTAAAGAGGTCTTGAACAATCCTAGCCAAAATCCCAGGTTCCATGGTTTGTTTTTTTCTGTCTAAATGCCTCAAAAGAAGGATTTCTTAATGGATGCAGACATTTCATAGGTATTAAAATATTTAGTTAGATTATTTGATTATTAGTGACCATATTTCCTGTATGAAATTTTTGGCACACTATTTGATTATTGATATGTATGTTGGCAGGGTTAGATGGTTGCTTCATAAAGCTCACCACTGGTCAACAGATACTTGCTGCCACAGGAAGAGATGGGAACAATAATATTTTCCCTATTGCCTTTCGAATTGTGGACAAAGAGGATACAGCTAGCTGGTGTTGGTTCTTGACACAACTAAGATATTGCATTGGTGAGGCAGGGAAATTTGGCAATTCACCCAGTCAACTTGATTGCAAAAACTTGTGGCTGCAAGAAGTGGGATTTGACAGGTATTCCCTGTAATCATGCCATTTCTGCTATAATGAAAGACAAGTCACATCCAGAAGACTATGTGCTCGATTTCTTTAAGAAACCATTGTACTTTGAGGCATACAAGCATGTGGTTTACCCTGTCCCTGGGCCTGATGCATGGACAAAGACTGATACTCAGGACATAGATCCACCTCCAAGTAGACCAAGGCTTGGAAGAAAGAAGACAAAGAGAAGGAAAGGTCTTTTTGAGGTGCCAGCACCTAAGGATTCATCTAGGGTTGGCACTATCACTTGCAAAAATTGCAAAAGGACAGGCCATAGGTTCTCTAACTGTGATATCCCTCTCAGGCCTGAGCTACAGATAAGGAAGGCACAACATCAGGTATAAGTAGGCACTATGTCTTTCCAATATTTTCCATAATATGCAAATGCTGACATTTCTTCTCTCCTGGGCTAATAGGCACATCTTTGCTGAGGATACACCTGGTGGTTCTTCAGCACCTGAAGCACCAGCTACAAGGCCACCAAGGACAACACATGCAGCACCAGCAGCAAGGGCATCAACACAGAGGGCTCCAGGAGCCAGGGCATCAACACAGAGGGCACCATCAGCAGAGCCATCAACACAGAGGGCACCAGCAGCAGAGAAATCAACTGTTACAAGCTCCTCAGCAGCAGCAGGAGCAAGGGCATCATCTGGTCCAAACTCCTCGGCTCCATCAGCAACGAGGGCACCAAGGGCAGCTGCAACTTCTTCTTCAGGTCCAACAAGATCAAGCAAAAGGAAGAGGACTCTCGGTGGAAGATTGAAGGGGTACTTCACAGCATCTAGAAATTATTGATGTTGTTTGGAACTATGTGTGTTTGAAACAATGGTTTGTTCAATTCGCACCAAACTATGTGGGTGATGTTGTTTAGTGTCTACAACTCTGTCAGTGTGCATTAGTATGTCAGACTTTCTGTAAAACTATGTGTTCAATCTATCTTAAGTGACTTGGTGAATTCTCCTTGCTATTATGAGTTAATCTGGATGTTATTTAACCCTTATTTGCCATGTTTGATCTTACATATATGAAAATAGGGTTGTCGAGAAGTGTTTGGGTTCTCGACAACCCTAAATGCTCATCTTACCTATATGAACTAGGGTTGTCGTGAAGCGTCTGGGTTCTCGACAACCCTAAATGCTCATCTTACCTATATGAACTAGGGTTGTCGAGAAGCGTCTGGGTTCTCGACAACCCTAAATGCTCATCTTACCTATATGAACTAGGGTTGTCGAGAAGCGTTTGGGTTCTCGACAACCCTAAATGCTCATCTTACCTCTATGCAAAAGGGTTGTCGAGAAGCGTCTGGGTTCTCGACAACCCCTAATCATTCATATGACTATTTTAAAAATCAAATATCTATAATTTGACAACACTTCATCACAGAAATAGGTTCACACATTTACTGCCAAATAAAATGGTTCAACATAGCTAGGTTCACACATTCAGTGCCAAATACTACTTAAGTTCCACACTACATCAGTTGCAACATAAATTAGGCAAATATTACATATAAATCTGCCCTAATCACTCATTCATCATTCATTTAGTCCTCACATAAGGCCTTGATTGTCTTGAGCTTGCCCTTGGCTTTCTCCTTTGCCTTCAGCATATCAAACAACATGTACTCCACCTTCCTCTTCTCATCCTCCAGTTTCTCTCTTTCACCAACCCACTCTTGCTACTTTAGTTTGAGCAATTCAATCTCTTGAAGAAGATGATGCCTTTGCTTCTTCACCTCCTCCAATGCCCTCTCTTCTTTATGCATCATCTTGATACGCTCCTTGTCACAGTTGTGAAGATTTTTCACCAACTCAAGCTCAACCAGTAGCTTCTCATTCTGCAACTTCACCTCCCTCGGCTCTTCCTCCACCAGCACCCTAGCATACTCAGAAATTTCAAACTTTTGTTTATCATTGCATTGCATTATCTTCTTCATATTTTCAGTCATGATCCTTCTGTCTGTGGTCTCCAACATCTTGTTCATGTCACATATCATAGTAGAGTACTTCTCTTCCAGCATTTCCTTCTCTTTAACCATATTCTTCACCACTAAAGAATTCTCATAGTTGGTTGAAATTAAACTTGCTTCACTATCCTCATACATTGCCCACAGTTTAGCAAGACAGTTTTGCAAAGTGTCAGGCCACTCCCCATCAATCCAGTCTACAAAGCCACAGTTCTCAACTTGCTGACATACAGAAATACAAGGAGAGAATTCAGTACTAGTTGACTAGGCAGAGTAAATTTTGGGAAAAATTCAGTACTTATTGAAATCATTACAGAGATAAATACAGAGACGCAATACATTAACTAGGGAGTAGTGCATTACCACTCACATTCTGAATGGCGCAGACTAGGAAACGTCTTCCGGTGTTGCTGCCTTCGAATGCTACTTGTCTGTCAGGCTTGCATTTGTGCACGCGACAGACAACAGAGCTACCGACGTCGATGTCGAAGAAAGACGGGTCACGGATGGAATCAGGTGCGTAATCCATATCGGTGCTCTACAAACCAGTATGAATCGATCAAAAAACAAGCAAAAGCGAAGAACAATCGAAAATCGCCAAATCGTAACCCTAAAACCGAACGAATGAGAAGAACTCACATCGATGAGATAGGTCCCTTCGGAAGTCTCGTCGCCGTCGTTCCAGCTTGGCATTTCGCCGGAGCTGCACGGCGGCGACGCCTTCCTAGTGCGGCGGCGACGGTGGAGCTCAGTGATGGAAGAACAGAGGGGAGAGGGAAGAAGTGAGTGAAGAGAGTGGGCACACTGGGCCCGGTCGGGATCTAGGTCATCCGCGCGGTCGGAGACTTCCGTTACGCGTTTCCGGTCCGACATATCCACTTCATCCTGACGGGTGGGCCTAACTTCCTTAATCCGTGTCAATTCGTGCGCGAATAGTTATCCGTGCACATTGCCACGAAAAATTTGAAATGTGGTGGTTTCGTGCGATCGCGACACCCGGTGGTGGTTTTGGGAAAAATATGCCACAAATGTGGCGGTTTTGTGCTAATAACTCGAACAAAAACAGGGGACATAAATAGGGGAGAGCCAATAAAACAGGTAAAACGCAGGAATCCCTGCAGACACGGAATCACCGGACAGACGACCGCCGGCGGAAAGAAAAGTGTGAGAACCAGATATTGTTGGGATGTTATTTGGGGCATGAAGCATACGATTTCCCTATTTGTCTTCCTTATTTCCAGTAGTCACTCATGTGTTATGACATAAACCCCTGCCTGCTAGAAAACCGATATAACCATAATACCAATCAGCGCAAAGAAGGTAGAAATTTTTCAAGACGCCTAAATAAATATAGTATTACGCCCCATGCTAATTTTCCCATACTCTTGTTAGACTACCTAAAGCTATGAGATTCAGACATTTTCTCTTCATGCTTCCTATTTGTCATTTGAGGTTAGCAATTACTCCCTCCGTTTCAGTCAACAAGTCATGCACGTATACCTAGGCTACAATTTTTTCAATGTAATATAAATTATATGACAGAAAATTATACCATTTGAAAATATAAGACCTAAATTGTCTAATGATATTTTTTTAATATATACCTTGTATTATGTTGGTCAAATTGACGACCTAGGGTACGCACATGCCCTGCATACTGAACCGGAGGGAGTATTAACATCAGTATAGTGAACTGACACGTTGCTTGTTATCCTGTTGACTTGAGTTATTGCCTCACGTTTCTTCTAACTTTCTAAGATGATGCCAGTACTGAAACAGGTGTGAAAACCAGAAACTATTGGGATGTTATGTGGGGCATGAAGCATACGATTTCCTTATTTGTCTTTATTATTTCAATAGTCACTCATGTGTTATGACATAAACCCCTGTCTGCTACAGTGTACAGACAAGTATTGCACCACCTGCATTAAATTACAGGATGAAAACTGATATAACCATAATACCAATCAGCACAAAGAAGGTACAAAATTTTCAAGACGAAGACCCCATCGAGAACTGCAGCAACCTTAAGTCCTTAACACAAATCTTCTCAATCGCAACAATGAACTTGTTCCTCGCCAAATAAAATAATGAACTTGTTGATCTTTTGTTCGAGTTGCCTAGAGCCTTGCTCATCAGGCTTGTTCACTTATTGACCTCCCATCCCAAAATACATATTGCTCAAACCTTCTTCAACAACAGTGATAATTGTATTGTCCTGCCTGCATCATGTGCCAAAATGCCTCATCTTCAGACTGCATTGCAGCTTGCAATGAATGAACGGAGAAATGTTAACTACATAGGCATAGTACATGGAACAAGTAAAAATAGAAGAAGAATATAAATACTTCCAAGTACAGCATCAAATTAAGAGTGAAGGCCCCATGAATCTCTACTACTATTAAAAAAGCAAACATATTCATCGCTAAGTGCACCCCGTTCAACCAACATACAACAACAGGGACAAAAACAGCCTCACGATCTGCCCACTAAATATGATCCAACCGCCCAAGATAATAACTAACCCGACCGTGTGTACGCTTAGCAAATTTGTCTGGCGGAAGAAAACTCTACCGTTTGCAGTCTGCTATGGCAACTGACCCCATCCGGTCAAAACGCATCTCGGGTGCCCAAATCACGGGACTATCCAATTCCCTCGGGAGCAAACAGTCAACTCCGCGCCGCCCTGCCGGCATGCCGACGGTGGCCTCCCCCAACTTCTTCACCTGCGACCCGCCAGCGTCTCCCCACTCTCGCGCAACTTCTTCACCTGCGATATGCCATCGTCTCCCAAACGGCGTCCACCCTAGCAAAGAACCTGCCAGGCAGCTCCTAGCTCGCTGGCCAAGGCGACGCCGCGGTTCCACGCAACGCTGCTGCCTCGGTCCCCACCCGTCGTGACAGCCATTGGTCACCACCGTCGCTCCACGCGAGCCTGCCGCCGCACGCGACGCCTCTGCTCCCAGCGGTGAGTATCCCTCTTTAATCTTACCGTAGAAATGGATCGACATTACTGAAATCTTTGAATGCAATTTAAGCCAGCTCGAGGAGTAGCGGGATTTCTTCCCGAACTCTAGAATTAACCCCGGATTGGTAGGAAATCATGGTTAAGCTGCAGGTATTAAACTGCAATTCTATATATGCTTGGAGCAGCAAAGCTAATTTGGAGGCATATAGTGTTGTGTATTGTTGCAGGTAATTAAGCTGCAGGTATTTAACTTTCTTGCTCTTTCAATTCATGTTTTCGTTTTTTTTCAGGCACTATACTTGGCTATATCTATCTTGATTTGGAGGCATATACTGTTGTCGTATTGGTGTATTTTCTTAGCCCTTCAACTATGGCCGTAGCTTGATTGGTTTGGAGTTGGATTTCCTTATATCTTATTTAGTGCCTAAAGTGTATTTTCCACATCATTAAGGTAAGAAAAAAATATTGTCACATGAATTCAGAGGATATCTCACATCTTGTTTGATCTGGAGTTTTTACCATGGTGCACCTTTAACCAAAATGAACCACAGTGCAAATCGTCCGGTCAATCCCTTTTATTATCTTGGAGATAGTCATACATTAATTTGTGTCGCAACTTCTGTACAGTATTCATCGTTATGATGTGTTCACCCGCAGCATAGCTGCAATCTGGAAACCAATTTCAAAGCTCATTCTTATTCTGGAAACTGAAATAGTGGCATACAATATTGTCTTATAGAACAATATAGAGGACCCTTCTTCAGTATAAGTCTGATCATACATATCTTGCTCGATTTATTTTGATCTTTGTGTTACTCTGTATGTTTGTTGAACTAAATGAAAATGAAGTAAAGGCTCCAAGGAGCAAGAGAAATCATTTGCAAATACAAGTGTGTTGTGAGTTTTCTATGCCGTTATTTTGGTGATTATGGATGGTGTGTTGTCTTTTCTATTGAGTTGCAAGTCGATCTTATGCTACCACATGATTTATCTTGTTTATGTTACCAGTTGGACTATGTCTCCCTAATTATGTGAATTTTGGTGTTCGAATCAGCAATTTGTGTGGATTACACCACTGCAGATATGCCATCTAATGACGGGAAGTTCTACCATGTTTTTCCTTTACTTCAGAATATATGACATACTAGATGTATGTGGGAATTAAATGCAAAAAGGAAAGGCATGAATTCACAGTTTTGCAGCAGTAAATTCAGAAAGATGGTATTTGTGCATTTTAAAGCTATTCAGACATTTACTCTAGAATTTGTTAAACATTTTTATAATTATGCAATCATCTCTTAGGGAGTGAGGGAGTAGTCTCACTCGACAATTTCATGTATCCAAATTCTACTTTCGTGTATGATGCATACCTTTAAAGGGAAAGGAACAATGTTCACCTCAGCTGTAAATTTATATCGATACTACTGGTTCTGTTATTATTTCAGCCAACTTGAAAGTAGAATTGTGCCTTTATTGCTATTGATGGATTAGTAGCTAGCACACTCACACACTCTGGAGTTAATCTGTATGTAGCCAAAGGGCCATATAGAGCATTTCTTTCTTTCTCTGGTTAAGTACATAGTATTTATAGCAGGTAACTATAACTGAATCTCAAGGTATTCCTATTGATGCTTCTAAGAATATTGGACGAGGCAAAGCCACTTGTTGTTGCTGCTAGGCAAATTAAGCCATGCAGTGGACGCGTGCCTCCACGCGTTGGGATTTGGTGGCGAGGAATGGTTACTTATGAAAACTGGACGAGGTCATCTGTATAGTTGCATTCGAATTTTGAGGTCTTAACAGGTTAATGTGTGGTGTTGCCCAACGATGCCCAATTTCTATGCCACTTTTGAGGTATATTTGGCTCTAGAATTAACAAGAAAAAATTGTTGAGATAGACAGAATGATCTAAAAGAGCAACAAACTAAGACCCTGTCTAGCATGGATGTTTATTTTGTCTGTGCCCCAGTAGTTAGAACAACCCACGACGGCCCCGAAGTGATGCAGTCGAAGAATTGGAAAGCGATCCAGAAGCATGGGGCGAGAAGGATAATAATATCGTGGAACAAGTTCTTCTACCTGTGATTTGTGAAATAGATGGCTTAAGGTCGACATCAGGTTTCTTTGGGTTATGAATTGATGATTAAGGTATAATAACGTACGAAGTAGTTCTGTGCTCAAGCGTTTTAAACATTACTGCTATTTAGTTCAATCTTTTTCCTTTTCAGTGCGGACATTCTCAAAACATAACATGAGGAATGTTTTTTCTATTGAAACTCTACATTTTTCAAAAAACAAAGTGCAGTGGATGATCAAATGAGAATTATGTATTCTGACAAAAGTATGTTGTTGGTCAGGAAAATGTTGATCTTGCAGCTGTTCCGTCATTTTGTGTATTATAGTAAGTGGTTTAGGGGAAGGTATGAAGGTTAAACAACTTGACAGAAAATGAAGATATGCAGCAACTCTGAATTTTTGTACATCAGAGGGGCCAGCTTAATAGGTTTGCTTTACCACAGTATAGGCTAATTAAATCGAACATGTACTTGCAGGTCGTCCAGCTATATGAGTTGTTTGACAACAAGGTACCAACGACCTATACGCAGCTACATATAAGACATTGTTTGAAAACAGAGTGCTTCAGTAAAGGTAGATACACATTTTTGAGCAAGTCAAACATTAATTCAGCAAGAAGGTCCTGCATTATTGTATAAATCTGGTTGTCATGAGATGAAGCGGCACTGAACGGAATGCGGAACTGAGATCGCTCCATGATTATTTCTTTTGAGTATTTTTATTTTTGTTTTACCAGGCGGATTGCCAACACTGTTGCTCACAGCTGTGCATGTTATGCATGTGAGAATTTGTAGATTCAGAGCGGGTTAGGTTTCTACCCGACTTTTCTTAATCACAGCCTTTTAGGCTGATTGCATGACTGGTTTTTAATTAATAAAGTTGGCGACATCCCGGAAATACAAGGCAGTCGTTATACCACAGCTCCAGTTACAAGGAAAAACAAGTGACGAAGAGTACAAGACATGCATGGTTCACGTTCTCCGAACACAGGAAACGATCAGCTTTAAGAAATAATAGAAAAATGCACAGATATATATACTTTAGATACATGCCAAACACTCACATGTTGAGATAATCAGAAGGCGCATCGTTCACATGTCAAAGATAATCAGAAGGCGCATCGTTGACAGAAGACGTGTTGCTAATTTTCTTTCAGATTTTAGATGGATTCACTTTGACCCAAACTTGTAATGCAGCGAATTGATTTATTAGTCGTGCGTGCACGTGCACACTTACTAGTATCTTTAAAGGACATTACTGAATTTACATATAGAAAGAAACAGGAAAACATACATGGGCCTGAGGGCAGGAGAATGTACAGCACTAACCTGAGCAGTCAGTACTCCAAATCTAAATCTGCTGCGACATTTTGCGCTTGTAGGAACAACTCTTCCATTAATGAACGGATCTGAGCTTCCAGATCTGGAAGCTGCAAGAAGATATTACAATGGTATTGTCTCTATGCATTCACAGAAAGAAAGAAACATGTAATAAAAAGGTAATACCTTTGGTTTTGGAATATAAAGATGCTCATGCTCTGTTATGTAGCGTAACCAGTGAACAAATTCCCCCCCAGTTTTTACAGATCGCCTTATGTGCTCTTTATTTGATGATATCCAGTGAGGAATCTGCGTACACCAATCAATATTTGATCTATTTATCAGCGCCAATAAATCAGTAACAGCCTTCAGCTTTTCTGGATCTTTCATTACAGATGCAAAATTGTCTTTTGAGTTCACCAGAATGTAAAGATTAAGTGCCATGATATTTTCAAACTTCTGACGAACAGTTAACAGAGCAGACTGCTTAAGAACCTGCAGCCTGCAAAATAAAGAATTTAAACCACTGTAAGGCTATATACATAATTGTCACACAAAAACTGACTAAAGAGCCTGTCCATAGTTGGCCCCAAAACGTTTTTCTAGTGTTTCGAGTGGAAAGAGAGGAGCTTGGCGATTTCCAATCTACGTGTGATCTTCCTGTGGAATTTTTCTGCAACCATCATGTGTTCCTGCTCCTCTATTCCACGAGGGTTGGAGGTTTTCACGGTGGTCGGCGGAAATGGCGGCAAGTACGAGCAGGCTGGAGAAAGAAGGGGTTGAGAAGATGATGGAGAACATGAAACTGACTGAGAAGGAGCAAGTTACTCTGATTGTGGATGATCAAGAAGAGGGGGAAAAGGAGCCCATGATGGTGCTGATCGGAAAGGTGCTGTACCAGAAGATCCTGCACGTGAACATGATTGCTGGTGCTCTTCGCCCTGCCTAGGGAAATCCTAGGGGGCTGACCTTCAGGACAGTGGGTGCGAATATCTTTGTGGAAAATCTGGAGAGTGGAAGGGATAGAGATGGTATATGGAAGGGTGGCCTTGGATGGTAGGTAGACAAGGAGTTGTGCTGGAACTTTTTGATATTCACCCATGTCCCTCTGAGGGACCTAAAATTTCAGAAGATGGTTATGTGGGTGCATGTGGTGAATCTGCCTTTTGATAAGTTGTGCCCACATATCAAATTAGATGCAGAAGCAAAAGAATGCGCCTGGGGTGACTCGTTGAGAATGCGGGTCAGTGAAGGTGCCCACTATGGCCAAATGGTATGCTGGGACTGTGAGAGGTGATCAAATTAGATGCAGATGCAAAAGGATGTGTCTAGGGTGACTCGTAGTCAACGAATGTTAAGGGAAGACAACTATGAGGGGCCTTTCAAGTACTCACGTACCCTTCCAAGCCTTTATTTATAAGCTTTTCACACAGATCTGTGATCTCGGCAGAAACTAGACACAGTTCAGCTGCTGCAGACTGGATCAGCTCTCCAAGTCCTGTCCAAGCACTTGATGTTTCTTCAGGATTCCCTATATGAAGCAACCCCTTTGTTAAAATCATGGATACAGTGAACCACTAATATGCATATGTGAACAAAATAACAAGAGTTAAGCAACAATGTGTGAACAGTAAAGAGTGTATATGGCGGCCCAAAATTAAGTGTGACAGGGCGATGTTTTCAAACAAACTACTTTAGAGGATCTATATCCTAGGCTTATGCAGCACTCACAGACAAGTGGATCCCCTAAGGGGCCTTCAGCTCGAGCAAAATGTGTTTCCCTTAGGAGAATACTGAGGGGCTATTAAGAAGAAAAGAATAGTCCAAAATGGTATACAATTGAATGAAGACGTTGTCCGTGCTTTTTATTGCCCAGATGATGCTTCTGCGATTCTCAAAAAATAGATAAGAACATGGGCACAGAAGGTCATCTATTCCGTACCTTGTTGAATTTTCCATATTTTGGAAGTTATTGTATTCCCAGAATATGAGACTAGCACATGAGTTCCTTCCAATTTAGGACAATCCAACCCTTTGTGTTGCAGTGCTAGAATCCCATGGACAGTATTCCTAACATGAATTAACAAAATTATGATGAAACAAAACTAAAACTAAACAGATAGAAAGGATTTGATAAATAGGAGATTCACAGAGAAGAAATTATACCCAATAACATTAATGAAGTCCTCTGTGAATCTTCCATTCTCAGAGACCTTTTTCTTCTTAATGAATTCAGTAAAGGTCATACTAAACCTTGGTAAAGCCAAAAGAGCATACTGTGCAAGCCTTCCCGAACCCATACCACAAGCCAAAGGCTTCGTGATGTAGGGGCTTGAGATGGAATTGAGAAGTCCAAACAAAAGTTGCACTTTCTTTTTCTTCGAGCAAGCAAAAGCCACCAAATGAGAAGGAATCGAGTAGTTTGGGCTAAATGAGACTTCTCCAAAATAGTAGTACAAATCATGCACACATACAGAAGCTGGTTTCTTGTTCAGTAACGTAATGCATAATACACCAGTAGCCTAGCAATACATCGGTAAAAGTTAAAAGACAAGAAGGAAAAAGTCTGAAATTAACAGCTTAAGTATATTTTATACCTGACTTGTGTTTCGGAGAAACTGAAAATTTTGGTCACCTACAAAATTGAAGATTTAATCAACCTACAACACAGGAAGAAAAAAATTCCAAGTACTTGACATCTTTGAGATAAACTACTACCTAATGATGCCATTCCTTGAGTGTGCAAGACCTCTCCAAGCACAATATAGGCACTAAGCCTGAATTAACAAGTCTACCTAACATAAGAGAGAACATAAATAAGGCTATTAGAAGAGCTGTAGATAAAAAAAACTGAGCACTAGCTTCAGCATCACATCATTGGCAGCAAAATCAAATGGAGGTTAAGGAGAGAGGGGAGCGTAGATAACCTTTGCTGACACAGACGGTGGGGACGGGTCAGCTGGGAGGTCGGCGGCGCGATTCGGGACGCCCCGGTCGATCGTGCCGCGGAAGTAGAGAAGGACGAGCGGAGACGGCGGGTCCGCCGGGAGGTCGTCGGCGCGATTCGGGACGCCCCGGTCGATCGGGTCGCGGGAGTCGACGAGGACGGGTGGACGGGAGGGGGGGCGCGCGCTGTGGTCGGGAACCCTAGCCTTCCATTCGACGGGGATGGACGGAGGTTTCACGGGAACAACCGAGGTGCTTTTTATTTTTCTATTTTCTGTTATATTTTCTCTTTTCGTTTTTTTAAATAAAAATTGTGTTCTTGTGGAAAAAAGAAGAAAACAAAATTCTTTGTAAAAATTAAATACCCACATATTGTGTACCTATATTATTTGAACGGTTTTTATGTATGAACATTTATGGTATTTGAATGATTTTCCAAATATGAATCGTTTATTTTATTTAAACGATTTTAAAATATGAAAATTTATGATATTTGAAAAATATGAAGATTTATGTTATTTGAACGATTTTTCAATATGAGCATTAGTGTTACATTAAGGATTTTTCAGTAATAACATTAATCTTATTTTAAAGAAAAACTACTTAATTTTTTCTGATTTTAGTTTATTTTAATATGTGAACATATTCCTTGCCAAATATGTGTACATTCTTTTAACCGTGAATATTTTATAAGACCGTGATATGTTTTTGTAAAACATAAACATCTCTTATCAAATATCTTTATATGTGCACATATATTTAATTTTCCATGTACCCATAGGAAAATGAAAAGGATAAAATAAAACATAAAAGGTAAAGATAAAAACGTAAAAACGTAGAAAAAATAAAAAGAGGGGAAGACGGTGAAAAGAATTAAAAATGGAAAAAAGGTAACCAAAAAACAACATAAGAAGTAACAAAAAATAATAAAAAGGATGAAAAAACCGAAACAGAAACGAAAACCACCGGCGAAAGGATTAACATAAAACTCAAAGAGAATCGGCACCGACAGGGTTGAAGAGAAATGGCAATCGTGGGAGTCTCCGTGAAACCCTCGTGAGACTAGGGTTTCCTAGGTGGTTGGCTCCTCTGGCGATTTTCCGCCAGGGTGAGATTTAAGAGATCGTATTCGATTCCTACTCGGCTCCGGGTTGGATTGCTTCACGCAGAGGTAGTTATCTACGGAGATCGATTGCTTCGTGATCGGTTCCTCGCTCCGCAGAAGACAACGTGAGTTCCTGTGCCGTAGGCGGAATTCTCTGATCGACAATGTCGAAGACAGGAGAGATCTCGGGAGAGGGATCCAAGAGGCTGGCGGAGGATGGTGATTTGGCTAGGGCAATGGAGAACCTCGAATTGAGGGAGGGGGAATTAGACGACGTGTTCATCGGTCTGGATGATCTGCAAGATCTCAAGAAACAAGCTCGGTGGTTAGCGGTGGCCAAAGTTCACACGGTCAAACCCATATCTGCAACATCGGTTTTCGAGACCTTGAGAGGGGTCTGGGGGTTAGCACATGAACCTGAGCTTCGCGAGGTGGATGATAACCTATTCACGCTGAAATTTTTCTGCTTAGGGGATTGGAACAAGGTTCTTTATCAAGGACCGTGGCTCTACAAGAAATTGGTGGTGGTCATTGCAGAATATGACGGGCTCTGTAATCCGAAGGAAGTTGTGCTTGATAGAACAAACGTGTGGGCTCAAATTCACTCGATACCAGAACTATACAGGATTCCGAGGATAGTTGATGATCTAGCAAGAAGGGTAGGCAAGGTTCTGAGTGTGGAGATGAAACCAACTCGGTTCTTCGAAGGAGATTATGTTCGGATACGTGTTAGTATCAATGTTGGCTCTCCTCTTATAAGGTTTGTTCCAATCAATGTGGGAGGAAAAAGAGAACTTCTCCATGTGAAATATGAGAAGATTGGATTCTTTTGTGATGTATGTGGCATAATGGGGCATGATCTAGAGGAGTGTGGTGATGGAGTTCATGATGATAAGGTTGTTCAGTATGGTAAATGGCTTTTGGCAAAGAGGAGAATTCAGGCAAATCAATTTTCCTTCAGAGATAATACAGCTGGCAGGTTTACTGGAAGGGGTAGAGGGCGAGGAAGAGATCCGTACCCGCGTAAAAGATCATCTGCTGACATGGAGGAGGATGAAGATTTATTTAGTGACACAGCTTCGAGTCCTCTCAAGAAGGTAGATGACCCGTTGTCGGAAGAGCTACAGGAACTGTCTGATTCTGGGAAGCAGAAAACTGCTCGTCAACTGCAGTACAGGGAAGAGGAGACAGTGAATGATCTGAATAATGTGCTTAACAAACCGAAAGGGGGAGTCCAAGTTCCACCACCCCCACCCGGTTATAAAAATCCAAGAGAAAACAAGAGGCCTAAAAAAATTGGTGATGTCAGTGCTAAATCCAATGAGAGTATATCGGCGGCTCCTTCGGAAGGAGACCGCCGGGAGCAATGAGTCTACTCAGCTTGAACTGTCGAGGCTGCGGGCGGCCTGAGACAGTTCATGAAATATGTAGCTTGATTCAGCTGCATCGCCCCGTCGTGGTTTTTCTCTCGGAAACCAAGATGTCTGATACGAGAGCAACATCTTTGCGATTTAAGTTTGGCTTTCAACATGCTTTTGCAGTCAAAAGTGAGGGCCTGGGTGGTGGTCTTGCGCTTTATTGGAATAACGACACAACTATTAGTTTGAAAACTTATAGTAGAACTCATATTGATGTGGTTATTCAGAATGAAGGCTTGGGACCGATGGAGTGGAGGCTCACGGGTTTCTATGGGGATCCAGTGAGAGCGAGGAGGAAACGAAGCTGGCAGCTATTAGAGTATCTTCGTACATTGTATGATTTACCATGGCTGTGTGTTGGAGACTTCAATGAAATTCTTGAGGAGGATGAGCAGATTGGTGGTAATCCGAGGCAGGATTGGGCAATGGAGGGATTTAGAGAGGTTGTGGACTATTTTCGGTTTACTGATCTGAGGTTCACGGGCCTACCTTACACGTGGGATAACAGACAACAAGCAAGGAGGAATATAAAGGTTCGGTTGGATCGTGGTTTGGGGGATGATAGGTTTCTGGAATTCTTTGGAAACACTACAGTAACCCATGTTCAGACAATTCAATCCGACCATTGTGCTCTCCTTATTAAAATTTCTAATGCAGAGAGTTCTTTGAGGAAGGGGCCGAAACCGTTTCGGTTTGAAAATGCATGGGTTCGGCATGACAATTATATTAATAGAGTGGAGAGAGTTTGGGTGCCTGTTAATGGAAATCTGTCTGATGTTTCGGGTGCCCTTGGTAAGATTGGAGATCGGCTACAGTATTGGAGCAAAACCGAATTCGGTAATGTGAGGAAACAGTTGGCTATTTTGAGGGACAAGTTACATAAAATTCGTAGGAATTCTATCCGTGGGGGACCATCTAGAGCTGAAATCTCTATATCTAGGAGGATCTCGGAATTATTGGCACGAGAAGAAACTATGGCAAAGCAAAGAGCTAGGGTCCAATGGCTGAGAGAAGGGGACCGTAATACATCGTTCTTCCATGCTAGAGCAAGAGAGAGGGCTCGGGTGAATAGGATCCGATCTCTACAAATGGATAATGGGGTTGTTGTCACTTCTCAACCAGGTATGGAGGATGCGGCTATGGATTTTTATAACATGTTATTTACTGCAGAAACTAATACTAATCCAGAGCTAGTAACTGAGTGTGTTGAAAGGATGGTGAATGATGATATGAACAACTCTCTGTGTGCACCTATGACTGACTTGGAGATTGAAAAAGCGCTGTTTATGATGCATCCAAACAAATCGCCTGGACCTGATGGTTTTACTGTGGGATTTTATGTGAAGCATTGGAATATTATCAAGAATTCGGTTTGCACTGCGGTAAAAGGTTTCTTCAGAGATGGGGTTATGCCCCCGGAGGTAAATAAGACTACTTTGGTTCTTATACCTAAGATTAAAAATCCTACAAGCTTAAAACAGTATACGCCTATCTCATTATGCAATGTTCTCTATAAATTGGTCTCGAAAGTACTAGCTATGAGATTGAGACCGTTCCTGGATGAAATTATATCTGAAGAACAAAGTGCATTTGTTCCGGGGAGGCTTATTACTGACAATGTATTGACGGCTTATGAGTGTATCCATTATCTGAAGAGGAAAAAAGGGAAGAGTGGGGCTTGTGCTATTAAAGTTGACATGGCTAAAGCTTATGATAGAGTGGAGTGGGCCTATTTGAGGAAAATTATGGAGAAATTGGGCTTTGCTGAGTTGTGGATTGATAGGGTCATGGCATGTGTTGAGTCTGCTTCATTCTCAGTCCGTGTTAATGGTTCTCTGTCAGAGGTTTTCTTGCCCTCCAGAGGCATAAGGCAAGGTGATCCAATAAGCCCATATTTATTTCTCCTTTGTTCTCAAGGTTTAACATGTTTATTCAAGCATGTGGGTGCAGGTCATATTACAAGAGGAGTTAGAGTTGGAATTCATGCACCATGGATTTCACATTTGCTATTTGCTGATGACTGTATTATTTTTACTGAGGCTAGTCTGGCAGGTGCACAACGGATCAATGATATCCTTGAGAGATACCACATTGGTTCGGGTCAGCTAGTAAACAAAGATAAGTCAGCAATCTTTTTTAGTTCTAATTGCACTGATACAATGAAGCAAGAAGTGCATGTGGCTGTCCAAATTTCTAATGAGGCATTGGTGGAGAAATATTTGGGCCTCCCTACTGCCCTTGGGAGGTCTACTGATTCGGAATTTGAGGGTATTCTATCCAAGATCAAGAGATTGGTTAATGGGTGGGTCCCGAAACATCTTAATAGTGCTGGTAGAGAGGTTCTTATTAAGGCAATTTGTCAAGCAATACCTACATACTCTATGAGTTGTTTTAGGCTCTCCAAAAAATTATGCAAAAAGATTACTGCGGTTATTGCTAAGTTTTGGTGGGGAGGTGATGACCAGAAGAGGAAAATGCATTGGGTAAAGTGGTCTGAATTGGCTATCCCTAAATGTGAAGGGGGAATGGGTTTTAGAGACCTTGAACTTTTCAATCAGGCGATGTTGGCTAAGCAAGGCTGGAGAATTCTTAACAATCCTAATTCTTTGTGTGCTAGGGTGTTGAAAGGAAAGTACTTTCATTCTGGGGATTTCATGACAGCTAGGAGGAAGAGAGGGGCATCCCACACTTGGAGAGCTATCCTTCATGGCCGAGATGCCTTAAAATTGGGTATTATTAAACGTGTTGGCGATGGAAGCTCGGTGAAAATATGGGAGGACCCCTGGTTACCTGATAATTCTTCTCGTAAACCTCTGGTTCGGTTACCAGGGTGTGCTATTGTGCTGGCTGAGGAACTGCTGGACCCAGACTCGAATAATTGGTTACATGATAAAGTGAGAGAGAATTTTGTACATTGCGATGCTGAGGCAATTCTGCGGATACCAATGGGTAATTTTATGGATGATTCATGGGCATGGCAACCTGAAAGACTTGGTTTTTTCTCAGTTCGTTCGACCTATAAGTGTTTAATTTCTGCAACCAGAATTCAGGTTCCTAGCTCTTCGGGTGGAGCTGATATTCAATGTTGGAAGAAACTTTGGAAAATCTCTATTCCTCCTAAGGTTAGGAATTTCTGGTGGAGAGTTATTAAAAAATTCGTTCCAACGAAAGAAATTCTTCGGAACCGACATGTTGAAAGGCTGGGTCGGTGCGAGGAGTGTGGTGAGGTGGAATCCATTTACCACGCACTGTTTAAATGTAATTGGGCAAAAAACTTTTGGCAGATGATCAGAGAGGCTTTTGGGGTGAAGATTCCAATCCTTCATCCAGAAACTTGGGCCTTGGACATGCTAGACTCGGAATTCGTTTCCAATAACAGCGCTTGTGTCATCTTGTGCGGGGCTTATGCTGTGTGGTCGGAGCGCAATGCAAGGCGACATGGCGAAAAAACGAGAACGGTAACACAATCAGTAAACTGGGTTTTTGATATTGCTACTGACTTGAGAGCTACAGGTAAAGAACAGGTTCCTGTAAGGAACTCTGGTCCGATCAGGTGGAAACCACCGGAACCGGGTGAGATCAAAATAAATGTGGATGGATCCTTTTCACCATCCAATTACAATGGTGGTACGGGTGTTTGTTGTCGAGACCATCAGGGTAGGCTTCTTCGAGCCCAATCAACTTGGTATGAGTATATTGCAAGTCCTATTGCCATTGAGGCTATGGCTATCAAGGATGGTATTAGGATGGCTCTTGATCGAGGGATGAGATCAGTGGAGATTGAAACGGATTCTAAACAACTGATGACTATGTGGAAGAACGAGAATTATAGCAAATCTGAAGTGGCGTCTATTTTATTGGAAGCTTATGATCTGGTAGGAAATTTGGACAAGTTTATTCTCTCTTTTGTTCCTAGGGGAGCTAATTGTGCTGCTCACCTTTGTGCTAGCTTTTGTAGTCCAGATAGGAGGCATTGCCTTTGGGTCGATTATACTCCTGTTTTTCTTGATGCATGTATCAAGAATGACTGTAAACCGGATTGATTTCGTAAGGCAGCAAGTTTGTTGACGCACTCTTTTCCTTCCAGGGTACCGAAAGGGACTGGAAGGTTTTTAATGAGGCGGGCTTGCTTGCTTAATATATTGGTTGTTATTTCAGAAAAAAAGAGAAATGGCAATCGTGGGGGGACAAATGGGTCTGGCCTAAAGTAGCACTAGGGGTGCGCACACGCTGGTAGCACGCGTTACGTGTTTCTTAGGATTTGGCCTCGTGCACCAGCTGCATCGATCTATTATGGGCCGTTTGATGGGAAAGGAATGGATCTGATGCAGCTTAAGTTCCTCTTTGGTCACTCGCACACGGGTGTGTATTGCGGCCCAATACCCGTCAACCCATGTGAATCAACCCGCCTGGTATTTAATACCGGCCCACCAATAATTTGCATTCGGTTACGCCCGGAAGACACCCCGGCCCAAACCCTGCGTATCTCGTCCATTCCTGGGGGAACAGAGAATCTTCTCCCAACCCGTGGAAGGAATCTTGAACGAAGCAGCGTCGACAACACCCAGAGGCGAGCTCGGTGGAGATAGTTGCGACGTAAATGGAGGCAAACTTGGCAGCAGCGGTCAAGGCTCCTTCGCATCTCTAGCTTCCCTTCCTCGCGACGGAGACCTCTTGCCGGTAGGATCCTCTTCCTTCCACCTTCTCCTCCTACCCCAAATTATAGGGCTCTTGGATTTCGACCTAGAGTTGATGGTGACTTGCACCTACTCTTCCTCCTTCACCTCCGCCTGCTACCATGGTTTTCAGTAGGTCCACATTTTGTAGAGTTCTTGTGTGTTCACGTTACCGTGTATTCGTGTTCTTGCCGATCTAGTAGTGCCTTTTTTATGTATATGTGAACAATACAGCTCTAGATCTGTGCACAATACTCTTCCTGTTCTTGGATAGTAGAACCTACTAAAGTATTGTTCAACTAGAAGAAGCTCATATTATGTTTCTAATGGGGTTAATTAGATAAATGCCACTACAATTTCGCCGGTTTTGAGAAACATCACTACAATTCTCCTCTTTTGAAAATTCCACTCCAAATTTGCACCACATCTTTGAATGCCATTATGTAAAATTTGGGACCAAAATACGCTCATCTTCAACCTTGGTCTTCTTCTTCTATCATGTCCCGTGTACCCTAGGCAAAAAAAATTACAATTATCTCACTTCCTCAACCTCCAGATGCTGTCGTGCAGAAATCCCTTACCCTTTCTGTGCCACAGTATGTCCAAATCGTTGAATCGAGGCATGGATGCCTCACGACTGAGACTAGAAGTACAAGATCTGAAGGTATATGGGTGTATGGCAGCGGGCATCGGAGAACAAGTAAGAGCAGAGGACCTGGGCCATCGCTGAGCATATCCACGTGTAAATCGGCGAACGGTACTGGCGTATGGTTTTGTCTTCTCGTTTTTGTCCTAGGCTTTTGTCCTGTTCGTTTGGCCTGGCAGCCTGGGTGCGGTAGGAGAAAACCTAGCTGCACTCCAATTCCCTCCCATGTCGCCGCCATCCAATCCCAAATCGCACCTGGCTGCTTCAAATTCTCTCCTCCTCGTTCCTACACCACCATCTTCCGGTGGGGCCGTCGGCAGCACGCCATCTCTGATCGAGATTGTCGCGGACCCGTCGACGACATCATTGGGAGAGGAAGCGCAGGCCGGCGCTTTCCCTACCACCTCGCATCGTCGCCATCGCCGGGAGGACCGTCGGCTGTCCGCTTTCTTCATGGCTGCGCTAGGTATCTCTCTCCTTCGCTCTGGTACTCCTATCCTCCACCCTCCTCAGCCCGCCTCTTCTCCTTCCAGTTTTTTCCATCCATGGAATCACCCTCCCCCTCTTTCTCAACAGCCGGGTGGGAAAATGTGAATGTCATCAAGAGATATGTAGACGCTTGGATCCTCTCTCCTCCATGGCGTTAGACTTTGTGTTCAGGCCATGAACCATCTCTTCTTCCCCCAAGATTAATGTCAGTTTTTCCTCCAGATTCATACCTTGAAGGTCCCGATTCATCTTCCGATAGCAAGACCATGGGAAGTTCATTTGGTTAACTATATCTGGGATTTTTCAATTGATCATATTCCATTCTTTCAATATTTGGTGCTTTATCTAAAGATCGCAGGTTTCTGTCCGTTTGCAGGAGTTGTCATATGTCTGCCCGCAGACTGTTGTTCATCCATATTTTCTCCATTCTCGCCTCCTTATTTGTATCTTCCATCCTTGCTTCATTATGTTGCACTGCAACGTTGGTGCAATGGGGAGGTAGCTCCTGTTACACAGTTTTTATCCTAAATTAGTTACCTGGTTTGAGCTTATAGATGTCACACCAGTTATTTGTATTTTTGTCACATTAACTCATATTTTTTGTATGTCCATTGCAGCTTCACATACAGCTTGATGGATTTATTTCTTCATATCTAAAACCAAGAATCGCGTACCACCTGCCAGCCCATTGGGGCTATCCACGTGGCGTACAATGCGCGGACACGCGCGTGTCGACAGGCATATTTTGTCTCCCCGCACTGGCTCCTCAGCCCCGCCGGTGCTTCCCCCCATCTCTCCACGGCAGTCAGCGGAGCAGAGCAGGGCGACGAGCCACATGAGCTCGTGGCCGGCACTCACGTTGGGTGGACGATGGTGGCCTCGGCCCCGTCCGTCAGCTGTGCGTGGGTGTGGAAGTGTCGCTGCCGTACTCGCCGCTCCAGACGCGTGAGCGGCGCCGTCGTCCTTAGCACAGTGGATCGCACCTCTAAGTGGATGCCACGGGACCAGCATCGTCCTTTCTCCCGCTGGGTGTAAGGCCTCTCCTCAGCATTGTCCGCTAACGTCGTCGACCCTGCTATCTCCGGTTCTCCACCCGTTGTGAAGGTATACTGATTATTTGCCTTGCATCTCTAGCCCCACAATGCACTGCAACCTTGCCATGAATGTACCATGATCTGCAAGCTTTTATCTTCTACTATTGCTTCTGGTGGACACTGGAACTTGGTTGCTTGCCCCCTTAAAGCCTAGCATAATATGTATTGGAGCAGACTTTAATTAAGTAAATGTGCTAGCTTAATGTGTGGTGTTTCTGTTTACAAAATATTTGTTGTTTGTTTGCAGGTTTATCAGGTTTCAGGGGCTTCATATACTGATATAGTTTAACAAATGTGAAGGTTCATATGCAGTTTTATTTTAGGTGAGGTCCTGGTTTAGTTTTGAGAGGTCTGGTTCGTATTGAAATTTAATTTCATCTTAATCAACCTAGGAATTATGCCATAAATCGATTAACGGATCTTCCTTTGGAAGTAGCTAATTTTTTTTGCTATTTCCCTGTAGTTGCGCAGTACAATAATGTAATTTTGGTCTTACCGACTTCATATCAGTTTGGACTATTTTTGCTCAGTGGTAAGCTTTCCTAGGCTTTAATTGTTGTCTTGTGTATAAATAATGCATTTCTGAATCATAGAGCATTTTTTTTCCAGCCTGTACAGATATGATTCTAATTACACATTTGGAAGCTGTCTTTACTCTTTAGTTACATTTCTTTCAGCCTGCCTGGTCGTACTACGGGTTGCAACTGCTTCTTAGCCTAGCAGAGCCTTGTCTGACAGGGGCGACGAGAAGCATGGACAGACGAGCCGACGAGGACGTTCAGCCTCGCCGTCTGCATCGCCGGTGTTGCCACCGTTCCATGTCCCCGGCGCAGCCACTGTTTGTCTCCAGTACCCCCGCCGTCATCCCATATGCCAAGTTTCCCACCGGTTTCTTGGTGGGGCTGGAACACGAGGACATGGGAGGCCAACAAGGAAGAAGGCTGGTGAGAGAGCGGTTTGGTCTACCCATGGAAATGGTGCACCTCTCTTCCCACCCCCACAATCTTATTTTTAGACGAGATAGATTTTTTTTTTTGGTTGCGCATATGATTTTACCCACTGTTTTCTTGGTTCAGATGTATTTTTGTCCCAAGAAGAAAAAGTTGTATGGAAGATTTGCACACATCTTGCTATTCAAACATGTGATGGTTGGGCCTTTAGAGAAACTGAACCATAGTGCAAGTTGGGGATCTTTGCTTTTGCCAAAGACATTCGAGATTTGTTTTATGTAATATCAGGTAAACATTTTCAATGAATTATTTGATGTATTAGGTCACATGAGATTACTTGCAGAATATTCTTATTAATTGTTTCACTCTGTTTTTTCCTAAATAAAACTCCCAAGGTGTCATGTTATTTTATTTATGAGAAGTATGGAGACGCATGTTGGATCTTGCTGTTGAAATAGATGTGTCATCAGTTTGCTTGAAGAAGCCGTTCAGCAGTTTACATCTATGGAAATCATCGATGCAGATAATAGATATCAACATGCCAGGTTTGGTTACTTTGTTGATCTTTAGCTTTCGATACTTGTTCATTCTGTGCCATTTTTGTGTTCATTGCATTACTCATGTTTGATCAGCAGATCAGAGTCTTTGATCTATCACTGAAACTTTACCAAGCTCGACTCACTATAGTACTGTCATGCAATTTTCAATTGGATTATAGGCCTCCAGACATCTTAGATCACCTAAACATGGTGGGAGTTAGGGGTGATAATATTATCCCTTCATTTAGTCGGGGCTTTCATGAGGAAAATGCAAACATTGCCAATTTGCCATACATGCAGACTTGAGCAACAGAAACATACTTAAATGTAAAACAAAACAAATGATATGTATGTCAAAATATATTCATGTGTCCAGGCTAAGACTAGGAAAACAACAAATACATTGTAAGGTAACCAAGTGATATGCTTATAACAGTTACAATTTTTACTCATGTCTAATATATGTTGGTTGTGCCATTTGTATGCCTCTTGGTTTGACTACCTAAGATAGTTGTGTGTGACCATGACATGCTGAATTTTTTCAATGTAGGCTGCTTGTGTGCTCTGAATTGTGCCAGATCATCGTCTTACTTAAAAGGTTTGAGGGTCTAACTGCAAGATGGATTTTCAAATGGTAATACTTTCTGCTATGTAATGTCGGATGTAAATCATATGAGCGTGCTAAGAAGAAGTTGATAATACTAGAAGCCCCAAATCTCCTGGATATTGCATTGAAAAGATATCAGGTACCATATAAAATCCCAACCTATTTCTTTTCCTTCAAAGTGAACTGTCAACTTGACACACGAATGGGTAGACGCCAAGGCAGACTTGCATAGCTCTCTTTTCAGTCGACAAACTCTAAATTGGATGCATTTAAACTTTTTTATCCGGAGTTCATAGTTAATGGGTTGTAGTTTTGATTAATTAAGTGTTACAAGTTGATATCCACTACTAATCAGTTCCCCCTTTGTATATGTGTACAGTCTTTGGAAGTTTGGGAAGATAAGCAAAGCCATTAGATTCCCAGAAACCTGAACTTATCTTGTTACATGAGCACAAGTGACAACAATTCTCATGTTTACAACTTATACAGAGTGGTTGTTCATTATGATATTACGACTTAAGAATCCTGCCTTTTCTGGTCATTACGCATGGTTGCTATGTCAAGGACACCCATGGGAAGTGGTACAAGACAGATGACAGAGTCACTGCAAGAATGGCACTAGAGGGTTCCTGCAATATCTATGGCGGCCATATGCATTCCCTCCCATGGGAGTTCAGTTGGCTTCTTGTTAGTGCAGTCGGTCACGAAACCAAGGTCGGGCTCTTGCTCCTTGGTTTATCATACGATTGATCTTTGGGATTATCGATGTGATGTGTATTGTCTCTTAAGGCTTATAACTGTGGTTTCAGTTGCTAGACTTGACCATGCATAATTAGGAAATGGGATCTCTGTAACTATGAATTGCATTTTGGATAGAGTGTACTGGCTTATTTCGATAGACTAGATTTTCTCATCTTGGAAATTTAACACACGAAAAGAGAGTTAAATGAATGAACATTTTAGTATCCTTGTTAATTTTCAGTTGACATGTGAATAGTTCTTCCTATCAGTTTGGTATGTAGTACCGTACTGCATATTTAATGCTTGTTTAAGGACATATTTACATGATTTTAGCAGGATGCGAACTCAATATTTATGCTACAGAATGGTCCCCAAATACGTAATGTTTGATTTTTCACAGTATGTAGCAAAGAGCATTTGTGTTCTCTTATATTAATGTCTCGGGTCATCTGCGTGCATAATTTTAATGTAATCCGTTTTTTCATAACCAATATTCAGTTCGGAAGAGCTGCAATATGGACTTTTTTGGGGTTCCGTTTCAAGGTTGGGTGCGTGCGATTCCTTTTTTTTCCTTATCATTATGCTATGTTCGATGATCACATCGGCTACCTTGATTTTCAGTTTATGTTTCAGCTTTGTTTATCATTACTAGAGCCCAGAAAAATAGAAAAGAAGCCAAGGCCTGATAAGTTTTCTTATGCTATGTCTAGAGTTTATTTCTATTACAGTGTTACTTGCAAAACAAAACCGTTGTCCCCAGTTCTTCGTTACTTTGTTTGACATATATTTTGGTCATGTAGTAAGAAACTATATACTTGGTATGTTTCTTTCTGTTGTCTGAAAGTATGTTTCTCATGCTTTGCTACTGGGATTGTGTGCTAAAGAAGCACTTCCATCAAGAAAAGCAATTGATGTTTGGAGAAAGAAACAAGATAAACTATAAAACGGTTCAGCCATATGATGTATTTCTCGCATACCTTCATGCTTCATTCATTTGGATCTTCGGTGAGAATCTCCATGTCTCACTATTTTTCTGACTATAATTTGTAGCTGTAAAATATATGTAAAGCTTCATACTTCATTCTTTATGAATCTTTAAAGTGTCATTGCATGAGATTAGCCTATTGGACTAAGTTTGTGCTCGTTCAGAATTTTGCTCTACACACTTCTTTCAAGTGCCATTGCCTGATATTAGCCTATTATCTTTGACTAAGGCCATTTAACTCCGCTTTAGGCTGCTCGTTCGTCTACGGTTCATGGATCATGCTGCTTCTTAGTTTCTCTAATGTATCCCATATGTTGCGGTTCACTGAATCTTTTAGGCCTTTGCTAGATCACGAATAGTTCATATTTCACGAAGTATGTGCCAATAATTGTTGTGCGCTTCATGTCAGATCTGTTAGCTCCACTGGTTGGCATGTGAATCTTCTCTTGATATCTTTCTTTCTTTGTAATAAGGTGGCTAGACGCTTTTAGCTTTACTGAGCCAACAGTTTGCACTTCAATATTTCATCTCTTTACATCTAGCTCTATCATAATTATTCCTTTTGGTCTGTCTGTCATTGAACCTGTTGTTTTTTAGTCTTCAAAACTAGGTATTGAAAATTCCCGGTAGACTCAGCGTTACAGTATTTTACACTGCTAATTGATGTCATACTCTTAGCCCATAGGCACCGGCAACCATTACAGGTTGTCGAAAAGTAAAGGGATGATAAACTTGCATATAAACTGAAGAAAATAATTTAAAGTTTGTGTTCAAGAAAATAAAGAGGAATGTATCCAGATTTTTGAGGCTGAGGTGTGTAGACTTTCCATGCTAAATTCCCAATATTTTCATCACTCTATGAAGTGCTTATTATTCTCAGTTGCTAACGGTTTTAGGTATCTTTTATTCAAAAGAGAAATTGTCTGCTTCCGATCCACTCTTTCACTATTACTCAAATGCCTTATTACTACTGCTCAATCCACTTTGGAATCGTTTTACACTATCCTTGTTCCCTATATGAATTTAACTTGGATACTCCCCTTCTTTCATTCCTTATGTTTCTTATACTGACTTTGACTAACTTACTTTTGATCAAATTACACACACATATATGTGTGTGTGTGTGTGTGTGTGTGTGTGTGTGTGTGTGTGTGTGTAATTTGACCATGAGCTTCACCTTTTCTATATGCAGTTGTAGTATTTCTTATGCATTTTTAGAAATAAGTAAAGAAGCATCTCAACTATGAATGTAATTAACTAATTACACTGGGTTGTGAGGCTTATGCGATTTCTGAATGTTGCTGGCTTGTTGGTAAAGACTGGACCCTCTCACTTGTTATTGGATACTTTCACTATGAATTGGCTTCAAACTAGCATGGTCAGGAAGAAATGAACTGAGAATGCTCTAGCTAAAGAATCCAAACTAAGCACTTTACCTGCTTGTGCATGTGGTGTTGGCATGTGGTTTTCATGTTTGGGGCTACAATTAGTTGTCGCAGCTTCAGTGTATGGTTAATGTTTCTATCTGGCCAAAGACTGATTTTTTCAAGCACCACTAAGGATGATCCCTCAAAGCATTGTATCTCTTTTAACTTAAGATGGGGTTGCTATAATCAATCAATAAAGAGAATTTTTGTTGTGAAAATCACTATTGTTTAATCATTATTTGTAGTCCGTATAAATGACATTGCATATGGCAAGAATTGGAGTGCAACAGATAGGCAAGACAACATGCAAAGAAATAACATGATTGAGCCGTGATTGGGATGCTCCTGACCGGAGAGGAGGCGCCCAAAGGGGCGCCCCAGCCTCTAGTGCAGAGATGAAAGGCGTCGGTTGGTCGTGCGATGTGGAGGATCCGTATGACTACCGAGCGGAAGACTCGAGCTCGTGCACGACCGACATACGTGGGGGTGGGGATGCTCTGACTGGCAGCCTCGAGGTTCTGCTCAGCGCCGACGCAATGTCAACGAACATCAAGTAGAACCAAGGAAAAAAATAGCGCCAACCTAAAAATATGCTATTAGCATGCTATATCGCGCTATAGCGTGCTATTTATGAGATATTGTACATGATTGATTTAGCGTGACAATTCTCAAAATGCTATAGCGTGCTATTAGCGGCGCTATAGCGCGCTATTTTTTTCCATGAGTAGAACAGAGTGTCATAGTTTCAATTCAAGATATATCCTTATCAATGTACACATGTACTCACTTTTAATTAGTATCTACTTCTGTCAAACAAAAAAGTACCAATTTATAGCTTGAGCAGTGCGGACAGATATGGGAAGGAGGGTGAACACAGGAGGGAATGGAGAAAGAACAAGACCAAGGTTGAAGGCATGGTTATTTTGGTCTGAAATTTTACATAATGGCATTCGGAGATTTGGTGCAAATTTGGAATGGCATTTTTCAAAAGAGGATAATTGTACTGTCATTTCTAAAAATTGGCAAAATTGCAGTGGCATTTATCTAATTAACCCTTTCTAATGTACTAGGCCTTAATCCAAGACCCCTCCTTCCACCAGGGAGTAGTACATAATGAATTTGTTCAAGAAACCCATGTGTAACAACGAAATGATAAGAATAGTAAAAAAATGGAGATTAAGAAGATAATTTTGATATATATTCTTCTGAAAACACAATACTCTTTCTATATAATAGCTGACAGGAGTCAAGTTCTTCAGATATTAAGTTTGTTTGTTCTTTATCTATATCACATCCTCAGTTGAGAACAATTTTGTAAGGGGGAAAGCTCAAAAATTAGGACCAATAAAAAACTTTATGTTGATCCTTATTTTTCCTAGATTTCATAATCCATATGTAAATGTTGAAATTTGGGGTGGGTTTTAGGCCCACTAGGAAATTTCCATTTAATCCCTAATCTCATGCTGCCATAGCAAATGGTGCGAGTTTAGTCCTATATTGCTAGTTTGGAGAGTTTTACACCGGTTTATAAGGTGAACTCTCTCCCCACTAGTGTGAGTTGGTATGAAGAGAGAGGAGTTGTGGAGATGTTTCACACGCGCGCTCCTCCTCCTCCGCCGCCCGCCTTGCCTCGTCACGCCGCGCCACGGGTTGCGGGAATGAGCCGAGTCGATGCATTTATTTTGGCAGTCGAAAATGGGGAGTCAACAGACACGCCAATAATATGAGACGTCATATTGATTGTTGTCTGTAATTGCGTCACATTTATTTTGGTAACAGCCGCGCATAGTAAAACGCCGCATTGATCACGTGATAATGGGGTAATAACCGCGCGCAGTAAAACGCTGCATTGATCACGTGGTAACGGCTGTTGTAAACGCCAATTGATTATGTGAGCGGACCGTTCTCCTACTCGGTTGTTCCTATATATTGGAGGCTCAAGAGGACATAGAATCAAGCCGTATACACTCTGCATCTTTGCGCCCATCGTCGTTCCACTTCCTGTTGCTGCCGCCGGTGATCCCATCCCGTCTACCGCGTATACGGCATACGGGAGAGCATCCCTCCGAAACCCCGCCTCTCCAGATACTGTATGGGAGAGGGGCGATTAGGTTTTTGGGGAGCATCTCCTACGCGACTGCTCGCTGTTGTTCATCTACTTCGACTACTACCGCGCGCCCTCTTCGTCAACATGTCCACCGAAGCCGAACACGCTGCTGCTGCCGCCGAGGCCGCCACTGCTGCCACCGAGGCCGCCACTGCTGCTGCAGCTGCCACCGCTTCTGCCGACACTGCTACGGCTACTGCCAACTGGCCGATCGCAGGGTATAACATGTTTATCCCTGCCCTTATTATTTCCATGTGTGCAATACTAGTAGTTTGCGTAGATGTGTCTACTATCAATACTATTATCCATGTGTCAATTCGTCGCAACCGATGCTGGCAGCGAGATGTACAGGATAGAGCAGTTTCATGATTGTATTGGAGCAGGCTCATGAGATACAGTGCATCGCCAAGGAGCTTGAAATTCTCAAGTGCGTGCTACCGGGCAAGTTTGTCGCGGAATGCATAATCATCAAGCTGCCTAATTCCTGGAGGAACTTTGTCACTACTCTGAAATATCAGAGGCGTGAATTCTCAATAGAGGATGTCATCGGCCATTTGAGTGTTGAGCAGAATTCGAGGGCAAAGGACTCGCATGGAAAAGGGAACAAAGCGACTTCTGCGGCCAATATGGTACAGAAGAACTACAACTCCCACAAGAACAAGGCGAGGACCGGTGTCCAACAGAATACCGACTTCAAGAAGAAGGCTAAGAAGACCTTCAAAAAGGATAAGAAGAAAGATGGCTGCTTCACTTGTGGTTCACTGGGTGGTGAAGTACCCAAACAAGTACAAGAAGGCATGATAGGATTCCAAGACTGTCAACATGATTGTGAGCAACAATGAGAATGGGGCATCTAGGTATGGTAATTTGTTTACTGTGTTTTTAGTTTGTCAGTCTACTGATTGGTGGATTGATACAGGTGTAAATATTCATGTGTGTGCTAACATCTCATTGTTTTCTTCTTATCCTGTCACAACGAACGGGTATGTGTTGATGGGGAATGGCGCAAGTGCTTCTGTAATTGGTGTTGGCACGGTCGATCTGAAGTTTACTTCGAGAAGGATCGTGCAGCTCAAGAACGTGCAGCATGTCCCCGCCATAAAGAAGAATCTCGTTAGTGCCTCCCTTCTATGTAGATAAGGGTTTAAGTTGATTTTCGAGTCTAATAAAGTAGTTATAACAAAATATGGATTGTTTGTTGGAAAAGGGTATGAGTGTGGAGGTCTGTTCCGCTTTTCCCTATCTGATCTGTAATAAAGTCGTGAACAATATTCATTTGAGTCTTGATGAAACAGAAGTTTGGCATTCACGTCTTTGTCACGTTGGTTTCAGATGCATGATGCGGTTAGCAAAATTAACTTAATTCCAAGTTTCACTTTAGACAAATGTTCTAAGTGCCATTCATGTGTGCAAGCAAAGCAACCTCGTAAGCCCCATAAAGCTTCGGAGGAGAGACACTTGGCACCATTAGAACTCATACATTCTGATCTCTATGAGATGAATGGTGTGTTGACTAAATGTGGAAGGAGATACTTCATGACGTTAATAGACGTATCCACTAGGTTTCGATATGTATATCTGTTAAACACTAAAGATGAGGCTCTAAACTACTTTAAAATCTATAAAGCAGAAGTTGAGAATCAACTTGAAAAGAAAATTAAAGGAATCCGGTCAGATCGTGGTGGACAGTATTTCTCTAATGAGTTTGATTCTTTCTGTGCGGAACATGGTATAATTCATAAGAGAACGCCTCCCTATTCACCCCAGTCAAATGGGGTTGCCAAACGGAAAAACCATACTCTAACAGATTTGGTTAACGCCATGTTAGATACATCGGGTTTATCCAAGGCATGGTGGGGGGGCTATATTTACATCATGTCATGTCCTGAATAAAGTTCCGAAGAAAGATAATGACATCACTCCCTGTGAGAAATGGGAGAAGAGAAAAACAACACTCTCGTACTTACGTACTTGGGGTTGTTTGGCGAAAGTCAATGTGTCGATCCCCAAAAAGCGTAAACTTGGACCAAAAACCGTGGATTGCGTTAATTTGGGCTATGCTAAGAATAGTGTTGGCTATAGATTTCTAGTAGTGAAATCTAAGGTACCCGACGTGAAGGTCGGTACGATTATAGAGTCTAAAGATACTACATTCTTTGAGGATATTTTTCATATGAGAGATATGCAAAGCACTTCTAGACAGGAATCAGAGGAGAATTATGAGCCTGCCATTCCTATGGAGTATTATGAACAAACACATGATGAAAATCCTGAGAACGATGACGAGGAAACCTTTGGTAGGGGAAAGAGACAGAGGACTGCAAAGTCATTTGGTGATGACTTCCTTGTTTACCTTGTGGATGATACTCCCACTTCTATTTCAGAAGCTTATGCATCTCCAGATGCTGACTACTAGAGAGAAACGGTCCGTAGCGAGATGGATTCCATCATGGCTAGTGGTTAGCCGAGATGAGTATTTTTTATAACCCACTCCACTGGAGATGTAGTACTCTCAAAAACTGTATGGCGGGTTGACTTTTGTCTTAATATGTTCCAAGGATTGTATAAGAAAGATGCTATCCTACAAAGCGATCTTTGGAGTTACACACCTATATGAGCCTTACTGCTGGTCACAGTCTATGAGATTGGGTGATCTCTAATAAGTTTATGAATAGGGAAGGAGTGTGACTAATATGCTCCACCCGAGGGTTAAGGCCTTCGGCAGTCTAGTACTGGTAAGACATTTAGTGAAACTACTTTAAGCCAAACTGACAATTCAAGGCATAGTCCATTGTTCAGTTGTGATGTAGTGTAGCTTTTTTCTCTAGGTGGATGT
Organism: Alopecurus myosuroides; assembly: GCA_028641055.1. Lineage (NCBI taxonomy): Eukaryota > Viridiplantae > Streptophyta > Magnoliopsida > Poales > Poaceae > Alopecurus > Alopecurus myosuroides. The sequence continues at coordinate 212,248,322 of CM054061.1, read as the reverse complement.
TCAACCTTAACGGGTCTCCACTAAAAATGCTAGTATTTAAAAACAGTGATTGGAACAGAGGACAACACAGGGTCTTCGGGATCTATTGGGTGATTGGAACAGAGGACAACACAGGGTCTTCGGGATCTGGTGGATGATTGGAACAGAGTACAACACCGTGAAACTTGGGGTGGGCTTTAGGCACACTAGGAAATTTCCATTTAATCCCTAAGGCCCATGATGCCATAGAAAATGGTGGGAGTTTAGTCCCATATTGCTAGTTTGAAGAGTTTTGCACCAGTTTATAAGGTGAGCTCGCACCCCACTAGTGTGAGTTGATATGAAGAGAAATGAGTTGTGGAGGTGTTCCACACGCGCGTTCCTCCTCCTCCGCCGCCCGCCTCGCCTCGTCACGACACGTCGTAGGTTGCGGGACTGAGCCAAGCCGATGCCTTTATCTTGGCAGTCAAAAACGGGGAGTCAACATACACGCCAATAATATGAGACGTCATATTGATTGTTGTTTGTAATTGCGTCACATTTATTTTGGTAATAGTCGCGCGCAGTAAAACGCTGCATTGATCACGTGGTAACGAGGTAATAACCGCGCGCAGTAAAACGCCGCATTGATCACGTGGTAATGCTTGTAGTAAACACCAATTGATTATGTGAGAAGACCGTTCTCCTACTCGGTCGTGCCTATATATTAGAGGCTCAGGCGGACACAGAATCAAGCCTCATACACTCTGCCTCTTTGCGCCCATTGTCGTTCCACTTCTTGTTGCCGCCGCCGGTGATCCCATCATGTCTACCGCGTACACGGTCGACGGGAGAGCAGGCTTCCGAAACTCCGCCTCTCCAGATCATGTACGGGAGAGGGGCGATTAGGTTTTGGAGAGCATCTTCTACGCGACTGCTCTCTACTGTTCATCTATTTCGACTACTACCGCGCGCCCTGTTCGTCAACATGTCCACCGAAGCCGAACGCGCTGTTACTACCGCCGAGGCTGCCACTGCTGATGCAGCTGCCACCGCTGTTGTCGCGGCTTCCTCCACTGCTACGGCTACTGCCAACTGGCCGATCGCAGGATATAAAATGTTTATCCCTTCCCTTATTGTTTCCATGTGTGCAATACTAGTAGTTTGCGTAGATGTGTCTAGTATCAATCTAGTATGGAGGTATATGGTTAATTATTAGTATGTTTACGTCATGCTCATGATTTATACTTCGATTAATTTAATCTGTAAATTGCCTAAATTCTTAACAGTAAACGCTTATGTTCTTTTAATGAAAAATGTGTGGAATGTTGTTACCTTTGTTTCCTTCTCTCTTAAAAACATCTAATCTATCTTGTCATTTATTTTGTCAAACTATAAACAAAAATCCTTTTGAAACCCTAAAGAAAAACACAAGTTTTTCTCTTTTTTTTTATTGTTTTCTTCCTTTTTGAGCCCCTCTAATAATTATAAATCCAATCTCAATTTCTTGTTTTATTTGAATGCCATCCATCCCTGGGATATGGTATCACTCCCCATGCTCAAAGAATTAATTTTAGAATGACAAAACCTTGTTTTCATGTGTGCTTTCCTGCCTAGTTGATAAAATACGAATTGGGAAAGCAGAGAAAACAGAAAACATGCATTTTCTCTCTCGTTTTCAGTGCCCAAAACATTTTATACAAATAAATAAAAAAGGGTTTCTGAAACTAGATATCATACTCTTCAATCTCATCCTTTCAAATCTCAATTTGGAATTCATTTGGTAATTACCAAGTCCAAACTTTCCTATAGAAATAAGAGAAATCTAGACTTGGAATTTTCTCTAAGTCTCAATCTCTGAATTTACTAAATTTGACACATGTTTAACTGAAAACCAAACTGGTTCAAACTCATGTTTTAATTCAAAATCTTGAGGTGCAACCTTTTAAAATGTGTTGACCACATACCCAACCCACTTATGTTCCTTTGCTTTGATCTAGAAGGAACCAGAGGAGAAGAACAGCTAGAGGCCAAAGAGAAGAAGGTGGGCCTGAGGTGTCATCATCTCGGGGGTGACCACCATCCACTCGTGCTCGTTTTCCACGGCTTTGACCACTGAATGCTAGCTCCTTGGTGCCACCAAGCTCACCTCATGTGCTGCTCACCACCTGGGAAGAGCACACGAGCTCGGGATGGTCTTCCATTTTGCCTGAGGCCACCGTGTGCACACGCTTGTGAATCCACGGTATAAGCCACCACTCACCTCTCTACCTTGCCACACCACCCCTCACACTCCACTCACTCACCTTTAGCATACCCTGCTCGTGTCTCTCTCCGTGAGAGCGAGGAGAGAAACGCTCTCGGCTCTGCCCGAGAGGAAGAACTCGCAGGCGAACTGCCTCGTCTCTCTCTCATCGCTCTCCATTTTCACTCCCTTACCTTTCCCTTGCCTAGGCCATTGCGCCTGACATTGTGTCGCAACTTATTGCATGGAGGAACGGTGCTGCTGAGCTGGACGTCGTCGGATCTGCCTCGGTGCGCATATGATCCAGTGGAGGTTGCTGCTGCTGCGGTTGCTTCCCGGGCCCTTCTCATTGATCACATTCCACTCGCCCGTGCACGCGCTAGGTGAGCTCCTACTTGATATCACCGTAGCTAGGCTCACCGGCGACTCTGGCCATGTCAATGTAATGCATAATACACCGGTGGCCTAGCAATACATAGGTAAAAGTTAAAAAACAAGATGAAAATTGTGAAATTCAACACTTAAGTATATTATATACCTGACTTGTGTTTCGGAGAAACTGAAAATTTTGGTCACCTACAAAATTGATGATTTAATCAACTACAACACAGGAAGAAACCAATTACAAGTACTCGACATCCTGAGATAAACTAGTACCTACCTAATGATCCCATTCTTTGGGTGCGCAAGACCTTGATGACCCGCAAGTATAGCGGGTGTATCGTAGTACTTTCGATAAATAAGAGTGTCGAACCCAACGAGGAGCAGAAGGTGTTGACAAGCAGGTTGGATAGAGGATTTAGTGCAAACACTAGCAAACAGGTTTTTGGTGGGTTTTGATATGGAAGATAAATAAAGTGCGAGTATATTAAAGACAGTAATAATAAATGCAGCGAGTGGCCCAATCCTTTTTAGAGCAAAAGACAAACTGGTTGGTTTACTTATGATTACCAAACGTTCTCGATGACACATGGGAACTTCGTCAAGCGCTTTCATTTCGTACAATTGATTAATATTTATTGTTTTGATAGGTGTTGTGTGGGTGAATCTATACTAATGCACCGCCCAACTAGGAATAATACATACTTGTGATTAAACCCCTTGCAAGCATCCTCAAATACAAGAAGTAAATAAGATAAATTTAACCACAACCTTAAACTCTGGGATCCTACACTCCCTCGTGCATCGGTTTCATAACGGGGGTTTAGGTTTCTGTCACTCCGGCAACCCCACAATTAGTAGCCAAATACACAATGCATCCCTCTAGGCCCATAAAGGTGAAGTGTCATGTAGTTGACGTTCACATGACACCACTAGAAGAATAACACCTCAACTTAAATATCAAACCATTATATATTACTTCAACATAATTCCACTACTAACATCTTGACTTCTCCCATGTCCTCAAGAACTAAACGAACTATTCAAAAGACATCATATGGATCATAATAAGAGGTGATATAATGATGAATAACAATTTGGTCATAAAGTGCAAACACCGATAAATCTCGTAAGCATCAACTACTAACTAGTAATCCACACCGGGAGAGAGATCTAGTGGAAAATAACAATATAGAACCCTAATTATTACAGCGGGACTGAGGTAGATGGTGAGATGGTGCTGGTGGTGAGGATGATGACGATGATGATCTTGATGATGCCCGGAGCGATGACGATGATTTCCCCTCTCCGGGAGGAATTTCCTCGGCAGATTCCTCCTTGCCGGAGAGCTTTTCTCTCTCTGTTGTTTTCCGCCCCGAGGAGGCGGAGGAATATGTCCTTGATGGTTCTCTAGGTCTTAGAGTTCCCTGGGGATAAAGTACGTGAGAAGGGGTGATACGTCATATGCTACATGTTGTTCCCTGGGGATGAAGCATGGGATGTTGATACGTCATAAACGTATCCTTAATTTCTGATGTTCCATGTTGTTTTCATGCCATATTCTACATGTTTTCCCTACACTTTATGCCATTTTTATCGATTTCCTGGGACTAGCCTATTTACAAGATGCCATAGAGCCAGTTCCTGTTTTCTGCAGTTTTATAGTTTCAGACAAGTTGTTTTACAAATATTCTCGGAATTGGAAAATTCGAAGCCCAGAAGTCTTAGAATTCCCGAAGGTTCCAGGGAGTCCAAAAGAGACCCGAATGGGGGGCACAGGGGAGCCACACCATAGGGCGGCGCGCCCCCTGGCCGCGCCATGGGGTGGTGTGGGCCCCTTGGCTGCCCACTGACATCACCCTCTTGCCTATTTAGTCTCCTCGAAGGGTTAACTCTAAACACCAGAGCCTTTCCATGAAAAACATCCGCAACCGCCATCATCGTCAACCCTAGTTCGGGAGGGTTCTAGAGCTCTCCCCGACACCCTGCCTAGAGGGGGAATCATCACCGGAGGGATCTACACCACCATGCCCGCCTCCGGAATGATGCGTGAGTAGTTCATCCTTGGACTACAGGTCCATAGAAGTAGGTAGATGGTTGTTCTCTCCTCTTTATGCCTCATGTTTAGATCATGTGAGTTGCCCTACATGATCAAGATCATCTTATTGTAATGTTACATGTTGTTTTTGCTGGGATACGATGCATATTGAATGCTATGTCTCTTGATTATTAATCTATCATGTTGTCTTCATGTGTATGTTATTTATGATCTTGCATGCTCTCTGTTGTTAGTAGCTGCTCTGGACAAGTAGATGCTAGTGACTCCAAGAGGGATTATTTATGCTCGATAGTGGGTTCATGCCTCCTTTGCATATGTGCTCGAGTGACATAAGCGTGACGGATGGAGGATGTGTTGTTGCCATTAGGGAGAAAACAACTATGTTTACATTGTTTACATTACACACTTTGCTTACTGCGATTATCTGTTGCTTACAACTTAATACCCAAGGATTGCTCGGAAGAAATTCTAAGGGTGGATTTTTAGTCATAGATGCAGTTGGATAACGGTCTATGTATCTTGTTGTAATGCCCGCATGAATCACATAGTAATCATCATGTCATGCATATGCACTACGGTGCAGCCTTTATATTGTCAATTGCCCAGCTGTAATTTTTTTACCACACATGCTATCTATCTGTCTTGGGAGAGACACCTCTAGTGAACCGTGGACCCCAGTCCTTTTTCCTCATACTGATAATACAACCACTGCAATCTTTGTTTTCATAATGCTTATTGTTATACTTATGCCATCACTGTTCTCTTGCATCTACTGCAAACAATTATTATTTTCACACGGTACGTCTAACCTCTTTGTGTTCAGCAAAACCGGTGAGATTGACAACCTCACTGCTTCGTTGAGGCAAAGTGATTTGATTGTGTTGTGTCGGCTCCACATTGCTTCTGAACCGGTAGTGCACCCTGCCACCTCAGCTGCATCAACCTTTGGAAGTGATTTCTTTCTCCTACTGGTCGATTCAACCTCGGTTACTTTCTGAGGGAAACTTACTATTGTGCTCTTCATACCTTCCTCTTGGGGTATCCCAACGAACGTGTGTTACACATGCATCAAGCTATTTTTCTAGCGATGTTGCGAGGGAGAAAGAGGATTTTAGCAAGGGGAGTCTCTCACTTCCAATCTCTTTACTTTATTTTAGTTTTGCTTAGTTTATTGTATTGTCTTGTGTGCTTCTTTTTATCAAAAACAAAAACAAAATAGTTCTTCTTCTAGCTGTTATTTTTGTTTCCCTGTTATTATTCTTTATCATGTTTCTCCCTATGTTCACCCTGAAAGATCTACCAGTAGGTAGTGGTTCTATACTTGGAAAGCATACCATTAAAGAATTCTTTAACCATGTTAGTAAGCATAGTTTTTTTAAGGAAAATCCATAGTAGAACTTGCTCCAAATTATGAAACTGCTGCAACTTCTTTAGTTCACATGCTATGAGCTAGGTTTGTTAACCTTCGCCCCATACTACAACAAATGTTCCTCAACTCGAATAATATGGAAGATATCAAAAAAAGAAATTTTATCTTAGAAACCATGCTTAAAGAATTTGGAGATGTTGCTATAGAAGCTAGAAAAGTTTTTGATCATTTAAATATGCTAGGATCATGTGTAGATGTTGTTGGTTCTCTTGAAAAAGCTGAACCGAAAAATGAAAAGGAGAATATAATACCAACCCCCTTTAAATTGGTAGCACTGCATGAAGCCCAAGAAAAGAATTTTGATTGGATTGTTCCTGAAAAATTATTTGATGAGAGTAGTAAACCTAAAAGTTCTAAGAGAGGAACATTTGAAACTCATTTAGATAAATTACAATGCAGTATTTAGTAATTTCCTGATCTTGATTTGAATTCTTGTTCACTTGAAAACACTTGATTCCATTTTTCTGAGCCTATCTAAAAGGTGTTAAAGAAAAGCAATTGTTGGGAGATAACCCATGGATTTATTTTTGCTTTGTTTTTATCTGTTTTCCTTGAGTTAAGGGGTTGTATACTTTTGTAGAAACTCCTTTGTATCTTTATTTTCATGTATTAGTTGTGCCAAGTAAAGTTTCTAGCGAAAGTTGGAGTTGGTTTTGGATTTCTGCGCAGAAAACAGATTTCTGTTGTCCACCGTAAACAATCGTATAATTCACCGAAAGATCAAAATGACCTGAAACTTTTTGTGCTTATTCCTCAGATAATTACAAAACTTTTTCGGTCTTTACGTGTTTCGATTCCTCAGACTGTTCTCGTTTTGATAGATTCTGCCTTTTTGCTGGCATTTTCTCTTTTACTATCTCAAGTGGATTTCTTTGCTCCATAAAACATCAGTGGCTGTAGCTGATGTTTAAAAGTATCAATAATGCTTGTGTCCTTGTAGAACACGTGGATTTTTAATTGTTCATTAACCCTCTAATGCGATTACATTGAGTGTGGTGTGAAGAAAGTTTTCAAGGGTCAAGAGAAGAGGGTGATATAATGTGATCAATAAGAGTGCAGGTTCAAAGCTTGGGGATGCCCCCGTGGTTCATCCCAGAAAATTCTAAGAAGACTAAAGCATCTAAGCTTGGGGATGCCCAAGGCATCCCCTTCTTCATCAAAAAATTATCAGGTCACTTCTAGTGAAACTATATTTTTATTCGGTCACATCATATGAATTTCACTTGGAGCGTATGTTTGTTTTTTTATTTTGTTTTCTTTTGTTTTCCTTGCTGCAATAATATTGTTGGAACGTAGCATTCTTTGTGTGGGAGAGAGACACGCTCCGGTTTTTCATATGAATACTCGTTATGCTCGTGTTATTAGTTTTTCTTTAATTGCTGCAAATTTCTCTTTTAGCTCCTGTTTTTCATGCATCTCTTATTTAGAGCTGTTAGTTTTGGTAGAGTTATGTCAGTACTATCTTGCTTAGTTGTTGTATCTCTTAGAGAGTTTTTTTAGTATAAAATGTTTGGTGTTGGAAAGCAGTAGTTCAATTTTCGTGCTTATAACGGTGCAAATAGAAACTTGTATAGACCGTGGCTAGACCTTTTCATGTCATGTTAGATGTTATTTTAATTCTAAGCTTAGTGGTTATTTTTGTATCATGACTTGTCTCAAATATCTGAGAGTGTTTAATGTGACATTGAAAGAATCATGAGTTGTTGTTGTCATATCGAAGCATAAATTTGTGGGGGTTCTCCTTTGAATGCTTTATTTGGTTGACTTGGCGCATGCTTACACCATGTTTATGACTACAAACCAGTCACTTATAGCCTCTATGATCATTTAGTTTTTAAACTTTTAATACCCTTTATGCTTATATTAATGATGTTTTTGTCGTTATGCATGATTATGGCCATTATTGCTCTCTTGATTTGTCGCTCTCAGTCTTTTGCTAGCCTCCACCTGTACTGAGTATGAGCTCTGCTCGTGCATCCAACTCCCAAAAACTAAAGTTTTCTAAACGTGTCCACCATATCTACCTACATGTGGTATTTAACCGCCACTCCAAAGTAAATTTCTCATGTGGTACCTTTACAAATTTCAAAATTACTTCTGTTTTAGCTCATGAGGACGTAAATAGAGAATATTTATCTCACTTGTTGATTGGATTTCACACCCTGGACTAGTGGCTTCATCCGCTTATCCAATTTCTAGAAGAGCTAGCAGCGGGGTGCCCAGCCCCAAACTTAATACAATAATTTCTCTTCACGATTTTTACCCCTAATTTATCAGTCAAAGCATAATTGTGTAAACAAAAGATAAAGAGGGATTACCTTCTACCCCGATGCGTCCTTCAATGGGAGCCACTCTTGTGAATTCTCGTTGGCTTGTGACGTACTGTATTTTCTGTTTACCATTCGTTGACATAAGCATACACCTCTCTATTTTTTTCTTTCAATATCTCTGTTTGATAAAATAAAAAGCTCTAGCACATGAGTTAATCCATGCTTCTCTCTGCGAAGGGCCTTTCTTTTAATTTTATGTTGACTCTCCATCTTCTAACTTTATGCACAGTTGAGAGAGGATAGTTGTCATTCTGAGTTTAATGTGCATTTGTCCTAGAAACAATATTAATTGATTCATGCTGTGTTATTATTTCCTCTCAGATTGTTTGTTCTAATCTTCCACTTGAACATTGAAGGTGTCCTGGCATTTATGTTTTCCCCTACTCTTAAGGACAAGAAAAATATCACTTTGCCATGTTTTCTTTATGCTTGAAATAAACGTATAACTTTCGAGTGCATTATTATTCATGATCTTTTGTTTGTGTTACTTTTCATGATGCAAAGTGATTGCTATGTTTAATTGTTAAAATTATATCTATCATGCTTGTGTTTTAGTTATATGATCTCAACTATACTTATGCTTTTACACTTTAGATGATCAAGTTTATGTTGGTAGCATGTCCCCTCAGAAATTATGTGTTTTCGTTGTCTACCTACTCAAGGATGAGCAGGAACTAAGCATGGGGGTGTTGATACGTCATAAACGTATCCTTAATTTCTGATGTTCCATGTTGTTTTCATGCCATATGCTACATGTTTTCCTTACACTTTATGCCATTTTTATCGATTTGCTGGGACTAACCTATTAACAAGATGCCATAGAGCCAGTTCATGTTTTCTGCTGTTTTTAGTTTCAGAAAATTTGTTCTAGAAATTTTCTCAAAATTGGAAAATTTGAACCCCAGAAGTCTTAGAATTTCCGGAATTTCCACGGAGTCCAAAAGAGACCTGGAGGGGGGCATAGGGGAGCCACACCATAGGGCGGCGCCCCATGGCCGCGCCATGGGGTGGTGTGGGCCCCTGAATGCCCAACGACATCTACCTCTCGCCTATTTAGTCTCCTCAAAGGGTTAACCCTAAATACAAGAGCCTTTTCCACGAAAAACATCCGCAGCCGCCGTCGTCGTCAGCCATAGTTCAGGAGGGTTCTGAAGCTCTCCTCGACACCCTGCCGGGAGGGGGAATCATCACCGGAGGACTCTACACCACCATGGCCGCCTCCGGAATGATGCATGAGTAGTTCATCCTTGGATTACGGGTCCATAGCAGTAGCTAGATGGTTGTTCTCTCCTCTTTATGCCTCATGTTTAGATCTTGTGAGCTTCCCTACATGATCAAGATCATCCTATTGTAATTCTACACGTTATGTTTGCCGGGATCCGATGAATATTGTATGCTATGTCTTTTGATTATCATTCTATCATGGTGTCTTCATGTGTATGATATTTATGATCTTGCATTCTCTTCGTTGTTAGTAGATGCTCTGGCCAAGTAGATGCTAGTGACTCCAAGAGGGAGTATTTATGCTCGATGGTGGGTTCATGCTTCCTTTGCATCTGTGCTCGAGTGACAGAAACGTCACGGATGGAGGATATGTTGTTGCCATTAGGGAGAAAACAACGATGTTTACATTACACGCTTTTCTTACTGCGATTATCTGTTGCTTGCAACTTAATACCCAAGGACTGCTCGGATGACATTCTCGGTGTGAATTTTTAGTCATATATGCAGTTGGATAACGGTCTATGTATCTTGTTGTAATTCCCGCATGAATCACATAGTGATCATCATGTCATGCATATGCACTTCGGTGCAACATTTATATATGTCAATTTCCCAACTGTAATTTGTTTACCACACATGCTATCAATTTGTCTTGGGAGAAACACCTCTGGTGAACTATGGATCCCGGTCCTTTTCCTCATAATGATAATACAACCACCGCAATCTTTGTTTTCATACTGCCACTACTGTTCTACTGCTGCCATCACTGCTCTCTTTCATCTACTGCAAACAATTATTATTTTCCACACGGTACGTTTAACATCTTTGTGGTCAATAAAACCGGTAAGATTGACAACCTCACTGGTTCCACGTTGCTTCTGAACCTGTAGTGCGCCCTGCCTCAGCTGCATCTAACTTCGGAAGTGATTTCTTTCTCCTACTAGTTGATTCAACCTCGGTTTCTTTCTGAGGGAAACTTGTTGTTGTGCTCTTCATACCTTCCACTTGGTGTCTCCCAACGAACATGTGTTACACGCGCATAAGGGGGCTGCCAGTGGTGGGCCAGGATAGCCACATCACATGGCGGCGCGGCCAAGGGGGGTGCACCACCAGGTGGTGTGGCCCCTGGTGGCTCCCCTCTCACTCCCCTCGTGGCTGTCTCCCTCATCTGGTCTTCTAAGACTCCTCTGATGCCCCCCCTTTGTTTTCCGGTCTTCAGAAATAGGCTATCTTGAGAGTGCTTTTTCGAGCTGATTTCTAGTCCGGTGATTATTCTCCAATAATTATCAAACATGTAAAATACGATGAAATAACATAAGTAATGCATCATAATATGAAATATATCGATGAATAACAGAAAATTAAGATATAAATAGTGATGCAAAATGGATGTATGAACTCTCCTTAAGCTTAGGCCTCGCTTGTCCCCAACCGAAACTGAACTCAGTAAACATGGCCATGGGTTATGGAGTGAAGTGTCGATAAATAAAATACGGACACGAAGCATCACATTTATCAATACACAAGTCATTCTATATATCAACTTCCTCTTATATATCTCAACTTGAAACTATTAGAGGGAGTCACAATAAAGGCGCAAAAAGGAAATCATAATTGGTTAAGGCAAACTTTGTTCTTGGTTAGAGAACAATTAACATATTGTACCTTTCTTCTGATCAGAGTCTTTATATTAGATCTTATATTACAGAGTTTAACATGCTCAATCATAACAGTCTCTTTGCATTCATTGATAACTTTCAAAGTGGTAAAAACATTGTACTAAACAAGGAATGATAAAATACATGATTGAATAAATCAACGTATAGATGGTTGGGTCTCAACTACTCGAATGCTTGCTTAAGACAGAAAGAATTGGGTTTACTCACTCAACATAAAAGTAAAAGATAGGCCCTTCGCATAGGGAAGCAGGGATTAACTCATGTGCTAGAGATTTTTATTTGATAAACAGAAGTGGTGAAAACAATTTTGAGAGAGGTGATGTCTATTTCAACGAATCAGCAAGCGAACAATACATTAAGTCACAAGCCAACCAGACCTTACAAGAGCGGCTCCCATTGAAGGACGCTACTGGGGTAGTAGATCATCCCTCTTCTCTTTAGTTTACACAATTATGCTTTGACTGATAAATTAGGCGGAAAAAAGAGTGAAGAGAATTTATAGTAATTAAGTTTGGGGCTGGGAACCCCGTTGCCAGCTCTTCTAGCAGTTCGATAAGCGGATGTGACACTAGTCCAGGTGTGTAAAGTCCAATGAACGAGTAAAATAAGACCGTCTACCTACGTCCTCATGAGCTAAAACAGGGGCACAAAACATGTATAATTTTGAAAGTTTTAAAGGTAGCACATGATAAATTTACTTGGAGTGGCGGTTAAATACCACATATAGGTAGGTATGGTCGACACAAATGGCATTGTTTTTGGCTCCAGGTTTGGATGCATGAGAAGAATTCCCTCTCAGTACGGGTTTTTTACTAGCAATGCTGGGTAGCAAGCATAAGAGTTGAGGGAAAACAAGCAAATATATATGTGATAGAAACAGTCATGCAATCTTCCTTGGAAGTACAAACGATCTTAACATGAGAATAGTAAGCTTATGATCCAACAAGAAAGAAAGATCATGGAACAATATATCTACATGCATCTCCTCTTTTCTACTTAAGCCTCAAAGTATTGTTGCTACTGACCAATGCTAAGTTTTCCGAAACCAAATAGATTAACTTGATGCTCCCATATTGATACCAATACTAACACAAGATCAATCATATAACAGAAATTGCAAACTAGATAAGTGCATAGAAAGTAAATGATAAAACTTCTCATTAATATTCCATAACTGCAAATCACACCAAGGGATACATCGATAACCAACTAAAGGAGACATACTTTCATATTGCAAACAATCCTATATGATAACTTTTGTACTCATGATATGACTCTACTAAAAGGTAAAAGGTGAAAGATAAAGGTGTGATACCGCGACACTCCCCCAAGCTTGGAACAAGCCAAGGGGATGCCAATACCAATAGAGAATTACTTCTTCGGTGGTGATGGTGAATCCTTCGCATCGGTAGACTTCCAAAGTAAAGGCTCTCCATAAAAAAATAATGATTGGGTCTCCAATATCCTCAAACTGGAAGCGGAACTTATACGTTTAAACCTGATCTGATACATGTTTATGTGGAATACGGGCACATTTAAACAAACTATGCCATGGATTTGGCCATAACACCCGTCATTTGGCCCGAAACCCTAGAATGTTCGTAGGAGATGGCTCATTTATGTGAACATATTTTCAACACAACTGTCGTATTCCAAGTTTATTATTTTTGGTGGATACTAGGACATATATAGTGACACCACGCGAAGGTCTTGCATCATTTTGGATTTTTTTTTCAATTTTCCTGAATTTTCTAAGCCGGTTTCACGAAGAAGTCAACACGGCGGGCATGACCGTTCGTAGCTAGGGCATGAATATTGAGAAAATCTTGGTGTATCTTTGATGAAATAGGTAGTTGTGTGCCTAAAAATGATTTTTTCAAAAAATCATGAGCAAACTACGAGACACTTGTAGTCCAAATTTGACCCGTTTCCAACTAAATCGGCAGAAACTTATATTTTTGAAAAGAGGTGGATGGAAACCTTTTAAGAGGCAACAATTTGGTTATTTGTGCATATAACATGGTCTAGTATTTTCATAAAATTCAGCTCCCAAGATTTGCAACATATTTGTGGTTGGTGCTTCACAAAAAAAGCCATTTTTCACACTCGGAAAATGTAAAATGGTTTTTTTATTCTATGAAAAGGAAAACTTTCTCCATGAACATTGTCCGTTCTTCCAATATGCATGTTTGTGTGGATATGGGCATATTTAAACAAACTATGCCATGAATTTGGGCACAACACCTGTCACTTGGCCCGAAACCCTAGAATGCTCGTATGAGATAGCTCATTTATGTGGACATATTTTCAACACAACTTTCATATTCCAAGTTTATTGTTTTTGGTGGATACTAGGACATATATTTTGGGTTTTTTAAAATTTTCTGGAATTTTCTAAGCCGGTTTCACGAAGAAGTCAAGAGGGCAGGCATGACCGTTCGTAGCTAGTGGTTCAATACTGAGAAAATCTTGGTGTATCTCTCATGAAATAGGTAGTTGTGTGCCTAAAAATGATTTTTGCCAAAAAATCATGAGCAAACTACAAGACACTTGTAGTTCAAATTTGACCCGTTTCCAACTAAATCGTCAGAAACTTGTGTTTTTAAAAGAGGTGGATGGAAACCTTTTCAGAGGCAATAAATTGGTTATTTATGCATATAACATGGTCTATTATTTTTATAAAATGCAGCTCCCAAGTTTTGCAACATATTTGTGGTTGGTGCTTCACAAAAAGCCATTTTTCACACTCGGAAAATGGAAAATAGTTTTTTATTGAGTGAAAAGGAAAACTTTGTTCGTGAACATTGTCCGTGTTTCCAATATGCATGTTTATGTGGAATATGGGCACATTTAAACAACTATGCCTTGGATTTGTCCATAACACCCGTCATTTGGCCAGAAACCCTAGAATGTTCATAGGAGATAGCTCATTTATGTGAACATATTTTCAACAAAACTTCCGTATTCCAAGTTTTTTTTTATTTTTGGTGGATACTAGGAAATATATAATGACACTATGCGAAGGTCTTGCATCATTTTTTTTTCTAGAATTTTCTAAGGCGGTTTAACGAAGAAGTCAAGAGGGCGGGCATGACCGTTCGTAGCTAGGGATTGAATACGGAGAAAATCTTGGTGTATCTCTGATGAAATACGTAGTTGTGTGCCTAAAAATGTTTTTTACCAAAAATCATGAGTTTAACTACGAGACACTTGTAGTTCAAATTTGACACGTTTCCAATTAAATCGGCAGAAACTTGTGTTTTCAAAAGAGGTGGATGGAAACCTTTTCAGAGGAAACAATTTGGTTATTTGTGCATATAACATGGTCTAGTATTTTCATAAAATGCAGCTCCCAAATTTTGTAACATATTTGTGGTTGGTGCTTCACAAAAAAGCCAATTTTTAGACTCGGAAAATGGAAAATAGTTTTTTATTCAATGAAAAGGGAAAATTTCTCCGTGAACATTGTTTGTGCTTTCAATATGCATGTTTGTGTGGAATATGGACATATTTAAACAAACTATGCCATGGATTTGACCATAACACCTGTCATTTGGCCCGAAACCCTAGAATGTTAGTAAGAGATAGCTCATTTATGTGAACATATTTTCAACACAACTCTCGTATTCTAAGTTTTTTTTTGTTGGATACTAGGACATATAATGACACCACGCGAAGGTCTTGCATCATTTTGGATTTCTTTTAAATTTCTGGAATTTTCTAAGCCGGTTTCACGAAGAAGTCAAGATGGCGGGCATGACCGTTCGTAGCTAGGGGTTGAATCAAAAGAGTTCAAATTTTCTAAAACTATCGATGTTTCTATGATATGGATGTCATATTTGAACTCCTCTATTTTTTCTAATCAATTTAGACATTTTATTTGTCAAATGTCGATTTACGGATTTAAAGATATGAATTATTCCATATTAAATAATTTATTCAAAAAATAAAGTAATTTCTAACATTTTAATGTTATTTATTCAATAAAAATCATTATATAATCATTGTTATTTATTAAAATATTTTTAAAATTTAAACAATAGAAAAGTTTAACATCATTCTCCATAGGTTAATATGATTGATACGATAGTAATATCAGTAAGTTTTAATATCTTATTTGAAATCTAGTTTGGAAGGAACTCAAAGGTTAAGCGTGCTTGGGATGGAGAAATTTCAGGATGGTTGACCGAACGGAAAGTTTGACTAAGTTAAGTATGTTGACCAGATTAATTGTGTAATGAGAGATTAAATATGTGGCTAAGTGCGAAATTCTGAAATAAAATTAAAAAATGTTCAAAAAAATTCGTTTTTATTTTTGTTTATTTTTAGTTATTTTGAAAATATTATGTTGCCGGCTTTTCCTACACCTACGCCTACGGCAATTTGGCATATGCCTACGCGTCCTTACGCTGACGACATTTTAGCCTATGCCGACGGCCAAAAGCCGTCGGCGTATTTGCTCATTCCTGTAGTGATTATACATGTTTTATTGTAGACGCATGTGATATTTATCTGCTCCTAGATAGAGTAGCGGCTCGAGTATGATGAGGAGTTCGCATCAAATGGTGCAAACTTGAAAATCATATACTCCCTCCGTCTAGTTTAGTTGTCGTTAAAATGTGTGTATCTAGCAATAAAATACGTCTATATATATTTTTTGGGGACAAATAATTCTGAACGGAGGGGGTATATCACAACAGTGTACATCTATGTTGTCTGCACCTGTTGTGTATCGTCTGTATGAAATTGATATACTAAGAACACGCTTGGTCTGACCATTTTTAGTCAATAACGATGTGAAATTCTCAGGTCGTAACACCTCTGGAATCACGCTTGGATCATAGTTTTCTCGTCCCTCTGTATTTCCAGGTCACATCTTTCCTCGCCTCGCGCACATGCGAAATATTGCGGGCCCATTGGGTTCCGATTAAAATCCGACTAATTCTGTGGGCACAACCGAAAAGGAGAAGAAGGACTGCAGCTGCATGCATGCAGTTGACAGTACACGGGCCAGAACCCATCGTCGTGTACTGCTAGATACGAAAAACTGTTCAGCCTCTAGGGTTTCTACGGCGCTCTCGCGACGCATGCGACTCTAGGGTTAGAACTCCATTGGGAGACTAGCGACGGCGATCCTCTCCGGCGAGCCCCCGATCTCTCGTTCTCCAAACACCTCCTCGTCATCCGTGATCCGATCTTCCATAAGCGGTTTGGCTCGGGGTGATCAAGGGGTTCCCCTAGCGGAACTGCCCACCCTTGGCTGTCGCGTGTGGGGGTCGATCAGGGGTGTAGAGGATGAGCCGGGCGGAGGTGGAGGGTGGGGGGAAGGTGACGGCGGCGACTACGGTCAATTCTGCGGACTCGGAGGTTGCATGCATGCAACGCCCGGAGATGGGGAAGACAACTGAGGCGGATGCTGGTAGTGGCGGCGCGGGATCCTCAAAACCCGGCGGCCGAGTAGAGGCTATGATGGCGCGTCTGCGCCTCACGGCGGTGGAGACAAAAGCGGTGGTCGTCAATGATGAAGACGATGTGGGACTGATCGACCCCGATCGGGCCCTCATCGGAAAAATCCTCTCGCCCAACGTACTACACATCCAAACAATCAAGTCGGCGATGAGGCCGGCGTGGGGCAATCCGGTAGGGTTGATCTTCAATCCAGCGGGGGACAATATGTTCATAGCTGAGTTTGGCCGCCAGGCCGATCACGATCGTGTAATGGAGGGGTCGCCGTGGACGGTGGGGCGTCACGCAGTCCTCCTGAACAACTACGACGCAGATGTGGCGCCACATGAGGTGGTGTTTGACCGGCTGGCTATTTGGGCACGAATCCATTCTCTTCCATCTCGATTGATGAATGTGGAGAGGGGAAAGGAAATTGCCAGGCCAATTGGCATAGTCAAAAAGGTGGAAGCGGATGACATGGGCAGATGCTGGGGAGGTTTTATGAGGCTGAGAGTGGAAGTGAACGTCAATGATCCTCTCCTCCGATTGGTCACTGTTTTCTCAAGTCGTCTGCGAACCAACACGAGCTACACAGTCCAGTATGAGAAACTGCCGTGCTATTGCTTCTCATGCGGTTTACTGGGACATTCACATCTGGCTTGTGTGCGATACCTCGATGGGTTAACGATGCCCTTTGTCTCGGGATCGGTTCCGTGTTATATAGGGTCAAAGACCAACAAGATACATCAGAGTTTGTTACAGGAGGGAGAGAGAGAGATCACGGTTTTTTCTCATCTTATAGATGGATAGGAACAACCGGTTACAACGCTTGACGCACACGCTAACAACTAATATTCGTAGCACTTGCAGCATGTGTCATGTACGTGACAATGTGTTACTTCTAACACCCCTCCTCAATCACAGCCTTTCCAAGGTTGAGATTGTATTTGAAGTCTTCAAGCTGTCTAGTAGGTAATGCTTTCGTGAAGCCATCTGCCACTTGATCTTGTGAGGATATGAACCTGATATCAAGCAATTTATTTGCAACTCTTTCTCTTACAAAGTGAAAGTCTATCTCAATATGTTTTGTTCTTGCATGAAAAACAGGGTTAGCTGAAAGATATGTTGCTCCCATGTTATCACACCATAAGCAAGATATTTTCTTCCTTTTAACACCAAGTTCTCCTAATAGAGACTCAACCCAAATGATCTCAGCTGTAGCATTAGCCAAATCTTTGTATTCAGCTTCTGTACTGGACCTGGAGACTGTTGCCTGTTTTCTAGCACTCCAAGAAATTAAGTTAGGCCCAAAATAAACTGCAAAACCTCCTGTGGATTTTCTGTCATCCACACATCCTGCCCAATCAGCATCAGAAAAGGCACTTACTAAAGTAGAGGGAGATTGTCTAAAGGTTAACCCAAGATTTGTGGTTCCCCTAACATATCTCAATATTCTCTTAACTGCAGTCCAATGAACAGTGGTAGGTGCATGCAAGTATTGACATACTTTGTTAACTGAAAAGGCAATATCAGGTCTTGTCAAGGTTAAATATTGGAG
The DNA here is from genome assembly GCA_028641055.1 of Alopecurus myosuroides. Taxonomy (NCBI): domain Eukaryota; kingdom Viridiplantae; phylum Streptophyta; class Magnoliopsida; order Poales; family Poaceae; genus Alopecurus; species Alopecurus myosuroides. The sequence continues at coordinate 212,230,014 of CM054061.1, read as the reverse complement.
AGCACCAACAATGCTCCTATACCTTGTACTATCATCAGGATCAAGTTTCTCTCCTTGTGTAACCGAGAGTTTTTCTGAAGGTGATAGTGGTGTTGGAGCTATTTTGGAGTCCTTCATCCCCACTCTGGCTAACAAATCAGAAGCATATTTCTCTTGGGTTAGAATAATACCATCTTTATGTTTCTTTACTTCAATCCCAAGAAAATAATGCAGATCACCTAAGTCCTTGAGTGCAAAGGATGTACCCAAGTCTTGAAGTAGTGCTGTGACAGCTTTGCTTGATGAACTAGTAACAATAATGTCATCAACATATACTAGCACAAAAATGGTGATACCTGACTTGTTATAAATAAATAATGAAGTATCAGCCTTGGATGATTGAAAACCAAGTTCTTGAAGTTTTGAACTTAGTTTGGCAAACCATGCTCTTGGTGCTTGCTTGAGACCATAAAGTGATTTGTCCAATTTGCACACATGATGGGGTGCCTTAGAATCCTCATACCCAGGTGGCTGCTTCATATAAACTTCCTCTTCCAGAACACCATGAAGAAACGCGTTCTTCACATCTAGTTGTCTCATACTCCATCCTCTGGAAACTGAAATGGCTAGAACAAGTCTAATAGTAGCAGATTTAACAACAAGGCTAAAAGTATCTTCATAGTCTATGCCATATCTTTGTTTAAATCCCTTTGCTACTAGCCTAGCCTTGTATCTATCAATTGTGCCATCTGCCTTTCTTTTAATTCTATAAACCCACTTGCAATCTATGAGATTCATGCCATTTTTATGTGGTACTAGGTGCCAAGTTTTATTTTCTACTAAGGCCTTGTACTCATCATCCATAGCATTTTTCCAATTCTCATTAGCTAGTGCCATTTGCAAGTTTTCTGGTTCATGTGACAATGTAGACAAACCGTATTTAATTTTTCTGCCCTTGACTTCATACCTGACCGTACCAACACCAAAGTTCTTGGGCTTGTTTCTTCCGGTTTGTGCCCTGGTGCGATGCACAGGTTCTGCTGCAGATTCGGTGACCGCAGACGATCCTGCAGCCTGGCGCGATGCGGCCGACCGCGCCTGCACGTGGCCTCCTCCGATTGGTGCGGAGCGATCTTCTGCGTCAGCGCTCCTCCACCTGGTCGGGCGACCACGCGTGGGAGCACGCACCGGTTCGCGCGTTTGGCGTGACGCGCCTGTCGCGCCAGACGTGGCGTCGCCTGAGTGGTGCGCTTCCGGGGACCGCTGCGGGGAGCACGACGTGGCGCCTGCTCCTTGGCTCGAGGACGTCCCTGACGCGCTGCCTGGTGCGCTGCGGCTCTGCGACGCGGAAGGGGCCTGGTCCGAGGTTTGCCTCGATCCCGAGGCGGATTCGGGTGATCCCGAGGCTGATTCTTCACCTGAATCAGCATTGTGTTCCGCGCCACTGTCTTCTTGTGAAACATCATTATCACCTCCGTTTTGACTCGTTTCAACATCAAATGACGCCGAATTTTCTCCTGAGGTTTGCTGCTGTACCTGAGTAGCATTAGAGGGAACAAAACTGGTAGAACCATTAGGTGTTAGATCAATACATTGTTGCCCCCCTTGAGCTAAAACCGGTGAAGGTTGAAGTGATTCGGGTAGAAGCAGGATTTCTTTGCGAAGGAGAGCCCCTGCATTTGGATGAAGTTTAGAAAATGGAAAAACAGACTCATCAAAAACAACGTCTCTAGATATGTAGATGCGGCCCGTGGAAACATCTAAACATTTTACTCCTTTGTGCATGTGACTATAGCCAAGAAAAACGCATTGCTTGGAACGAAAGGCAAGTTTGCGTTTATTGTATGGGCGAAGGTTGGGCCAGCAAGCACAACCAAAAACACGAAGAGATCAATAGTCTGGGATTTCATGGAGGAGACGTTGGATGGGTGTGTCATTGTTAATAACTGGAGATGGTAACATATTAATTAGATATGTAGCAGTTAAAAACGCTTCATCCCAAAATTTTAGAGGCATGGACGCATTGGCTAAAAGAGCAAGACCAACTTCTACGATGTGGCGATGCTTCCGTTCAGCAGATCCATTCTGTTGATGGGCATAAGGACAGGAGACATGATGAGAGATGCCTATGCGTCGAAAGAAAGGGTTTAATTTTTCATATTCACCTCCCCAATCGGTTTGCATGGCAATAATTTTTCTCTCAAATTTGCGTTCAACGAGATTTTGGAAATTCTGAAATACTTGAAAGACTTCAGACTTATGTTTAAGAAGATAGATCCATGAAAATTTACTAAAGTCATCAATGAAGCTTACATAGTATGAAAAACGCCCAACAGACGTGGGTGCTGGCCCCCATACATAAGAAAAGACTAGTTCTAATGGCATAGTGGACACACTTGTGGATCTTGTATAGGGTAGTTGATGACTTTTTGCACGTTGACATGAATCACACACAAAATCAACACTAGGCTTATTGGAAAAAGGTAGATTGAAATTGCTAAGAACTCGTTGAACGACTTTAAACGAAGGATGACCTAATCGATCATGCCACCTTATAGCTGAAGGCTTGGTGACACTAAAAACTTGTTTATTTGGACTTGACGTTGAAGACACCAATGGGTAGAGACCTCCTTTGCATCTACCTCTAAGAAGAATTCTCTTCGTTTCCTGGTCCTTCACATAAAAATGCCACGGGTGAAATTCAACAAAAACATTGTTGTCTCTAGTGAGACGATGTATGGAAACAAGATTTTTTGTGGCTTGTGGGACATGGAGAATGTTACGAAGATGTAATGATTTGACAGGGGATTCAACAAATGCATGACCAACATGACTAATGTTCATACCTGTCCCATTGGCTGCATGAATTTTCTCACGGCCATGGTATTTTTCCTTCATGGTGAGCTTGTCAAGTTCACCAGTGATGTGGTCGGTGGCGCCCGTGTCGGAGTACCACGTGGGATCAACTCCATAGGCACCATTGGCACCCTTCTCCTCTTCTTCTTCATCGTCGGAGTAGCGATGCCAGCACTTCCAGGCAGGATGGCCTGGCTTCTCGCAGATTTGGCACACAACTCTGTCGTTGTTGCCCTTGGCGGAGTTGCCACCGCCACGACGACCGGAGCCGCCGCCCCCTCCTTGCTGGTTGCCTCGTCCTTGACCACGGCCGTAGCCACGACCGCCACCACGTCCACCACGAGGTGCTCCTCGGCCACCTCGACGGCCACCGCGTCCTCGCGCAGCAGCGTTGGCGGATGAGCTTGAGCCCACACCGGCTAGGAGGATCTCCATGCGGTTGTCATATGCCATGACTTGTGCGTAGAGTTCGCTGACGGTGAGGCTTGCAGAAGGGTTGGCCCCGATGGCGGCGAAGAGGGGGTTGTACGGATCGTCGAGCCCAGCCAGCAGGTACTCAACGAGCTCGTCTTCTTCGATTTTTCTGCCGGCGGCAGCGAGTTCATCTGCGACAGCTTTCATCTGCGCAAAATATTCAGTAGTTGTTTTACCTTCCTTCCGGGTGTTTGCTATCCGGATCCGGAGGTTGGCGATGCGAGTCCGAGATTGGGCCGCAAACATAGATGTGATTGCAGCCCACACCTCTGCCGCCGTCTTCATGCCGATGCAGGAAATCATTATTTCCCTCGACAGAGAGTTCACCAGATACGACAGTACCAATTGGTCTGTCTGAACCCACGCGTCGTAGGCGGGGTTGTCTTCCTCCGCGCGCCCCTTGTCGCCACCTTTGTTGACGGAGATCCGTTTGGCAGGTGCAGTGCACGAGCCGTCCAGGAAGCCCATCAGGCGTGCACCTCGCACTACAGGCAGCACCTGGGTTTCCCATAGGAGGAAGTTCTCCCTCGTCAGGTTCTCGGGAATGCCTTGAGGAGGGAGTGGCGATGGGGTCATGGCTGTGGAGGAGGAAGAGGATGGATAGCTCATAGATGTGTTTAATGGAAGAGAGGCTCTGATACCATGTGCGATACCTCGATGGGTTAACGATGCCCTTTGTCTCGGGATCGGTTCCGTGTTATATAGGGTCAAAGACCAACAAGATACATCAGAGTTTGTTACAGGAGGGAGAGAGAGAGATCACGGTTTGTTCTCATCTTATAGATGGATAGGAACAACCGGTTACAACGCTTGACGCACACGCTAACAACTAATATTCGTAGCACTTGCAGCATGTGTCATGTACGTGACAATGTGTTACTTCTAACAGCTTGCCCACACCCCGCCGAGAAGGATGCTGATGGGGAATTCCCATACAGCCTGAAGATGCTTTCAGCGTATGATGACAGCGGAAAGCGATCCGGGGGCTCTCGTTCGGGTTCTAATGCTGCATCAGCGGGTACGGAGTCTACCTTTCCAGGCTCCCGGGCGTCCACTGGAGCGGCCTCTGCTAATGTTGGTAAGGAGAAAGGCCACACCGCACGTCAGAACCAACCATCACAGGAGGAAGGGGAGGTTTCCTCACCCCCAAGGGGCCGTGGGGGGAGAGGCAGAGGGTGGAATCAGAAGGGCAGGGGGCGAGGTCGTGCTGACACCACCACCGAGCGGGTACTCTTCCCTGATAACAATGCCCCATCAACTTTGGCTGGCCAGTAAAGGAAGGCTAAAGCCCCGCAAGCCCAACCACTATTGCTGCCCGGTGTGGACGCGGCGAATACCCTAGCTCTAGTGGTGGCAAGCAAGGATACAGAAGTGCAACAGGAGGAGGAATCGCTCAGCTCGGATTCCTTCAAAAAGAGTAGGCTCACACCAGACAGATCGGCGGATCAGGCGGAGACTGCATCGTAGTCCCGCCAAACGCAATGAGTCTCTTCGCGTGGAACTGTCGCGGTCTGGGGTCGGAGGCGACAGTTGGTGAACTTCGATATCTACTTAAGAAGTTCAGACCCGCCCTAGTCTTCTTGTCAGAAACGAAGATGGGGGAAGAGAGTGCAAGGAGGTTTATGTGGTCTCTTGGCTACACGGGCTCCTTTGCTGTTGGTTGCGCAGGTCGCAGTGGTGGCCTAGCGCTATTCTGGAAGCATCCATACACAGTGTCTCTCCGTGGCTTCAACGCACACTGCTTTGACGTGACGATGATTACGGAAGACGCTGAACCGTGGCATGCAACCTTTGTCTACGGCGAACCAAGGAGGGAGAACCGTCAGACCTTTTGGGATCTCCTTCGTAGAGTGCATCGCCCGGGTGGAGAACCGTGGATGTGTTGCGGGGATTCCAATGAAGTGTTGACATATGATGAACAAGTGGGGGGTGCAGACAGATCGGCTACACAGATGGGCCTCTTCCGTAGCTGTCTCGAGGAGTGCAGTCTGGTTGATCTTGGATACTCTGGTTCGAAATTCACTTGGACGAATCGACATGATGCCCAAAGCAATATTCGTGTACGTCTGGATAGGGCGGTGGCGAATGAGGCATTCTCATCTCGGTTTGATTACTGCCAGGTGGAGAATTTGATCACGACCACGTCGGATCATTATGCGGTGCTTGTCCACCTTGAGGCTGGGAACAGTCAGCCTCGAACACAGGTACAGTACAGCTTCCGATATGAAGCAATGTGGAAAAGGGCCGAATCCTATCGGGCCACGGTAGAAGCGGAGTGGGCCGAGATTTCTTCTGGGCCGGCTACACTCCAGGAGACCTGGGACACACTCAGGCGTACTGGTCGCTCCCTCCAGTCCTGGAGCCGGGTCACGTTTGGCTCGATCCCCAAGAAGATCCAGCGCTTGGAGAAGAGATTACGATGCCTTCGTACCTCTCCACTCACTGCGGAGGTGATTGCACAGGAGAAAGAGGCCGAAAATCAACTGTGCAAATTGTTCGAAAGAGAGGAGATTATGGCTCGACAGAGATCACGTGTGGCGTGGCTACAGGCTGGGGATCGCAACACGGCCTTTTTCCACGCCCGGGCCTCTGCCCGTAAGAAGACCAACCGTATTGATGCTCTCGTTCGATCGAATGGATCCACCTGTGTCGACAAAGGTGAGATCATGTCAATGGTACACAATTTTTACGAGGATTTATTTTCTTCTGAGCCAACCAGTGAGATGGAGACGGTATTGGAGGCGATTCCCCGGAAAATTGATGACTGCATGAATGAGCGGCTTTGTGCTCCGTACTCTGATGAGGAGATTAAGCTAGCTCTGTTTCAGATGGGCCCAACGAAGGCTCCTGGCCCTGACGGATTCCCTTCCATGTTCTATCAACTTCACTGGGATTTGTTGCCGGGTCCGATATGTGGTGCGGTGAGGGGTTTTCTTAATGGCTCGGCGATCCCGAAAGGTCTTTGTGATTCCGTTATTGTCCTCATCCCTAAGGTATCAAGAGCCAAGCATCTCTTTAAATTTCGACCAATTAGTCTCTGTAATGTTTTATACAAGCTAGCTTCCAAGGTTATGGCTAACAGGTTGAAAGTGTTATTACCTCATGTGATATCGGACTTCCAGAGTGCTTTTGTTCCAGGTCGTCTAATCACAGATAGTGCCCTCGTGGCTTTTGAGTGTTTGCACACGGTGCGGAAACAGAAGAGGAAAGAACCATTCTTTGCTTTGAAGGTGGATATGATGAAGGCGTACGATCGCATTGAGTAGGCATATCTGCATGGGTGTCTTATGAGGCTCGGCTTTGATGCTGGGTGGGTATCCTCAGTGATGAGGTGCGTCACGACAGCGCGGTACGCAGTCAAGGTCAATGGGGAACTCACGGAGTTGGTGGTTCCTTCGAGGGGGATTCGTCAATGGGATCCCATTAGTCCGTACTTGTTCCTGCTTTGCACAGAAGGTCTGTCTTGTTTACTGCAGAAGAAGGAGGGGTTGAATGAGCTACAAGGTTTACGTAATGGAAGGAGTGGCCCCCTATAACACATTTACTCTTCGCAGATGACATCATCTTTTTTGCTCGTGGTGAATCTCGTAGTGTTGGAGCTTTGAAACATGCTCTTGACAGTTATTGCATGGCTTCTGGGCAGAAAATAAATATCGAGAAGTCCTCGATTTTCTTCAGCAACAGCTGTCCAGATAGTGTAAAAGAGATGGTTAAGGATGGGCTCGGAGTGCAAACTGTGGCCCTCCAGGACTCCTACTTGGGCATGCCTACTGAGATTGCTCGAGCCATCTCCACCTCATTTAAATTTCTCTCTGACCGAGTCTGGAGGAGTCTGATGGGGGGAACGGGGAGACCAATGTCACGTGCTGGCAAAGAAACTTGGCTGAAAGCAGTCACACAAGCAGTCCCTAACTATGTGACGAGCTGCTTCCAAATTCCTGTTATCGTGTGTGATCAGATGAGATCACATATTGCAAACCACTGGTGGGGTTTTGAGGATGGCAAGAAAAAGATGCACTGGCGTTCTTGGGATTGGCTATCTGCTCCTAAATCTCTTGGTGGGATGGGTTTCAAAGACATGGTTCTCTTTAATCAGGCTATGCTTGCCAAACAGGCGTGGCGTTTGCTCACAGAACCTGACTCTTTATGTGCTAGGGTTCTGAAAGGGCGATACTATCCAAACACTGATATCTTGGCGGCTGCTAAACCAAGGGGGGCGTCTTTCACGTGGCGTTCGATCTTGTTTGGACGAGCTTTACTACTGAAGGGTATCCGCTGGGGTGTGGGCAATGGCGAAAGAATACGTATTCTTGCGGATCGGTGGATCCCCTCCTTACAGCCAGGGACCTTCTCTACTCTTCAGCCACTGCCGACAAATGCAAAGGTTAGCCTCCTGTTGGATCATTCTGGTATGGCATGGGATACTGTTGTGCTCAGATTCTTCTTCTCGGAGGAGATGGCGGGGGTGATCGGTAATATACCGATCAGTAGGTGCGGGGGGGGGGGGGGTGACTTCGTATCGTGGCCCCACGCACGGCTTGGTATTTTCTCGGTGAGATCAGCGTATAACCTGGCTCGCACGGAAAAGTTTTTTTGGCCGTCTTAGTGCCCTGGAGAGAGGTGGAGTGTCAAGTTTATCAAATCAGGAGAAGGAATGGAAGTCTATCTGGTCCATTACCGCCCCTGGGAAGATGAAAATTGTGATTTGGCGAATGGCACATGACTGTCTACCCACGGGATTGCAACTCCAAGTCCGTCAGATCCCAGCTGACACGCGATGTGTACATTGCGGCCGGGAGGAGTCTGTGGAACATACTTTCGTATTTTGCCCTCTAGCTTCTGCGGTTTGGGAGGCGGTGAGAGAGGCTATTCCCCTGAAGCTGAACAGAAGGTCCTTGAGGCACATGCGAGAGTGGCTCTTCTCATTCCTCTCTCGAGCGTCGCAGATTCAGGCGACCACACTAGCCGTTACCTGCTGGCACCTTTGGGAAGCAAGAAACGATGCTAGAAATGAAAAGGGACAAATGCATCCTCATCGGGTGTTTAACAAGATCATTGCATATGTTAAGAATATCGAGCAGCACTATTTCAAGCAGGTACCGGAGAAGAAGGGTGCTTCCACTCCACCTACCTGGAGTCCGCCCCCGGTAAGCTCGATATGCCTTAATGTGGACGCTGCTTTGTTCGTTCATGAGAAACGTATTGGTCGGGGCATGGTGGCACGTGATCATATGGGTGTGCTTCTATTTGCTGCCAGTGGAGGGTTTATTGGATCCTTCACTCCCGAGATGGCCGAAGGCATGGCTGTTCGTCAAGCATTGGAAGTTGCCAAGGAGAAGTGCTTGTCGAAGATCCTTGTGGTGTCGGATTGTCTATCCCTTGTTCAGCGTGTGCATGCGGTGGAGAGGGATCGATCGGAGATGGGAGCTGTCGTGGAAGACATCAGAAGCTTAGCATCTGATTTCACGAGTTGTGGCTTCAAGTATGAGAGCCGTGTTGTCAATAAGGCGGCTCATTTATTAGCTAGATCTAGTTCTTTAGCTTGCAAGTGGTTTTCCTATGATGTTCTGCCGGAACCTATCCGACTGGTACTTTGTAATGACATTAAGTGATCAATAAAGCCCTAGATTCTATCAAAAAAAAAGTTGACAGTTTACAACTCCTTCATCTTTTCTCCCAAAGGAAAGATGCAGCACAGGGAGAGAATAGATAGAGGTAGAGATTCCTTAGGCCTTGTTTGGTACTAGAGTATTTTAGGGGATTAGTGGGATAATCCCTAGAGGGTTTGGGTAAAACCCCCATCTCCACTCAATCGACTCAAATCCCTTCCCCCAATCCATTTGCTAGAGGGGGTGGGTTTGATATGGATAAAAATACACTATAGGTTGGGGGAATTTCGGGGAAAAGTGGGGATAAACTCTGCTAATAGACTTGTACCAAACGGGTTTTCGGGAATTTTTGGGATTTGAGGTTAGACCGGGATAATCTCCACCAAACCCAGAATATACACCCCATAACCAAACAAGGCCTTAGGAAAAAAATAGAGAGATGGAGATACACACAGGTAGACGTAGAGAGAGAGAGATGGAATAATACTACAGTACTTGTATTTCGTTCTGGGTTTTAGATCCGCGCTGATCATGTGGGGTTTTACACACACCAAACAAAAGCATGATGCATGCATTCATGCTTAGCGTGATGATCTGGATTGGTTGGACCATTTAGGCCTCGTTTGGTGCAGCGGGGTGGGCCGGGGATTGTACAGGTAGGGGTTTGCCAGTTTTCCTAGGGTTTCCTAAGCGCTCCGGTGATTACGGAAATTAGGGTTTCGTGGCTAGGTTTTACGCCTCTGAGATCTTCTCGGCGGCGTACTCTCTCCGCTCTCTCTCCGATCGTCGCCTTCGTCTCTGGATCTTCGTCGGCTTCTCACGTGGTACCGATTGTGGTTCCTTGCACGCTAGCGTTCGGGGTGATCAAGGGGTAGACCTCGTCTACTGCCCACCCTTGGCGTCGGGCGGGCCTGGATCCGATCGAGTCCATCATGGCTGACAACCGGAACAAGGCGGCGGGCGAGAAGGCGGTGGCGGCAAGCGGATCTTCGACGTCAGTTCCCAAGGCAGCGGTCGTGGCAGAATCGAAGGAGCAGGAGTCTGGGAAGGACAACGTGGATCTGAAAGCTGGTGATGGCGTGACGGCAATGATGGGCAGGCTCCAGCTAACCTCCAAGGAGGCGAAACCTTCATGCTGGATCCTGCTGATGAGGACATGGTCGAGTGCCCCGAGTGGGCTCTGGTAGGAAAGGTTCTTGCCCCGAATACCTTGCATGTTAACACGATCTCGGCGATCGTTAGACTGGCGTGGGGTAACCCGAAAGGACTGATGATTCGCCCGTGTGGTAAGAACATGTTCCTGGCTGAGTTTGAGTCAAAGATTGACAGGCAACGTGTAGTCAATGGATCTCCGTGGGTAGTGAATAAACATGCAATACTGTTGAAGGAATTCGACCCACAAGTGAGGCTAGTGGACACGGTATTTGAACGCCTACTCTTGTGGGTTAGGATCTATGGGCTACCCTTCTCTCTGATGAACTCTGAGAGAGGAGGTTTGCTTGCTGGCTTGATCGGTAAGGTGGAACGTGTGGAGACTGATGAGAAAGGTCGTGCGTGGGGAGATTTTCTCCGGGTGCGGATCTTTGTGGACATTACAGAGCCCTTTATGAGGCGTGTTGGTGTGGAATCACCGAGCTTGAAGAGAACTATTTTCTATGATGTGAAGTATGAGAAACTACCTATGTATTGTTTCTCCTGCGGCTTGCTTGGACATTCGTCGGTGTCTTGTCTAACTCCAGCTAGAAGGGATGAGAACGGTTTGTTGCCGTGGAACAGTGATAGGTTGTGCGTCCCGGAGTTCAAGTGGAAGGATCAGCGATCTTCTTCTGGAAAGGGGTCCCAATCGGGGCAAGGCTCTAGTTCTCAGCCCGTGAACAGGGAAAAGAAAAGTGTCGAGGTTCCATCGCCGGTTAAACAGCGTAAGCCTCGCATGCGTAAAACGGAAGGGGCTGGAAAGGGCCAGAATGCTGGGACTGACGGTGGGAGAACTGCAGGACAGAAACGGAAGAAGCCAGTTTATCAGGCTAAGCAGACTCCTTTGGCCATCACTAATTTTGCTGCCAATCAGCATGGAACTGTTACCTTGGGTGCGAGCGAGGTAGAGGCTCTACAAGTGGATGGGGGCAAAGATCTTAGCGAGGACTCTAACAAGAAACAGAAGAGCGACACCAATTCTCGATCGGCGGGTCAGGCGGAGGCTGAAGTTCAGCCCCGCCAAGCGCAATGAGTCTCGCAGGGTGGAACTGTCGAGACTTAGGGTCAGACTCGACCGTGGGCGAACTTAAATGGTTCGTCAAGAAGTACAGACCCGATTTCCTTTTTCTTTCGGAAACAAAGATGAAGGACAAACGTGCTCAAAATTTCATGTGGTCATTGGGATACGCGAAAAGTTTTGGAGTTAGCAGTGAAGGCCAAAGTGGTGGCTTATGATTGTTTTGGAAGCAGTCATACTCTGTGGAACTGTTGGGCTATTACTCAAATTGTATTGATATGGTGGTAACAGGTGAAACAGGGGTAAAATGGCGTGCAACCTTCGTCTACGGAGAACCTCGAAGAGAGAAGCGTCATGAGTTTTGGACTTTGATGCGCAGATTGACGACACAGTGGCAAGGTCCTTGGATTTGCTACGGTGACTTTAATGAGGTTCTAAGTAGAGATGAGCATTATGGCTCTTGTGATCGTTCGGAAACTCAAATCAGGGGTTTCAAGGAGTGCCTGGACGATTGCGGTTTAGTAGACTTGGGGTATGTTGGCCCCAAGTTTACTTGGACGAACAAGCAGGAGGCTGACAGGAATATCCGTGTCAGATTGGACCGTGCCGTGGCTAATGGTGCGTTTACTCAATTGTTCGATGATTGCCGAGTGAAAAATGTGATCACTACGACATCTGATCACTATGCCCTCTCAATCACATTGGGTCAATTCGGAAAGGAAGTACAATTGGCTCCAATTCAGAGGGGATTTAAATTTGAAGCGGCCTGGTTACGAGCAGAAGATTATGGGCATGTGATGGAAACAGCCTGGACTGATAACTCAGATGGGCCGCCGTCGCTCCATTCTACTTGGGCCACTCTTCATGGCGTTGCCGTCTCGCTGGGCCAGTGGAGTCGGGACACCTTTGGGGTGGTCCAGTCCAAAATTCGTAAACTAGAGAAACAACTCAAATTCCTGGGTTTGGCGCCCTGGGTGATCAATTCAGCAGAGGTGAAATCCATTGAAACCGAGCTTTGCGAATTGTTCGAGAGGGAGGAAGTCATGGCTCGACAGCGCTCCCGATTCGAATGGTTAAGGGGACCGGAACAAGGCCTTTTTTCATGCACGGGCATCCGCTAGGAGGAGGACTAATAAAATCTCTGCTTTGGTCAGAGAGGACGGATCACGATGCACTGATGCTTCGGAGATTAAGCACAAGGTCTCGGGGTTTTATTCCAACCTGTTTACCTCAGAACCTTGTGACCGCCTGGATGAATTATTGGACGCAATTCCAGGCAAGGTCACTGTCGATATGAACCTCGATCTATGCAAGCCGTATGGTAATGAAGAGATCAAACTGGCTTTATTTCAGATGGGCCCGACCAAAGCACCAGGGCCCGATGGCTTCCCGGCACTCTTCTACCAAACTCATTGGGGTTTTTTCGAGGAGGAAATCTGTACAGCTGTCAGAGGTTTTCTTGGGGGGGATTCGATCCCGGAAGGCTTGTGCGATTCTGTCATCGTTTTGATTCCGAAGGTAACTCATCCTGATAACCTTAAGAATTTTCGGCCCATAAGCCTCTGTAACGTTCTGTACAAATTGGCATCAAAGGTGTTGGCTAATCGGCTCAAAGTAATTCTTCCTGAGATAATATCAGAGCAGCAGAGCGCCTTTGTGCCAGGTAGGCTCATCACAGACAATGCGTTGATTGCCTATGAGTGTGTACATACGATCACAAAGCAAAAAGTGCAGAAACCTTTCTTTGCGCTCAAGGTAGACATGATGAAGGCGTACGACAGGGTAGAATGGAACTACCTGAACGGATGCCTTGTGAACCTTGGTTTTGATCATAATTGGATCAATTCTGTGATGAGGTGTGTTACCATGGTTTGATACGCAGTCCAGGTAAATGGTGACCTGACGGATCCGGTAATACCAACTCGTGGAATCAGACAAGGTGACCCGATAAGCCCATATCTTTTCTTACTCTATACTGAAGGTTTATCTTGCCTGTTTCATCACAGAGAGTCTGCGGGGGAGCTGATTGGGATTCGGAATGGGCGTCTAGGGCCACCGATCTCTCACCTCCTTTTCGCTGATGATAGTATATTCTTCGCAAGAAGTGATCAGCGGTCAGTGGAGGCACTGCAAGCCACCCTGGAATTATATTGCAAGGGGTCAGGTCAGAAAATAAATCATGACAAATCCACTATCTTCTTTGGGAACAATTGCAATTCAGTTCTCAGGAATTCGGTCAAGAACCGCTTGGGAGTGCACAGTGAGGTGCTACATGACCGTTACCTTGGTATGCCAACGGGAATTGGGCGCTCACCAGTGGGAGCGTTTTCCTTTATCAATGACCGAGCATGGCAGAGGTTAAATAATTGGTCTGATAGGCCATTATCGAGAGCAGGTAAAGAGGCTATGATCAAGTCTGTGATCCAGGCGATTCCAACCTATATTATGAGCTGCTTCCAGATTCCGATATCAAATTGTATAACACTTCGGAAGGCGATTGCAGATTTCTGGTGGGGAATCGAGGATGGACAGAAGAAAATGCACTGGAAGGCGTGGGAGTGGTTATCCATCCCTAAATACCAAGGAGGGATGGGCTTTCGTGATATGGTTCTTTTCAACAAGGCGATGCTTGGGCGTCAGGCGTGGCGCCTGCTGACGGACTCAACATCATTATGCGCTCGGGTGATGAAAGGACGTTATTTCCCAAATTGTGAGTTTTGGGATGCCCCTCGGCCGCGGTCTTCATCTTTCACGTGGCGTAGTATTCTGTTCGGCAAGGAGCTAGTACAGCAAGGTGTGCGGTGGGGAATCGGGGATGGCAAGAGTACGAGGTTATTATCTGATAACTGGATCCCTAACTGCCCATCGGAGGAAGTGATTCCCATCTTGCCGATCTCTGCTTATGCCACAGTCGATCTTCTCCTGGACCAAGATACAGGTATGTGGGATGAGGAGGTGGTGCGTGGCCTTTTCACATGCGATATCGCTTCAAAAATCCTCAAAGTGCCTCTAAGCCGAGGTGGAGGTCCAGACTTTGCGTCGTGGCCGTTTGAAAGCTTTGGCTGCTATTCCGTCAGATCGGCTTATCACTTGGCTAGGTCGCAGACCTTCCAAGCTACAAGAAATAGCTCGGGTTTTGGGGTTTCTTCCACTGCAAGTAACGAGATTGAACGCCTGTGGAAGAAGATGTGGGCGATCAAGGCTCCTGGAAAGATGAAAATCACTCTTTGGCGTGCAGCACATGATTGTCTTCCTAGCGGGCATCAGCTGCGACGCCGACATGTTTCTACTTCGGGTACATGTGGATTCTGTAGCCGCGAAGAGCGAGTTGAACACACTTTGATATTTTGTCCGTATGCCTACGAAGTATGGAGGGAGGTGAAGAAGTCTTTTCCTTTACATTTGCAACGGAAGCATTTCACCAATATCAAGGTATGGATTTTTGATTTCCTCGCACGTGCTAACGAGCGTGAGGCGGTCACTTTGGCTGTTACCTTTTGGCATCTTTGGAGTGTACGCAACACGGTACGCAATGGAGAACCAAGGAAGACTCCGAGCAGCCTGGCTATGCAGATAAAGTCCTATATTGAGATGATTTTGCAGCATCTTGTCCTATCCACAACCATGCACAGACGAGAGACTGATTTGGTTAGGTCTCCGCCGCCAGTGGGAGTGGCAGTTATCAACACAGATGCGGCATTGTTCTCGTCTTCTTCAACAATGGGGGTCGGCGTCGTGATCAGGGACCACAGCGGAACATTCCTGGCTGCTTGCAGTCAGGTTCTTCATGAGGTCACGTCGCCAGAGATAGCGGAAGCACTCGCCTTGAGAAGTGCAGTTACCCTCGCAGCTGAAGAAGGTCTGGATCGTTTCATCCTATTATCGGACTGTCTCTCCGTCATTCAGCGTCTTAATTCATCGTCTCGTGATCGATCGCTGGTGGGGGTAGTGGTGGAGGACATCAAAGCTTTGGCCAATGATTTTACCTCTGTGATTTTTCGTCATGTTAGCCGTTCATGTAATAATGCAGCACACATTTTAGCTCGTAGGGCAGACCGCTTTGGTACTGTCAGTTATCGCATTTCTGTGCCGGAGTTTATTCGGGACAAACTTTGTATCGATTCGTTTTGATCAATAAAGGGTTGAACTATAAAAAAAAAATGAAACTGGCACGTAAAATTTCGGATACAAATTGGGTGGAGACCGGCTCCAAACCCCAGCATGTGCATACCCGATGCGATCTGCCTCCAAATTCCAGCTCTCCATCAGACACTATCCCTTCGTACGCACCTATGTGTAGGTTTCTCGGCTCGATTGCCTCGTATCGGCTCAGGAAGCTGCTCCCAATCAGTCGCGTCTCGACTCGGCTCCCGTTGCATCACGCCTGCCCGCACGCTGCACGCCACCGACGCCCCTTTCACAATGACTCCGCTTCGTCCGCGCTCGCTAGTCGTTCGGCCACTTCCCACCAAATCTCGCCGGCACCGCCACGCTAATCTTCGTCGATGCCGGCATCCCCGAAGCAGCAGTCCAGCTCGCCGCCTCTGCCCACAAGTTCCCCGACATCTAGAATCCTTCACGCCGTTCTCCTCCGCGCCTACGCCTGTGCGGCCCCTACTGGTTGGCCCGACTGCTGCGCCGTGGAGGATGGCTGGCCCGCCCCGCGTCGCCAATGCGCGACCGTAGGCCGGCGCCGCCGGCAGCTGCAGCTCTGCCTCTTCTGTACTCACGCAACTGGCTAACAGAAGCCTCTGAGAAAGGTGCTGCTTCTCAGATGATAGAACTATCTTTTCTTAATCACACAATGAATCTGAACGAGCATGTTCTTTTGGCATACAATTGTAGGTTCTTCAGTAACATTCAAGATTGACAGAAAATAATGATGATATTATATTATAAACTTTTTACAATTGTTGATTGTAAATTTTCTGATTGCACGCATACTAGTGTTGGAAAGAACTGATGTGTATATCATCATTGATGTCCAGTTATTTTTCACAACTAGTTTGTCTTTCACATGCTCATATCTTGATTTGTTACACACAGGAAAGCTCATCTTGGTCCTCCTAGCTAAAAAAAAGAACAATCCAATGGCCGTACTTTATCGTAGAAAGCAAAGTTCACACCGATTATACCTGTTTTGTGTTCTTGTTTTAGCTCATGAGGAAGTAGTAGTTTGGTTTATTGACTTCCATATTATTTAAGTACATCGACTTGCATGCTTCATATGTACGTCATTAATTTTGCAAAGAGCTTGTTAGACCATTATAACATCAAAAAGCTAAACAAATAAATAGTCACTCCTCCATGGTATGAGATTGTTGGCAGGCACCCGAGAATTAAGTTAGCCATGGTTTGCGAAAGCAAGGTGGGGATGAGTGTCATACTATATAAAGTGCATGCTATAAGTGCCCAATATAAATAATTCGAAACCGATCTCAACTTTTTTAGTATGGAAGATGACAAGAACTCTATTACCATTCGTTGATACACACTCTATGATTTATTTTGCCTCAAAAGGTCAATTAAACCTCGATGATTATTTTGCCTCAGAGTATTTGTATCACTTTTATGTCCATGTTAATTTTGTTTTGTCGCAAGCATGATTATGACAGTTTTTGCTCTCTTGATTGTCGCTCCCCGTCTATTTCTAGCCTTCACATGTACTGAGTATGATCTCTACTTGTGCATCCAACTCCGCAAAACCAAAGTCTTTCCAAATGTGTCCACCATACCTACCTATATACGTGGTACTTATCGCCACTCCAAGTAAATTGCTCATGTGTTACCTTTAAAACCTTCAAAATTTGTTCATGTTTTGTGACCCCGTTTTAGCTCATGAGGACGTAAATAGAGAACCTTTATCTCACTTGTTGATTGGATTTCACACCCTGAACTAGTGACTTCATCCGCTTATCCAATTGATAGAAGAGCTGGCAGCGGGATGCCCAGCCCTAAATTAATATAACAAATTATCTTCACTATTTTGCCCCTTATTTATCAGTCAAAGCATAATTGTGTAACCAAAACATAAAGAGGGGTGACCTTCTACCTAGATGCGTCCTTCTATGGGAGTCGCTCTTGTGAAGTCTAGTTGACTTGTGACGTATTGTATTGTCTGTTTGCCATTCGTTGACATAAGAATACACCTATCTAAAAAATATTTTGAACACCTCTGTTTAATAAAATAAAAAGCTCTAGCACACGAGTTAATCCCTGCTTCCCTCTGCGAAGGGCCTTTCTTTTACTTTTATGTCGACTCTTCACCTTCTCACTTTATGCACCTTCTTGAGAGCATGGATGTTATTCTTAGTGTAATGTGCTTGTCCCAGAACACGGTTGATTGTGGTATAACTTTGATGCTTGTTTCTTTGATTTATTTATTTCTAGTCTTCATTTGAACTTCAAAGGTGTCCTAACATTTATGTTTTGCTCCACTATTAAGGGAAAGCGTGTACACTTTATCATACCGTATTATGAGCATTGTAATCATGCAAATTGATATACTTTATGATGTTTATTATTAGTTTGTTGCTATCTCTTCATAGTTTGCATAGCTGCTAGGTGACTTTTATCTTACATACATCTTATTATGAATTTCCTAAGCATCTGATCATATAGTGAGTATATTTACATCATATGAAACAAATGTGTTTGTAAAAGTTCTTTTACCGCACTCAGTTGTCACTAAATTGCTTGAAGACAAGCAATACGCTAAGCTTGGGGGGTTGATACGTCCAAACCATATCTCCTTTTCCGAACACTTCTGCTATTGTTTGCCTCTAAACTTGTGAGTTTTGGATACAACTAATACAGACTGAAGCTGTTTTCAACAGAATCGCCTTGGTGTCTTGTTTTTGTGCAGAAAAATGAATTTTCGAGAAAATGCCCAGAAAAAATCCCGAAGACACGGAGAGGGGCCAGGAGGGGGGCCACACCACCCCTGGGCGCCCCCCTTGGTCGCGCCGCCTGGTGGTGTGGGGCCCCAAGGCACCCCCTCGGGCTCCCCTTTCGACTACTTATGCCCCTTTACCCTAAAATGTGAGGGGTTTGTCATATTCCACAGAAACACGACAGAATATCGCCGCCACCTCGAAACCCAATTCGGGGATCAGAAGTTCATGTTCTGTCACCCTGCCGGGACGGGGATTCGGAGGAGATCGTCGCCATCGTCACCGCGACCTCTTCTCCATCAACCATCCATGTTTTCCTTGTCCATCCGTGAGTAAACCCCGCCGTAGGCTGAGAGGGGTGGAAGGGATTGTATGAGATCGATCATGTAATAATGCCAGATTTTTAGGGCAAAGTGTCTAGTATTCGTTGTTAGTGCTATACACCACTGTTGCAACTTGTTATTCTGATTTCTTGTCACTTTGGGACCGAGTGCCATGATCTCATATCTGAACATGTTATTGTTTCATGAGTATAATTATGTTTCTTGATCATATCTGCAAGTTGTTTACACACATTGTTGCCTACAACCCGAGGCCCCAAAGTGACAGAAATTGGGACAACCAGAGGGGATGGCTGTGATGTGAGGATCACATGTGTTCACAGAGTGTTAATTCTTTGCTCCGGTGCTTTATTAAAAGGAGCACCTTAATTACCAGTAGTTTCCCTAGAGGCCCCGCTGCCACGGGCTGGTAGGACAAAAGATGTTGTGCAAGTTTCTCATTGCGAGCACGCACGACTATATTGGAACACATGCTTATGGTTTGCCTAGATCTTGGATGCTTTGTTATTATCTATCTGCAATGCCCACGTTATTATTATTACATGAACTATTTTATCCATGCAACGCCCGTTCATCCACCCTCTATGCCTATGGTACCTTCATCCTGTAGTTTTCACGATTGCTACTGATGTTACTATTTTATTACTGCTCTTATTTCATTACTACTGCTGCTATAAAACTTTTAGCAATGATAAATTGTTGCAAGCATGTCTACTTTCAGGTGCAGCTAAATTGATAGCTCAGTTGTTAAGGCTTATAAATATTCCTTGGCTCCCTTGTGTCGAATCAATAAATTTGGGTTTTACTTCCCTCGAAGACTATTGCGATCCCCTGTACTTGTAGGTTATCAAGACTATTTACTGGCGTCGTTGCCGGGGAGCATAGTTTTATTTATTTGCTCACTTAAACGTGATATTGTTTGCTGCAAGCCTTTCATCATGGGCAAGACTCGTGATGGAAAAGTTCCTATATTACCATCCACTACAAGGAGAGGTACAACTCTGAACACCTTTGTTGCTCTTGATTCACCATCTGTTATGAGTTAGCTTCTTACACCACCACATGCTACACACACTATTACTTCTGTTGAGTCCGAAAATGCTTTTGATACTTTTGATGATGCTTCTACTGTGCGTGATGATACTGGTTCACTAGGTCCTTTCCTAGATGCTACTATTGCTAAATCCAAACAAATTGAAAATGCTGAAAATCCTGTTGAAAATACTAGCACACTTGTTAATTCACCTGAGTTTATTGATGATCTTGATGAAACCTATATTGAACTTAATGATGACTTTATTAAGGAAGCTCAAGTTACTACTGGTGCAAGTGCTCTTAAGAGTCTTCTTGCAAGACATGCTGCTAAATATAAATCTTTTGATGCTAAATTTTCCACATCTCCAATACACATGAGAGACACGAATTATGATTTCTCTCTAGATTTATCTTATATATCTATTGTTGAGAATGAACCTTTTTGTGGAACTGAAAGTAAAAGTGCTATGGAACATATGAATGACCTTTCATCTTTGAGTAGTTTATTTTCTGATGATACTAAGTTGCGTACTTATTTTGTTACCAAGATCTTCCCTTTCTCATTAAAAGATGAAGCTAAAACTTGGTTTAACAATCTGTCACCTGGATCTCTTACTAGTCCTATGGATTTGGTTAATGCTTTCTTCAAAATTATGTTCCTGCTAGTGCCCAACATGTTGCTATGCATGATATCTTTAACTTTGAGCAAATTGAAGGAGAGAAATTGCAAGAATCTTGGACAAGGTTTTGTTCTTTAATAAGAGCTAGCCCTGGCTATCCATTACCTAAAAATGATCTCCTAGATATATTTTATAATGAACTAATTGTTGAATCTAGGACATACCTAGATAGTTGTGATGGTTGTGTTTTCAGGAAAAGAACTCTAGAAGAAGTTGAGGAATTAATGGCTAAAATAGCCAAATATAACGATGATTGGAATATACCTGAGCCTACACCTACACCGAAGCCAACACCAATACCAACACCCAAGAAAATAGGGATGATTGAATTAAATGATGAAGTGATGAATGAAGCCAAGAAATCTCTTAAAGACATGGGTATTAAATCCGAAGATGTGAAGAATTTACCTCCTATAGAAGAATTATGTAAGCCTATTCCTCATCTATCAACAATTGAGGTACACTCTCTCCAATACTTTGATAACAGAGATATTTCCTACTCTCAACCACCTGATCAATGTTTAGATGAATTTGACAATTATGTTGTTAAGCAAGACAACTTTAATATGAGAGTGCAAAATCACCTCATGGAAAAATCTAGAGCTATTGATAATTTGCATGGTATTATTGAGAGAACCTCTAATGATGTTAAAATGCTTGTTAAACATTTTAATATTGTTCAAATTCAAATTGATCAACTCACTAAAGTGCAAAAAGATATGCTAGTTAATGCTTTTAGAGAAAAACATGTTTGTGAAATAATTACTAGAAGTGGTGTTTCTACTCACGACCCCTTGTATCCTGAAGGACATCCTAAAAGAATTGAACAAGATTCTCGGCAACCTAAAAACAATAGTTTCCTTCGAAGAAAAAGAAGAAGAGACATAAAACTGTTGTAGAATCTCCTGAACCTGCTAAATATCCTAATAGTATACCTATTTCTGATGCTGAAACTGAAAGTGGTAATGATAAAGGTGATGCTTCTGATGAAGAAGAAACTGTAGTTGAACCTGAAAAATAAACTAAAACTATGAAGTATACTAAGGAGGATTTCATTTCTAATAAACATGGTAATGAAAGAGAGACTTGGGTACAAAAAAGCAATGCCTTTTCCTAATAAGAAACACAAATCAAAGGAAGAAAACATTATAATAGATTATGTAAGTAGATGAAACCTTTGTTTTGGCAAATTCCGTTGACTGATGCTATTAAACTACCTCCTTATTCAAAATATGTGAAAGATATTGTATATAACAATAGGAAGATTCCTAATGAGGAAATTTCCACTATGCTTGCTAATTACTCTTTTAATGGTAAGGTTCCAAAGAAGATTGGAGACCCTAGTATTCCTCCTATTCCTTGTTGCATTAAAAATAATTAAGTTAGAACTGCTCTATGTGACTGGGGAGCTGGAGTTAGTGTTATGCTTTTTCTCTCTATAAGCGGCTCTCTCTTGAAAAATTGATAACACTGATATAACTTTGCAAATGGGCGATAAATCTACTGCTATTCCTGTTGGTAGATGTGAGAATGTTCCTGTTCAAGTGAGTACTAATTGTTTGATATTAACTGACTTTATTGTGTTGGAAATGTCTGAACATGATAATATGTCTATTATTCTTGGGAGACCTTTTCTTAACACTACAGGGGCTGTTATTGATTGCAATCAAGGAAAAGTAACTTTCATTGTTAATGATAAAGAGCATATTGTTTATTTTCCCAAGAAGACTGATAGAAGATATGGTCTAAATGCAATTGAAAATATTGAGACCATCAAGATTGGAGAATTTTATTGTCCCATTCCAGTACCACCAAAAGAATATGAAATTATTATGATTGGGACTATGTCTATCAAGGTTGAGATAAGATAATTATTTAGTGTTAAACAATTTTGTTGCTTCATATAAAATTTATTTTGGTAACAAGACTTGATCAACCTTGTTAACAAAGTGATTTTGAATGAAGAGGACAATGTTATAACTATGTTTTCACCTTCCCCGTTATGTTTTCACCATGTTTACTTCTGTTATCACCTTGCTACTTTAGTACAATTATGTTTCTCATCAACCATAGTCATGTTTTCATCTTGAATATTGTGGTTATGCATGTTTTCACCACTCATAAATTTGTTTTCACCACCCCTACCTTTGTTTTCACTTGGTATTTACACATTATAATGTTTTAGAACCTCTGTAGTTTTGGTTTTGGTTATTTTCATCTTTCCATAATTGTTTTCCAGGTTTATAGTTAATTATTAAATTATGAAAAAACCTCGAAAATAAAGTTTCTCGAAAAATTCTAGAAAAATTATAATAATTTTTAAGTTGAAAATGAGGCAGAGAGCCACCTAGGAGACCCCGGGGGGCCCATTAGTCAGGCGGACCCTAGGGGGCGCGGCCTGCCCCTGGTGGCGCATGTGCCTGGTGTGGCCCCCCTGGCCCGCCACTAACTCTCTCCCTGCCAAAGATTCCTCTCTCACCCCACAAACTCAAAAAAAATCCGGGAACCCGTGTTCTTGCTGTTCTTCCTTGGGATTTTTCGATCTCTTTGCTCATCCCACCATTGTTGCTGAATTTGGTGCATTTGCTCTCCGGTATGTGACTCCTCCGATTTTCCAAGTAGAATTTTGTTTGGTGGAGTATTTCCTGAGTATTTTGGTAATCTAGGTGACAGCTTATGTGAGTTTGCATGCTTGATTTGCGTGGAAATAATTTAGTTTTGATGCATGTTTAGCTCTCCTATAAGTCTCTATGGTAGTTTCCACCTTATAGTTATTTGAAATCAATTTTTGCGATGAATGTTGAAAAATTTCAGAGATGGAGCACAATGTGTATCAACTTAACAAGCATGAGTTGGAGTTGCATGAGGTCATTCTTGCACACCGTGAAGAAAGAGTGTTTCCATAAATCTATCCATGTCGGGAATTCATGCGTGTTACGGGAATTCTGCAGGATTTCTATACTCTTACGCATAATGCAGGATTGGACCGCTTCATTGAAGATGAACCAATCCAACATGGTAAACTAACTATGTCTATGGTGCCGTACTTTCGCTTTAAATGGTCTTCGACTAACCCTATGGTCCAATTACAAAATTTGTAATAAAGCTGTAGACTTGCCTTTTAGTGATTTTTGTGCAGCTATCAAGGTGCCACAATGGAGTTCATGTGAGAAAATAAGAGGGAATCCTAAACCACGACTGAAGTTATATGAGGAGATTTGTGAAGGAATAAGCTTCACATGGGAGAGTGGTAAA
Organism: Alopecurus myosuroides; assembly: GCA_028641055.1. NCBI lineage: Eukaryota > Viridiplantae > Streptophyta > Magnoliopsida > Poales > Poaceae > Alopecurus > Alopecurus myosuroides. The sequence goes on along the minus strand of CM054061.1, from coordinate 212,206,680 downwards.
ATTCGAGAAATTCAACTCCCATCCATTTGACTTTGCTTATTTTATTTGCAAACGTGTGCTAGCTAGAAAATCTGCCAACAAGCTATCTGTTTGTCGAGACATCGTAGTAAGGTTCATGGATGGGGGCGCCATAAGCCTACTGGTAGAACCACGGGGAGGACGTGGAAGTACTATAAACGAGAATACCGAGATTACCCAGGTTCGGTACGTCGCAACTAGGCGGCGTTCCTACTCCTGCAATATCACTAAATCAGGACTAAAGCCTGAAGTATACAGAGTACAATTGTGAGTATGGTTTTGCTAACTCAGCGAGGATGAACTTCCCGACGAGTTGGCTTCTAGCTAATTGTGATCTCTCTTTTGTCCCATGCTCCCTCCCGGCTTTATATAGATAGTCGGACTAGGGATTACAAGAAGGAAACCTAGAAGACTACGGAAAGTATCTAACTTGGAAAGTAAGGAATCTGGCTTCTCCTCCAAGTTGTACCACATTGGACGTGGTCTAGGTTCTTCTAGAATCCAACTTCCCGCGCGTCACCTTACTGGGCCGCCTAATGGACTCCGTTCCATTGCCCGTGGCCCACTGGTAATCCGGACTTCGGCCAATGCCACATATACCCCTATTTGGCATATATCCGATAGTAGCCCCCAAGAAGGATTAAGACTTCATTGTGCCGTTCCTTATGGATTTGTATTATCTTTATAAATGTTGACGTATTGGCTTGATTCTTCTTTGAGTAAAATTCTTCAATGCCAAACTCGGGTTTTCTGAAATCTGGCTTTTCCTCCACGAGTCTTCGTGGAGAAGGAACCTGTGATGCAACCGGTGAAATCTTGCTGACGTCACGAACGTTTGGGTTCAATCAAAAGCCTGAACCCATATCTCTGACAGATTCTCGCGCGAGAAACAAGGAGATAGCAATAATCACCCCGCCCCCTCGTTTCCCGGATTTTCGGGCGTTACACGTGTCAAGCATCCAACGGCTAAAATAGCCGTTAGAGCCAATCTCAACGCATCCTGGCTATAAATAGCCACCTCAGGGTCTCTAGATGACCTTACGCATCCTCTTTCTCCTCGAGCCTCCAGAGCCGAGAGCATTGCCACTCCCTGTCCTCGAGCGAAAGCACGCAGAGAAAAACACGAACCCGAGCCCCGAATCCTCACCAGAGAAAACCATCGGTGGTTCTAGCTCCCGGCTGAGCCCCCTGCAAATGGACACAGGAAGCACTCCATGCGCCACCGAGACCGCCAACAGCGACGCCACCATAGAGTACTTCATCCAAAACCTCGATCCCATCGATGGAACATCTCCAAGCGTCTCTGTAGACGCACCGGCGGCATCCGCAAGCACGCCGGCGGGCGGAGATCTCCATCCCGCCGCCGGAACTATGCTGCCGCGCTCGACCACTCCTCTTCCTCCTCCTCCCTTCCCCGATACCGAGGAGGGGAAACCTCAACTCACGGTGGTGAAAACACGACGGTCGCCGTCACCGCCATAGTCGAGGAAGAAGATGTGGGAGATGCCAAAAACTTGAGCCACTGCAACGTGACCCTGACTCTTCTCAATGCCATGGAGAAGGACGGGTTCGTTGTGAAGGACAAATGGCGACTGGACAAGGATGACACCGAGCCTTCTCCGAAACATGGAGAACGGGTGGTTTTGGCTTCCCATATCAATCTAGGTATGGGTTTTCCGCCATCGCGTTTTTCATCCAAGTTCTCAACCACTATAAGGTCCAACCCCACAACCTTCCTCCCAACTCGATAGTCTACGTAGCTGGATTCTAGGCTCTTTTTGAGGAATACTTAGGGATAGAACCCCGCTTAGATATTTTCCAATATTGTTTCAACGTGAAACGCAACACCTCCGAAGGTGTTATTTCGACCTGCGGGGCCATCTCCTTCAACCTTCATAGGTTTAGGGAGGAGTGGTTTCCAAAAATCAAAACCTCTGAGTCAGTAAAGTTTTGGACAAGCAATTTCTTCTATCACTCGGATGTTCCCTATCATGTAAATGATGCGGGAATTCCTCCTTTCATAAATTCCACGGCCACGCCTCAAGATAATTGGGCGTTGGACGTGGTCCAGGTTCTTCCTTCAGACCTAATGAGAATAAAGAGATGGATCGTGAAAACCGTCTCCTCCTCTAACCGGCATGGACACAGTCCTTTGCTAGTTTGGTCGGAGGATTCAACCCCTTTCCTACTGCGGTGGCCGTCTTCTGTGCGAGTACACGGGCCCCAACGATACGATGAGGGCGACGAAGGCCGCTTTGTTGAAAAAAAGAATTCAAGAAACGCGTAAATCAGCTTGTAGACACTCATGATCAGTACGAGGAGGTCCTAAAAATGTATCATGTTGGAAACCCCGCTCCCAAGGTATGCTTTCAACTTTTAACTTTTGGGGAATCTTTCGGACTTTGTCTTTCCTCAGCTGTTTTGATACTAATCCGGGTTTTCTTTATTTTTCAGCTTCTTGATCTTCCTAAGAATCAGCTCGCCTCCTATGCTGAGCTAGCAGAGCTCAAGGATCGCTTTGAACCAGCGGGAGGGCGAAAACGCAACAAGATCTCTTCGAGCCACAAAGTGATCGATCTTGACGGAGTACCCGTCACCACTTCCAGGTAAGACTCGGAGTTTTACATTTTTTCTGTCTTCTTTCTCGGATTTTTAATCTCGGATTTTCATTCTTCTCTTTTCTAGCTTTTCTCCTTTCCCTTTGAAGGGAAAATAAAGGAAGAAGCTGAAGGCTATTGCTCTTTGGGGGCCTAAACCATCCCCCGTAGTTGCCGCTGACACTCCAATCGCAGCTGGAGAGGAGAGTTTATCTGCTCGGGAAGAATACCCCTCGCATACCAGCCAGCCTATTGCATCCGACACGGATGTGCGGGAAAGGGAGGAACCTGATCAAGGAGGACCTTCAATACTTTTAGAGACGGAGCCAATGTCGACCTTTGACGAGAAGTTCAAGTTAAAACAAGAAGCTTGTTTTGATGAACTCGGATACAATCATCCGCGGGCAAAAAAGATTTTTGCCCGAGCCCCCTTGATTCGCCCTTGGCCAAAATGTGGAATAGTAGTCCGGAATAATTACATGTTCTCATCTCGTAAGGTTATCCAAGACGGAATCCACCATATGGGAATTACTTTCTCGGAATACGCCAATGAATTATCCAAGAACCTAAGCGGTTTGCAAAGAATGAGGCAGGTAATATCTCTAGCCCCCAAGTATTAAAAACAACATTTTTTTTCAGTTTCTGTATTAATGATTTTCTCGTTTTCCTGCCTGTATTTTCTTAAGCAATCTTTTCCTTTCTATGATTTTCAGCAAACTCCCGACAACATAAATGTGGAAGTTTTTGAGAAGCTGACCATCAAAACCATGAAGTGAAATCCCTTCTTGGTATTCTTAAGGAGAAGGACTCTGTCGGATATATACCGATTAGGGGTATATTGGATAGTGTCCTAAAGAGCCGGATTACCAGGGTGGCCTGAATGGTAATGGATCACGGTCCATTAGGCGGCCCAGTAAGCTGACGCACGGAAGCCGGATTCTAGAAGAACCCGGACCACAGCCCACGTGGTACGGCTTGGAGTAGAAGGCGGATTCTTGCCTTCCAAGTTAGAACTTACCGTAGTCTTCTAGGTTGTATTTTCTGTAAGCCCTAACCCGGCTATGATATAAGTCGGACGGGAGAGAAGAAAGATACAGACAATTATATAGAAGCCAACTCTCCGAGAGGTTGATCCTTGTCGATTAGCTAAACCAACTCACATTGTACTTTGTATACTTCAGGCTTCAGCCCTGATTTAGTGAGATTGCAGGAGTAGGAACGCCGCCTAGTTGGGACGTACCGAACCTAGGTAAACTTTGGTGTCCTTGATCGTCATACTTTCACGTTCCCCCCACGTCTCTATCAGTAGTCTCATGGCCCCCCTGTCTATGAACTCTACTACGATGTCTCGACAGTTGGCACCCACCTTGGGGCCAGCGACGTCAGGCGTTATGTTTCGATCGTAGATACTCTTCGGAATACTCTTCGGAATCGGCAGTACCATAACTGCCGGAAGATTGGAATTCGACAACGACGTCGGGCGCTTCCTCGACAACGGATCGTACATGCCAGCACGGAATCATCTGGTAAGTGCTTGTGTTTTACCGATTGGATCTGCAAACATCTTTACGGATTAACTGTAGAGGCAATGGGATTATGTGGTGGAAGCAAATTTATCCCACCCGCCCTATATCTAGTTGAAGAAGACTATGATGTCGGATTTTGCTCAGATCGCCGATATTCTGCTGAAATTGCCGCCTCCTCGGAGGTGCTCACAATGAGATCGCACTTTATCGGTATGGTGCACTCCGAGATCGCCGAAAACACGGATGAAAGCAATCCCGTGGAAGGGGCAGAAGAAAACAATCCCACAATAGAGGTGGAAGATCCGACATCCGTCAATACGACGACGAACTCGGAAGCTGATTCCGTACTAGCCGCCATTGAGGCGAGATTGGAATCGTAACCCAGATCAGATGAACTCGATTCCGAAGATGAAGACGAAAATGCTTTCGAAGGAAAGGTCAAATATCTTCAAGAGGGATTCCATGAGGTAATTATGGCAAAACCGGCTGAAAACACGGATGCCGAAAGTCAGGAAAGCCCCCAAACACCTCCGCCAGATGAGGAAAGAGAGGATGGTGAAACCACTCCAACTTACCCTGATGTCAAGAAATTGACAGAAGATGAACCTGGTAAAAAACCTCCCTCTTCCAAGAAAAGAAGCAAGGCCTCTAAGAAACTCCAGTTCAAACTCCGGAAGAAAAAACGAGTAGATTCAGTCAACGAAAACCTGGAAGCGGGAGGAGTAAGCGGAGTCAAACCTGCGTAGAAGAAAACGAAGGAAATCTCTGTTCCGCCAATGTCAGAACATGATGAACGGGATTTACTTCAAACACCAGTGGGACCCCACGATCCCCCTAAAGTGCTGGAAGCCAGGAGATAAGCTCTCCAAAGGCAACAACAACATCTATTCAGAACTCGAGAAAACCTCTAAAAAACCCAGGCTGACATTAAGTTGCAGCAGGAAGAAATCGAGGAGTACGAGAGAAGGAATAGATCTGGCATAAAACCTACACGGTTACCCGGAATCGCAAGACAGGAAGTACTGCCGCCAAAGGAACGGTTCCAAAACCCTGCCTGGCAAAAGCAAGTAAACGACACAGATGCCAAGGGCGAACCTATATACAAAACCGCAACAGAAAACTCGGAAGCCGCGTTCGCCATCCTTAACAATGATTTGTACTCCAATGGAGAAAAGCTTCAGGGGGTGTATGCTTTCTTAGGAAAAGCATTGCAACAGCAACAACGAGGGCAGGCAAGATCAGGGAAGTTGCACGACGACTCGGCCCTATGCAAAACAGCCACATGCGCCGCTGGAGCAGCTGGACCCGAAGAACCTGGAGATTCAGGAAATTCAAAAGAGAAGAAAGGAGATCCGAGAAAGGACATGAAAAATACATATAACAAGGATGCAACGTCCAGAACCGGATCCCATCTGCCGAAAGGAGAAATTAACCCCCGAGACCGGGAAGAACAAAACCGCAAAGACGGAAAAGTTATGTCGCCTCCGAGACGCCCTGCTGAAAAAGCTGGAAGATATGACATTCTTCACAGGCGTGAGAGACCCCGTACTCCTCCTAGGAATAAGGAAAGACACAGGAGCAGAACTCCACCTTATTCCAAAGGACACGATAACGGAGGAAATAGAGATAACCCCGGAAAAGCGAGTTCACGCAACAATGGAAAAGAAAGGAGCAGATCCCCTTCTATTCATTCAGCCGGTAGATACTCCATTCACGCCGATAGAGCAGAAACAAATGATCTATACTTCGGACCTAAGTGTTTCACTGACAGGATCCGAAGAATAACTCTACATTCAGGCTTCGCCAAAGTTGGTCCAACATATCAAAAATATACCGGCAGTACAAACCCGGATACCTGGCTCTCAGACTATTACACAGCCGTCTAGATTAACAATGGGACAAACCTAGAGGCAGTAAAATTCCCCCCTAATGTTACTGGATGGAGCCAGAGATTGGATTAACGGGCTTCCGTCAAGGACCGTAGATAGCTGGGATGACATGGCTAGAATTTTTACTCAGCATTTTTGGGGAACTTAGAAACGCCCCAATAGCATAAACCAGTTAAACCGCTGCACCCAATATGAAGATGAACCATACGTTGACTTTATCTCAAGATGGACTGCAATTAAGAACAGTTTCTCTGGAGTAACTGACGTACAAGCAATGCATGCTTTTGTCAACGGCTTATAACCCGGCCTCGTACCGTTCATGATCAGTTCAAAAAAGCACAAAGATCTAGGATCTATACTTACAACCGCAAATGAGCACGAAACGGCCAAATACGATATCAGAGCGAGAGGTGGAAATATCGACGCTTTGGTTCAAGCCAAAAAGACCCCTCGTTCTGAGAAAAAAAGCCACTCCAGAGGCACAGCAAAATCCCAAAGAAGTTAACATAGCCTTTGGAAAGGACAATGAGAGCAAATGGAAAGGAAGAAGCACAGAACCTATCTCCTACAAAAAGGAAGAGTGGGAAATAATTAAGTCGGAAAACTGTGTCCACCATTCGCAATTTAGAAAACCCACCCATACTAACGCACAATGCCGGCTCAATAAGCATATGAAAGGCAGTGCAGGATCCGGGAGCAAGGGGAAGAGTTCCAAGAGGAATTCTCCAAACAAAAGCCAGAAGCTGAAAACAAGACAGTGAATCGGACACTGATGAAAAAATCCAGGAACAACAGCGAAAAGGCGAGCTGATATGGGGTGGCCCGATCTTCTCGTTGAGCTTCTCTCTCTTTTTGTGGTTTTCTTGATTTTGTGATAACTAGTGCTACACTGAGACCTCTCACTTGGATGACCCCTGTTGCCACATGCAACAACAACAAGTCCCTTTGGATATTCTCAACTACACACTCTTGCACACGCAATCAAAGATCACGAGTGGTTCTGTATCCCCCTCTTCCCAGATGTAATAACAATATATCACCTTAAAATATTTAATAATAAGAAATAATTCACCTTAAAATAATCATCAATGAGACTTAGTATTTCTTTCCAATTCAAGCATACATAATCTTCATGGACCTCTATTATGTCCTTATCATCCTCCCTTTCTTCAAGACAAGACGCCCTCGGCTTGTTGTATGCTGAAAGTGGAATAAACAAAAAGAACAACGTGTATGCACAATACATATATCTATAATGAGGTGCATTAGTTGTTATCATATCATAAAATTGTGCCCAAGACAAGTGACCACGAATTTTTCTTGTAAACATCACATAATTGTCATAGCACTCCATAAAATAGCAATCACAATTGCAAATATAAGTGAAGCTCAATAAATCATGATCAAAAGTAGAATCATATGTGTATATATTTTTATTGTTTAGTATCAATTCAAGTGTTTTCACTGAAGATCTATGATCAAATTTATGTTTATTAGTACACTCAAAGGTGGGAACATGCTTATTATTGTCATCATGAAAATTGCAACTTAATTTGCAAATATAAGTGAAGAACAATTTATTAGCACATGTATGTGACAAGTATTGTGGCAAACCAAACATATGTGTAAAATCATGCTCATATGTAGGTAATTGTAACCTAGTTACCCAAGGCAATACATTGTTTAATTCGGCCACTTTATCACAAGTTATGCATATGTGATCCACCATAAAAATTTCACTCATGTTATAATCACCAATCAAGTTAAAAGTGAAAGAAGAAACACAATTGCTAAAATTTACATATGAAATTTCAGAAAGCTTTTTCATAGCACTTTGCACACTAATTGATTCATTTAACATGATGTAATCCACAATATCATTAGGTGGTATCTTAGCAAGCACTTCTTTATGTGAAATCAACATCACATGATTAAATTTCGAAATTATCACATCATCACATGTAGGTGGACTATCTATGCTTGTTAACTCACAAGAATCAACTAGCAATTTAATAGGTTCACATAAATCAATAGTTGAGAGAGGGAACACGAAATTAGCACCTTTATCAATGACATCCTCCTCGGAATTATTAGGTACCAATTCATCTACCTCAAATTGTGATGCAGGTTCTACTTGTTGTGGCTCCCTTTCTTCAAAAGTAACCTGCAAATCACAAGAAACAACACTAGGAACAATGACATGCTCCTCCAATGGTGGTGGTGATGATGTTACTATGGGCTCCCTTTCTTGAAAAGTCTGCACATGAGAAGAAACAACACTAGGAATAGATATTATTTCATTAGTAGTGATAATGCTTGGCTTTTGGATTGGTGGAAAAATTCTTCTTCTTGGAGTCATAGGAACCTCTTCGGCCTTCATATTTTCTACTCTCCTTTCTATTTCCAATAATTCATCCAAAGTACTATATTCAACACGCCTCACTTGGAGTCTAATTGAAAATAGTAACCCTGCATAAAACCTTTGCATTGTGATTTGTTCATCCTCTAGAACCCGAGATGCTTGTAGCAATGTAATCATCTCTATATAATATGCATCCACTGATTTTTCTCCTTGTCTTAATTGCTTCAATTTTGTATAGTGCTCCTCATCAACTATAACACCATTATATGCAACGACCCCATCAGAACCACATCAGAACCACATCAGAACCACATCGGCAGGCGGCTCGGACATGGATCATCGGCTCCACAACCCCTCGATTGCGACAACTATGCAGTCATATCCAAAACTGTATAACATCGGGCTCGAAACCAACAACCGATCAAAGCATCACTCTAGACATGAAAGCTGTATTAAACAGGTATTACTAGAGTAGCTGTACAAACAGAGGTCACACAACCCAACATTATATGAGACAACGGAAGGCAAATTATGTTGCTAATCAACAAGAACAAAAAAAAAGGCTAAGAGGCCGCAACATAAGGCGACGTCCGAGCCCATAGATTCCAGGCTGCTACCTGGGAACCCCAGACTACTCGTCGATGTCCACGTTGAAACACCACCGAACTGAGGAACTCCATCTGAACCAAGTTGAAGCAAACATGAGTACGGGAGGTACTCAACAAGACTTATTTAACCTATTATATATCTGCTTCTTTTAGAAAGAGATATGAAGGTTATTTTGCGTAAAGCCATCTTTGTTTTCCAAGTTGAGGAAGGAATAGCACGTCTCATAGAGTATTTTGAAAACAGATGAGAAACCTACTCAACTACTAATATCATCATCTTTTTAATCCACAAAAACATTTCAGCACCTTGTGCTTCAAAGATCACCACATCCAGTTGTTCCACTACACATTTTTCTAGACTATGTTACTACCTCCGCAATGAGTAGTAAGACTAGTCACAATGGGGAGTATCATATACTAGTATCATCCATATGATACTAGTCTATGATACCACTTCCACAATGCATAGTAACATATTTGTGGTATCATATATTAGTATATTTATTACCTTATACACTCATCTTGTCTTGGAAAGCGTTATGTTACGGTATCTACCTATGATACCACTAGCACCTCTCTCATCATTAAATGAGTGCCATGTCATCTTTTTTGCCTATGTGGCACTTATGATACCACCTATGTTACTCCCATTGTGGCTAGTCTAACTAAGAAGTGGTGCCATGCAAAACTGTATTTATTAGTTTGTAGACTCATATTGCCTAGAAAAATGTGATGTTACTGTAACTACTATGTTACCACACCACTCTCTCACTCATTAAATACTTGCCATGTCATCTTTTTTACCTATGTGGCACCGATGTTACAATTCAAGTTACTCCCACTGTGACCAACCTTCTATTTGCAAGACATGTTACTACTTGCCATTTTGCCCCCTGAATACAATACCAAAATAGGAAATTCCAAATAATTAAGTAGCCATAAATGAAACCACGTGTCCGAATTTTGACCTGTGCTATGGTTAACCGTAAGCTAGCATCGCCCATTTTGTAGGTGGTGACGGTAAGTTGTGGTCCCAGAAGAAATCTGGTCCTTTGATCCGTTTGTTCCCAACTTAATTAGTGCTAATAAATATACTTTTAATTACTGTGCAGTTATGATTTCCAGATTCCTAGAGACGAATGAGAAGACGACCGGTTGTAGGATTCGTCTGTAGATGTGACGTGTAGATGCATTGTAGACTGCTACCGTCTAGAGAATTGTACATGTCCAAGAGTGACAAACAAACAACCTCCAAAGTCAGAATAAGGAAGAGAGCCGCACGTATCGTCGTACCGGCAGATCCAATCTGGTGCTCCATCCGGATGGGTTCCTAGTACTAGTATCAGATAGATTGCTTGTGGATGATATTGTTGGGCAGATCGTCCCTGATTAGCCTCTACCAACCAGTGATTCTGCTCGGCAAAGGACGTTTGGATCAACGTATACTTCTTCCGTCCGAAATTAAATGTCGTAAAGTTTGACAAAAGTGGATGTATGGAGTTCAAAGTACATACACTCGCCTCAAGTAATTGCAGAAAAAAAAATGAAATTTCAACAAAATGTTACTTAAACTATACTACTTCGTACAACATTTTTATCTGGCTTCGAACCTTGCTACTCCCTCCGTACAAAAATATAAGATGTTTTAGCATTTTCTAGACAAAACATATCTAGACATGTTTTAACGTGTAGATCCATGTGCTTCTTGCACTAAAACATATCTAGATACATGTTGTTTACTAAACAGTAAAACATTTTACATTTCGATACAGAGGGAGTACATATTACTCCATTAGAATTGAGTACCCAAGAATGATAATAGTATGTTTGCAGATGATTTCTTCTATTATAAACCCATCATAATGGAGTAGTAAAGAATGTTATACTATGTTTGGAGCTTCTTCCTTCTACTATTAAACAAAACTAGAGACTGAGGCACCCCTTGGGGTGCCTCCTAGTCAGTCATTTGAGTCTCAATCATCGCCCTAATCGCAAATTTCATAGCCAAACACATTATATATTGCTAATGCACTTTTGAAACATATAGGGCTCAGATGATGTTTGTCATAGATCACAAGGTTTGGAAATTCAGCATTGTTAGACAACTAATGATAACACAATGTTAGAATAATACCCCCAAAAAACACGTATGTACCTACCATGTTAGTGTGCCCTTACTTGTAAGATCCTCTTTCGAATGTCAACCTAAGAAGATGCTATTCACACAATATAAAAGCATCAAGGATGATCACCCAAGACACGTAGAACCATATTGCAAGTCATTGACATGTGTTAACAGTTTCGAGAACACAAAGCTACAAAATGGCCATGATGCCATTACAGACTAAAACAAAAACCAAATTATAATACAGTACACTAGATCATCAACTCGAACAATGGCTGTGTTGTCCTGTATCTTGTTTTGGAAAATTCTACAATATCATCTTTATTCACAACATAAGACAAATTATTATTTATTTTCACCAAAAAAGTAAAATAAATATTTAAGCTTTGTCTTTATGTATGTCACTTTCACGTGATACAAAATACATATGCCAGATCGAATACCAGCCGCTGTTCGTCTTCCAGGCAGTACCCTACAATCCTCACCAAGTTCGGGTGCGACAGCTGCCCGGGATAGTTCACTTCAGCCTGCACATCACGTTTAAAACAAATTCAGTAACAATGGATTCAGAAAGTTCAGATAAGGGTCAGGGGCACATTGTCGGGGCGGAAGTTGCGCGTGGTCGTGCACAGCTCCGTGAAGGCGAAGCTCTTCATGTTGGCCGACTACAGATGTCACCCTCGCTCTTCTTAGGCGTCGGGGGCATCTTCGTGGTCGTTGCTGTGGTCGACGGGGACGACGACACCCGCCTGATCGAGGCGCTCAGGCCGCCCGCGCCCTTCCTTGTCCGTCTCTAACCTGATCAAACATCGTCCACAATTTAGTATCGGTGAGGAACAGAATAGAACATAGCACAGGACAGTGAAAAATCACAAGAAAAGTCTGGATTTTGTTCCTGTAGGATTAAGACTGGAAGTAAAGTAAGTACTACTTTTGCAGGTGAGACATACGCGTTTGTGCTTTAGAACTTTAGTAGCCTGCAGCTACTGGTTTTACACTTCAAGTTTCTTTTTCTAGCTTCAAATTATTTTACTGCTTACTTTATTACATATTAGCTAAAATTTATAGTATCGAAACCTAAATGTATTTGTGTACATTAGACTAGTCATAGTGGGAGTATCATATACTAATATCATGTAGTATATGATACTAGTCTATGTTACTACCTCCATAATGCATAGTAACATATATGTGGTATCACATACTAGTACTCCCTCCGTCTCAAAATAATTGTCTCAAAGTTAGACAAAAATGGATATATCTAGACATGTTTTAGTGTTAGATACATGCACTTTTGTCTAACTTTGAGACAATTAATTTGAGACGGAGGGAGTATATCTATAAAGATATAGACACATCTTGTATTGGAAAACGTTATGTTACGGTATCTACCTATGATACCAATATCACATCTCTCCTCATTAAATGAGTGTCACATCATATTTTTTGCCTATGTGACACTTATGTTACCACCTATATTACTCCCACTATGAGTAGTCTTATGGTCCATTGTGTTGAAGTATTAAGTGCACGTAGTTATAGGTTTGAAGATATTAAGTAAGAAACGATGGTAGCAGGTGAGTCTACATAAGCCCTAGCTCCGTGTAAAAATATAAGACATATATTACATGTACCTCATGCCTCATATTGGTTTCCCTCCACTAATATATGATATGCTCTCCTCTTTACAAGGTGCACTCCGGAAAAGCGCGCCCGCCGCGCGGATGGTAGCCAAATCACGAGAGGAAATGGTGTGACGAACGAACTGAACTGGGTGCTGTGCTGTGGTATGAAGGAGGAGGCGTGGTGATTGAGCAAGCTAGCGTACCTGAAGAATGTGAGGATGGGCGGCTCTCTGAGCTGATCCTGCTCCGGAAGCAGTTCCCCATGGCCAGCCGCCGATCAAGTTCCGCAAGACAGCAGCAGATCGATCGATGGAAGGTAGGTGAGGCGAGCTGAACTGAAACCGAGACCCCTTTCTTTCCCTCAGGGAGAGCAATCTGGCTGTTATATACTGCTACTCTTCTTTTTCGTGTCCTCTTGGTTCTTCATATTCAGGAAGTGGTTGCCAGAGTTTCTTGTGGAAGCAGCTGAACGATCTAGACAGAGGTACCCATTAAGCTCATGGAAGACTGATTTCAGATCAATCTGCAGAATGGAACTTGATCATGCAGCTCTTGGCTATCCGTAAGTATTGAAGGTCAGATGACATACTAATTAAGCATGCAGATGAAGAACTCTAGAATCTACTTGCATTGAAACTAATTCTCTGCTCATTTTATAAGTTAAATAAGTGCCATTACAGCCCTAGTAAAGTCAAAAAAAATATTAACAGAAAAGTTCTGCAGGAAGACATACTTAGCTGTTGAGCCCATGTTGATGGTCATCGAAGAAAACAAGCATCCTGCTGAGATCAGAAATGCCATGTTTCTCCAAATTGACTCGTCCAAAGTAAAATAGAATCCTTCCTAGCCAAAGGTATATCAGGCTATCGTATTGAGATCAGATGGTTTATGTATTACTTTGCTGCCGCCATGATTTTTTTTAGTCAAACATGCGAATAGATCACGTTGCAAGCGGGGTGGGCTGCGGCTGTCCGCTTCTAAGATAAACGGGATAATTTGACCATTGCGGTGCTTGCGGGCTGGCCGCCACACTCCGCCAAAACTACCGCGGGACAGAGCGGCGTCCCTCATCTGCCCACATGCTTACCACTGTAGTACAATAGCTAGCCGAACAAGCTGAACAGTTAACTGTACTAAAATAGCTAGCTGAACAGTTTACAGCGGTAACGTTGCACAGTTTACAGCAACGTTGGACAGTCTACAACAGTGTTAACACACGAACATTGAGTTATTAGGGCATCTCCAGCCGTTGCGCCCCCCAGGGCTCAAAACGCCGTCGTTTTGGGGCCGCCGCGGCGCAAAACGGCGCTATTCTGGAACCTGGGGGGCGCGTTTCCCAGTCGCGTCCCGAGCCCAAGAATCGGCCCAAACAAACGCAAATTGAAAAGAGGCGAAATTTTATTGATCAAAGCGAATTGCGTACATTTTCGAGGGAAATTCAAACTAAAAACATCGGAAATTTAAACTACGCGACGACTACCCCTACGCCTACGCATCGTCGTCTTCATCAGCGGCGTCGTCGTGGCGGCGCTGGTTGGAGGGGCCAGCCTCGCCCTGGCTCGCCGCGGCGAGACGGCGTTGCTCCGCCCGCTCCGCTCGGGCCTGCAGGCGCAGCCGGTGCAGCTGCGCCTGCTCGGGAGGGCGGGCGGTTGCGCCGCTCGCTCTGCAGCGCCACCTGCCGCCGGTCGGCCTCATAGAGGGCGATGATGCCCTCCTGCTCGACCGAGGCAGCGCGCTGGGCCATCTGCCGGCGCACCGCTCGCGCCGCCTCCTCCCTCTGGTGTGTCTCCAGGGAGGCACGAATGGCGGCCGCCTCCGCCGCCACCGCGGCCTGCTCGAGGACGCCGCGCACCTCGCGGTACGCGTCCTCGTTCTGCGAGGTCTCGAACGAGTACAGCCCGGCGTGCTGCTCGGGCCATACTGGCTGCCTCCTCACCTCGCGCCTCCAGTGACGGGCAGCCCGCCGTGCTTCTCGCGCCTCGTCGTGCTCGGGTGGCTGCTCCGGCGCCACCACCTGAGGCTCCGGCGCCACCACCTGCGGCTCGTCGTCGCGCCCTCGGGCCACGCGTCCCAGAGGTTCTCCATTGCGGCGAGGTTTGAGGGTGGAGAAGAAGGGCGGAGAAAGAACGGCGAGGAGGAGGCGAGAATGTGCGTACGGGGAGGGGGCGGGCACCATTTTTATAGCCTGGCGGGCCAGTCGCCGCGCCGCGCGTGTCGCCGCTGCCGCCCCGCCATTAATCCGGCAGCAGCCTTTGACCGGGGCGCATGCACAGGCCGGCCGCCACGCCATAACTCCGGCAGCCTTTGACGACGCGGGTGCCGAGAAGGAGGTCACGGGCGAGGGATTCTGTTCCCGCGGTTTCCCGTGGCGTCGCTGACAGAGCTGGCCCGCACGCGCGGCCGCGCATTTTCGCCCCCCCAGGCCGAACCCAGCGGGCTGGGTTCGGCCTGGGTGCCGCGGCGCCAAATAGTGCCGAAACGGCGCTATTTGGGCCTCTGGGGGGGGGCGAGTGGTGAAGAAGCGGCGCTATTCGCCGCTTCCGCCGCGAAAAAAGCCCCCTGGGGGGGCTCTGGGGGGGACGGCTGGAGATGCCCTTAGCATAAAACCGCCACATTTGCGGCAAATTTTCCCAAAAACTACCACCGGTTGTCGAAATCGCAGAAAACCACCACATTTGAAATCTGTCGTAGCAATGTGCACTGATAACGCTTCGCGGACGAATTGACAGCGATTAAAAGATTTGGGCCCACCCATCAGGAAGTGTCGTAACGGAAGGAACTAACGGCTCTCTCCGACCGCGCGGATGACCTAGATCCCGAGCGGGCCCCACCGTGGTCACTCTCTCACTCACTCCTCACTCTCTCTGTTCTTCTTTCAGCGAGCTCCACCGTCGCCGCCGGAGAAGGAAGCCGTCGTCGCCGCGCAAATCTTCGCTTCCGCCGCGCCGCTCCGGCGAAATGCCAAGCTGGAACGACGGCGACGAGACTTCCGAAGGGACCTATCTCCCCGATGTGAGTTTTCTCTTTCGTGCGGATTTAGGGTTACGGTTTGGGGATTTTCGATTGTTCTTCGATTTGTCTTGTATTTTGATCGATTCGTACTGGTTTGTAGAGCACCGATATGGAGTACGCACCTGATTCCATCCGTGACCCGTCTTTCTTCGGCATCGACGTCGCTAGCTCTGTTGTCTGTCGCGTGCACAAATGCAAGCCTGACAGACAGGTAGCGTTCGAAGGCAGCAACACAGGAAGACGTTTCCTAGTCTGCCCCATTCAGAATGTGAGTGATGCACTTCTCCCCGATGTGTTGCGTCTCTGTATTTATCTATTATGTCAGCTAGTTCATGAATTCCCTCTCTGTATTTCTGTCTGTAATCATTTCGGCAAGTACTCCCTAGTGAACTAGTTGAGAATTGTGGCTTTGTACTGAATTGCTCTCTGTATTTCTGTATGTCAGCAAGTTGAGAACTGTGGCTTCATAGACTGGATTGATGGGGAGTGGCCTGACACTTTGCAAAACTGTCTTCCTAAACTGTGGGCAATGTATGAGGATAGTGAAGCAAGTTTAATTTCAGCCAACTATGAGAATTCTTTAGTGGTGAAGAATCTTGTAAAAGAGAAGGAAATGCTGGAAGAGAAGCACTCTACTATGATATGTGACATGAACAAGATGTTGGAGACCACAGATAGAAGGATCAGGACTGACAATATGAAGAAGATAATGCAAGGCAATGATAAACAAAAGTTTGAAATATCTGAGTATGCTAGGGTTCTGGTGGAGGAAGAGCTGAGGGAGGTGAAGCTGCAGAAGGAGAAGCTACTGGCTGAGCTTGAGTTGGTGAAAAATCTTCACAACTGTGACAAGGAGCATATCAAGATGATGCAGAAAGAAGAGAGGGCATTGGAGGAGGTGAAGAAGAAAAGGCAGCATCTTCTTCAGGAAATTGAATTGCTTAAACTGAAGGAGCAAGAGTGGGTTGGTGAAAGAGAGAAACTTAAGGATGAGAAGAGGAAGGTGGAGTACATGTTGATTGATCTGCTGAAGGCAAAGGAGAAAGCCAAGGACAAGCTGAAGACAATCAAGGCCTTATGTGAGGACTAAATGAATGATAAAAGAGTGATTAGGGCAGATTTATATGTAATATTTGCCTAATTTATGTTGGAACTCATGTAATGTGGAATTAAGTAGTTTCTGGCACTGAATGTTTGAACATGAGAACTCTTTGAACCTAGCTATGCTGAACCATAATATTTGATAGTAAATGTGTGATCCTAGTTCTGTGATGAAGTGTTGTCATATTATAGATATTTGATTTTTAAAATAGTAATCTGAATGATTAGAGGTTGTCGAGAACCGAGACGCTTGTCGACAACCCTAGTTCATATAGGTAAGATGAGCATTTTTGGTTGTCGAGAAGCGTATCGGTTCTCGACAACCCTAGTTCATATAGGTAAGATGAGCATTTTTGGTTGTCAAGAAGCGTATCGGTTCTCGACAACCCTAGTTCATATAGGTAAGATGAGCATTTATGGTTGTCGAGAAGCGTCTCGGTTCTCGACAACCCTAGTTCATATAGGTAAGATGACCATAAGGGGTTGTCGAGAACCGAGACGCTTGTCGACAACCCTAGTTCATATAGGTCACCAAGTCAATTAAGATAGATTCACCAAGTCACTTAAGGTAGGGTTAAATAACAGTAAAAGTAACTGATAATAGCAAGGAAAATTCACCAAGTCACTTAAGATAGATTGAATAGTCTTACAGACAGTCTTAAGTACCCCTTCAAACACACATAGTCTTACTTAAGATAGTAATGCACACTGACAGAGTTGTAGACACTTAACAACATAAACATAGTTTGCTGCGAATTAAAAAGAACCATTGTTTCAAACACACATAGTTGCAAACAACATCAATAATTTCCAGATGCTGTCAAGTACCCCTTCAATCTTCCACTCAGAGTCCTCTTCCTTTTGCTTGATCTTGTTGGACCTGAAGAAGAAGCTGCAGCTGCCCTTGGTGCCCTTGTTACTGCTGGAGCTGAGTAGCTTGGACCAGATGATGCCCTTCCTCCTGCTGCTGCTGATGAGCTTGTAACACTTGATGGCTCTGCTGATGGTGCCCTCTGTGTTGATGCCCTGGCTCCTGGAGCCCTCTATGTTGATGCCCTTGCTGCAGGTGCTGTCCTTGGTGGGCTTGCAGCTGGTGCAGAATGTGGTGATGAACCTCCAGGTGCTGATGCCCTTGCTGCAGGTGCTCCAGGTGTTGTATCCTCAGGAAAGATGTGCCTATTAGCCTAAGAGAGAAGAAATGTCAGCATTTTCATATTATGGAAAATATTTGAAAGACATACTGTGTACTTATACCTTATGTTGTGCCTTCCTTATCTGTAGCTCAGGCTTGAGAGTGATATCACAGTTAGAGAACCTATGGCCTGTCCTTTTGCAATTTTTGCAAGTGATAGTGCCAATCCTAGATGAATCCTTAGGTGCTGGCACCTCAAAAAGACCTTTCCTTCTCTTTGTCTGCTTTCTTCCAGGCCTTGGTCTACTTGGAGGTGGATCTATGTCATGAGTATCAGTCTTTGTCCATGCATCAGGCCCAGGGACAGGGTAAACAACATGCTTGTATGCCTCAAAGTACATTGGCTTCTTAAAGAAATCTAGCACATAGTCTTCTGGATGGTTTTTCTCTTTCATTATAGCAGAAATGGCATGATTACAGGGAATACCTGTCAAATCCCACTTCTTGCAGCCACAAGTTTTTGCAATCAAGTTGACAGGGTGAATTCTGTCACCACTGCTTACTTGCCATAGACCTAGTGCTTTGTCAGCAGCCACAGCATTGCGGTACCTAGAGTACTTCTTTGCCTCCTCCAATTTTTCACAGTAGAAAGGTGTTATCTCCCACCTTGCACTATATTGTTAGGCTCTTATCCCATAGTACTTCACCATAAGCTTTGTCCTTATTCCATCAACCATTGTCCAGATTGGTTTGCTCCTTACATCCAAGATCATTTTATTGAAAACTTCACTAAGATTGTTGACAACAAGGTCTGTTTTGCAGTTATAATCAAATGCAAACCTAGCCCAAGTTTCAACAGGTATTTGAGACAACCAATTATATGCCTCCTCACAGTCTGCTTTCAAGGCTTCCATTGCTTGGTCAAAGCCACTTTTGGTATAACTATAGCTTGCTGCATCAATGTGCTTCTTAAGTTCTTGACCCCTAAAGCCAGCTTGTTGGAAATTTGCAAAAATATGCCTAAGACAAAACCTTTGTGGAGAGTTGGGGAACACTTTAGATACTGCTTTTAGAAGACCCTGTGTAACAATTTGTGTATGTAAGTAAACTGTACATATAATGATGGATTTTACAACACAAGTAATGCTATAACTGCTGCCATACTAACCTTCTGTCTGTCTGAAATGATGGTGTAATTGCCAAATTTCCCTGCCTCACCAATGCAATATCTTAGTTGTGTCAAGAACCAACACCAGCTAGCTGTATCCTCTTTGTCAACAATTCCAAAGGCAACAGGGAAAATATTATTGTTCCCATCTCTTCCTGTGGCAGCAAGTATCTGTTGACCAGTGGTGAGCTTTATGAAGCAACCATCTAACCCTGCCACCACACATATCAATAATCAATTAGTGTGCCAAAAAAATTCATACAAGAAATATGGTCACTCATTATCAAATAATCTAACTACATATGTTCATACCTATGAAAGGTCTGCATCCATTAAGAAATCCTTCTTTTGAGGCATTTAGACAGAAAAACAAGCCATGGAACCTTGGATTTTTGCTAGGATTGTTCAAGACCTCTTTAGTTGTTACAATGCACCTGCTTCCAGGGTTAGTATCAAGAACAGTTTGCAGATAGTCCCTAATCCTCTTGTATTGTGTTTCATGATCACCTAACACAATATTAGGAGCCTTTGTTCTAGCTCTATAAGCCTTTCTCCTGGGAACAATGACTCCATATTTCTGTTTGGCTTGTTCAATCAATGTGTCCACAGAGGTGTTGAAATCTGTTCTCATAGCACCCACAGAAGTTTCTGCCAGCCAGTCAATTGTTACTTTAGTATGCTCACCATGAGCCCCACATGAATGGTGCAGATTCATTTTTCTAAGAACAAAGGTTTTCTCATGCTTAATTTGTGAACCTACCATGAAAAATGGACAGTTATCATCAGCACATACTGCAATAACTCTATCTTTGTTGTTCATGTGGTACCTAAAGTTCCTGAGCTGAGATACATGCAAATGCCTAAGAGCTCTCCTGAATTGGTACACATCAGCAAAGCACATCTTTTTGCACAATTGGCCATCAGGATTGGCTCTTTTCTCATCATACCACACCCTTTCCTTTGCCTTCTTGCACCTACTCTTCCTACCAGATGTGAATAGGTGCTTTGGCACAAAGCCATCATCATCACTCACACGCAAATCAGCAGGATTGCTGTCCTCATCTGATGATGGCCTAAAATCCAAAAACTTCTTATATTCTGGCTCATGATGTCCCTTACTGGTTGGCCCAGGATTAACAATTATTTGTTTTCCTTTACAGTAATCAGGCTCAGGTAGTTCTTCACCCTCTGAACCTGTCTCCTCCTCATATAATTCTTCAACATCAGTGTCTCCTTCATAATGTAGAAAGGGATCTTCTCTTGCTTTCTTCTCCTTCTCCATTTCATTCAGTATGGCCTCCCTCTCCGCATCAACAGTTCTTTTCTTTCTTAGTTCATTAATTATTTCCAGCTCCTCTGCTACCCCTTTGTCATGATCTCCTGGTCTGTATTCACCCATGTCAATGAAATCTCCTTCTGAATCTTCCTCTCCCTCTGAGTCTTCATCTGAATCAATATCTGAATCTTGTACAGGAAAATGTTTCTTCTTTCCAGGCATGTGAGTACTGCTCTGTTGTGTGCCCACAAACATAACATCTGAGTAATCAATGGCTACTGGAAACAACTCAGCAGGGATGTTCTCATCAGGTATGTGTGAAACACCATCAAGGTCTACAAGCATTGGCCCTGGCACTTCTAGCTGGAACTGAGTTTCACATGTGTCTAAGTTAAAGTCAGCTGGTAATTCTGTTTTGCCCCTGATAACAGTCAAATTAAGCAGCTTTTTCCTCTCTAAGCATTCAAGCACATTATCCACCTTAGCCATTGAGTCAAGTAACTCCACTCCTTGCAGTCCAGTGCCCTTTTTGTCGTGGGATAATCACGGCAGATGTTACCAGGGGTAACTGATCTTGGGGCAAGTCGACGCAGGCGCTCGGGAGAGGGTTTAGCTCAAAGGAAGACATGATACAACTTGATCTGACAGCCGGCAATCGAAGTCGCCGGATCTCTATTCTCGATACAATAACTTGATTAGGGTTTACACTGGATACTCGATACCACTCGATATTGCTAAGGTTCTCAAATCTCTGTGTCAATCTATACCCGAGGGTCGGTTTATATAGTACCCGTACCCCCCTAACTTACTTTACAAGGCACACCCGGGTCCTACCCAGACACGGCGTGCTAACCCTAACTTTCCTTTACAACACCCACAATCCGGGTCACCAGGCCCACGAGCTTGGGCCTCCACAAACATCTTTATCCCTAGCCGTATCCTGCTCACTGTCTCTGGGCCGGGTTATTCCTCGGATCTTGGCATACCGGGTTAGCATCCCCCCATCAGTAGTCCCCAGAATAGCCTGGGCTTCACGGATCTCCTTGAAGCGCTTGCTATTCCTGAAAAGATACCAATCACACGGGCACATGGAAAACGGGTTAAGATGTTTCAACATCCAGCTAGGCCTTGCTCCTTGGTGGCCATGCGGTAATTCAGGTTTTTCCCTCCAAACACCTTGGTTCAAACTTCTGGATCCAAATCATAGTAGCAACGCCAAGATCCTATGCTTGACAGTTAATCCCATCATCGCGGGACGAATCCCCCTCTTTCTTTATCCGGACGCTTTACTCAATACTGGGCGCATATCTCGCAGGAACTTTAAATTAATAGCCGTTTTACCCCCACAATTCCCGGCCTCCACTCACCGAACCGTGCTTATCCAGTCGCACTATAAAAAAGCTCCTTAGGAATGACTCGAACCCTAACGGCTCATTTCCCCCACTCCATTCCTTTCTCCTCTTGAGCTCTCTTTCTTCCTGAGCGCCACCACGGACCTTCCACGCACGTCACCGGAGCCCATTGCCCGAAGGCTACGCTCCGCCGCCGGTCGCTCCGCGCCACCGCCAAGATCCGCCGGCAAATTCTCATCCGGCCCGCCAAGAACCGCGAAAGGACACCAGGCCTGCGCCATCTGCCTCCGCAAGGCCTCCCTCGAATCTCCTCCGGTAAGCCTTTTGCGTTCATCAACTTCTCCTCGCAACCTCTGATTTTTTTTCTCAGATTAGATCTAGATCCGTCCGCCTCAGATTTCTGGGCTAGACCGGATTAGGCTACCCATAGTCTCTTTTAGTTCACGCAAAGGATAAAGCGCATACTCCAACCAGCTCGCCTACTGCCCACAATCATTACCTTCGCCATGAATTTGAAAATAAAACTTCCAATCTAGGCTCGTACTGCCCAAAATTTCCGCCCCTGCATCAGTCACTCGGCTGGACTGCTTCTTTTTAATCCCTTTTATTCACATTTGACGCTTAAGCCACTGCCCATCGTTTTCAAAAAGCTTCTTTACCATTTAAACCCCATAAATTTCTCCATAATACGCGATACCCGGACTTCCGAGCTTGATTCTACGGGCTAACACCCGGATCTCCTGCCATACCTCAATACCATCCGGCTGATACCTGACCGTTTCATAACTTCCATGTCTTAATCTTCTTCTTATTTGACGCCTTGCAGGTCAACCACATGGCTCCCAAGAAACAGGTGAAAACCCCAACCAAGGGTAAAGCCACCAACACCATTTCTGCCAACTGGGGGCGGTCTATGGTCACAAAGGCCAAGTTGGAGGAGCTAGTAGAGCTGGGAGTTCTCCCTCCTCAGGAGAATATCCAATGGAGGGTGCCGGGTAAGGAGACCCGGCCCACCCCTACAAAAGACGAGGTAATCTGCTTCGTGGAACATGTAACCCGGGGTTTTCGCCCACCCGGTCATCCTTTTTTCCGTGACATTCTTAGTCACTATGGCCTTCGCGTCTTCGACATCGGGCCCAATTCCGTGCTAAATATCACCCACTTTATTGTCCTTTCTGAATCCTATTTATGCACTCCACCAAACCTAGCTCTTTTTATCGAGCTTTATCAATGCAAACCATGCCGCGAAAGCGGTGATGGGGCGCTTCTCACTTGCGGCGGGGTTTCGATCCAGCGCCGCAAAAACTCCCCGATGCCATCCCTCACCCTTAATTCTCATGTCAAACACTGGCAGCTTTCTTATTTCTACTGCCAGGACACTTCCCCATCCGGCCAAAAGAAACTGCCGGGTTATTCTGATGGCCTTCTTGATATCTCTGATAAATTTAGTGCCTTTGCCCCTGACTCAGATAGGGAGGCAATCCAACCTTTGCTATACAAACTCGCCACTCTTAGAGCCCAGGGCCTCATTGGGCTCAACCTAGTGAAGACCTGGGTCGACTTCAGAATTCAACCCAACTCCATCCGCACAAAGCTGATCTGCGAGTATTCTGGGGAGCCTTCTGATCCACTACGATACTCTGACAACATCTTCGCAGTCGGCGACACTCTCAAGACCATCAAGGGTTTTCTTACGGAGAAGCTCGAGGTAATCCGGAACATATCCGGGTTAGAGCCCTTCACACTTGAAAACCCGGCCCCCCAGGTAAAAACCTGACTCTGACGCCTTTACCTTTGCTCTTTCCACTTGATGCAACTGATAACTCGTACTTTAACGCCTTTCAGGATGATGACGACTTTTGGAACACCAATACCCCCTAGCTCCGAAGGTCCAGAGGAGCAAGAAGCTGTTCACTCAGACGAAGGTACTCTCTGAGTTTTACTTGACTCGTTCGAACTCACCGTAACCCCTTTATTTCCAACCGTAATCTTGATGACATTCAGAACAAGAAGATGACGAGGAAGAAGATTCGGACGGCAAGGTAGAATCTGCCAGTGATGAGGAAGAACCGGAGCCGGCAACCAAAGCCGGATCTAAAAGAAAAGCTCAAGGAGCCACCTCCAAGGTTTCATCCCCCTTCACACATTCACTTTATATTACCGTAATGATATTCTTGAACCTTTCTTGACGCTATTCCACTGGTCGATCTTGAAGGGGTCGCCCACGCCTAAGCGCAGATCGACTCGGAATCACCCGGGTAACGACGCCCTTAACCCGGGTTCTTCACCGCTCCCCACTCGGCAAGCTGGTACTTGCTCTATCTTTTCTTGGTTAGCACGGTTTCCTCGAAGCACTCTCATATAATATTTAACTTGACATTTTCCAGCCTCCCCCGGGTCTGACGATGGATTTCCTTGTGACTTTGCGGTGAATGCCGGGTAAAATCCCCTTCCAGATACTTTCCGATACTTCGTCATCTTTTCCTGACTGCATATTTAGCTGCTTTGTGATAACATCTACAGGGCCACGGTCGCTATCAGCGATCAAGAGGATTCGGAAGATAAGGGCCCGGGTAAGGGGAACCCAGCTGATAAAACTGCAACCGCGTCTGGCGATGAAGAACAAACATCGCCGACTAAACCGGACCAGCAGGAAGCCGAATATCCAATTGCTTCTCATGCCAGCAAGAGAAAGACCACCGCCTTAGGTGCAGAAGGAGTGTCGGATTCCAACGTGCAAATGACCCGGGTTCCACCTCCTTCTAAGAAGAAAACCTCTTCTAGGAAATTCCAAGGACCCGGGTCGTCTGACACGAATAAAGATACTTTCGAACAATTGATGGACAAGCTTCTCACCATGAAGGCTTCGGAGAGCGAGATTTTAGAGCGCATGGCTGCAGAGCACCAGGTAAGAGCGCTTGTTATCTTATATTCCCTATCTAGTCCCCAAGTTCCGAGTATAACTTGCAAAAGTTATGCTTGGTACTTCTCACCATATTTTTCTTGCCATAACACTCATCTGGTTCTTGGACCCTTTTACACTTACAGGCACATGTAACTCGGTCTGATGAAACCTTGCTAAAGACTGAGCGGCTCCTTCTTGCCGAGATAAAACGCCGAGAAATCCTTGAGGATAATATGAAAACTTTGAAGAAGGATGTCTCCAAATACAAGGAGAAGTGCCTCGCCGCTCAGGCCGATTTGAAGAAGTTATCGGATCAAGTCTCCGATACTTATCAGATTTTACTTAGTAAGTGTTTGCCTGCCGGCTAAGTTTTTGCCTGCCGACTAATTTGTGCCTGCCGACTAATTTCACACCCGGCTGCTACTGATACGTTCTTGCTTCTGTTTCCACTATAGGCGCGAACCTTGCGGCTCCAGAGGAAGATGCTATTGTCAAGGTTAGGACCCTGAAGAGTGTGCTCCGGACTTTCTTTGCCGGCACCAAATTTATATTGAATGCCATTAATTGGCCCACGGAAGCCTATCCGGGTGAAGAGAACCTTGTCCAAGCCTGCTCCACTGTACCCGGATGGATTGAACTCTGGAAGCGTTCGTCCTGCCGTACTGGTATAGTGCGGGCTTTGACCTTGGCCAAAGCCTACTTTCCGAAGCTTGACCCGGCGAAGATAATCTCCGGGTTTCCTGAGTTCAAGGCGGATGGCGCCAAATTTACACCTAAGGATTTCAAGGCCATTCAGTCGGCAGTGCGCCCCTCTGCCACCACTCTAGCCGATAGCTTGAACCTTAATACACTAATGGCTGCGTATGACGCTGATGACAAGATTATCACAGAGGAAGCACCCCCGCCCCTTGACCTCTTGGAGAAATGGGCTGATTACTCAGCTAAGAAGAAGGAGGCAACTTCGAAGAGGGAGGCCGACTTAAAATCAGGGCCGTCCGCCTCTACACCGTCCGTCCTTCCTCCTATCCGCCCTGGCGCGGCGAGTCCGGGTGGCTCTGCCAAAAAAGCTAAGAAGCAGGTCCAGGAGCAAGACCCGGAAGATCGCGCTCAGGAGGCCGAGTAGAGTAAGGATGTCATAATATCTTAGTCACATGGGACCTTTTTGTTTGAGCTACTTTATTCTGTTAATGGTGCGCCTGTGCACTTCTGATACCGATGCAAAAGCTTGTAATATACTTCTATTTGGTGACATATTTTCGCGGCTTTCCCAGCCTTTTGATAATCGTACTTTTTGCTGTTCTTCTGAACTTGTTCTTGATACCCATCTCTCTTTTTAGCTCCCTTCATAAGGCTCGTTTTCTTTTCAAGACCAGGGGCTTTGATGAGTGAAATTCTCTTGAAGTTCCCAAGACTCGGATGATAGGGCCGTTTTGAACCTTGGTATCAAAGTGGTTTGTTTCTGTTACGAAGTCCCCAGTCCCCATGACCCAAAGGACGAGTCATGAGGGTGTGGCCTTTCTCAGAGGACAAATCATTCCCTACCAAGGCAAAACCCTAAAACCATCTCATGTAAATACTGAAGTTATGCTTGATAATCACTGAGTTTCCGGCTTATCAGCCTTGTACTCTGCATAAACTTGTGGTTTAGATGACCCTTTTGACTATCTTATACTATAAGCCGGCTTTCGCGTGGATACCATGTTGTTACATCCATACGAGAACAGTGTCAGGCAAGTCCCATTGGGCTCCATGGCTGATTGTAATCGTAAGCGAACGAATCATGCCACTTTAGTGCGAGTCACATCAAGCTTAAGTAAGATAAGTCAAGAAAAATTGGCTTCTTTGCCCAGTCATAAGATTGCAGCCGTGCTCGTTTGCGAGGAACCGGCCCTTATAACTTATAGCTATCTATGCCGGGTCATTTGGGTTAGTGGTTGGTTACCTGAGCAACCAACCCCCAAGACCTACATGCAATCGATGCTTTTGATGATACTGAATTATCGATGTCGTATGGATACTACTTACTTGTGATAAAGGCGAAAAGACATAGGACTTGATAACCATCTCTTTCTTGATACCAGAAATTTTGGGTCAGCAGGCCGCCTCATTAAAAACCTTCCAGTCCCCTTAGGTACCCTGGGTAGGAAAAGAGCGCGTCTGAAACCTGCCGCCCGTTACATTACTTAGTTCTTTGTAAGCACTGGTCCTGATCCGGCTTGACCAATGCACATCCTCCATAAGTTGGACTTTTTCCTGATGAGTACCGGGTTTGCCAGCCAACCCGGGTGGGGCGTTCCAATGACCTGGCTGGTTGTAAGCGGCCGTGCAGCTTCTTCCTTTACAGCAAGCCGCTTGGGGGAATCATCCTCGATTAAGGCCACCATTTTAGGATCTTGCGTTGCCTTGAATTTTGTTCTTTCGCCTTCAGTACTCGGCCTTTTTGATGTGGCTATATCCTCCGGGTCTGCTTGAGATCGGTAGTGCTTGAGCTCTTCTTTTCTACAGGCCTGCTCGGCCATTGCTGCGTCTCCTTCGTCACATTCAGCTGCTATATCTCGATTTCCATGTATGGTAATGGTCTTCTTGGGACCCGGGATTTTTAGCTGTAGATATACATAACACGGCCTAGCCATGAATTTGGCATAAGCCGGCCTTCCAAACAGCGCGTGATAGGGGCTGCGTAATTTCACTACCTCAAAGGTGAGCCACTCAATTCGATAGTTATCCTTTGATTCTCCGAAAGCTACCTCCAATGCGATTTTTCCCTCGGGGCATGCTGAATGACCCGGCACTATTCCATGAAAAACTGTTGAGCTTTTTTGCAGTTGAGATTCCTTGAGACCCATGCGTAGGAAGGTTTCCCAATATAGTATATTGATGCTGCTTCCACCATCCATTAAAACCTTCTTTAGTTCGTACCCATTAACTTGCGGTGCGACTACTAGTGCCAAGACTCCTGGATGTTCCACTCTTTCTGGGTGATCCCTTCTGCTCCATGTTACCTCCTGTTCTGACCATCTCAAGTATCTTGGAACGGCTAACGAAACTGAATTGACTGCTTGCTTCAGTATCTTTTTGTCCTTGTTAGATCCTCCTGTGGTATGCACATGATATTGACCCAATTGTTTGGGGTTAGCCTGGAAGCCTCCTCCCCCCCCCTTGGTTATTACCTTGATTTCCAGCCGCCGGGTTACCAGCTGGGGGTGGGCCGTTGCCTGGGTTTGCCCCTGGGCCCGGTCCTCCTCCCCGCCCTGCACCTCGCATAGCTCTGTGCACTTCCTCATTTTTCCATCTTTGCAAATCGGCGCACTGCTCCAAGGAGTGGTTAGCCGGCCTGCCATTCCTGCTGTGTTTTGGGCACGCCATCCTGAAGATGTCCCAACTATTACTCGGCCGGGGCGGCCCTTGGTAGTTTCCTCCGTTGTGATTTCCAGTATTGAAGTTTCCTTCTGCTCTTGGCCTTGAAGACCCGGCTTCGGTGTTAGCGACAAACTCGGAGCCTCCTTCGAAGGGACGCTTGTTCTGACTACTTCCGTTGTTTCCTGACGCTGTTCCGTTACCGGTTCTTCCATTACCGCTTGTGTTTGCTTTTGTCTTCTTGTCATCAGCTTCTTCTTCTGTGGTATCTGTCGCAGCGTGTTTGTTGCACGCATCCATCAATTCTCCCATTGTGACTTCTGACGCATTTCGACTGGACTTCATGCGAGTTAACTTTTGCACTAAAGGTATATACTTGCATGTTTTTGCCATGGCTTGTAGCGCATCCTTGGGCTGGATGTCTGTGGATGAGTGAAGTATCTCCATAACCCGGCGCACCCAACTGCGCGCCGATTCTCCCTTCTTTTGGACGCATCGCTCTAGATCATCAATGGTGAATAATTTCCTGCAGGTCCCGTGAAAGTGCTTGATAAACGCGGTCTTCAGTTCTTCCCACGACTTGATCGATCCCTCTGGTAGATTGGTGAACCACAATTTTGCTGCTCCTTCAGACATCATCAGATACATGAATTTGGCTTGAAGGTTCTCGGACGCGTTGCGGATTGACATTGCCATCTCGTAACTGCTTAGCCATGTTTCGGGATCCATGGTTGGCTCATAATTCACTACTTTCCCTGGCTCTTTGAACTTTTCCGGGTAAGGTTCAGCTCTAATATTGTCCGAGAGACACTTGGGCCCCGCAAGAATGATTGAAGCCGGCCTTGCCCTGGAAACGTGTGACGCCGCGGGGGGCGCGTCTGGGCGCTGTGCTGCGGGAGGTCCATGCGCTGCAGACCCGGCCGCGGCCCTCCGAGCCCTAGAACTGTCCACGACGGCCTGTGCTGCTGATACTGCCTGAGCGCGGGGAGGAGGCGGCATTTGCTGCTGCTCTTCCCTCCGCCGCGCCGAACTTGTTTGTAAATTCCCTTGCTGCTGGCTGACATATGGCGTCCCGTGCATTCCGCTTCTGTGATCCGGGTAATTGGCTTGCTGTGCCACTGCAGTGTGCAACAGCTCGATGGCTTGCCGGGTCTTCTCTGCATGGGGCGACTCTCCCACAGGTATTTGATTCAATGCGAGTGTCGCCGCATATACGTTGTCCATAGGATTGTTGTAGTGGCCGGCTGGCGTGCGGAATCGTGATGGTGGCGGCGGCAGTAAATCGTTGCCGGTTGTGACTCTAGTTTGCGGTGGGGGTAACCCGGTCCGTTCATTTGCCGGATGTGTCGCTGCTGTTGTCTGTTGGGGTGCGGTTCCCTGGTTCACCACTGGTATCGGTTGGTCCTGAGGCGTGATGAACAAATTAGCCGGATTAATAACCCCGCCCGTCGCTGGCAACCTGGTGTGGTGCCTTTGATGTATCCTGGACGTTTCCTCTCGAAGCCGGGTTTCCAACGCGTCGAGCTCGCGCCGTCGGGTGGCCATCCCCTGTCTATCTGCTTCCACTTGCCTTCTTTGCTGTTCCAATGCACGACGAGCCACGTCCAGATCTCTAACACGCTCTGCCGCGTTTTCTGGGGTGATAATAGTGGCGAGGACTGTAGGATCCAAAATCAAATTATTATCGAACAGGGCCGGGTGACGCGGATTCGAGGGACCCGCCCCTGGTGTCCGATTGGCTTGAAACCCGAACATGTTGGCGTGTTGTTCCTCATCTGCTGCGCGACTGGTGACCGATGCCGACTCTCCATCGACCCGGGTCAAGACCGGGTCTCCGTTAACCGCGCCCTGCTGCTGGGCCACTGCCTGAGCCGCCCCGACTGGTGCCGCGGCTGTGTTTCCTTGGTTAGCCGCGGGGGCTGCATAGACTGCAACTCGGCGCGCGATATCCGGTGTAAACTCAGGCTGTTCCTCTTCACCGTTCTCCTCATACCGGTTTTCCAGTAGATCCAGGATAGACCCGGTGTCATCTTCTCCTTGGACCCGGTCGCGTGGGGTCCATGCCGGCTCCTCCGGCTGTTCCCACTCCGCCATGGGTTCTTCTGCTGGATATGTCGTTCCCGTTGATTCTTCATCATCTGATCGGATAGACGTGGCTTTTCCTGGCATAGAATCAGATCCAACGTTGTCAGGGACCGAATTGGAAGCACATACCATACCGATGAAGACGTTGATCCGGCCGATTGTTATGACGGATCCGGTTTCGAGGTGATCCGACTCCGGCCCCCAGCCGGAATCGTCCACCACCTTTTCTCCTTCGTGGTCGATGTAGATCTCGCCGATGACAAGATTCTCCATGCCCTTCCGAGCTTCTCCCGTGATGTAGACACCTTTGGACGCAGGCCCCACGGTGGGCGCCAACTGTCGTGGGATAATCACGGCAGATGTTACCAGGGGTAACTGATCTTGGGGCAAGTCGACGCAGGCGCTCGGGAGAGGGTTTAGCTCAAAGGAAGACATGATACAACTTGATCTGACAGCCGGCAATCGAAGTCGCCGGATCTCTATTCTCGATACAATAACTTGATTAGGGTTTACACTGGATACTCGATACCACTCGATATTGCTAAGGTTCTCAAATCTCTGTGTCAATCTATACCCGAGGGTCGGTTTATATAGTACCCGTACCCCCCTAACTTACTTTACAAGGCACACCCGGGTCCTACCCAGACACGGCGTGCTAACCCTAACTTTCCTTTACAACACCCACAATCCGGGTCACCAGGCCCACGAGCTTGGGCCTCCACAAACATCTTTATCCCTAGCCGTATCCTGCTCACTGTCTCTGGGCCGGGTTATTCCTCGGATCTTGGCATACCGGGTTAGCATCCCCCCATCACTTTTCTCTCACACAATACATCTTGTCCATTATGCCATATCCTTGTGTGTGGAGAAGAGCAAACAAATTCATTATTGTGATATCTGATCTACACAATGTCCTCTCCAAATTATCTTCCCCCACAAAATTGAACCTAATTTCCCACACTTCATCATCCAAACTACAAAGAAAACGAATATTAATTATTCTTACTGACAGTACTCGCACACTAACTGTCGCTAAATACACTGAATTTGCACTGACAGTACTCGCGCACTAACAACAAATCTCTACTCAAAAAGACAACTGGAGGAGTGGACACAGAGTACTTACTCGACGCCACCAAATGGTGAGGTCCACTGGTGGCTCAGGTGCGCCGGAGAGGCTACCACCGCCTTCGCCAGAGCTGAGGCCGCACAGTGCTGCGGGGAGCCAACGGCAGGGGCGAGGACGGAGCTGTCCATCTCACCATAAATCTCATCGCCGCCGGGGCCGTCCCTGGAACCACCTGCTACTGGGTCGCCGCCGCCATCGCCGCGGAGAGAGTGAGGGAAGAGTGACGAGTGAGAGAGTGACCACGGTGGGGCCCGCTCGGGATCTAGGTCATCCGCGCGGTCGGAGAGAGCCGTTAGTTCCTTCCGTTACGACACTTCCTGACGGGTGGGCCCAAATCTTTTAATCGCTGTCAATTCGTCCGCGAAGCGTTATCAGTGCACATTGCTACGACAGATTTCAAATGTGGTGGTTTTCTGCGATTTCGACAACCGGTGGTGGTTTTTGGGAAAATTTGCCGCAAATGTGGCGGTTTTATGCTAATAACTCCAAGAACATTGCACAGTTTACAACACCTTACAAGTAGTGAAATAGCAAGCTGGACAAACCAAAGTAATTGCCAACACAACTTTTGTTTCATGTCTTTGGGAAAAACATGATCTTGCAAGGATGTTCTTATTCGGTAGCTAGCATCTATATCAGTGAATCATCATCCACAAATAGTGAGGAAAAATGTTCTATCATAGAAGAAACAGAGAGCATTGTAGGTGCTCTGGTTGCATTCTAGTACAAGTCAGGTTCAAGATACATAGTCACACATTAGAGCTGCTACTACTAAACATACGTGAGCTTGCTGTTTCAGAAAAAACAGAGGAAGGATCAGGTTCAAGATAACTGAGCATCACAATATATTTGCATTGCAACTTTAAGCACACAAATATACAAGTGTCATCACAGTTAAAAGCCACATTAATCAACCTTCCCAGCCACAAGCATTAAATTGCTAGAAGAAGACCAGACATTGCAGCTTCAAAAAAAAAAAAAAAAAAACTAATCTAGGATATTTGTCATGCAATCTAGGATAAGAGTTGTGATAATCTAGGACCAGATCTTGTTACAGATGCAAGCATGCCCTGTACAAGCAATGTTTACTTCCAGAACCTAAGTTCTTCAAGGATATACAAGAAACTATGCATATCTCATGTACTGTACGAGGGGGATCAAAACAACATTAACAATGTACAAGGAGGGGAATCAAATATAATTAAGAAGGAGAAGTTGAGTATACAACAGAACTTCGAAAATATAATTTTTGGGGAATCAAATAACATGTAATAAGGAGAAGTTGAGTATACAACAGAACAATCAACTACCAGTCAGATGGGATTAAGAAGACCAACACTGCAGCAAAAACTTCTTAAGGAGAAATTAGAAGCAAGTTATATGGTGTTTTCATGTAGGGTATGAGACATAGCAGTGTTACCCAACATATTTTTAGTCTGAATACTTCCAAGGCATGTGATAAACTCCATTCCGCTTCATAATATCCCGAAATTTGTGTTCTCTCCTGGAACAATGGGATCGAAGACTTTGAACTTCAGGAATAGATTTGTTATATATGTGCATAGACATCTATTAATTCTAGATGAATCAGTTAAATGTGCTCAAAACAAAGTTAAGTTGTCAGATGGCATTGGGCGCCACAACATTCATCTAAAAAATAATAGAAAAGCATGATTTGAACTAAGATTTCCCATTGCAGTTCTAATCCAAAAATAAATATGACACCATGATCTGAACAATTAAGATTTCTGATAGCTCTCCATACACGAACAATCCATAATTCTGAAAATAATGGTCTCACATGTCTTAATAAAAGGTGGTGCTTGTGATAACGACAAAAGCGTAGTGGAAATAGGAAATACTTTGAGGCTGCACAGAAAGAGCTTATTTGTAGGGGAAAGCATACCTACACCATAGGTTTCTTCAAACTTGTCATTATCCAAAGAATCGGGACCGAGGTTGTAAACAGCTATGATGGCACCGTATGTCAAGAACAATACGAATTAGACCTGAACAATAAAGTAACCTATACTTCTTATAAGACAAAACCCCACTAAGATACATTTATAATTTTTCTATCTCAACATGCAAGTTATCCAAATCACCCACTATTTCAGTCAATAAATTATTCATGTCATCTCCACTAATAATTGTGATATTACATATTTCATGCCATATAACAATGCCATCTTTTTTCAACCATATAATTACCCATGTCACGAATATTTATTTCTCAAAATATACAACAATTTTAGGCGAATTAAATTTAGTATATCGATTATGTGATCAATTGAATCTTGGTAATGGAATATTTCATACACCTTATACCCATTTCGTTTATAGATTTTTTTTTAAAGAGATACCCGCTGCAACGCGCTGGATATTCTTCTAGTTATCACAAATAATAGTGGCATTAAGAAGAATTGTAGCATCAAGATGGCTCAGCCAAGTGCCACATTTTGGCCTTGTAATGGCAAGCAAATAATTTGCATAGAAAATTTACTGATGTACATATATCGCTACATCATCAGAATACAGTTTCACAATGCACATGTTATAACCAGCCGATTTCAGCTACAGATAGCTATGGTCAAATATGATGTAGCAGCCATATAGTGAATCAACCTCCAATCACAGATAATCATAAGCAAACAAAAACAAAATCAAAGATTGCTATGAAATTGTTATTGATCAAATAGCCTCAGACCGTCCTAGTCAAGTGCAAGAATATCAACAGACGCAGACAATCAATGTGCCTGTTCAGTAACCAATACAGATAATCACCGGCTAAGATCTAGGAAACTAACAAAAATAATACAAGTGCAACCGTGAGTTTAATAAAAGAGAGAGAGTGTGTCAGATTAGAAGTATTCTCAGCACCCTTCCGAGGAAGTAAGACAGGGATAACTGTATTTTACTTGTGATCTCATCAACCACAACTAATTGGATCAAATAAACTTCTGACCAAAAACAAAAAACAAAGAACAAATAATTTTGAGGAACCTCAGATCTTCCTATCAAAATGCAAAAACTGACATGCTCGCCAAAGCGGGCGCTTTCCCTTTCGTAGTTTCGCATCACTTAGATCCCAAAAAAACGTAGTAAAAGAGAATAATAGATGATAAAATAGTAAATATATGTGGCGTTTCCACGATAAGCTGGCACCTACAACGCCACCAATCAGGATATCCCCACAAAACTGTGTGTCGCGTCCGAGCCATTACCCCGCGAGGAAGACAAATCATCCTCTGGAATTGGTAATGGCCGCATGAAACTATATATAAAAAATGAATCTGAAGAAAAACCGATCAAAACAAGACGTCAATTTAGGGAAAATCTGGGAGCTCAGATAATCAACTATTTGTCTTCAAATAATTCTAAAGTGGCAGTAGCAGAAACTCTCGAAAATTTATCATCAACGGCACAAAAATCCAAACCAAACGATGCAGAACGACAAAAGATGTCTCCAAAACAAAACAAAAGTTGGTCGGTGAAATTAGATCTGGGAGCTCAGACAACCAAGGGGTTGTCTTCAAATACTGCTGTAGTGGCAGTATCAGAAACTTTAGTCCACAATGTAGCATCATCACCACTTCGAAATCTAATCAATCAATGCAACCGAAAAAGAAAAGAAGAGCAGATTAATCGATGAGATCTGGGAGCTCAGACTGTTAGAGATATATTAGGTGTACGTATCTTTGGTAGTTTAGGATTTGTATCAATCTCCTACTCTATCTCTACGAGGCTTCTTGCCCTTCAAGTTTGTACCCCAATATATACTCGCCCATGAGGCTCAATAATACATCCAACATATTCCGCCAATCTCATCCTTCTACATGGTATCAGCCTAAACACGATCTAACCCTAGCCGCCGCCGCCGCTTCGGCCTCGCACCGCCCCCGGGACGGATCTATGATCGTCGCCGGGGGCCGCGCCACCCGTACCTAGGGTTCGTCCGCCGGTCCCGTGGATCGGCTGTCCTAGAGCGTCTTTCTCTCCGCCGGTCGCTTGGCCGGCGTTTTCTTTTTTGGTTTTCCGATTCAAGATCGGTTTGCGTCGCCCGCCGCCACCGTCGATCCTCACGCGCCTCTACACCGACACCGGCGCGACTACCGGCCTCTTCATCGACACGGCGGAGTCACACGCCACGCGGCGGCCGTAACGGCCATTGTCCATGTGGCCTCTTCTCCGCCTCGGCGGCTTCTCTCGATGCAGCGGCCTTAACGGCCGCCTTCCGCGCGTGTACCCGCCCGTCGCTTTGTGTCGGTCGTCATCGCCACTGCTCCGATCGGGACTCCTCCACTACCACGCCTTCACCGTGGCTGCCTCACGCACGGAGCTGCCTTGGCTGCTCAGGCACGGCGCTGCGTTCGCCGCTCGGCCTCCACCTCGCGAGCAAGCGGATTGATCACCCACCCGCCCGCGATCCGTTCCATCCAGGCTGCGCGGCCGACCCGTACAGTCGTCTGCGTGCGCCTCCGCAGGTTCCCGTGAAGACCGTCCCTGAGTGTGCGTCTATCACCGATCGAGCAAACGGGCTGCCTCTGTGTTGCCCCATCAGGCCGCAGCACCGCCGCCCCGTGGTTCTCACCGCGGATGCATCACCCCGCGCGTCGCCGCTGCGTCGCCCCTCCGGGCCGTAGCGCCACAGCACGCGGTCCCCGCCGCCGCCCCGAGCTGTTCCCGCAGTTCCCGCTGCGTCGCCCCTTTGGGCTGTAGCGCCGCTGCCCGGAGGTCTTCCCTGCCGTCGCCCTGACACGCACGTCGCCGCTGCGTCACTCCTTCGAGCCGTAGCGCCACGACGTGCGGTCCACTCCGCCGTCCCCGCGCGTTGACCTCTTCGTGGTATGCGCCGCGCCGCCTCCCTAGGCGCGGGAACGCCACCGTCCGCGCGTGGTCTTTTTCGAGTTGTTGGGTTCTTCCTCGCCTACTACGAGCATCGCAACCGCGCTTCTACACGTGACCGCCGTGGCCCTTCGCGGGCTACCGCCGCCGTGTAGCTCCTAACGGCAACCGACATGCCCCCCCCACGGGCTGCCTTTGGTTCCGCCGACTGCATCGTCGTCCACCTCTTCCTCTGCTCCGACAACCGTGGTTGACATCGGCACCTTCTCCCCCACGCCGACTGGCGCTGCAACCGTCGTCGAGCCTTCGTCCACGACGTGTCCCCGGGCCCGGCAAGCCTGGTGCGACGCCTCGTCAACACCGACTTCGTCCTTCTACGCATCGCCGTCATCTTCCTCGACCACTTCCTCTGCTCCGACAACCGTGGTTGACATCGGCACCTTCTACCCCCACGCCGACTGCGCTGCAACCGTCGTCGAGCCTTCGTCCACGACGTGTCCCCGGGCCTGGCAAGCCTGGTGCGACGCCTCGTCAATATCGACTTCGTCATTCTACGCATGCCCGGTGCTGGCAACACTGGCGCGTGCCTTCGTCCACGACGCGTCCACGGGCTTGGCAAACCTGGCGCGACGCCTCGTCCATACTGTCTTCTTCCCGGCGCACCACTACTTCAACACCATTGCGCCTATGTCTAACTTGGCGCCTCATTGCGCCCCGCGGCTACACGGCGACTACCTCGACACCGGCTACCCCCACTCGACATCGACCTCGGCAACCCTCACACGGCTACCTCGACCATGGCTACACCACCCTACACTCTCGGCTACCTCGACCTCGGCACAAAGGGCTATCATCTCGCCTTGAGAACTCATCAGCTTTCTCTACGGTCCAAGCTCCAGCGCCGTGACACCGTCCACGATGTCAGTCCACTGGATTCTACTTCGGTTTCTCTCCAGTCTGACCGTCCGCGACGCTCCTGTTGTTTGCAACGATGCCGCTACGACTGCAGGGGGATGGTAGAGATATATTAGGTGTACGTATCTTTGGTAGTTTAGGATTTGTATCAATCTCCTACTCTATCTCTACGAGGCTTCTTGCCCTCCAAGTTTGTACCCCAATATATACTCGCCCATGAGGCTCAATAATACATCCAACATATTCCGCCAATCTCATCCTTCTACACAGACAGCCAAGGGGTTTTCTTCAATTACTACTGAAGAGCTAGTATCATAAACTCTAGTCCACAAATTTTCATCACCTCTACAACCTTGGATCAACCATCAAAAGGCATAAACGGAGAAGCAATATCAATCAAAAAATTGGTGGAGAGATATGCGTAGAGAGGGATCAAAAGAAGGGGGAGGGAGGAGAGACGCATGAGGATGAACTTACCTTTTCTTGAAATATGGTGCCACGAATGAACATAAATTGTTGAAATTATGAAACAACTAAGAAGACCTGAACATAAAAAAGGTGGCACAAATCAGTCTTGAATTATCAGACAATTAAGAACACTTGAACACCTAAAGAAGTAAACAATTACAAAATCTTGCCAACCAAACAATGTAAGAATATTTTACTACCCAAAGGCGAGTATTTAGCATAAAACCACCACATTAGAGCAAAATGTTCGGAAAACCACCACTTTACTGCTAGATCACAGAAAACCACCACTTCAGTGCTAAGCCATTCCAAATCGAACCAAATCTCGATTGACCTTCGATTGACACCGACTCAGACATGTAGGGCCCACCTTTTTGATGACGTGGAGGCGCGCGGACATGTCCGTTACTTCTCTGTTTGCTGTCCGTTACGTTAGTCGCGTTAGGACAAGTGGGCGCGGGCCCTTCGTCGTCTCACTCCCCTCCCCCCTCGTACTCACTGTCCGACGTCGAGCTCCATTGGCTGCCCCGTTGCGCCGCCACCGAGACATCGCCGCGACGAGGACATCGCCGGGACCGCGCGCCACCGCAATGCCTAGCTGGGACGACGAGTGGGTGAACCCATCGCTGCTATCGGTAAGTTCCCCATTCTAGGGTTATGGTTAGGGTTTGCAGTGAGTTGATTTGGGATTTTTTGGACTGTCGTCGATTTGGTGTGTAATTTTTGATTTCTGTTCAAATTTCTGTTTGGTTAGGACGTGGTTGACATGGATTTCGCCCCACCAACTTGTGATGATCCATCATTCCACGGTTTGGCTGTGGATTCATCCCTTCTCTGCCGCGTGCACAATTTGAAGCCGCAGAAGTGCGTTGCATTTGGTGGGACTGACACTGGCAGGCGTTTCTTCATGTGCTCAGTGGTTAATGTGAGTTTGTAGTGTTCATAGCTTGCTAATTAATTTCTGTTAACTGTTCTGAATTAACAGGAGCAGTGAAGTGTTCATTGCAGTAGCTAGTTAATTTATGTAGATAGTTCATTGCAGTAGTTAATTTCTGTTGTGATAGCTCTTTGCAGTAGCTGTTTGTAGTAGTTATAATAATTTCTGTTAAATTTTGGAATTTGCAGTAAAGACATATTTATTCAGATAGTAATTTTTATTCAGATAGTAAATTTTGTAGTTCAGATAGTAATTGTTATTCAGATAGTTATAATAATTTCTGTTAAATGTGGATAGTGAACTTATAATAATTTTGTAGTACTCATCATCATATAGTTGCAGTTGTTGCTTTATTTAGATAGTTGCAGTAGCTTTTTCATTTGTATTCTTGTTGCTCTGTTTTCTGACTATTTATTTTGCTGCTTTGAAAAGATAGTTGCACTAGCATTACTTGCTTGCTCTGTTTTCTAGATACTTTATTACTTGTTACATATATAGTTGAACTAGCAGTAGTTACTTCTTTACTCTGTTTTCTGAATATATGTGTAATTTTGCTTAGTTACCTTGGTGTTTGTAGGATGTGGAAAATTGTGGGTTTGTTGCTTGGTTAGATGGAGAGGAGTGGCCAGCAGCTTTGCAGAATTCTCTTGCTAAACTCTGGGGCATGTATGATGATGCCAACAGTGCTAGGATAGATGAGAAGATCTTGCATGGGGAGATGATTAAGCAACTGTCTGATGAGAAGAAAATGGTTGAAAAGGACTACAATTCTCTCTGTGCTGATGTGAAGAAGTTCATGATTGATACAAAGAATAGGATGCTTCAGGACAACTACAAGAAAATAATGGAAAATAATGAGGAGTCTTTGGAGGAATTGAAGAAGGAAGTGGAAGTGCTGAAGAAAGAAATTGTGGAGTTGAAGAATATCCAGAGAAGTCAAGCATCTGTGATGAAGGGAAAGGAGAAGACTTGGGGTGAAGAAAAAGATGGTCTAAAGGAAGAGAAGAAAAAGCTGGAGTACATGCTTTTTGACCTTCTGAAAGTGAGTGAGAGTAGCAAGGAAAAGTTGAAGAGAATCAAGGCTATCTGTGAGGAGTGATGTTTTAGAAATTTGGTGGTGTGATGTTTAAGAAATCCCGTGAACTTGTTAGTTGAGATATTGGTGTTTCTGTAATGGTTGAACCTCTGTTTCTGTAATGCTTGAACCTCTGTCTAAGCAATGTTTTATGCTCCTCCAGATTTGAACTAAGTAATTTGAATATGTTTCTGTCATTGTTGTCTAAATTATTTTTGTGTACTGCTTGTATATTATAACTAATATTTTATTTAGGTGTTGTATAATTTGTAAGATTTTTGGAGAATTGTATAAGTGAACAATTAGGATTGAACAACCTATAAGTGAACCATTAGGATTTATGAGGTATTGTATAAATTTATAAGTGATCTCTAGAGGATAGAATTGAAGGGCTAGAAAGTGTTGTCGAGGTCCCCGATGATCATCGACAACCCTAAAGGATAGAATCTAAGGGTTAGAAAGTGTTGTCGAGGACCCCGATGATCATCGACAACCCTAAAGGGTAGAATCTAAGGGTTAGAAAGTGTTGTCGAGGACCCCGATGATCATCGACAACCCTAAAGGGTAGAATCTAAGGGTTAGAAAGTGTTGTCGAGGACCCCGATGATCATCGACAACCCTAAAGGGTAGAATCTAAGGGTTAGAAAGTGTTGTCGAGGACCCCGATGATCATCGACAACCCTAAAGGGTAGAATCTAAGGGTTAGAAAGTGTTGTCGAGGACCCCGATGATCATCGACAACCCTAAAGGGTAGAATCTAAGGGTTAGAAAGTGTTGTCGAGGACCCCGATGATCATCGACAACCCTAAAGGGTAGAATCTAAGGGTTAGAAAGTGTTGTCGAGGACCCCGATGATCATCGACAACCCTAAAGGGTAGAATCTAAGGGATAGAAAGTGTTGTCGAGGACCCCGATGATCATTGACAAACCCTAGAGGGTAGAATCTAAGGGTTAGAAAGTGTTGTAGAGGACCCCGATGATCATAGACAACCCTAGAGGGTAGAATCTAAGGGTTAGAAAGTGTTGTCGAGGACCCCGATGATCATCGACAACCCTAAAGGATAGAATCTAAGGGTTAGAAAGTGTTGTCGAGGACCCCGATGATCATCGACAACCCTAAAGGATATAATTAAAGGGTTAGAAAGTGTTGTCGAGGACCCCGATGATCATCGACAACCCTAAAGGATAGAATCTAAGGGTTAGAAAGTGTTTACAAACATAGTCTCAAACATATTGCTGAAATTGTTTAGATACATAGTCTCAAACCATACAAAGCATACAAACCATAGAAACATAGTCTCAAACATATTGCTGAAATTGTTTAGATACATAGTCTCAAACCATACAAAGCATAACATAGTCTCAAACCATACAAACCATAACATAGTCTCAAACCATACAAACCATAGAAACATAGTTTCAATACATAGGTTTCATCACATAAATCAAAGCATCACAAGCAGCACTCAAACCATACAAATCAATTGTATCAGAGTCTGATCATGGTTGTGTTCCTGCCTTTCTGTATGAGTTGGCCTTGCCTGCACTAAGGTAACTCTGCATTCTGCCTGTGTTTTTGCTGGTCCTGGAGCTTACTCTCCTAGTTGCAGACCCACTAGCACCAGCATCACAAGCAGCAGCACTCCTAGTTACAGACCCACTAGCACCAGCATCACAAGCAACAACACTCCTAGGTGCAATAAAAGGTCTTGGGCCTGCTGGTTTTGAAGCTGTAGGGACACTCTTTCCTGTAGAAGCAGTTGGGGCAGATGATGCAACTGGAGGTGCACTCTTTGATGTACAATCAGTCGGGGCTGGAGCTGGAGGTGGCTTAGAAGCAGATGATGCAGCTGTAGGTGCATTTTCTGCAAGCCTTGGCTGTTAACAAGAATATAACAGAGTAAGTTATGAAATCATGTGACTACAGTGATGGCAACAAGATAGAACACAACAAGATAGAATTACCTGGTGCTTGTCTTTCCTGAGCTGCAGTTCTGGCCTCAATCTTTGAGGACAGTAGTCAAATCTATGGCCAATTTGCTTGTAGTTACCACAAGTGATGTTGGCCATCCTGGAACTATCTCTAGGTTTAGGAGGCACAAATTCCCCTCTTCTCCTAACAGTTTGTTTTCTTCCAGCTGCAATTTTGAAGACAGGTGGATCAATATCAACACTATTTGTTTTAGGCCAATCATCAGGACCAGGGACAGGGTAGATGACATTTTTGAAAGCCTCTTTGTACATTGGTTTTTAAAAAAAGTGATGCACATAGTCCTCTGCCTGCTGTTTTATCTTGCTTATCACAGAGATAGCATGATTGCAAGGAATGCCTGTTACATCCCACATTCTGCATCCACATGTTCTAGCTCTCAAATCCACTTCATGTTTGGCAGGCCCATTAGTGCTAACTTGCCACAGCCCCAAATCAGCATTCTTTGCCTTGCATGTTCTAGAAATTGTTTTGGCCTCTTCTAATTTCTCAGAGTAAAAAGGAGTGATTTCCCATCTTGTGTACTCTGCTTTCTCTCTTGTTCCACTGTAATTTACCATTAGATTATCTTTTATACCATCAATCATTGTCTGGATGGGCTTGTTCCTGACATCTAGAATCATTTTGTTGAACACTTCACTGAGGTTGTTAACAACAAGATCTGTCTGGCAATTAGTGTCAAAGGCATGTCTAGCCCAAGCTTCTACTTGAATTTGCATCATCCAGTTGTATGCTTCCTCACAGTCAACTCTGAGAGCTTCCATTGCTTTATCAAAACCACTCTTAGTGTATGCATAGCTTGCACCAAACAAATGCTTCTTGAGTTCTTCTCCTTTAAAACCAGACTTCTGAAAATTAGCATATATATGCCTCACACAGTATCTACTTGGAGAGTTGGGGAACACCTTAGCTATAGCCTTCAACAAACCCTACACAAATAATTGTACATTGATTCACTAGTGGCTTGCAAAGTAAATTGAACTTAATTGAACTAAATTTGTAGCAGTACTCACTAACCTTTTGCCTATCTGATATAATGGTGTAATTACCAAATTTACCAGAATGACCAATGCAATATACCAGCTGGGTTAGAAACCACATCCAGCTAGCTGTGTCTTCATGATCAACCACTCCAAAAGCAATTGGAAAAATGTTATTATTCCCATCTCTTCCAGTTGCAGCAAGGATTTGTTGTCCAGTAGCTAATTTGATAAAGCAACCATCCAGTCCTACAACATTTAATCTATAATAAGTGTCGAGACATCGTAGTAGTTTTCATAGACGGGGGTGCCATGATACTACGGGTAGAGACGTGGGGTAACGGGATTGCGTTGTAGACCATGACACATGATTTACCCAGGTTCGGTACGTCGTGATAATACGACGTTCCTACTCCTGCAATCTCACTAATCAGGACTAAAGCCTGTGTATACAATTACAATGTGAGGTTTAGATCTAGCTATTCGCTGAGGATCAACTTCCCGGCGAGTTAGCCTATAGCTTCTTGTCTGTTTATCTCATCTCCCGTCCGGCTTTATATAATAGCCGGATTAGGGCTTACAGAATAGGAAACCTAGAAGACTACGGTAACTACTAACTTGGAAAGTAAGAAATCCGTCTTCTCCTCCAAGCCAGATCACGTGGGCCGTGATCCGGGTCCTTCTAGA
The DNA here is from genome assembly GCA_028641055.1 of Alopecurus myosuroides. Lineage (NCBI taxonomy): Eukaryota > Viridiplantae > Streptophyta > Magnoliopsida > Poales > Poaceae > Alopecurus > Alopecurus myosuroides. The sequence goes on along the minus strand of CM054061.1, from coordinate 212,163,516 downwards.
ATCCGGCTTCTGTGCGTCAGGTTACTGGGCCGCCCAATGGACCATAGCCCACTACCACTTGGGCCACCCTGGTAATCTGGCACTCATGACTACCATCTGATATACCCCTATTTGGTATATATCCGACAGTAGCCCCCAAGAAGGATTAAAACTCTGATTCGCCGTCTTTCGCCAAATGTACTTTGTCGGAGAAATATCGATCAGCAGTCTTGATTCTTCTTATTCTTCTTTGAAAAGAGATGGTAACGTGAAACTCGGAATCCTGAAAATCCGGCTTTTCTTTCACGATCCTTCGCGGAGAAGGAACCTCCTACGTCAGCGCTTTAATCATGCTGACGTAAGGGACGTTTGGGTTTCACGCGGGAAACCCAGTAACGTATCTCTGACAGATTCTCACGGGAAACGAGGAGATAGCCATCATTACCCTGTCGTTTCATTTGCCGGATTTTCCGGCGAGTGACACGCGTTGATCATCCAACGGTCAAAATAGCCGTTGGCACGTATCTTGACGGATTTCCGGCTATAAATAGCCTCCTTCGTCCTCCCAGTAAACCTTTCGCTCTCGCTTTCTACGCCATTACTGCGCCTAAGCTCTCAAGCGAAGAACCACTCCCGAACGCACACCGCGCCCAGAACGTCACCGGAGACGAGCTGCGCCGCCACCCAATGGCATCTTCACCGTCCTCTCCTGCCCGCTCTGTCGCGCGCGAAATCGAGGATATCATCAACGACATAGATCCACTGTTGGATTCCCCGAAGCGCGCCGGCGGCGAGCCAGAAAAGACCGCGGATTCCGCGGCGGACGGAGGGAATCCTTCCGCCGCCGCGAATCTTGCCGGCTCAAGCTCCGCGCCTACTCCGCCGTTTGCTCCTGAGACGGCGGAGGAAAAGATCACGCTTCTCGGCGACGAGCTCGCTGCTGCAGAAGCCGCCGCGTCCGCCGCCGCCGGAGCGGACGAAGAAATGGAGACTGCCGGCAACTGGATTGCCTGCAGCATTCCGCCAGCCCTCCTTCCAAACATGGAAAAGGAGGGGTTGATTCTAAAGGGGAAATGGCGGCTCCCAGAGGACGAGAACGAACCCCTACCGAACGACGGCGAACGGGTTCTTCTCTCCTCCCATCCCCTAAGAGGTATGGGATTGCCACCTTCTGCCTTTTTTCTCCAAGTTCTCTCCCGCTATAACATCCAACCTCATAACCTGCCTCCCAACTCCATTCTTTATATGGCCGGGTTCCAGGCCCTCTTCGAGGGTTTCCTAGGCATAGAACCTAGGTTAGACTTCTGGATGTATTGTTTCGGGGTTAAGCGGAACTCTTCAAAGGGCGCACTCCCGACTTGCGGAACCATCTCCTTTACTCTTAGGAGATTTAGGGAAGATTGGTTCCCCAAGATCAAAACATCGGAATCCGTCAAATTTTGGACGGATTCCTTCTTCTATCATCCCGATGTGCCTTGCCCGAAAAAGGCCATCAGGGTTCCACCTTTCTCAAACACTGCTGCTGTTCCCCAAGAAAATTGGGGGACAGAAGCCGTCCAAGTTCTGTCGCCTGATCTTCTCAGGATTAAGCGGTGCATCGCCAAGCTCACTTCCTCCGATCCGCCTCTAACCTGCATGAACACGGTCCTTTGCTGGTTGGATAGGCGGATCCAGCCGTTGGCTAACCACGGTGGCCGCCTTCTTTGCGACTACACGGGTGCCAAGGTGAAATACGGACAACCAGTAAAGACTGGCCCGCGAGGGATCTTCGACGGCGCGTGAACCAGTTGGTCGCATCCCGCGACCAATACGAAGCGAGTCGGCCAATGTATACGGCCGACAATCCGGCTCCCAAGGTATTACTTCGTCATTTGGGATTTCCATATTTTCTCGGATTTCTTGCCTCTAATTCTGGCTTTTCTTTTCGACAGATCACCGAGCTTCCCGAATCGGGGCTTGCCTCCGAGGCTGAAATGGAGGCGTTGCGCACCACCTTTGCAGGTGGACGAAAGCGCAAGAAGATTTCTTCCTCTGAGGAAATTATCGACCTTGACGGGGTTCCCGTCGCCACCTCCAGGTTAGTTCGTCCGGGTAATTTTGCTTTTGTCGAAGTTTTTCTTTCGTCTTCGGAATTTTAACTTTTTCCGGGTTTTTGGTTTTTAGCTTACCTCCCTCCAACTTAAAGCCGAAGAAGCTGAAGAAACACAAAATTGTGTCCAGCCGAGGCGCTCAACCTTCTTCCGTCATTGCTCCGGACACATCGTCCTCGATGGCGGAAGAGCATGCTACAGCCCCCACCACCGAGCTGCTGGAGCCCAGCCAGCCCGTTGTGTCGAACATGGACACGAGGGAAAGGGCGGCTCCAGAGGTGGGAAAATCTTCTCGGACATTCGATGAGGAGATTCCCACCTTTGACAAGGACTTCAAGATTATCAATGACGGCCTAAGCGTGGCCGGAACTCTTTTTGCGGAATACGCAAAAGAGTTCAGTGAAAACTTGGCGGGTTTGCAACGAATGAGCCAGGTATGTTAACTCTAGCCCCCAAGCATTAAACAAAATGTATGCTTTTTGCCTTGATGCTTTTTAGTCATTCTTTTCCTTGCCATGTTCCAGCAAACCGCTGAATCCATTAACATGGAAGTTTTCAATAAAATCTCCATCAAGAATAAAGAAGTTAGAAATCTACTTTCTATTCTTGAGGGGAAAGAGGCGGAGCTGGCATCGTCTCAGCTGGCGTTGTCGGAAACAACAGGTAAATGTTTTTCCTCTGAAGTTTGCGATTCAACCTTTTGTCTAAGTACTTATTCCGGAAGTTTTCTAAACTCGGAATTTTCCTTGCTTTCCAGCTGCTTTGGCTAAGGCCAAGAAAATAGCTGAAGACGCCGGCAATGCCGAGTTTCTCCGAAAGGAGAATTTGGACCTTCACAAGGATCTTGTGAAGGCTCAAAAAGATCTGGAAGACAGCAATCTGGCCCTTGGAATTTCTCAATCCAAGGCTTCCGAACAGGCGGAGAAGGACAAGTCCACCATTCAGGACTTGGAAGCTGCTCTGAACCTTCGCCTGGAGGAAGGCTCCGAAATTGACAAGCTTGTCGGTAAGTTTTTCTGCATTTACCATTTTTCCAAGTCTTGCTATGTTTCTCTGCTTTTTTACTTAACCTTCTTGGTTGTTTTTTGCTGAAAAACAGGAGATAGCCCAGATCTTTCTCGGATTGACAGAATCTGAGCCTTTGGGAAGACCTGGACCTCGATCAGAGTTGCTGGCATGCAACTGGTCAACAAGTTCCTTCCCTCAAGGACTGGGGAGTTCTCGGAAGTTGAAAAACTTCCGGGTGCCATCATGGAGGTGGCGGAGTCCAGGGAATCTACCCTACGCTCTGCTGCACGGGGTGGTGCACGCATGGCACTCGGCCTTATGCATATGCACTACCCTAGTGCAAAGTCTTGGCGCGTGGCGTCCGGTATCCCCCAAGGATACACGGAAACTCAGCGAAATACAATCTTTGACGAAATCAAAGGCCACTCCACCAAGATCGCCTCCATGGTAAATATTTCCATCACTTATCCAGAAGAGGAGATCCCCGAAGCCCCCGAGGATGACAGCAGCGAAGAAGAATCTGATGCTTGAGGGGCTGCCTTGAACCTGGATGGTGAAAGTAGACAATAGGAGCATTACTGCACTTTTACAATGTAATTCATATTGTAATGCTTCTATTCCTTTTGTATAAATAAGAACTCCGCCTTTTGCGGTCTTAATTATGAAATTCTTTGCAAGATTTTCTGATTTTACTATTTCTTTATCTTCTAAATACTCTGGCGTATATGTTTTAACTGTCCTTAGTGTTTGAAATGGCTCAATAGCATTATGAAGCGTCATGCCGAGTAACTGGGTATAACCAATCAGTTTAAACTCGGAGACATGGATCATACTAAAGGCATTTTTACTAACAAGCTCCAGTGACCCAACACATAGGCAATCAGACAATGCTTAGAGAAAAGTAAGGAATTTTTTGAATGAAACTTGGGCACGCAGGCACAATCCAAGTTTCCTTTAGCCGTTAGTAGGCTGAAATCATTCAGTTTTTAAACGCCGAGCACGCAGGCACATTTCGGGTTAACATTGAGTATTTTTTAAGATCATTGGGAAATAGATAAGGTGGAATCATGCTTTGTACTATAATAAACTTGTAAAAACATAGATACCAGAATTCTGACAACTTTATTTCATGATCTCAAAGGATGTTTACATAGAAATTGAACTAAGTATAGAAGGGACATAACTGCTAGATACTCCCAGGCCTTTGCTGTCCACTTGAATTTGTCGGATTTTTTCAGTAACTTGTAGAGTGGTAAGGCTTTATCCCCCAGCCGACTAATAAATCTGCTGACGGCAGCGGCGGAACCCGTCAATCTTTGGACATCTTTCACACACGTAGGTTTCGAGATGTTCAAGATGGCTTTGATCTTTTCCGGGTTAACTTCTATTCCTTTGTGAGAAACGATGAAACCCAGAAGTTTTCCTGAGGGAACCCCGAATACGCACTTTGATGGATTTAACTTCATCTTGTAAGTGCGCAAATTTTCGAAGGTTTCTTGCAAATCCTCAAGGAGTGTATCTTTTTCCTTGGTTACGACAGCAATATCGTCCACGTAAACATGGACGTTTTTGCCAATCTGACTATGCAAACAACGTTGCATGCAACGCTGGTAGGTTGCACCTGCGTTCTTCAGGCCAAATGGCATGGTTACGTAATAGTACGTCCCGTATGGGGTTATGAAAGAAGTCTTAATTTGATCTTCCTTTTTATGCGTATTTGGTGGTACCCGGAGTATGCATCCAAAAAGCATAAAAGCTCAGAGCCTGCAGTGGCATCTATGATTTGATCGATTCGCGGTAACGCGAACCTATCTTTCGGACACAATTTGTTCAAGCCTGTGTAATCTATACACATTCTAAGAGCAGTAGTGTCTTTCTTCGGTACTAATACCGGATTTGCAGACTATTCAGTGTGGATTACTTCCTGGATGAAATCTGCTGCTAAAAGCCGGATAATTTCCTTGCCAATAGCCTTCCGTCTTCTTCCGTCAAATCGACGGAGACCTTGTTTGACGGGTTTTGAGCCTGAAATCACCTTAAGTTGGTGCTCAGCAAGTTCCCTGGGTACGCCTGGCATGTCAGCTGGACACCAGGCGAAGATATCCCAGTTCTCACGGAGGAACTTGATGAGCTCGCCTTCCTATTTGTCGGTCATCCCAGTCCCTACGACGACGAATTTTGTCGGATCTTTGGGATCTAGGATTACCTGTCTTGTATTCTCGGAAGCCTTGAAGCTATCTGCTGGCTTCCGGGTTTCTTTTCCTGCCGGCATTTGTGTCGGCGATACCTCCTTGGCCAGCTCCTTTAGTTCTTCTTTTGCTATAACTCTCTGAGCGCAAATGGCGTTTTCTTTTTCCAGCTCGTTTGCTAGCTTGAAGTCACCAGCTGTGGTGATTACTCCTCCTTTGGGTCCTGGCATCTTCAGATTGTTGTAGATATAACATGATCTTGCCATAAATTTGGCGAAAGCTGGACGTCCGAGTATTGCGTGATACACGCTTTCGAACGGCACCACTTCGAAGGATACTTTTTCCTGACGGAAGTGATCTTTATCTCCGAAAGTGACATCTAGGGAAATTTCTCCTCGGGATCGTGCTTGTCTGCCAGGAACAATGCCATGGAATCGTATGTTGCTGTAATTGAGCTGGGACTCGGAAATCTTCAGATGCTTCAGCGTATCCAGGTACATTATGTTAATGTTGGATCCTCCGTCCATCATCACTCTTTTCAGCCTAGTGTTCTGGACAATAGGGCTTACAACAAGAGCTTGTGTGTCGGATTCAGGGATATTCCCGGGATGATCAGACTGATCCCAGGTAATTGGTGTGTTGGAATACTTCAAGAATTTCGGGGTTGCCGGAACAACCGCGTTTATTTCTCGAAGCATTCTTTTGGCCACCTTTGCTGACGGAGTTGCCAAGAACGTTAGCATTGCTTCTCCATCAACTCTCGGAAATTTGGGTTCGCCCTTTCGCTGTTGTTCCTGGATTTTTTCATCAGTGTCCGATTCACTGTCCTCTTTGTCAGCTTCTAGCTTTTGTTTGGGGAATTTCCTTTTGGAATTCTTTCCCTTATTTCCGGATCCTGCACTGCCTTTCATGTGCTTATTCAGCCGGCATTGCGCGTTTGTATGGGTGGGTTTCCCAAATTGTGAATGGTGGACGCAGGGTTCCGACTTAATCCTTTCCCACTCTTCTGGAGTGTAGTTAATTGGATCTGGACTGCGTCCTTTCCACTTATTCCGTTTTTCACTTCCAAAGGCTATGTTGACCTCTTTGGGTTTTGTCGTTGTTTCTGCAGTTCCTTTTTTGTCAGAGCGAGGAGTTTTCTTGGCAAGTATCAGTGCGTCGATATTGCCTCCTCTTGCTCTGATGTCGTCTTCGGCTGCAGCGTGTTCAATGGCGGTTGTAAGCATAGATCCGAGATCTTTGTGCTGTTTGGAACCAACCATGAATGGTACAAGTCCGGGTTTTAGGCCATTGACGAAAGCATGCATTGCTTGTACGTCAGTTACTCCAGAGCAACTATTCTTCATTGCCGTCCATCTGGAGATGAAATCCACGTATGGTTCATCCTCAAATTGGGTGCAACGGTTCAGCTGGTTGATGTTGTTCGGGCGTTTGTACGTTCCCCGGAAATGCTGAGTGAATACTCGAGCCATATCATCCCAGCTGTCGACAGTTCTTGATGGCAATCCATTGATCCAATCTCTGGCTCCATCCAGTAACATTAGGGGAAAAAACTTGACAGCTTCCAGGTCTGTCCCATTGTTAATCTGGACGGCTGTATAGTAGTCCGAGAGCCAGGTATCCGGATTTGTGCTGCCGGTGTATTTCTGGTACGTTGGACCGACCTTGGCAAAGCCAGAATGCAGGGTTATCCTTCGGATCCTGTCAGTGAAACACTTAGGTCCAAAGTATAGATCATCCTTTTCCGCTCTATCAATGTGTGCGGAATATCTTCCAGCTGAATGGACAGAAGGGGATCTACTCCTTTCTTTTCCATTGTTGCGCGGACGCGCTTTTCCGGGATCGTTTCTGTTTCTTCCGAGATCACGTCCTTTGGGGTGAGGCGGAGTTCTACTCCTATGCCTTTCTTTATTCTTAGGAGGTGTCTGAGATCTCTCACGCCTGTGAGGCAAATCATGTCTTCCGGCTTTCTCAGCTGGGTTTCTCGGAGGTGGCATTGCTTTGCCGTCATTCCGGTGTTTTTCTTCCGATCGTGGGGTTTGTGTCCATCTTTCGGGAGATGGGATCCGGTTCTAGACGCTTCATCCCTATTGTCGGGATTTTTCTTGTCTTTTCTCGGATCCGCTTCCTTATCCTTTGAATTATCTCAGTCTCCAGGTTCTTCTGGTCGAGGTGCTCCAGCGGCGCAAGTAGCTGTTTTGCATAGGGCGGAGTTATCATGCAGTCTCCCTGATCGCTCTTGGCCCCGCTGCTGTTGTTGCAATGCTTTTCCTAGGTAAGCATACACCCCTTGAAGTTTTTCACCGTTGGAGTACATGTCATTGTTGAGGATGGCGAACGCTGCTTCCGCGTTTTCTGCTGCGGTTTTGTATATTGGTTCGCCTCTGGCATCTTTGTCGTTTACCTGCTTTTGCCAAGATGGGTTATGGAACCTTTCCTTTGGCGGCAGTACTTCCGGTCTTACGATTCCGGGTAACCTTGTAGGTTTTAAGGCAGATCTATTCTTTCTCTCGTACTCCTCTATTTCTTCCTTCATGATCTTAATGTCATCCTGGGTTTTTTGGAGGTGTTCACGAGATCTGAGTAGATGTTGCTGTTGCCGTCGGAAAGCTCGTCTCCTGGCTTCCAGCATCTCAGGGGATTCATTTGGTCCCACTGGCGTTTGTAACAGCTCATGTTCTTCTTGTTCCGTCATTGGCGGAGCAAGGATTTCTTTAGTTTTCTTCTCCGCGGGCTTTGTTCCGCTAGCATCTCCTACTTCCAGGTTTTCATCAGCTAGATCGGCTGATTTTTTCTTCCGGATTTTAGATTGGAGTTTCTTAGCAACACAGTGCTTTTTCTTGGAAGAGGGAGGCTTTTTGACAGGCTCATCTTCTGTCAATTCCTTGACATTGGGAAATATCAGAGAAGTTTCTCCGTCTTCTCTCTCTTCCTCTGGCGGAGGAGTTTTAGGGCTTTCCTGGCTGTCGGCATCCGCGGTTTCAGCTGGTTTTGCCATTAGCACTTCATGGAATCCCTCTTGAAGAGATTTTACCTTTCTTTCGAAGGTATCTTCATCCTCATCTTCGGAATCGAAATCATCCGATCCGGTTTCCGACTCTAATCTCGCATCAATGGCGGCTAGCACTGAATCGGCTTCCGAGTTCATCGTCATGTCGACGGATGTCGGATCTTCCACCTCTGTGATGGGTGTGTTGTTATCTGCCTCTTGCACGGGATTTCCGTCATCCGTGTTTTTGGCGACTTCGGATTGCACCATGCCGATAAAGTGTGTATCACTTTTTTGTCGGCGATCTGAGCAGAATCCGGTATCATAGTCATCTTTGACTGGGTATAGGGCGGGTGGGAAATATTTGCTTCCACCGCAAAACCCCATGGCTTCTGCAGTTAATCCGATAAAAATATTAGCAGATCCAATCGGTAACACGCAGGCACTTACCAGGTGATTTTGCGCCGGTATGTAGGATCCGTTGTCGAGGAAGTGTCCGACGTCGTCGTCGAACTCCAGGCTTCCGACAGTGATTGATCTTCCGATTCCGCCGAGTATCCCAGATCGGAACTTCACGCCTGACGTCGCCAGCCCCACGGTGGGCGCCAACTGTCGAGACATCGTAGTAGTTTTCATAGACGGGGGTGCCATGAGACTACGGGTAGAGACGTGGGGTAACAGGATTGCGTTGTAGACGATGACACAGGATTTACCCAGGTTCGGTACGTCGTGATAATACGACGTTCCTACTCCTGCAATCTCACTAATCAGGACTAAAGCATGTGTATACAATTACAATGTGAGGTTTAGATCTAGCTATTCGCTGAGGATCAACTTCCCGGCGAGTTAGCCTATAGCTTCTTGTCTGTTTATCTCATGTCCCGTCCGGCTTTATATAATAGCCGGATTAGGGCTTACAGAATAGGAAACCTAGAAGACTACGGTAACTACTAACTTGGAAAATAAGAAATCCGTCTTCTCCTCCAAGCCAGATCACGTGGGCCGTGATCCGGGTCCTTCTAGAATCCGCCTTCTGTGCGTCAGGTTACTGGGCCGCCCAATGGACCATAGACCACTACCACTTGGGCCACCCTGGTAATCCGGCACCTATGACTACCATCTGATATACCCATATTTGGTATATATCCGACAATAAGTAAAACTCTTCTATTTTACAAAGCAAACTATAACAACTAAAAATCTTCTAGTGTACAAAGCAAGCTATAATAAATAAAACTCTTATAGTCTACAAAGCAAGCTACATTATTTATAGTTACCTAGAAATGGTCTGCATCCATTAAGAAATCCTTCTTTAGAAGCATTCAGACAAATAAAGAGCCCATGGAATCTTGGATTATTACTAGGATGAGTTAACACCTCCTTAATAGTAACAATACATCTACTGCCTGGATTTGTATCCAATATGGCTTGCAAATAATCTCTTAGCCTTTTATATTGTTTATGGTGATCACCAATAACAGCCTGAAATGCCTTTTTCCTAGCTCTGTAAGCCTTGGTCCTAGGCACCTCAATTCCAAATTTTTTGCTTCGCATTGTCAATCAATGTGTCCACTGTGGTGTTGGGATTTGCTCTAAGGGCTTGCTAAGACTGAAAAGCTAACGAGTCAATACTAACCTTGGTGTTCTCTCCAAGGGGAATGCAAGTGTGCATACCTTCGATTTTTCTGATGCAAAATGTTTTTTCATGGGCAATTATGGATGCAGTCATGAAAAATGGACAGTTGGGTTTACTACATTGCACAATTATCCTGTCACTACAATTTCTATGGTACTTAAAATCCCTAAGTTGAGCAATGTGGTAATTCCTAAGAGCCACTCTAAATTGATAAATATCTTTGAAACACATCTTTATGCACAACTGTTGGTCTGCATCTGCCCTGCTAGGATCATACCACTGTCTCTTCTTGACTGGCAACAACCTCCTCTTCTGTCCACTAGGCAAAACAAATGGTTCTACAAATCCATCATCATCACTGGCACACACCTCATCTGTGCTGCTATACTCATCACATGAGGGCACAAAATTATATCCCAATTCTTCCTTGAATTCATGGTGGCACCTGCTAGTAGGACCAGCCCTCCCTACCAAATTCTCCTCTGCATAAAATCATCTTCACGCACCTCCTCTTCTTCTGACTCCTCCTCTTCTGAATAAATTTCTTCCACATCAGTGTTCCCTTCAATGTGGAAGTCAGGATCATCTTTTTGCTTCTTCAGTTCCATGAGTTGCTCTTCAATGGCATCATCTTCAACAGATAATTTCCTCTTCCCCTTGATTTTATTCTGCAATGCAATCTCAGCAGGTATGTTGGCCTTAAATGGAGCATCATCATCAGAACAATCAATAGCAGTAACATCTATGGGCTGTCCAGAATTGAAACTAGCATTGGCATTGGAACTATGTTGTGTTCCATAACATATTGACTATGAGTAGTCAACAGCAACAGGAAACAATCCTAAGTCCTCATCAATATCCATGAACTCTTCTTCTTCATCCATGTTCAGACCTGGAGGTAATTCTGATCTATATTTCCTGACAGTCAAGGTAACCATCTTCTCCTCCTCATATAAATCCAACATCTTTTTCATCTTTGAAAAACTATACAGAGCCTCCATTCATTCTAATCCCTTTCCCCTTTCTGACACAAAATATAATGTATCCAGACAATCATACCCATGCCCTTGGATTTGAGATATCAGGTTATGCATAGTGATATCAGATTTGCACATACTCACATCCAAACTCTCTCCATTAGCAAAACTATAACATATGTGCCATATTTCATCATCCAAGCTATAAAATAAATTAAGATTTGTATTAAATCTCTGAAACTAAACCAACTATTATTCAGTTATACAACAAATATTGCAGTAATAATAATAATTGGTTATACTACAAATATTTCACAAGTATAGCATTACAAATTGAATAACAGAGACAAATTACTTAATCCAGTAAGCCTATACCTAAATCCAATTATAATCAATTTGCTGAGATGCTCAATATCTGATGACAAGAACAGGACATACAATGTAGCCGTATGTGGAATCGAAAATTGTACAGAGAAAATTATACAGGACGTAGCTTACTTAGGGGCTGTGTATGGAGATGTAGCCTGCGATGGAATAAGCGCCATCGACGGCGCCGCCGCCGCCGCTGCTGAATGCCCAGGCGACAATGCACCTACGAGGCGGCCCTGCTTGCTGCTCCCTCGAGGTGGTTCAGATAGAAGGACGCAGTCCTCTGGAGAAGGCACCCGTGATGGAATCACGGCAAGCGACGCCGCCGCCGCCGCCTCCGCCACGGAATCAGCAGGCGTAACTGCAGTACCTCGATGCGGGCCTGATACGGATCAACGTGATCCGAGAGGGTTTTGGCCCAATCTTTCACGGCGAACCAAGAACAGCAACGTTGGACGGATAAATAATCAATCCCACGCACGCAATTGTAGACAGATCAACAAGATCAGCAAGCAAAACCAGTATAAACTCGCAAACGGCGACCCATCACGGGAGGAGCCTCTCGATAATTTTAATCTCAAATTCTTGTCTACCCTAAAACCCTAGGCGCCACTCCTTTATATAGGAGGCCACAAAGGGCTCGGTTGGACAGGCCCAAACCGAACACACAGCTGACTCGAACCTAACACACGTGATACAAACCGGCCTATTAGAAGGCTCGGCCAAATAACAAGGCACGCAGGCCTCTAATAACACGTGTACATACTTAGACGAATGTCATCTAATCGTTGGTCATCCTGTATGCAACACGCTGCACTATCCAACACTAACAATGTTTGGCCTCACGCCGTGGACCAAACTGCAACATCAACGGTGGTGTTCTGAAGTTGGGTTTCACCTCATCTAGCGGAGGTATTGCAAATATGAAAGCTCCAACTGTCAACATAGATGGCGGTGGTGGCGCAATGATAGGAGTAGGTATCCTCCCCGCATCATCCCCCCCAACTTGAAGAGAAACCGTCCTCGGTTTCAGCTTGACACTTGGAACCTTCTTCTTCATAGCAACGACGTCCACCTTGATATCCTTGTCAACCATTGGCTGCAAAACATGACGCTTCCCTTTATTCCACAAGGAATATACATTGGAACGCCCCTCATGCGTGGAACGCCGATCAAACTGCCACGGTCGGCCTAGTAGCACGTGACATGCATCCATAGGCAACACATCACAGACCACCGTGTCCTCATACGTACCTACAGAAAATTTCAGGCGCGCCTTATGTGTGACCTTCAGTTTGCCTGAATTATACAACCACTCAATGCAATGTGGCTGCGGGTGCTTCCATGTAGTCAATGAAAGAGAATCCACCAAGCTCTTGCTAATAATATTGGTGTAACTGCCACTATCAATAATCAGCTTGCAAGCGGAATCCTTGACTGTGCATTGGGTCTGAAAAATATCCCAGCGCTGCCCTTGTTCTTCTATGCGATCTTCCGGTACACGTTGCACCATCAGATTGTTACACTTTGCAGCAAGTTCATACCCATCCACATTCACTTTGTCAGTTGCCTCAACCTCATCACTAGACGACCCTGCTGATTGTTCCTCGTCACTTGCAGAAACATAGCCATCTTGTGTGAGCATCACCCTTTTTGCATTAGGGCAATCACGCCTCATGTGTCCTCGACCGCCACAAGTAAAACACTCAATGTGTGCGGTGGACTGCGTACTAGCTGCAGCTTTGGACACTCCAGATTTTGGCGCCTCAAGAGAAATATTATTGGAGCGTGTAGAAGGTGCCGGCTTAGCGCTAGAACCAGCAGCCTCGTTATTGGAACGACGCCATGTATGTGTAGGGGCTGTAGCTTGACGTCGTTTGAGTTGTTGCTCCGCACGCTCAGCTTGGTGCACAAGATCCTGAAGATTATAATAGACGACCATCTCCACACGATCTTGCACCTCAATATTAAGACCATTAAAGAACCGAGACATTGTGGCCTCCGGGTCTTCCGTTGTTCCTGTATGTATCATCAGCAACTCCATCTCCTTATAATACTCATCCACAGATTTAATACCTTGAGTAAGCTGCTGCAATTTATTGTACATCTCGCGCTTATAATGCTCAGGAACGAAACGACGCCGCATGAGTTCTTTCATACCTCTCCATGATGTCGGACGGTTGGGCATACGCAAAATTTGGCTCCACCAAATCAGTACATAACCGGAGAACTCAATAGCTGCAAGTTGAAGTTTCTTCTCCTCGGTGTAATGGTGAGATGCAAAAATATGATTCACGCGCATCTCCCACTCCAAATAATCCTCGGGACTACCCGCTCCGGAAAAATGCGGTATGGAAATTTTAACACGTCCAATACCATCATCCAAAGGAACACGTGCAGCTTGACCAACACGAACAGCGGCAGCAGGACGAGTGTCAAAGGTGCGTTGTTGGGGAGCATATTCGGCATCGTCCTCCAAATCAGCATCACCACCTCCATACGCTCGTGCCATGGGACGGCGAAAACGACCGTCAGTATGTCCGTCTCGTTGTGGTAGCGCATCTTGTAAGGTAGCAGCGGGAGGGGGCTCCACTCGCGCACGCGGATTAAGAGTATCCGCCAATGCATCAAGACGAGTATTGAGTGACTCAAATTTGCTATTTAATCTCTCCTCCAAAGCATCCGTACAGTCCTTAATATATACGCAAGTTTTGTCAAATCCATCGCGGATATTGGGAGCAAGATCATCAGCATAAACAGGGAGAGCAATTTCCTTCTTCTTAGGTTCGGCAACAGCAGCAGTAGAATTTTCGGCGATCACAGAGTTAACCATGGCGACAAAAATCAATAGATGACAGTCTGATGGCGAGCAGTACGAGGCGCTGCAGGTCGAAGGGCGTCGTACTCAAAACCACAGATTACAGCAGGCCAGACGCTAGCGATGCGTGTGCGACAAAGACAACTCTCCAACACAGAAACTTTTCCCAGTCGCGAGCAAAAGAATCAATGTGTGGTCAGATGAGAAGATCGCTCTGTGCCGCTGCAACTTTTCTGGCAGGGACAGCGATCGTGATGATATCACTTTTGTAGTCGGCTCTAGTATGTAGTCACGTGATGGAATTTTGCACAGCCAAAACGAATTGGAGTAGGACTCCAACTAGTACTCCAACTAGTACTCCAATAGGTGATCGTGGCTCAAATACGTGACTAGTATTCAGAATTGGTAGTTGCAGCCTTCTCGTAACCAGTGGATCCGTACCAATCTGTACGCAGAATTGATCACCACATGATTAGCTCTCCTTTCCGTTTCTTGTACGTGAGCAGCTAGGAAAATAGAATCCGATCCAGATCCTAACTGGCCCCTTCCACGGAACACACCACGAGATTTCCACAATCGCTGTTTAGCGATAGAAACTCGAAGAACACGACGGCGGCGGCGATGGAAAACAGCACCAACCAGCAGAAAGGAACTTCCTCAACAGAACAAAGCCCGGTGTGTTGACGAAACGTCTCCGGCAGCAACTTTCAGCAGATAAATCTCAGCACTAAAAACGCCGTGAGAAACCCGACGAATCTGATACCAAGATGATACGGATCAACGTGATCCGAGAGGGTTTTGGCCCAATCTTTCACGGCGAACCAAGAACAGCAACGTTGGACGGATAAATAATCAATCCCACGCACGCAATTGTAGACAGATCAACAAGATCAGCAAGCAAAACCAGTATAAACTCGCAAACGGCGACCCATCACGGGAGGAGCCTCTCGATAATTTTAATCTCAAATTCTTGTCTACCCTAAAACCCTAGGCGCCACTCCTTTATATAGGAGGCCACAAAGGGCTCGGTTGGACAGGCCCAAACCGAACACACAGCTGACTCGAACCTAACACACGTGATACAAACCGGCCTATTAGAAGGCTCGGCCAAATAACAAGGCACGCAGGCCTCTAATAACACGTGTACATACTTAGACGAATGTCATCTAATCGTTGGTCATCCTGTATGCAACACGCTGCACTATCCAACACTAACAATGTTTGGCCTCACGCCGTGGACCAAACTGCAACATCAACGGTGGTGTTCTGAAGTTGGGTTTCACCTCATCTAGCGGAGGTATTGCAAATATGAAAGCTCCAACTGTCAACATAGATGGCGGTGGTGGCGCAATGATAGGAGTAGGTATCCTCCCCGCATCAGGGCCACCTAGGTATCCGCCGCCACCTGGGTCTCCGCCACCACCTGGGTCGCCAACGAGAGGTGCGCCGACAAGAGGTTCGCCGCCGGCGGGGCTACCGGCCGCCATTGCTAGACAGGGGAAGAGCAGCGAGTGGGGAATGGAATACCTAGGGCGGATTGTCCTAACGCGACTAACGTAACTGACAGCAAACAGAGAAGTAACGGACATGTCGCGCGCCTCCACGTCATCAAAAAGGTGGGCCCCACATGTCTGAATCGGTGTGAATCGAAGGTCAATCGAGATTTGGTTCGATTTGGAATGGCTTAGCACTGAAGTGGTGGTTTTCTGCGATCTAGCAGTAAAGTGGTGGTTTTTCGAACATTTTGTTCTAATGTGGTGGTTTTATGCTAAATGCACTATATATAATTGATTGTTTGAAGAAGCACCCGGAGTGTTTTTTTTTAACGGTAGGAGAACTGCTAACATTCATTGATTAGAAGAAGTAAAGAAAATTATAAATATTTCAGAACCTTAGCCAAAAATGTAAAATAACAAAATTATGAAACTACAACGTGGAGATTGAGGATGGGTAACATGACCATTGATCATACGAGAGGGGATCTGACAAATTCGCAACACGGATTCTTGGACTCCCCGTTACAATCCTCGCCTGGCGTCCCAGCCACGAGGCCCAACCTCGCCAGACCGCTAGCGCCGAATTTTTGACACATTGGACCACTTTAAAAGATGCATTACTAAAAAGGACCATTTCAAAAATTATTTGTCAAATATATCGTGGCGGCAAGCCAGACAAACGACACGTGGAGGGTGCGGCCACATCCACAGGCGGCAGACCCCGCCACATCCACAGGCGGCACGTACATGCATGCACTCTAGCCACAACCACTGGGGGAGCCGCAGGCAGCATAGTGATGGAACGGCAGCTAGCTGCGTGCTTGGCTCGTCCAAACCAACACTATGCAATACTAGCAAATCTGCCCATGCGTTGCTATGGGCTTATTTAATTTTTTATGCGCTAGACATTGCGTTGCAATGGGAGAAAAAGTGGCATAGTCCCTAACACCCATATCCACATCCTCTATTTGATCACGACACCTCATACGTTTCGCCCTCCTCCTCCTTCCTATCCTCACTCACGGTGGCCCTAGTGTCTACCATATCAATATGTGTTGGACGTTTTCTATCCCAGGACAGTGAACTCAGCCACCATGAGAGCACAATTAATGCTCGTGATTCTCGACAAAGAGAACACAAGGAGGAATCATGATAGATTCATGTGTCGAGATGTAAGTATGATTTGAGAGAACATTTTAGTGCGGTTTAAAGGGTAAGGACAACTTTATCAATTACCCTTAATTTTATCCCCTAAAATTTTCTGCCCCAAAATCAACCTGAAACTGACGGAAAAAAAAACTTCTTGTTGAATACATCAGTGCAACCTAATTATTTTTCCAAAACCAAAAGACCCACGTAACCCCTTCATTAGTTCACCCTTCCATCTTAATATTTAATTTATTTCTATAAATATACTCGTATATTGTTACCGTTTGTTTTCTATTGATTATTTTGAAGGTCATGGACAATTTTAGTACTCGAAATAAGATCATCTCCTTCCATCTGCAAATAATCAATATAAACACACAATTCTGAACAATACTAATTGTTCAGTATTTAAACGTTACCTTGATGAATCGAGCTCCTTGTGCTCATATTGAATAACGGAAGATAATTTTGACTATGTGTTTCTGCTCAAAACTCCTACAATTATGTCCTCAATATTGGTTGTTTAGTTTAGTAAATACTATTTGTTTTTCTCCTTTGTCAATGAGCTCCTTGCGTACATATTGAATAAAATTTTGACTATGTGTTTCTGCTCAAAACTCCTACAATTATGTCCTCAATATTGGTTGTTTAGTTTAGTAAATACTATTCGTTTTTTCTCCTTTCTCAATGAGTATATGCAGTGTGCAGGCAGCAGCCGCTTTTCATTTGCTTTTCTGCTTCCTCAACTTGATTGGGAGGTAGCCAAGGCTGTTTGGAAGGAGCTGCTTTTCTTTGGAACTGAACATGCTAGTAATGTACACCGTGCCCTTAAGTATATATATTACATTATCAAGTAGAATATTCCGAAATATTACCTGGTACGTATACAACTTCACATAGATAAGTCGCATGCGCCAGTTCATCTTGTTGTAATGATTTATCAAAACACGATGAACAGTCTCCTGCATATACTGCAGAACCATGTTTGGATAGCTTCAGAGCCATTCTTACAGGTTGACGGCCAGCTTCCCCGTGAACGGTTGCGGCTTCAGTTTAACCACGATGAAGCACGCAGCAACAACCTACGATTATTCATAGGTACGGACTTGGACTGGCGCATCGATCAGACCATCTGAAGTCCCTCACACGCTGACACGCATAGATATCAGATTAATATAGGCCAGCACCAGCTAGTTTCACAGGAACCAGGAGCTTGTTGTGGCAATCAGCCAGGCTTATGACGGCGGCTCGGCCTTGATGTAGGAACGTACTGGCGCGTCGGAAGATCTATGGACAGCCTTGAGAGGCCGACGGAGACATAGACATAGGAACGCTGGTGAGGGGACATTGAGGGGCGGCGCAACAGCGTGAAGGGACCGCGCGAGAGGTGAGGGGCGACCCAAGCGGGAGGTGGGAGCGGCGCAGCGCCTCAAGAGGCGGGGTAGGTGGCGTCACTGGTCGGCCAGCCATGTGGCGGCGTGCGTGTCTTTTTTTGCTGGATGGCGAACGAACGAGTCTGGCCCGCTTGAGTCACCATAACACAAATAGACCGAATCGTTTATTTCACTTATCGGTGGCATTGGAGTAATTTCCTTCAATTTTAGGGCAATTTTCACGACGTACCATCGGGAACAATCACCTCAAGCCGTATTATATAGTAGAGAAGAGATAATGAATGCCTTGGCCGTTCTTTGCGGTCGATGGCATCCATGTTCAATAATTGGGCACGCAATGGAGTAGTGAACACCAAGATTCACCCTGCACAACTATGAATAGGTTCGTGCTTCACGCGTGTTAGTACTGTACCGATTGTAATTGTATACGCTCGGTGTGTTATGTGTATGTGAAAGCATTGTAGCATTAGCAGGGCTTAGAGTGCATGCAGGTACGTGCCGCCTGTGGCTGTGGCGGCAGGCGTGACGTTTGGCTGGCCTGCCACCACGATAGATTTGACAAATAATTTTTTAAGTGGTCCTTTTTAGCAATGCATATTTTGAAGTGGTCTAATGTGTCAAAATTCGCTGGCGCCTGCAGTGTCCACGCCCTTGTCCAAGCAGAATGAGGTTGTAGCCGCTGCACCTCCCAATCACCAAGCTGTGCCGTCGTGGACCCGCCGCCGCCGTCCCCCGGGAAACATGAGAGAGGAGGGAGAACCGAGCAAGAGAGGCTGCGCTCACCACCGCTCGTTCTTCCCCACCGCCGGCTGCCCGCTCGCTGCCGCCACTCCTGACCGCCGCCGCCGCTAGGAGAGTGAGATGGGAGAGAGACAGGGCTTGGGGGCGAGATAACGTGGCTAGGGATGAAACCTGTTCCCCACCCGCCGTCTGCCCGCTCGCTGCCGCCACTCCCGGCCGCCACCGCCGCCGCCAGGAGAGTGAGATTGGAGAGAAACAGTGTTAAGGGAGGGGGTAATTGCCAATAACCCCCAAAGTTGGTTGAAACTCGCTCACAGGCCCCTTTGATGTGTCACTGACATGTAGGGTTTAAGTGACCGGGGGACTTATTATGTAATATCCTCCGCGCCAAAAGAAGCCAAACCAACGAGGGCCACGTGGTTACGCATATGGCGGCAGGGGGTCGCGATTACTTGTCTTAGATGGGCGATGAGAAATTTGAAGATGCTTCCACACCTTTTTAGCTAGTCAATTTGCTTTGATCTAATGGTTATTGTGATCTATTACCTTGAGTAAGATATTAATTTGGCCTAGTGAAGGGTAATCATGCTGGCACACAATTACCTCACATTAGTTGACAAGAGTAAAATTGGAATATCTTTATAGAAGGATTGTAGCCCGGGTTGCATGTAGCCCTTAATTTTGAAAAAAATTGAAATGATATTTCAAAGTTATGAAAAATTATGTAAAGAGTATGTACATATGGGACATGCTATGCACTATGAATGTGCAAAATCTCAATCCAAAATACATTGTATTTTGAGTTATAATTTTTTTTATACATCTAGATGTGTGAACAGTACACCTCCAACAAACCTGTCAGTTATTTTTTTGTCTTTTTTGTCAAGGTAAATAAAAAGTATCTCCAATTGAAACTTGGCACATTTGCACTATACATCATTACCTATATGTATCTATTTTTTTCATATTTTTTTGAAACTTTGAAACAGGTCTTTTAAAAGTTCAAATTAAGGGCTACATCACCACTACTTATAAAAGAGCAAACTTGACAGGAAAATTCAATCTCCACCGCTCATACACACTCATCGAACGGTCCAAATCCGTCTGTTCTCCCCACCCCTGTTTAATTGCCCTCACATCACCCCAATGCCCATGTGATTGACGATTAAATCGCGTTGATCAGTGAAGGCCGCTAATTCCTCTGTTTGTTTCCTGATTTCACTCGCGCGGCGCTGCCTTGTTCTTTAATCCTGCCACTCGCGCTGCCACCATCGGCTCAGCAACCGCACCCGTCAAAGCCTCCCCGTCCACTTCGCAGCTGTCCTCGACAAGACGCCGCCATCCCTCCGTCTACTGAATCCTCCCAAGATGGATGGAGTTCAATCCCACGGCGCTGTGCACATCACATTCCTTTTTTCATTTGAATTTGATCATGATTTCTGAATCGAATCAGATCTAGCTTGTCTCAGGTGTAAAAATTGAAAAGGGCAGGTTTGTGGTGCGCCGCCACCGCATTCGCGATCTTTTTTTTTTGAACAAGAGAAGGGCCTCGAAGGACCCCAAGGCTGCATTATCCCGCTGTCGGTGGATTACATTTTAGAGGAAGGACCAAAAAGAAAACAAAAGTTACAACTGGGTCCTTGGAAATTACAAACAAGACCTTGGAACAAAAACTGAAAAAGCAATCGGGTCCAGGCCTTCTTCCATCTCCAGCTCCAACTCCACCGAACGAAGCACGCATCGAAGCACGGCCAACCGCAGCACCACCGGGGACAAGGCCACTTGGGGCACTGCAGCGGGAGCTAACCGTACCAGAGCAGAGAACCTCCAGCATGGCATCTAGGCCGGGAGGATGAACACCACAGCTCGACGTACAGCAGGCGCCGAGCAGGGAGGGAGTGGCCGCCGCACAGCCTGCAAGTTCAACAGCTAGACTGCCAGATGCAGTACGAAGAGCTGCCGATATGAAACTCCCCAAGGTAGCCGCGGTAGCAGCCGCGAGACACCGTCCTCCCGCTGCAAGTAGAACGAGATAGAGCCAGACCTGCCACCCATGCCCTCCATGGCTAGCAGGAAAAGGACTCCAGTCATCTTCCACCTTAGTTGAAGAACCGGCAGCATCAGCCTCCAAGACTTGAAGGTGATCTTCGAACTTATTCGAGAGAAAAGAGGCGGCGCCGTTCACTCCCTCCTCCAGCTCCGACCACCAGAGCAGCAAGAAAAGAGGCAACGAAGCCCATCCACCGGTGCGGCTCGGTCGCACACGGCGATGATACCTCGACGGCATGAAGCCAAACTGCACAAAAGCAAGAAACACAACAAACTCCCTACTCCTAGAACCTAAACTACGACTATACAGGACGCACCGCGCTCTTCCCCCATCACATCTCCGGCTGGCGGCGCCGCTGGAGCTGATCCGGGATGGAGCCGGGCGAGGCCGGCTCAAAACCTTATCCGCTCAGAGGAGAGAGGGGGGGAAGTGGAGGTCCTGTAACGGCCCACATTCGCGATCTTCGTGGATTCTTTCGTGGAGACTAGGAAGAAAGACTACACCTGTGCGGGATGCCACACCGTCGCAAACCACAAACGACCTGTGGAGAGGCGCTCGAGCAGGCCAAGCTCCAAGGGTGCATCAGGCAACGACCTGTGAAGAGGCGCCAAGGGATTTTTCTACTTCTATTGATTGCGTCCTCCAAGTGTACAGGTGCAGGTGCAGAATCTGTAAGTGACCTGCACATGCTACGCTCTTCGAATTAGTGGAGATTATTTCCTATGATAATTGCACTGATTTTTTATTGATTTCCCACTATAACCTTACATCGACTTCATTATGTTGGCATGTAGCAGTAGCACTACTTTGCGATAGCCTGTACCTGCCGACATAGGTTGCTGATGATCTAATTACTTTTCAAGACAGCATATAAAATCTAACCCCAGCTCATTATTACTGAAACATATGGTGATATCTCGACTGATTTTTTCTTGGCAAACTTGGAGAAATCCTCGGTTGGTATTGACTGTAATTTGTGTAAATTTGTTCGAGGATGCTGATTAAAATGGCTAATTATGCAGGTTTCAATGTAGGACCCAGCGTGAGTTTATGTAACACACTGGAAGCACTGATACAGGGATACATGAGATTTCGTAGAGTTCAGGCCCTGGCGTCACGCCAGGAGGAGAGAATTCTTCGATGAACTCATGTGTTCATCGAGACAAGGGGAAGAGAAGAAGGTTTGACCCGCTCGGGTGTTTACAGAGGTGTTTTTCGATGCCCTAGCTTCTGGTCGCCCGTGCCCTAAGTAGTGGTCGCTGCCAGCGCGTTGCCTCCCGCGTCTGGGCCCTGGCCTGGGCTTGTGGTAGCTTGCTGGGCCTGGCGCAGCTGGTGACGCTTGGCGGCCCGCTGCGAGACCCTGAGAGCTGGTGAGAGGAGATGGGTCGTGACAATACCCCCTCCTAAAGTGCCAGCTTGCCCCCAAGCTGGTGCCTCCGGGAACGCTTCGATGACGGCGAACAGGTGTTCCCATGTTGTGCAGGTTGGTGGAAGCCCCGTCCACTGCAGCTTGATCTGCGGTACCATCTTGCGCCCTCGTTTGATGAACCTCTCTGCTAATACTGCACACGGTTGCACCGAGTTGTGGTCAGCAATGCGATGAACTGGGAGCTCAGAACTTACCAGGTCTGATGGCTTAAGTGCTTGCTTCAACTGAGATACATGTATCACTGGATGGATGCGAGAGTCAGGTGGTAATTGGAGCTTGTACGCCACCGCGCCGATGCGCTTGAGGATTTTGAAGGGCCCAAAGTAGCGGAAGCCCAGTTTCTGTGAGGATCTTTGCGCTACGGATGTTTGCACGTATGGCTGCAGCTTGAGGTAGACCATATCTCCGACCATGAATTGCCTCTCAGTTCTCTTTTTGTCTGCCTGCGCGCGCATCCGTTGTTGGGCGCGCTCGAGATGCTGCTTGAAAATGGGTATCAGCCTTTGTCGTTCATGCAGCCAGTGGTCGACGTCAGTGATTGCTGGTTGCAGAGAATTTTGAATCCCAAAGTGTCTTGGTTTGTGACCATAGAGTGCCTCGAACGGAGAGCTTCCCAGAGCAGAGTGGAAGTTTGTATTGTACCAGTACTCGGCCTGCGCCAGCCACGCAGACCATTTGTGAGGATTAGCATGTACCAGACACCTGAGGTATGTCTCAAGACATTGATTCAGTCGCTCGGTCTGTCCGTCTGTCTGGGGGTGGTACGAGGAACTGAGGTTGAGGGTGGTGTCTGCCAACTGGAACAATCGCTGCCAGAATGCGCTCGTGAAGACCTTGTCTCTATCTGAGATGATGACTGATGGCATGCCGTGTAAACGGTACACGTTGTCCAGGAACAGTTTGGATACTGACGCTGCCGAAAATGGATGTTTAAGTGGAATGAAGTGCCCGTATTTTGTCAATTTGTCCACCACGACCAAAATTGTGTCGAACTGATAGGATTGGGGCAGCCCTTCAATGAAGTCCATGCTTACCGTGTGCCATGGCTCGTCTGGTATCGGTAACGGCTTGAGCAATCCTGGCAGCTTGCAGTGCTCCACTTTGGCCTGCTGGCATACTGTGCACTGTCTCACGAATTCCTCTATGTCCTTGCGCATGTTGGGCCATGCGAACAGCTGCTTCACTTTCTGGTATGTGACCAGGTTGCCCGAGTGCCCTCCTAAGCCACTGTTGTGCAGGGCCTGAAGCACAGCATTCTGCGCCTCTTTGTGTGATCCCAGCCACACGCGTCCTTTGTATCTGATGACCCCTTCCTGCAAGGAGTAGCCCTGAGGGTTTGTTGTCGTCAGGCATAGCTCCCGTAGGAGCTGCTGTGCCTTAGGATCGGACTCATAGCCTGCCACCACTGTTTCCATCCAACGCGGTGTCACCGTGGATATTGCGAGGCTATCTGCTGTTTCTGGCCGGCGCGAGAGAGCATCTGCGGCTCTGTTCTCGGCCCCTTTTTTGTACACCACTTTGTACTGGAACCCCATCAGTTTAAAGTAGGCCTTTTGTTGAATTGGTGTTGTGATGCGGTGATCCGTGAGATGGACCAGGCTTCTTTGATCCGTTCGAATAACGAACATGCTGTGTTGCAGGTATGCCCTCCAGCGGTCAATGGCTAGCAGGATCGCCAGACACTCCTTGTCATATGTTGACAGTGCTTGGCTCTTTGGCCCTAGTGCCTTGCTCAGAAATGCCACGGGGTGCCCCTGCTGCATCAGTACTGCACCTATCCCTTTGTCGCTGGCGTCAGTCTCCAGCACAAACTCTTTCTGAAAGTCCGGCATTGCTAGGACCGGGGCGTCGATCAGTGCGTCTTTGAGTGCATGGAAGGAGGCCTGTTCGTCTGCAGTCCAGATGAACGGGGTGTTCTTCTTGAGTAAGTTTGTGAGAGAGCGAGACATCGCTCCAAAGTTTTTGATGAACCGTCTGTAGTATCCTGCCAGCCCCAAGAACCCCCTCAGCTGTTTAACATTGGTTGGTCTGGGCCATTTCTCGACTGCGGCTATCTTTGCGGGATCAGTAGCTACTCCTGCTTTGCTGATGATGTGCCCCAGGTACTCTAGAGATTGTTGCGCGAAGGTGCACTTGCTTCTTTTAACGAACAGCTGGTGCTTGGCGAGCAATGTGAACACCTCTTTCAAGTGTGTAGCATGTTCTTCCTCTGATTTGCTGTATACCAAGATATCATCAACGAAAACCAGCACAGACTTGCGGATTTGTGCAGAGAACACTTGGTTCATTGCTGACTGGAACGTGGCTGGTGCTGTTGAGAGCCCAAAGGGCATAACTCTGAATTCGAAGTGACCACTGTGTGTGCGGAAGGCAGTTTTCCCTTCGTCTTCTTCTGCCATACGCAGCTGGTGGTAGCCGGCACGCAGGTCTAGCTTGGTGAACACGCAGGCTCCTGCTAACTCATCAATGAGTTCTTCCACCACTGGCATTGGATACTTATCTGGCACTGTGACTGCATTGAGGTGTCGGTAATCGACGCAGAACCGCCAGGTGCCGTCCTTTTTCTTCACGAGTAAGACAGGAGAGGCAAAAGGACTATGGCTGGGCCGTATGATCCCTTTCTTGAGCATTTCACGAATCTGGCGCTCGATCTCATCTTTCTGCTGGGGCGTGTAGCGGTAGGGTCGCACGCTGACGGGCTTTACCCCCTGTTGCAGTGTGATACGGTGGTCGAAAGCTCGATGTGGCGGCAGCTCTTGTGGCTCCCCAAAGCAAGCATCATAATCTTCTATGACTTGAGCGATCACGGATGGAATATCGCCACCGTTCTCCTTCTCTTGTTGCACTGTACACAACTGGATTACTTGCGCAAGTTGATCATATTTGAGCAATTTGTGTAGTTGGCTTCCTGATATCTGCTCGCAGCGGTCTGTCCTGTCTTTTATCCCCTTCAGCGTGATGCGTTTTCCCTCATGGCGGAATCGCACTGTCTTTTTCTCCCAGCTAATCCACATGTCCCCGCAGGCTTCTAGCCAGTCCATTCCCAGAATCATGTCATACCCTTGTAAGTCAAACACTCTCAGTGTGGAGGAGAACACATTGTTCTGACATTGCCAGAGTACGTCAGGAACAGCTGTCGAGCATGCTAACTTGGCCCCATCAGCCACCATCACTTTCACTGTTTCCACTGGCTTTGTTTGGAGTTTGAGCTTATCCACCGTGTGCTGTGCTATGAAGCTACCCGAGCTCCCTGAGTCAATCAGTACCAACAATTGTTTCCCTTGCACTGTGACATGCAAGCGAATTGTCTTCTTCGACGCTGTGCCAGTAGCTGCACAGTAGGATATTGTCGTGAGAGATTCTTCCTCGCTGGTATCTGTTTCTTTATCTTCTGGCTCTGAGGCTGATTGCATCTGCAGGAGTTCCAGCAATTCTTCCACCACGCTGAATGCCACGGTCTTTGCGCACTTGTGCCCTGGCTGGAATTTATCGCCACATTTGAAGCATTCCCCTCTAGCTCTGCGCTGAGCTTTGAGTGTGCGCAGTTGTTCTGACCATGGTGGCTTCTCTTCAGGTTTGTGTTTCTCTTCTGTTGGCAACTGGAGCAGACCCCTCCCTGACAGACCAGATTTGAAAGTTGATCTGGTATAATCGTGCTTGTAGCGGCTGCTTGAGAATTTCCGAGCCTCTTCGAGCATTTCCTCCTGCGTTTCAGCGAGAGATGGAGCAGCATCAACCGTTTTTGGGCAATGTAGCCTTATGCCCTTTTGAATTTCAGGCCTAAGACCATTAACAAATTTGGTAACAAAAAATGCCTCGTCATAGTGTTTATTGTGCACTAAGACCTTGTGCCTAAGTGACTCAAAGATTTTGTAATACTGTTCTACCGTGCCATCCTTTTGCTTGTGTCTTTCTAATGTGTCTAGATGCTTGAGGTGTTTGTTTTTCCCAAATTTAACATGAACAGCCACTACTAGTTCTTCCCAAGTGTCAATTTCGTTCACAGCCTCATAATTCGTGAGCCACAGGGCGGCATTTCCAGTGAAATGCATTGTTGCAAAGCTTGCCCACGAGTCCCTGTTGACATCGTAAGTGTGGAAATATTTTTCACACACAGTTTTCCACCATTTTGGGTTTTCACCATCGAAACGGGGGAAATCTGTCTTAGGCATGCGTGAGAAAGCCCTATCTCTACTCGGGGAATTGTAGTTGGTACCACTATCCTCTCCCTCACGGTGGTGCTCAGAGCTCTCTCCCAACTCGAAATGAACAGGCGTGTAAGGATGCGACCGCTTACCCCTGCCCAGGGCTGGACCTGGTGCTTTGAGAGCATCAGAATCTAGTCCCTGGTGTTGAAGTGCCGCGCGGTGCCCGTCGGGCCGAGGTGTGTGGTCTGCTGAAGCTGACCGCGCCGCCTCAAGCGCTGTGACGCGTTCCCCCACCGCCAGGATGGATTTCTGCATGGCGGTGATGGTCGTATCCACTTTGGGCATCCAGATCCCTAGCCCCTGGAGTGTCTCCGTCATCGCCTTGATCGAGCTTGTGACAAGTGCTCCCTGCTCCTTCAGATCGGAGAGATCCGTCTGCAATTGCTCCATCACGTAAGCCTTCCGTGATTCGCCTCCTCCTCGCACGGATCTAGGTCGCGAACCGGAATTTTACGGACTGGGAAGGGGTTCCCAGCCAACCGAACGCGGACGCCTTGATCTGCGACCGAATTAGACTCCGTCTCCTGCTTCGCCTCCGTCGATCTCCCGTGATGCCGGAGATCTCGCCGACGCCGCAAACACCGATCGTTGGTGGGATTCTACGGGAGATCCCAACCACCAACGCTCGTGCTTGATTCGCCTCCAAGTAGAGTGGATCTGGGATTTGGTGGGTGGGTGGGTTGTGGATTTTTTTTTTGAACCTTTTCTAGGGTTTGGCCGGTGGATCGGTGGCTCTGGATACCATATGTAACACACTGGAAGCACTGATACAGGGATACATGAGATTTCGTAGAGTTCAGGCCCTGGCGTCACGCCAGGAGGAGAGAATTCTTCGATGAACTCATGTGTTCATCGAGACAAGGGGAAGAGAAGAAGGTTTGACCCGCTCGGGTGTTTACAGAGGTGTTTTTCGATGCCCTAGCTTCTGGTCGCCCATGCCCTAAGTAGTGGTCGCTGCCAGCGCGTTGCCTCCCGCGTCTGGGCCCTGGCCTGGGCTTGTGGTAGCTTGCTGGGCCTGGCGCAGCTGGTGACGCTTGGCGGCCCGCTGCGAGACCCTGAGAGCTGGTGAGAGGAGATGGGTCGTGACAGTTTAGTGGTGAACGCATCAGGTAATTAATCCAAACACATTACAAAGGCACACTTTTCTGAGTAAGTGTAGCAACTATATCGAAATGGACATTGTTAACGTATCTATAATCCTCTTTTGATTATCTCTTTTGGTATAAATTTAGGATGGTGGTTTGTGTGATAGTGGCATTGGTGTCCCCAAGAGCACCATGAACTTCTCACTTTTATTTTTTATAAGAGCAACTTTCTCACTGTTATTTTCTTACAACTGCATAATATTTATCAAAGCATACGGTAAGAGTGCACATAGATTAATTGAATTCCCTCCTTGATGCTTATAGCCTTGCTCTGGCCAGAATTCTAACTAATGAAGATTTCGGTGCTTTTCGGTCCAGAAGTACATATCAAATTTATTTTGGGGGTGACGATTGCAAATAGAGCTGGAGACTCTCTTTGGGTGGATAGTGAGGATCGGCGATTACTAGGTGCTCATCTCCAATTCATGACTTGCAGAGTTACAGGTCTTCGTTCCATGTTTGGAGACTCTGTTTGTGGAGCAAAAGGGAATGGAAGAGCACACATATTTGTAAGAGAGCCACGTAGTATTTTTTTTTTTTTTTTTTTACTTTGATGTATGATGTGATCCATTTTCTGGTCGACATTGTTGGAACTTGTTTCATTTATAGAAAAAAACTATGGATTTTACTTTAGAAAAGAAAGTCAAATCATTGATTAAACAATAGATATTATAGCCATTGCACTTTGCTAGCAAGATCGTGTTTGTTTTTGCCCTTAAACAAGAGTAGCTAAAATTTATGTACAAAGACGTGCATTGCACGTGCCATTTTACTAGTGTAGCCTAGGAGACAAAATGATGCTCTCACGCGGTATAAATGTATAATACCATAACATGATCATTAATGTCACTGCTACCAAGTAACAAAATATCCTGCGACATTTTTTTTAGTTCCTTTAAATGTCATAATTGCTTCAGAGAAAGTTCGGATTTAAGTTAAGCATATATCTTTTTTTGTGAAAAAATTCCGTTCCATTATAAAAGTTCATCAGAAGTACAAAGCACCCCAAACATAATAAAAATTATATCAAGATTCTTGGAACACCTAACGACCACTACCACCGCGTCAGATGAAGATGGATGAGACTGCGGCAACTAGGATTTCTTTTCTTTCATGCGGCGACTATTTAATTGAAACATACATATAGCCTGTCATGCTTCCATATAATGCTACATTATTATGTACTAGAAGGGAATGGCGCGCTTTGCCGCGCCCAAAAGATTACAATGTGATTTTGTACGTGGTGTAATTTAAATTTGCTAGGTACAATGACACACCGCCAATTGCACCAAGACCAAATGAATATCAAGCTATGGACTTTATGCCCCTCACCATACTATATCAAAGAGCTGAATGGCTAGAACCATGGTGTAAATAAAATAGTACATAAGTGGTCATAATGCATAATATTTTCCATTTCATTTATTACCATAGCCAGGTGGAAATATATGGCCAAGAAAACCGAGCAATCATCTCGGCGCAATGCGAAAAGGGGTATAATATTATTTGATAGATGAAAATATTCTACCCATATAAAAAACTATTTAGAACTTCCAGTCACTACAATTTAAGAATGCAACTCATCAATGATAATCATGCAACCAAGAACTTTTCATATAAACACCGGGTCAATTCTAACTATCTGGTTCATCGATATTTCCCCTACGCCGAATATGTAGTTTGTAAACAAATTACCGGTTGCAGAGATGGAGGTAGTTGAAAGAGAGTGAGAAACTGGAAGACGCTGCAAATGAAGTCGCCCAACTTCATTAAGTTAGCACAAGTGTATCCAATGGAATGATGCGAGCTTCATACCAAATCCAATAATCAGTTTGCAAGTCTTGGTAATACATGTTTTGAACTATTGATTGAGGCTTTGGTCTAATTTTAGATGGAAACATGAACACATTTCCAGACTCATCGTACCTTTGGCTTCCTCAATTCATGTGGTGGTTTGTCAGGGGAGGATAATATGGCCGGTAACTCAAAAGTATCGAGAGGCAGCCTAATAATTCTAAGGAGCCAGATTACGATGGTGGTGGGGACATATCACTAGTCCTTGGCAGCAAACCGGAACAATGACATCGGCCCAATCTCTGGCACCTTTACATCATGTCCATTCATGGCTACATTAGGTCCAGCATTGCCGGTAATAGCGTTGCCAGATCAAAGCCACCGTAATTCCTCTACACAAGCCACACCTTATGAGTGCTTATAAGGATGTTGAAATCTTTCAAAGCGCCTAGTATTTTGTCCTAATAAAGAAAAGAGGAGTTATTGCTCAAGGCAACAAGTAGTATTTTTTTTGTTTAAAGACAGGTGTCGCAAAAAATTCATTCACTTTGACCTCCTATAAAGACATGGCAAAAAATACTTTGTCATTCTAGTAGGAAGTCCATTAAACCTTGGTAATTTGACCACTAATAGATATATATTTCAAACCAGGATACCTTGAAGTGTGAGCAAGGACTCTAGTGACTCACCACTAGTGAATAGAAAATAATAATCCAAAAGCAGAACAAGTAAATAAATGAAGCTCGAATTATGGAGTCAAACGTTGTATTCATGGGCATGCTCTATCATTATACATACATGAGAATCCTTGTCCAAGGGTACCGCGTATAATAATTGGCTAGAGAGAAGTTCAAATATTTCTCTAAAAAGAAGATGAAGAAAGTCAAGAGCGGCAAAACATGCAATCAATTGTCAATTTATACACAAGTTACATGGGCACAAGGCTAGCGATCTTAGATTTCTTATGCCGAGAAACATAACTGGAACTCAGTTCTATTTCGTTACTATATGATTACACTAAGAAGAAAAAGAATTAATCTATTAGATTACATGATAAAATACTACTCTGTTTAACTGGCTCCGACTCTGTTGTACAATATTTTGAGAATACCTCCGGTAGCTCTATCAGAAGAAAACATCAAGCATAAAGATTCAATGTACAGGTTGAATACAGTACTACCATCCAAGCAGCTTGCAGAGGGTCCAAATAATACGGAGTTGAAGCACAGTTGAAATTGAAATCCAAGAACTTAACTGGCATAAAAAGAGGTAAACTCAAGGATGTTCCGTCCATAAATATAGCTATGGCAAAAGAAACGGTGCCATTCTATCGGCAAGGAGATTAGGGCATGTTAGACTATATGTATTCAACCAGGACTCCTTTGTAATTCATCTTGTAATACAAGCTAGGGTTAGACTAGTCGGTTATTCCCTCCCTTATATACTCTGTAACCTGGTACAATCCCTTAAGCAAAATATACGAATCATTATATTCTACATGGTATCAGATTCGATCTAGGCCTATGGCTCCGCCCACCCCACCTCCACCGCCGCCGCCTGGCTACTTCGAGCAGAAAGCCAAGGCGCTCGCCATCGCCGCCGCCGGCTCCTCTGCCAACCCTTCCTCCTCGGCTATCATGGCTGCTCCTCTCTCCCATACAGATACTATATCGGATGTCACCCCCTTTATTCCGATCACCCTTGATCTCGCTCAGCACAACTACTATCATTGGCGGCACTTGTTTGAGGTTCACCTCGGCCGCTGCCATCTTCGCGATCATATCGCCGCCGACGCCACCCCTCGTCCGACCGATCCTCGTTGGGTCACGGATGACCTTGCAATCATCCAATGGATCTACACCCGGGTGTCTACGGAGATCTTCAACCTTGTCTTCCGAGAAGCCGCCACCGCCGCCGCCCTCTGGAATTCCTTGCGTCAGCTCTTCCAGGACAACGCCGATGCCCGGATCAACTCCCTCAACTCCGCGATCCGCAACACTCCTCAAGGGGACTCCACGCTGAGCATCTACTGCCAGCGCATCCAGACTATGGCGGACGAGCTCCACGAACTCGGTGACCCCATGCCCGATCGTCATCTCATCACAATTCTTCTTCAGGGGCTCAGTGATCGATTTGCCACACAGGCGGCGTTGATTCCGTTCATGCGTCCACCGCCCACCTTCGCTGAGATTCGGAGTCTCCTTCAGAACGCCGACGACGATCTCGCTCGCCGGGAGGCGCGCCCCCACGTCTTCGCCGCCTCTGCTCGGCCACCGCTGCTGCCCACTCCCGCCCCGGCAGGCCATGCCGGCCATACATCTGCCACGACGGGCCCTCCGGTGCCGTTCCCTGCCTCCGCCGGGCAGCCCCCTCCGGGTTGGCGTCCCAGCCCCAACTACAAGGGGAAGAACCCCATGTACTGGCCGCCCCGCTCCGCTCCTCCATCCTCGTCGGCACGCCCTGCGCCATCACCGGTACCTGCTCCTGCACCTGCCCCGCCACCTGCACCGGCCCCTGCTGCACCTCCCGTGGCTCCTACCTGGCGCTCGCCGCATGACCCCTGGACAGGTATGGTCCAGGCCTGGTCTATGCCTTGGACGGCACCCTCTCCGGTTGGTGCTCCCCCCGCGTACACAGGCAGCTGGGTGCCCGGTCTTCGTCCTCACACTGGTGCTCCCGGCCTTCTCGCGCCACGTCCTCTGTAGAACGCCTACTACGCCGCCCCGACCTACTATGATGCTGGGCCACAGTACATGCACTACGCGTCGCCGCCGATGTACCAGCCCCATATGATCATGGCGCCTCCTCCAGCTGCACCACCGTCTGCCCCACCGGCTGCACCACCGACTGCTTCGCCTTCACCGAGCTGGGACCAATCTGCGTTCTTGCAGGCCATGAACAACTTCGCTGCCTCGGGCAACGCAGGTATGGACTGGATTTTCGACTCAGGCGCTTCTAGTCACATGTCTGCTTCATCTAATACGCTGTCATCACACACTTCCTCTCCTTATTCATCCATAACTCTAGGCGATGGCTCGTCTATTCCTATACACTGTGTCGGTCACACTAATATCTCCACCCCCATGAGAAAACTTCTTCTTCGTGATGTTTTAGTAGCTCCCGCTCTTATCAAAAACTTAATATCTGTTAGTAAATTCACTTCCGATAACCATGTCTCCCTCGAATTTGATCCTTTTGGTTTATCTGTGAAGGATCTTCTCACCAAGGCGGAGATAGCACGCTTCAATAGCTCCGGCGATCTTTACTCTGTTCATGGTGCCTCCACCGACGCTCAACCTTCCTCCATGATAGCATCCGCTGATCTATGGCACCATCGTCTCGGTCATCCACATAGTGTTGTCTTATCATCCATTCTTAGTGAATTTTCTATTCCATGTAATCGTCATAGTCATAATTCGTTAGAGTGTGAATCGTGTCAAACCGGAAAGCATGTTCGTTTACCTTTTTCTTCTTCCACCTCTCATAGTACTTTTCCTTTCGAGTTGCTACATTGTGATATATGGACGTCTCCCCACACAAGTATTTCTGGTTTTAAGTATTATCTCGTTATTTTGGATGATTTCACTCACTTCGTTTGGACTTTTCCTTTAAGAAATAAATCTGACATTCATACCATCTTTCTTAACTTCCAACGATATGTTGCTGCTCATTTTTTGCTACCAATTCGTTTTCTTCAATGTGATAATGACCGAGAATTCGATAACTATAAAAATCGCAATTTCTTCCTTCAACATGGCATTCTTCTCCGTTTCTCTTGTCCTTACACTTCTCCTCAAAACGGTAAAGCTGAAAGATCATTGCGCACTCTCAATGACATTGTCCGTACTCTTCTAATTCATTCATCCATGCCACCGAATTTTTGGGCCGAAGCCTTACGCACTGCAACTTATCTTTTAAACATTCGTCCTTCCCGCGTCAACCCCAACACCACTCCCTATTTTTCCCTTTTTCTTTGCCATCCCAACTACTCTGAGCTTCGTGTTTTCGGTTGCCTTTGTTTTCCCAACACCACTGCTACTTCTTCCAGTAAATTACCCCCCAGATCACTCCCATGTGTCTTCCTTGGTTACTCCGATGAACACAAGGGATATCGTTGTCTCAACATCTTATCTAGCCGTGTTCTTATCTCTCGCCACGTCACGTTTGTTGAGCATGTTTTTCCCTTCGCTGCCCGCACGGAACCCTTAACCAGACCCCAACACCAACCAAAAACCCCCTCTCCTATACACATCTCCCGGTTTCTTCCTGCCGCGGCCCCCCTAATCTCTCAAAATCCTGCCGCGGCACCACACTCCTCGCCAAACTCTGCCGCGGCACCAAAACCCTCGCAAAACCCTGCCGCGGCACAACACTCCCCGCCAAACCCTGCCGTGGCAGCCACCCCCTCCTCGCCACCATTCGCCTCCGACACCCCATCACCCTCTCTCCCATCGCCTCTCACGTCCATGTCCGCCTCTTCCGCTGCGCCGGACATCACCTTACCACCCCGTGTTGTACCCACGGCCCCCCTGCCAATGACCACTCTATGTGTACTCGTTCCAAAATAGGTTTCCGACAGCCCATAGATCGCCTAAATCTTCATGCCACGCCTTCTCTTTCTCCCATCCCGAAAACATATAACTCTGCTCTTTTAGATCCCAACTGGTCTGCCGCCATGCGCGATGAATACAACGCTCTGCTTCAAAATCACACTTGGCGTCTCGTTCCTCGTCCCTCTCATGCCAATATCGTTTCCGGAAAATGGGTTTTTCGTCATAAATTTCACTCTGATGGGACTCTCTCACGCTATAAAGCGCGATGGGTCTGTCGTGGTTACTCTCAACAACATGGCATCGATTTTGACAAAACCTTCTCTCCTGTTGTCAAACCTACCACCATTCGCACCGTTCTTAGCATTGCTGTGTCCTCTTCCTGGCCTATTCATCAACTTGATGTAAAAAATGCCTTCCTCAACGGTACTCTAAACGAAACGGTCTACTGTCAGCAGCCTCTTGGTTTCATCGATCTCTCTAATCCCAATCATGTTTGTCTTCTACAAAAATCGCTATACGGTCTGAAGCAGGCTCCTCGGGCTTGGTTTCAACGCTTCTCTACTTTCATCCACACTATTGGTTTTGTATCCTCTGTTTCTGACTCTTCTCTCTTTGTTTATCATCATAACTCTGATGTTGCTTATGTGCTTCTCTATGTTGATGACATTGTTCTTACCGCCTCCTCTCCAACACTTCTCTCTCACGTTATCTCGTTATTAAGTTCTGAATTTTCAATGACTGATCTTGGCTCTCTCCATCACTTTCTTGGTATTGCTGTCACACGTGATTCTACTGGTCTTTTTCTTTCTGAACGGCAATATATTCTTGATCTTTTAAATCGGGCAGGTATGCTTGACTGTCAGTCCTCTCGAACTCCTGCCGACACCACTCTTAAACTCTCTTCTGCCGGTGAGTCTTACGATGATCCCACTTTATATCGAAGTCTCACTTGTGCTCTTCAATACTTGACAATCACTAGGCCGGAAATATCCTTCTCTGTTCAACAAGCATGTCTCTATATGCATGATCCTCGTCTTCCTCACTTTAATCATGTTAAACGCATTCTTCGCTACTTGAAAGGTACTCTTGATCATGGGTTGCACATTACCCCCTCTTCTCCCACGTCGTTGGCAGCGTTTTCTGATGCAGACTGGGCTGGGTGTCCCGATACTCGACGGTCCACGTCCGGATACTGTGTTTACCTTGGTAACAATTTGATTTCTTGGTCTTCTAAGCGACAGGTCACGGTTTCTCGTTCGTCTGCGGAGGCTGAGTATCGAGCTATCGCCCATGCTGTTGCTGAGACTATTTGGCTACGTCAGCTACTATCAGAGTTGCATTGTTCCATCTCGCAGGCTACCATCATCTATTGTGACAACGTTTCCGCTGTCTACATGTCCAGCAACCCAGTGCAGCATCGGAGGACCAAACATATCGAGATTGATATACATTTTGTTCGAGAGAAAGTTGCTTTGGGTGAGGTCCGAATTCTTCATGTGCCTTCGACAGCTCAGTTCGCTGATATCTTCACTAAAGCTCTCGCTGCCGCTCCGTTTCTCGACATACGTTCCAGTCTCAACGTTGTCGAACACCACGTTGATACTGGGGGGGGGATGTTAGACTATATGTATTCAACCAGGACTCCTTTGTAATTCATCTTGTAATACAAGCTACGGTTAGACTAGTCGGTTATTCCCTCCCTTATATACTCTGTAACCTATAACTGTGCACGGTTAACCGAAAACCGTGAAACCGAACCGAAAAAACCGAAACCGAACCGAAATTATGGTTATTTTGGCGGTTAAGGTTACGGTTAGTAAAATAGCTAACCATATGCATGTGGTTAATACGGTTAATAACCGAAAACCGAATGGTTAACCATTAAAAAACCGAACGCTATTAACATGTACTTATTTGCTACTTTTATTAACATTATAGGTTACTTGTAGTATGTGATTTGCTACTTATATATACTTTTATTAACTTTTATGCGTTATTTGGTTACTTTGGACCATATACGTATTAATTTTATAGTCTATTCCATTATTTTGTAATATATGGGCACCAAAAGATATTGTTATTTTAAAATTCGCGTCAAGTTCGGTTAATTTGGTTATTACCGAAACCGAACCGAAATTAAATGGTTATTACCGAAACCGAACCGTATTCTCGTATAAAACCGTATTTACCGAAGTATTGAAATCGTACAAACCGAAAAACCGTATAAACCGAACCGAATTAACCATATTAACCGCATTTAGCTAATTCGGTTCGGTTTATACGGTTTTTCGGTTTGTACGGTTTCAATACTTCGGTAAATACGGTTTTATACGAGAATACGGTTCGGTTTCGGTAATAACCATTTAATTTCGGTTCGGTTTCGGTAATAACCAAATTAACCGAACTTGACGCGAATTTTAAAATAACAATATCTTTTGGTGCCCATATATTACAAAATAGTGGAATAGACTATAAAATTAATACGTATATGGTCCAAAGTAACCAAATAACGCATAAAAGTTAATAAAAGTATATATAAGTAGCAAATCACATACTACAAGTAACCTATAATGTTAATAAAAGTAGCAAATAAGTACATGTTAATAGCGTTCGGTTTTTTAATGGTTAACCATTCGGTTTTCGGTTATTAACCGTATTAACCACATGCATATGGTTAGCTATTTTACTAACCGTAACCTTAACCGGAAACCAAAATAACCATAATTTCGGTTCGGTTTCGGTTTTTTCGGTTCGGTTTCACGGTTTTCGGTTAACCGTGCACAGTTATAGATAGAAGAGAGTATTGCAAGAGGTGGGTCTAGCGCACGTGGCCGTGAGATTGGGTGTCCAGTCTCAACATATTTTTTCCTAAAAATATCCCTATAACGTATAGGTTCAATTTATCCCGTTGGGCTTGTCCTTGCAGTTTTTTTAAAATATTACCATTGCATGATTTTTTATGCTCTTGCTAGTGGATGGCAATTCAAAGACAAAAGGTCAATCCCCTTGCTTCACAAAAGCTGCCAATCTATCCATCCAAAGGGACTCAATAACACGACTGTAACACCCCAAGCCAACCAAGCACTTGAGGTGCTAACACGTCAATGGACGGCTGATCGGCTCGCAGCGCGGGACCTGCAGCATCCAGACTCGTGCCCCCTTTGCTGCCAGGAGGAGGAAACGGCGGCGCATCTTGCGGTACAATGCTCCTATTCTAGGGAAGTTTGGTACCATCTGCTGCTCAAGTTCAGGTTGCATGGCTTCACACCGACGCCGGACACCAGCTTGGACTCATGGTGGCCACGCGTCAGTGGAGCTGTTGCAAGGAAGGAATGGAAGGAGTTCAACGCTCTCGTCATACTCGTGGTCAGGGAGCTGTGGCTAGAGCGTACTGCACGCGTGTTCGACAAGATTGAGGTCCTGCCGATGGAACGGTGTCGCAGGATCAAAGCGGAATTCGAGCTCTGGAAGCTTGCGTGGAAGAAACCGGTAGATTAGAGAGGGAGATTTCGTTTACTGTGGTTGCGTTGGTCTGTGGATTGGGCGATCTTTTGCATTGTTGCATTCGATGCCTTCAACTTGTAACTGACTTTGCTCTTCTCCTATCTTAATGAAAAAGACATGCACAGCTTGCGCGTGTTCTTGAAAAAAAAGGTGCTAACACGTTCGTAACTTCAGAGAGCTAACTAAGATCTTTTAGGAAAAATTCGTCAGAGTCTCCTTTGTTTTTGGGAACATCCACGACAGGCAATAAGTTATAAACATAAAACCAAGATAGTTCACAAGCAATTATCGGTACAACAATCAACCTTATAAGAAACTCTAGCAACACAATTGTATTAAGCTACCATCATCACAATAATGGTAACCAAGACCATCTAATAAATAATCAACATTACTAAAATAGACAATCTTCCACAAGACTAGAAACCGTTTAAGGTAAAGTACTTCTTCATCGAACAGAGTGCAAGGTTTCGAGAAAAGGTAATTATTATGTGAGGCGTGTGGTGATGAAGGTGAAAGTGCTACTCCATATTCCCATGCATATCGTCCTCAAGTTTTACAAGACATAAAAACAACAAGGGTGAGTATAAAATACTCGGCAAGTGCAAAAACGAAATAAGAAGCATTGCGTAAGACACAACACCAAATATTATTCCTTAACTCATGTGAAAAGCAAACATGAACATGTATGTCTATATGCTCTTTTCTTTTCTTTTCTTTGCATATACTGGTATCGCTTGAGCGGACACCCGTCGGCATCCACTCGATCCAACTTGTGGATATTGCCTACAGTGTGGGACTCGTCCCACCATTGAAGGTCTCAATGCGCCTACCTTAGTAGGACACAACACTATGCACTGTACATAAGATGAAATGCAAAAATGAAAGCACAACTATTTCATTTCCCGTGTCCATGTCTTCACATATATAACCAATGTCTAGTCACTGGAATAAAGAACGAGTGCAAGAAAATAAAATTCAAGTGAGGGTATCATGCAAAGAATTATCCCATCACGTACTTGCCTCAACTGCGAGGGCGCAAACTGTAAATTGTAGGATCCCGAACCAGGTGTATCAACGCCTGTATCGAAAAATATTTCACACTCAATACATTTTCACTTAAAAATCATACGAGAAAAACATATCGTATTGTCCATATGCGCCAAACTGTAGCTAAACTTTCCAAAGAACTTTTCTGTCGGTAAAGACTAAAACTGGGGCACTGTCGAAGATGCAACCAGTCCAGGAGATATTAACCAAGTTGTCCAATTGATTACTCAAGGCATCTAGGACTACTCTAATTCCTAGAGTGGCCAACCGAGAGAGCTTATTCAGCCAACGCATACACTAGTATTCTTTTCTAGTTCAATAATCAAGCTATAAACGTGCAACCACTAGAGAAACAAACCGAACTTATGGAGTAATAAGCTGAAATATTGAATCGATTGTACTCCTCACTTGACACACCAGAACGTGATACAAGAACTCGGATCCAAATAGCATACCGATAAAGATTTAAAAAGTACTCCTTTGCAAGACCCGCAACACCCACTGCTCCAGGAACTTATACGGGAAAACGATGCAACTTGAAAATCACACAGGGACTAACCAACAAAGAGGTGGGTATCTGGCTAGCGACGACAGCGACGACCGGCCGGACGGAAACGGTCCAGGAGAGCGGCGTCTCAGCCGTACTGCAGTAGTAGCGACGGCCAGCTGTGGCGATGCCGGCGGCGTCTGGGGATGCCCACGCTGGAAAGTCTAAAGGGCAGATCGGTTCAGATCCAAAAGGACTTTATTAGGAGACGCCAAGGCAATACGAGTGTGTGGCTCCAGAATGCCAATCGCTCACCCTAGGTCAGCACTTTATTTTCTTCACCGATAAATAAATACAGTATGTCTACCTTGGTACTTCAAACAGCACCAAAGAACAAAGGGTCTCTACTATAGGCTTGCAAACAATCGGTTGTGAGTTCAAGAACAAGAATACTTTATTTTTATTTTATACCTATAATCTCCAAGTCGTAATTAAGCATCCTCAAGGTCTTATATATTTTCTTAAATAGGAGAAAAGTTTTCATCCAAATTTTTTGGGGTATCACATTCTTACCCCCCTTAAACAGATTTTGTCCCCGAATTCGTTGTCACTTTACTACTCGCAACACTAAGAGAGAAGTTTCAAAAGTTAAACTAGCATCACCTACCAGTGGTAGGGCTGCAAGAAAAACTCGAGACTCGTGAGCGGATCGAGATCGACTCGATTTTTAGCTCGACTCGAGACCGACTCGAAAAGAAATGAGCTGAGTATGAGCATCCTCTATAGGTCGATAGGAAAACGAGTTAATCTTGAGCGACCACTAGACCGCTCGATTATAGCTCGATAGCTCGGAATAATATAATTATTTTTAATGGTTCTGATATATATTAAAATAAAATAGGATAGCTCGGAATAATATAACTATTTTTAATGGTTCTAATATATATTAAAATAAAATAGGATAATTTGCTACCTTATATGTTGTGAACGGGATTGTTCTTTCCTTCTTAGCACTACCAAATCTTGAAGGTTAATTAAAGGGAGCAAATTTTGGCATTAACCGTACTTGGTTTGTCTCTATGAATAGGTTAACATACGACTCCTGGTATGGAAATCTTATGCATCCCGGCCGTGCGCTGCACGAGCCTAAGGACCATGTCTCCTTCTCGGAAAACCCTTGGGTTTACTTTCCGGCTGTGATAACGCTTCAAGTTTTGCTGGTAAACAGCTGAATGTGACAGAGTTAGCTCTCTTGCTTCTTCTAGCAGGTCAATGTCATTTTCTCGAGCTTCTCTAGCCTGCGCCTCAGTGTAGAGGGTTACTCGGGGCGAGTCATGCTCTAGGTCAGTGGGCAACACGGCCTCAGCTCCATATACCAGGAAGAATGGTGTATATCCGGTTGATCGGTTAGGGGTAGTCCTTACACTCCACAACACCGCCGACAACTCGTCTAGCCAACACCCAGGTGTTTTCAGCAGTGGCTCAATCAGCCTTGGCTTTATGCTGGATAGCACCATGCCATTTGCTCTTTCAACTTGCCCATTGGAGGCCGGATGCGCAACAGATGCAACATCTAGCCGAATCCGCTTCTCTCTGCAGAATCTTGCAAAAGCACCCTCAGTGAAGTTTGTGCATTATCCGTGATAATGCTGTGCGGGTAGCCGTATCTCAGGATCACATCCTTCAGGAAACTCACGGTTGTGACTCCATCGCACTTCCGAATAGGTTTCACCTCAATCCACTTGGTGAACTTGTCCACCATGACCAGGATGTGAGTCATGTTACCTCTAGCTGGCTTGAAAGGGCCAACCATATCCAAACACCAAACTTCAAATGGCCAAGTAATGGGAATGGTCTTCAACTCGGAAGCTGGCATATGAATCTTACTTGCAAATCTCTGGCAGCCGTTGCACTTTCTCACAATATCTTTAGCTTGCTTCAAGGCAGTGAGCCAAAAGAAGCCGTGCCGAAAAGCCTTGTTGACCAGAGCTCGAGAAGAGGCGTGATGCCCGCATTCTCCCTGATGTATCTCCACCAGAATTTCTTCTCCTTCTTCTGGCTCTACGCACCGTTGCAGCACGCCAGTACGACTTCTTCTATGCAGCACTTCTCTGAAAATAGTATAGACCTTGGATCTTCTCTGAATCTGCCTAGCGGTAACCTCATCACTCGGCAAGGTGCCGTCCTTTAGAAAGGATAATATGGGCAGAGCCCAACTCGGTGTCTCCCCGATGGGAAACACTGGTTCGTCCGTTTCCATTGGATCAGCCACCAATACCTCTTCGGAGTTAAGGACGAGGTCACGAGTCCCCGAGTACTCAGAAATGACCCCCTCAATGAATGCGACAGTCCCCGAGTTAGGAGGGGCAGTCCCCGAGTAAGAAGGGACAGTCCCCGGGTTGCAGGAGCCAGTCCCCGGGCTGGAGACGGCAGTCCCCGGGTTCTCTTTTGCAGCCTCCCAGTCAATCTCCATAGGGACAGCTTCTTCTCCTGGTAGCGAAGGAACAAAGATAGACTCCGAGTTGGGGGATGGCTTGATAGATGGCTTTCTCAAATGCTCCAAGGCAATCCCAGCCGGGATGAACTGCCGAGAAGACCCCAACTTGGATAACTCATCAGCTACATCATTCTTTGCTCGGTGTATATGTTGGAACTCACATCCTTCAAAGAATCCATTCATGGTTTGCACCAGAAACCGATATGATGCCATGTTGGCATCCAGAGCATACCAGGTGCCGGATACTTGCTGCACCACCAAATCCGAGTCACCATAACAGATGATTCGCTGCACGCCAACCTCCTTGGCTACCCTCAAGCCGTGTACCACGGCCTCATACTCGGCCACATTGTTGGATGCCTTGAAATGAATCTGCAGCACATATTTGAGTTGATCTCGCTTGGGTGACGTAAGCACTACGCCAGATCCAAGGCCTTCCTTCAGTTTGGAGCCATCAAAATGCATCTTCAAGTAGTTGGTTTCCGGCAAGGGAGGCTCGTACTGCACCTCAGCCCAATCCACGAGAAAATCTGCTAGGATCTGTGACTTGATGGCTTCTCTTCTCGCGTACAAAGGAGTGTACGCGGCTAGCTCGATCGCCCACTTGGCTACTCTGCCACTTGCATCCTTGTTGCCCATGATGTCCGAGATGGGAGCGGAACTCACCACCGTGATGGGATGCTCTTGGAAATAGTGCTTCAACTTCTTGGCACCCAGGTACACGCCGTAGGTCATCTTCTGGTAATGTGGGTAATTTTGCTTGGAGTTGGATAGCACTTCACTCAGGTAATACAATGGCCGTTGCACAGTCTTGCCTTCCTCTTCTCGTTCCACCACAATCACCACACTGACTACTCGGTTAGTAGCCGCAATGTACAGCAGCATTGGCTCCTTGGGTAGCGGACTAGCCAAGACGAGAGCGCTACCCAGCATGGCCTTCAGCTCCTTGAATGCCACATCAGCTTGCGGTGTCCAGACAAACTTGTCACTCTTCTTCATGAGTTGATAAAGAGGCAAGGCCTTCTCGCCCATTCTGCCC
Source organism: Alopecurus myosuroides (assembly GCA_028641055.1). Lineage (NCBI taxonomy): Eukaryota > Viridiplantae > Streptophyta > Magnoliopsida > Poales > Poaceae > Alopecurus > Alopecurus myosuroides. The sequence goes on along the minus strand of CM054061.1, from coordinate 212,120,925 downwards.
AGCAAGCGGCTCAGAGAAGCCAGGCATCCAGTAAACTTCTGCATATCCTTCAGAGATCTCGGCAAAAGACATGCTCTCTATAGCTTTCATCTTTGAAGGACTGGCCTCAATGCCCCGACTGGATACCAAGAAGCCGAGTAGCTTTCCATCCGGGACGCCAAAGGTGCATTTAGTCGGATTCAACTTCATTCTGTACTTGCGTAAGCTGGCAAAAGTTTCCTCAATGTCACGAAGAAGAGTATGTGTTTTATTCGTTTTGATGACAATGTCATCTACGTACGCCTGCACATTCTTGCCAATTTGGTCATGCAAGCATTTCTGCATGCATCTCTGATAGGTAGCCCCAGCATTCCGCAACCCAAAGCATATGACCCGATAGCAATAAGCCCCATACGGGGTAATAAAGGCGGTCTTTATTTGATCATCAGGGTTGAGAGCTATCTGATGAAAACCAGAGTAGGCATCTATGAAAGACAAAATCTCACAACCAACAGTGGAATCGATCACCTGATCTATGCGGGGTAGCGGGAATGGATCCTTGGGGCAGGCCTTGTTCAGGTCGGTGTAGTCCACGCACATGCGCCATGCGGTGTCGGCCTTGGGGTCCTCCTTCTTCTTCTCAACCATAACCGGGTTGGCCAGCCAGTCCGGATGCAATACCTCCATGCTAAAGTTTCTTATCAGCAACTTGGTGATCTGATCACCGATAGCTTTCCTCCTCTCATCACCAAAGCGGCGCATAGCCTGCTTAACCGTCTTGGCGTCATGCCGCACATGTAGCGAGTGCTCAACCAACTCCCTCGGGACACCCGGCAGATCCTCATTGGACCATGCAAAGACATCCCGATTCTCACGGAGGAAGTGGATGAGCTCGCTTTCCTATTTCTCTCCCAACCCGACGCCAATGACGGCAACACGGTCTGGGAACTCAGGGTCAACCTGGACCTTCTTTGTCTCCTGGGACGCCTGGAATGCTGTCCCGTACTGGGAACTCGGCATACCAGGCGCACCACCTTGCGCTGCTTGCGCCATAGCCACCACATCGTACATCTTCTTCTTCTCGGTCGCAATGACCATGGATTCCGCCAGCTGAGAACTAGCAGAGGCACACTCCAAAGACCTCTTGTAATCACCCGAGATGGTGATGAACCCATTGGGACCAGGTATCTTCATCTTCAGGTAAGCAGCATGGGTCGAAGCCATGAACTTGGTGAGGGCAGGCCTACCGAGAAGGGCATGGTAGGGGCTCTGAAGATCAACCACCTCGAACTGGACGCACTCGGTGCGACAGTTCTCCCTAGTGCCGAATAGGACATCCATCCAGATGCGGCCGATTGGAGCACAAGATACTCCCTGCACAATTCCATGGAATGTGGTCTTGCTGGGTAGCAGCATGTTCTCGGCAAGGCCGGGCTTCTTCAGTGTGTCATGGTACATGATGTTGATGCTACTGCCGTTATCAATCAGCACTTTGCTGAACCGTACGTTCTTCTCAGGTCCTAGGAAACTGGGATCCACCACCAGAGCATAGCTACCCGGATTGGGCATCACCTTGGGGTGATCAGCCTTTGACCAAGTCACCTCCTGGTCACACCAGCGCAGATAGTGGGGCACAGCCGGGATCACGGCGTTTACCTCCATTGCCCGCCTGCGCTGCGACTGCTTGTCGACTGGTTCGGTGACGAAGATCATGTAGCTCTGGTGATGTTCCTGGTACTGGTTGCGGTCTCCACCACCATTGTTGCCGTTGTTGTTGTTGTTGTTGTTGTTGTTGTTGTCGTAGTTGTTGTTGCGGTTGCGGTTGTTGCGGTTGTTGCGGTTGTCGTAGTTGTTGTTGTTGTTGTTGTTGTTGTTGTTGTTGTTGTTGTTGTTGTTGTTGTTGTTGTTGTTGTTGTTGTTGTTGTTGTTGTTGTTGTTGTTGTTGCGGTTGCTGTTGTTGCGGTTGCTGTTGTTGTTGCTGTTGTTGTTGTTGTTGCTGCTGCTGCTGCTGCTGCTGCTGCTGCTGCTGCTGTTGTTGTTGTTGTTGTTGTTGTTGTTGTTGTTGTTGTTGTTGTCGTTGTTGTTGTTGTTGTTGTTGTTGTTGTTGTTGTTGTTGTTGTTGTTGTTGTTGTTGTCGTTGTTGTTGTTGTTGTTGTCGTTGTTGTTGTTGTTGTTGTTGTCGTTGTTGTTGTTGTTGTCGTTGTCGTTGTTGTTGTCGTTGTTGTTGTTGTTGTTGTTGTCGTTGTTGTTGTTGTTGTTGTTGTCGTTGTTGTTGTTGTTGTTGTTGTCGTTGTTGTTGTTGTTGTTGTTGTTGTTGTTGTTGTTGTTGTTGTTGTTGTTGTTGTTGTTGTTGCGGTTGCGGTTGTTGCGGTTGTCGTAGTTGTAGTTGCGGTTGGTTCCGTGAGCCACTTGATTCACATTCTCCCTTCTCGGAAACGCTGCAGGCTTGGGAGCGGCTGCCCGAATAGGTTGCACATTGGCATTCGCAGCCGGCAGAGGAGGAGGAGGGGGCAGGTCTTCATTCTTGATGCGTTCCCACCAACTGCACTGCCGGGTAGTGTGGTTGGCCGGCCTACTCGGATGCCGAGTGTGGAAGCTGCATGGCCCATCCTTCATGTTTCCGAAGATAAAGTTCGGAGCTGAATCCGAGTTGCCGCTACTCTGCTGGGGAGCAGTGTAGGGCTTCTTGATGCCTTGGCCCTGATTCTGGTTTTGCCCGTATTGGGCTCATCAGTTTTTTGCCTTTGGCTACTCCCAGCAGCCGTGGTCACAGCATTCACCTCCTCTGGATCATACCGAGTATCAATCCGGTCACCTCTGCGCTTGTTGCGGAAGTCATTGCGCCTGTTGCCGTCTTGGAACTTCCTTCTCGGCTCAGGACAATCAAGCATATGCTGAGTAGGATCGCCGAGTGCATACATATCTGCAATCTTGATTGTCTCGGCGAGAGTACTCGGCATCTCTCTTTGCAACTTCTGACACAACATGCTGCCATGCCTGCAGCCCTGGGCAAACCAAGTAATGGCCTGAGCCTCATTCACACCCTCACATGTGTTCCTCAAGGTGCTCCACCGAGTAAGATACTCTCGGTGAGTTTCCTCTTCTCGATGCTTGCAAGCAGACAGCTGCTGTGGCCTATTCGGCCTCTTGTAGGTGCTGGTGAAGTTGCCGATGAAGGCTTACGAGAAGTCTAGCCAGCAATTGATACTATTCTTGGGCAGGTTGTTGAGCCAAGTCCTAGCCGGACCTTCTAGCATCTGCGGGACGTACCGCACAACCCATCTTTGATTGCGGCCTGCAATGTGCACGGTCGTAACATAGTCACTCAGCCAGTCTTCTGGCTTGCTGCTGCCATTGTAGCACTTGGTCCCCCTGGCCAGCTAAAAATGGTTCACAGAGGGCTCCTCCATGATACGGTGACCAAAGCATTCTGGGCCGGGTGGCCTCTTGTTCTCGAGCTGCGCAGACCGATTGATCCGGTCCAGCTTGTACCTTGCATCGCTGGGCTCCAACATGCGGTCACCCACACGATCAGTGATATCTCTTGGGTCAGCGTACCCGGCCAGCCCCATTGCCGAGTACCCACCATCATAGCGGTCTTGCTGCACTGCTTCGGGTTGCACAACCGGGTTGGCTGCCTGCACAACTGCACGCGGCTGTGCTGCCGCTAGTTGCTGAACCCTCTGCCGAGTAGGCTGAGCAGCATGCTGCCGAGAAAGCCCTGCATGGTTTCCTCCTTGCCCCTTACTATGAGCTTTAGTGGATTGATAGCCTGCTCCTGCAGTGTTGTGTTTCTGACCGGGCTGCCGCGGCACAGCGTGCTGTTTTGCGGCGACATCAGGGTCGTACACCTGCATCTGTCTACTCTTCCCAGAGTGCACACTCTGGTCCCTCTCGTTGCCGGGAAGCGGCGATGAGGCCTGATCCATAGATCCGACCGCACGCGAGTGCACAACCTGAGAAGCGCCAGCACCCGGATTGGCTTTCCGGAACTGCCCATTCTGCCTGCCAGTCTCTAGCACTAGCTCGTTGAGTCCCTCCTGCTGCCTAGCGCGCGCGTCGCCGGTGAGATGCGGAAACTCAGCAGCCACTTCCTCTGTAGCCCTAAGAGTTTTGGCGGGGGTGATGTATCTAGGCCTACCAACAGTGTCTAAACTAGCAGATTGGCTAGCAGCCCTACCATCTCTAGCCAGCTCAGCGCCTAGGTTGCGACGCGTAACGCCTATCTTGCGAGGCAGCCTAGAAACAGGAGCAAAGCCATGCGCTGCGTTGTACTCATTTTGCGCAAGGTTAAGCTCGAGCTCAACCTTCTCCAGCTCCTGGGACTCTGCGAGTTGCGCCCTCATGGCGGCAAGTTCCGCCTCGTTGGGTTGCGGCATGCCCAGCTGCTCGGTGGCGCCTACACGAGAAGCCGGGATCGCCGTAGACGTGGAATGAGGCAGGTTCTGGGCCTTCTCGTAGGGCTTGTGGACCCTAGCACCCATAGGTTCCTCGATGACGCCAGCGGCAGCGGCCGCGCCCTTCCCGGCATCGATAGCCGGGCCTGTCATCATCACCTCCACGCTGTCCGCAGAGCAGCCAGTTGGCTTCTCGCAGGCACTGAGTACAACAGGAGGATCTTCCGCGTCGAGCACCACCTCTGGAAACTCGCGGATGACGGTGGTGGTGACGTAGACTAGGTGCGTGCCGAAGGAGATCACCAAGCCACCTGCAGGCATGGGCCTGCTGCCGAAATCTCCGGCGTTGTCGGAGACAAAGTCGAAGGAGCCGAATCTGTGGACAAGGCCACAGACCACGCGCTCCACTGAAGCTGAAACCGGTCCCGTCCGAACGTGAACTCCAGCCAGCGCCGCTGCTGGCCCCACGGTGGGCGCCAACTGTCGTGGTGGTATCACGGCAGATGCCATGGGATGGCTAAAGTGTTGGGGCCGATGGACGCTGGAGGTATCCTGGGAGGGATCGCAAGGCGAGTAGCGCCGCACAAAGGTATCTCAAGCACTACAAACAACAAGATCTACCGAGGTTCAGGGCCCTCGTGTGGAGGTAACACCCCTACTCCTGCCTTTCTCTCTATATGTGTGTAAACCGAGTAGCCACAGTACAATGTATGTCTCTTGCCGAGTAGCCACTCTGCTGCTCTCTAGCTCTGGTGTTGTCTCTAGTAAATAAATGCGAGGTGAAGCAACGTCCCTCGCGCAGGAGGGGGCGGGGCGCCTTATATACTGGTGCCCAGCCGAATAAACAAAGACTAAAAGGTACGGTGATGTGACTTGACCACTGTGACGTTGGCATGCCTCCGAGATCTCGCGCGAAGAAGTGCCGCGCCGTACGGCTGACAGCCCCTATCCGCTCTGTCAGCCGCTCATCGTAGACCTCCACTCCGGCCTGTCCCCTCTGTACTTGACAGGATTGGACGACAGCCTAACCCTGCGTCACTGATGATCACAAACCTAGTAAGTTGAACCGCACGTGGGTAAGGATGCAGGATACGCGGGATCTTCTGTCAGAACGGCTCCATTGACTTCTGGCCCGAGTTGGATTGCCCTCCGTCTACTCGGACCGACTTCTTTACTCGGACAAACATAACTTCCTTGATATCTTCTCTTGGCCTTTGGTGGGTACGGCCGGATAGAAACCTACCGGGTAGCAAGTACCCGGGTAGCCGTCTACTCGGTCAACAACACCTTTGACCTTCACTTTAGCACTTGCCTTACCCCTACTCGGGGGTAACCCCCCGACAAAGCTTAACCCCACAAAGTGCGTATTTGGGGTCCCAGCAGGAAAGTTACTCGGTTTTATTGTTTCTGAGAGAGGGATTGAGGCAAACCCGGAAAAGATCAAGGCCATCCAGTGTTTGAAAAAGCCGGAAGGCCTGAAGCACGTTCAGAAGCTCACAGGATCTATAGCAGCGTTAAGCCGGGTTTATATCCAGGCTTGGAGAAAAAGCAATACCCCTATACCGACTCTTGAGGAAAACAGACAAATTTGTATGGGACCAAGAGGCGGACGAGGCGTTCAAAGCTCTGAAAAAGCAGTTATCTGAGGCACCGATTCTGGCAACGCCGGGTCCCAAAGAGCCCATGTTGTTATACGTTGCGGCCGGGCCCCGGGCAGTCAGCGCAGTGGTCGTAGTTGAGCGCAAAGAGGATGGAAAGGATCATCCGGTACAAAGGCCGGTTTACTACATAAGTGAAGTCCTATCGGAAGCGAAGCAGCGTTACCCACATTGGCAAAAGCTAGTTTTTGGGGTCTTTATGGCCAGTCGGAAATTGAAGCCATACTTTCAGGAACACCCCATAACAATGGTTAGATCCATACCAATGGCAGATATTATCAGAAATTCAGATGCGACAGGCAGAATAGCCAAGTGGGCCATTGAGATGGGAGATTATCACATCAACTACGAGCCCAGGTCTGCAATCAAATCCCAGGCTTTAGCTGATTTTATCAATGATTGAACTCACACAAGTATGCCCACAACAACGCCAAATTCCGAGTCTTGGGTGATGCACTTTGATGGTTCTAAGCAATACGAGGGATCAGGAGCTGGCGTGGTACTTACATCACCAAAATGAGACAAATTGAGTTACGTGCTGCAAACTCACTTCGACTGCTCCAACAATGTGGCCGAGTATGAGGCTCTATTGCACGGACTACGAGTAGCAAAGGAGATGAATATCAGGCGAATACAGTGCTATGGAGACTCGGATCTTGTGGTACAACAGGTCTCAGGAACCTGGGATAGAAAGGATGCAACAAAGGCAGCGTATCGCAGAGAGGTAGACAGGGTAACCGGGTCTTTTTCCGGGTATGAGGTGGAACACATTGACAGGCGAAAGAACGAGGCAGCAGATGCGCTCGCAAGACTCGGTTCGCGCCGAGAGCCAGTTCCGCCCAATGTCTTTCTGGACGAGTTATGGCGGCCCTCTGTCAAAACCGAATCTGAAGAAGAGGTGGCTAACCAAGACCCGGATTTGGAGCTTGTGGCCGCTGTACGTGCTATTCCCGAGTGGACGGAGCCGTTTTTGGCCTACCTGTCACGGGGCGAGTTACCACCACAAGAAGTTTTAGCCAGGAAAACCCTGAGACGAGCAAAGGGCTATTCTATCATCAATGGTGAGTTGTATAAAAGAAGTGCTGCAGGAGTATTTTTGCGCTGTGTAGCACCAGAAGAAGGCCGACAGATCTTGAGGGAGATCCATGAAGGTGATTGTGGGCATCATGCCTCCACAAGATCCCTTGTGGCTAAAGCATATCGGCACTGTTTCTTCTGGCTCACGGCTCTAGCGGACGCAGAACGCTTGGTGGCAAGGTGTGATGGATGTCAAAGGTATGCTCGCCAAACCCATGTGCCGGCTATGGAGTTGCGAACAATCCCGCTGACCTGGCCGTTTGCAGTTTGGGGTATGGATATGGTGGGCCCCTTTCACATGTCGCCTTGCAAAAAGACTCATCTTTTGATGGCTATTGATAAGTTTACTAAGTGGTTTGAAGTTATGCCAGTCACCAATTGTGAAGCAGTCACAGTAGTCAAGTTCCTGAAAAAGATCATCTATCGGTTTGGATATCCTCATAGCATAATAACAGACAACGGAACCAACATGTCCTTAGGTGAGATGGAGAAGTTCTATGGAAACAATGGCATCCATCTTGACATAGCCTCGGTAGCCCATCCACAAGCTAATGGACAGGTGGAGAGGGCAAATCAGGAGTTACTTCGTGGGTTGAAACCACGGCTGAGAGTCCCGTGCCTCAGAGCTGCTGGAGCATGGGTTGAGGAGTTACCATCAGTGGTTTGGGGAATTAACACTACACCTAACAGATCTACTCAGATTACTCCGTTTTTTATGGTTTATGGTTTATGGTGTAGAGGCAGTTCTTCCGAGTGATATTATTCATGACTCGCCCCGAGTGGCAGCTTATCTTGAGGTGGAGAATGAGAAGACTCGGCAGGATGCCGTGGACATGTTAGAAGAGCACAGGAAGCAAGCTTTGGAGAGACCAGCCATATATCAGCATGATTTGAGGCGATACCACAGCCGGCGAGTCAAAACCCGGGTCTTCCAGGAAGGAGACCTGGTATTACGCCTAGTACAATCAAAGGAAGGAAAGCATAAGTTATCTCCACCATGGGAAGGCCCGTTCATCATAAGCCGGAATCTGCACAATGGATCATACTACTTAATAGATGCAAGGGAAGAGTCAGATACTGTCAATGACACCACCCATACCACTTCATCTATGCAGGAACGGGAAGACCATGGAACGTGGCTCAGCTACGCCCTTACTACACTTAGCATAGGCTAGATCTACAAGCGTAATTGCACTATGTAACAGGCAGCAGGTTTCAGGCGCACTCTTTTCCTATCCAGGGTACCTAAGGGGACTGGAGGGTTTTTAATGAGGCGGCTTGCTGACCTAACCTTTCTCATATCAATAGAGAGATGGTTAAACTATGATATTGTTTGTTTCTTATTTCTTTCTGTTAGTTTGTTTTTAATTTTTCTGTTTTTACTTTATTCCATATCAGGTAAGTATTAATTGTTTGGTCATAGTATACTAGGTGTAACATTTTCATAGAGTGCATACATGGGTTTTGGCGGCTGATTGTGAAGGGAATATGCCCGAGACGCAATAATAAAATGGTTATTATCTTATTCCTTGTTTATGATGAATGTTTATTTCTCATGCTAGAATTGTATTAACCGGAAACGTTGATACATGTGTGCTTAATAAACAAACAATGGTTCCTAGTAAAGCCTCTCTTTTAACTAGCTTGTTGATTAATAGATGATCAAGGTTTCCTGATCATGACCATTAGATGTTATTAATAACAGGGTCATGTCATTAGAAGAATGATGTGATGAACATATACCCATAGAGAATATAGCAATGCGATCAAGTCATTTAGTTTACATTGTTATATCAAACATACGAAGTAACTTATTCCTTAGACCATGAGATCATGTCAATCGCTGATACCTGAAGAGTGCTTTGATGGCATCAAACGGCACACCGTAACAGGGTGACTATAAAGGTGTTGTTAAGTATTCGGAAAGTATCATTTGAGGATCATGGATCAAGAGTGGAATTTGTCCATCCAAATGACGGTGAGATATACTCTGGGCCCTCTCGGTGATATCACATCGAAACCGCTTGCAAGCACGTGATATGATCACAAGGATGTTATATCACGGGAACGAGAAAAGAGTACTTGTCGGTAACGAGATCGAACAAGGTATGGTTGATACCAATGATCTAATCTCGGACAAGTAAAATATTGCGAGACAAAGGGAATAGTTCACGGCGTTGTTGGTTCACACGATCACGAGAGTCATCGTTGAATATATAGGAGTCATCATGGATCTCCAGATCCCGTTGTTGATTATTGATCGGAGAGGAGTCTCGATCATGTCTATCTTATTTGCGAACCGTAGGGTGACACACTTAAGGTTCGATGACACGTTTGAGAGGATACGGAATATCGAAGAATATTTTGGGCAGCACCGAAATTGTTTTGGGGAAAATTGAAATAGTTCAAGGGGTTTTTCGTTGAATGGTTGTTAATAGAATTAACAAATGATTCGAGGTGCTATATGCAAAAGTTTGTTAATAGAATTAACAAATGCTGAAATAAAGAAATAAAAAGGTTTTATTTATTTATTAAAAGAAAACCTTTGGATTTTCCAAGTGGGAAATAATGGGAAAATTAGTGGGTGTGAGTGGAGTGTCCACTCACATGATGAGGGAAGAGGTGGGGGAACACCCATGGGCTGGCCGCACCCCCCTTGGGTTGCCTCCCCCCTCTCCTATAAAAGGAGGGTGAGAGCTCTCCCTCCTCCACACACTTGGCCACTTCCCTTTCCCTCCACCCGCTGCTCCATTTCATGGTCTCCGGCTTGGCGAAGCCCTGACCGTGGGATTCTTCACCACCACCACGTCGTCGTGCTGCTGGAGTTCCGAGGATCGAGGGAACGAAGGTCATCATCAACCGTACGTGTGACCGATCATGGATGCACCGCCGGATTGCGGTGCTCATCTTCTCGCTATCGGTATCGGTGTGAGTACGACTATGCCAACAACGAGATTTGATCTCGTACCACTTTGAGTCTTCGAGGGTATGTGTTCTCCTTAAACCCTCTCGTTGCCCGTTGCACTTCGTCTCCTAGATTAGAGCTTGGCCTTTCGGGTGTCTCTCACGTAGGAAATTTTTTGTTTTCTATGCAACGACCCTTTCAGTGGTATCAGAGCCGGATCTATGCGTAGATGTTTTGTACGGGTAGAACAGATATGAGCATGTGGGCGTTGATGATCATGTTATTGCCTCCTTGAGTATTTTATGATCTTAGTGGCATAGTAGGATGAAGCTGCCCCAGACTAAGTTTACGTGTACTATGTACGCGAGAGTTGTCTCACTTGTGGCTAAGGGGGTGTCCGTTTCTCCTACTATAGTTAAGATCTAATCTACAAAGGGTTGTTAAAAATGTGTTTATCAACGTTGTGGTTGATGTTCGTAGCTATGAACGGTTCTATCCTCGAAAGCCCTAAGCCACATATGCAAAATTAAATTAGAGGCGTCTAACTAGTTTTTGCTGGGCATGTGATGTGATATGGTCAATATTACAAATTTGATTATGAGATGATCTATTTTGTAAATTATTGATATACCGGAAGGTATCCATATGGTTGTCTTTTTTTTGATGGAGAATCAAGATTGGGGTGCCATGGTACTTGGTACCACGCCGGTGGAATGATGGAGATCATACCATGATGCACATGATGGAGATCAAGTGCAAGAAGGTCCATATCATATCATGTTATCCTTTCATGTGATTTTTGTGATGTTAATCCTTTTTATGCATCTTGTTTTGCTTAGATAGCGACGGTAGCACTATAAGATGATCCCTCTCACTTAATATCAAGATAATAATGTGTTCTTCCTTACGTATGCACCGTTAAGAAAGTTCGTCGTTTCGAGACACCACGTGATGATCGGGTGTGATAGACTCAACGTTCGCATACAACGTTGTTTTCAAGCCTAGCATGTACAGACATGGCCTTGAAACACACGCAATACTACGGTTCTACTTGGCGAGCCTAGCATGTACAGACATGGCCTCGGAACACGTAACCGAAAGGTAAAGCATGAGTCAAATGGATGATATGATGAACATGTCGATGTTCACCTTTGAAGATACATCATCTCACATGATGATCGGTTTTGGTGTATTGAATTTGGTTCGTGTAATCACTAAAAACGACTAAGAGGGATGTTGTTTTTGAGTGGGATTTCATGGTTTAATTTTTGAATTAACTTGAACTTATTTATCATGAACAACAAATCAAAGTGAATTTGCACAAATTGTAGTATTCATTGGCATCCACAAAACTACCATACACTTAGATTGTTAATTGAGATATAATTGTTATGATCTCGTAAATCCATTTAAGATTGGTACCGTATTAGTGAAATTTAAAAATGAGTCCTATTGTAGATATTTTGGTATTTCCTACCTAGCTCCATATGGTTAATGATTGATTGATCTAAAGAGCAACCAATTCCTACTTAGAATCTAGAGTCATGGTTGCTTCCATATTACTTTATCTTCAAAAGAATGTTTTGTTGATCAAGGTGATTTAGGAACTGAAAAGAGTTGTTTTTAGAAACAATCAAGTGAAAGATATATTGATATCTAGAAACTTATTTGTGGCAACATGACTGAGTATAATTTAGCGTGACAATGTTTGCTTATATTATCTGAATATATGCAAATTTAGCGTGACAATATTTGCTTATATTATCTGAATATATGCAATGATTGAAGACGCTAGGCGTTTGAATATTCCAAGAAGTTGGGCGCTACAAATTATCCTCTAAATTCCTTCCTTCGAGATATAGTAGCTTAAATCATAAAATTGGTATGATGGGATGGATTAAAAGTATGTGTAAAGTCGTTTACCTTACTTGGAGATTGCTAAGAGTGGAATCTAGAAGAATTCTATTAATATGGTGATATTAGTAGAACAATCAAACTCAAAGTATGACTCAATGGGTGATAGTATATGACTAACACGCCAAAGAAAATGAGCTAGTACGGGTAGCATTGTTTGATGTTGAATGATTCTTCTGTAAAGGAAAGGGAATATTGAAAATAGAATTACAAAAAGATATATGGCAGAAAAAGAAGATAACTGGAAAAATCCAGCTCAGGAGTATATGCTTGATATACAAGTTATAGATGTATTACTAGTTAACAAAGTATTTTTTGGGTATTTTGATACAACATTGGTTGGTATGAATTGTCATACAAAGCAACACAATGTAAGAAATACAAGGGCCTAAAAGGAACTAGTAATAGATGTGGAATCGATTATGACAAGAACATAAATAAAGTGTTATTGTGTTCATTGTCGTATCGAACCAAACAGTCAAGATTTATTTGAAGAACTAAATAAGTTGTTATTTTGTTCTAGTCTTTTGTGAGAACAAATGATATTGTTCAAACTATGACCATATTCCATAATTGATGGATATGTTAATATAAATCATGTTGGTAAAGTAAACATTTATAAGAATAAATGCTAAACGTTGCAAGATGTAGAAGAGTTTCACTTAAATTGTGACACCACCATTTGAGTTCATATCGGAAAGAAAACATGAAGGAACTCCATATTGATGGACTTCCGGAGTCATTTTATTTTGAATAAATTGACGCTTGTGAGACCTCTTCCAAAACATGACTAGAATTCCGTTCTTAAGCCAAAGTAGAATGGATGACTAATTTAGTGGAGATTATACATATTGATGTATATAGTCCATTCTGTGTAGTCATGTATGGTGGATTAGTTTTTCCTTCATAAAATTCTGTCTATGACTTGAGTAGATATGTGAGTATATCTATTTAAAGAAAACGGAGTTTGACATTTTGAATTGGTTCAAAAGGTTGTTAATATGAAGTTAAAATCATTGTAACAAGATAATCAAGTATTTATGATTGGATCATTAAGGATAAAGTTTGAGTTACAAGTTTAGCAAAACATCTGAGAAGTTGCAGAATTGTTCTACAACTTATACTTCTCGAATACCCCACATTAGATTGGAGTATTCAAGAGACAAAATCAAACCTTGTTTGGCATGGTAAGATTAATAAAAATGCCATTATAATTTTATAGTTTATACATTAGTGACAACCGTTTTTCCACTTAAAAGAGCACCATCATGATCCGTTGAAATTGACAACATATAAGATATGGTTTGGGTAGTGACCCGAATTGTCACTTTCTTAAGTTTTGGTATGCATAGCATGTGTAAAATGTTTACAACCAAAATAGGATAAATGTATGTTTATAAGGTTATCCCAAATAAAACATTGGGTATTTCTCCTATCACCGAACCAAAAGACAAATGTTGTTTGCCAGAAAGGGTTGATTTCTCGAGAAAGTAGTTCTTGCGAAACAAGTGAGTGGGAGCACAATACAAACTCAACGAGATTAGAGAATCTTCGTTATCATGTCAAGAGTAGCGCAGCACTGGAACTTGTTACGGGGTTTACTATTTTGACTAAGTAGAAGACACTACAAATGTTGTAGATACTTCAAATGAGTTTGCGAACTGTACCAGAAAAGTCCAAAAACTTTGTACTTAGAACAACTTGTGGTTTAAGTATAAAGTGTTATTTTGACAACAAAGGACCTGGACCTTATAAAGGAAGCAAATGATGGGCCCTGACTTCGTAAAATTGACTATGAGTCATTATATCCGCCATTGTATCCTTGTATGAATATCAAGTATATGACTTGGTAGTCCTTTCGATAGGCATGATGCCTAACGATAGCAAAAGGGTCTATATAGCGACAAAGACATGGATTTTACATCCTTTGAAAGTTGTACTTATCAAAAAGTTGTTTTCGACGAAGTTCAAAGAGTTCACTACTACAAGATTTTGATCTTCCGTAGTGATGTTAGTCTTTGCAGATAGTTCTAGCAAAGTTACATATTATGATATGGATGTTTAATAACAAAACAAATTCTCCTCTCGAGGAAGTTTGTTCAAGGATGTGTACTTGACACAGTCTGAGAGTTTTGTAAAATTCAAAAGGTTGCTAGAAAGGCATGCGCACTTCAATGTTTGTAGTGAGCATAACGAAGTTGAAATGTTTACCTTAATGAAGTTATCAAAAGAGTTTGATTCCATCATGAACGATAAAGATGCTTGTAAAGTTACAAGAAATTAAGTGGGAATGCTATGCCATATTTCCAATACTTTATGTAGATGACATATGGTTGATTGGAAAATATGTATTTTAAATTAACACGGTTAAGATTTTCGATTTCATATTGGTGAAAGGCTTAGAAGATATTGGGCATCGATATCTATAAAAGATGGATTGACTCACATGATATGATTGAAGCCAAATTACATAGATAAAATATTGAAATAAGTCAACATCAAAATGACAAAAAGGAGTTCTTGTCACATGGAAAATAATTGAGCAAGATTCAAGTGTTTTGACACATGATGAGCATCATTGAAATTGAGATTTCTAAGTCATGTTTCCATGCTATGTACACAACCACATGAGTCCTATGCTATAAAATGTTATAGAAGGATAATTCATATGATGATTAGACAACAGCGGGAGAGATCCTTGTGTCATTTTAGAAATGCTAAGGATATGTTTTCCTATATAGTAATGACAAAATATTAGTTGTAATATGTTACACTAATAGCCTTGTCATTTATTCAAGTAATTTTATCTCAATTAAAATATGTGATGAAGGGTAGCACAATAGGATGGAAGAAAGTTCCATGCTGGATTTGAAAGAGTTTCAAAATTAAAATATTGTGACAGATACTACAACAAAGGCTAAAGTATATCGTTGTGTTGACAACTGATAATAAGCGTATTTTGTGTCAAGGAGTTCTTTATTGAACTTGGTGAAATTCCAAGAATGCTGACACTATGAAGCTACATTTTCACAATGTTAGTAACATCAGTTTAAGCCGAGGAATTAAGGTATCACCGGAACTTGGTGAATTTCCAAGATTGCTAAACACTATATAGCTACATTTTCACAATGTTAGTGACAATGGTTTAAGCCGAGGAATTAAGGTTTCACCGATTGACCATATATATGCAAAGCCATCTCATTAGAGAATGAGTGATGCTTGTAGACGCAAAGAACATGCAAATACAATAGGACCTGAACAGTTCAGATTTTTTTGGTAATGTTTACCACATGCGAAGCGTGGTAATAACACTGGTACTCCATATGTGTTAAGTGCTTACAGACTAGATTATTGACTCTAGTGCAAGTGGGAGACTGAAGGGAATATGCCCGAGAGGTAATAATAAAATGATTATTATCTTATTCCTTGTTTACGATGAATGTTTATTTCTCATGCTAGAATTGTATTAACCGGAAACCTTGATACATGTGTGCTTAATAAACAAACAATGGTTCCTAGTAAAGCCTCTCTTTTAACTAGCTCGTTGATTAATAGATGATCAAGGTTTCCTGATCATGACCATTAGATGTTATTAATAACGGGGTCATGTCATTAGAAGAATGATGTGATGAACATATACCCAAAGAGAATATAGCAATGCGATCAAGTCATTTAGTTTACATTGTTATATCAAACATACGAAGTAACTTATTCCGTAGACCATGAGATCATGTCAATCGCTGATACCGGAAGAGTGCTTTGATGGCATCAAACGTCACACCATAACAGGGTGACTATAAAGGTGTCGTTAAGTATTCGGAAAGTATTATTTGAGGATCATGGATCAAGAGTGGAATTTGTCCATCCAAATGACGGAGAGATATACTCTGGGCCCTCTCGGTGATATCACATCGAAACCGCTTGCAAGCACGTGATATGATCACAAGGATGTTATATCACGGGAACGAGAAAAGAGTACTTGTCGGTAGCGGGATTGAACAAGGTATGGTTGATACCAATGATCGAATCTCGGACAAGTAAAATATCGCGAGACAAAGGGAATAGTTCACGGCGTTGTTGGTTCACACGATCACGAGAGTCATCGTTGAATATATAGCAGTCATCACGGATCTCCAGATCCCGTTGTTGATTATTGATCGGAGAGGAGTCTCGATCATGTCTATCTTATTCGCGAACCGTAGGGTGACACACTTAAGGTTCGATGACACGTTTGAGAGGATACGGAATATCAAAGAATATTTTGGGCAGCACCGAAATTGTTTCGGGGAAAATTGAAATAGTTCAAGGGGTTTTTCGTTGAATGGTTGTTAATAGAATTAACAAATGATTCGAGGTGCTATATGAAAAAGTTTGTTAATAGAATTAACAAATGCTGAAATAAAGAAATAAAAAGGTTTTATTTATTTATTAAAAGAAAACCTTTGGATTTTTCAAGTGGGAAATAATGGGAAAATTAGTGGGTGTGAGTGGAGTGTCCACTCACATGATGAGGGAAGGGGTGGGGGCACACCCATGGGTTGCCTCCCCCCTCTCCTATAAAAGGAGGGTGAGAGCTCTCCCTCCTCCACACACTTGGCCACTTCCCTTTCCCTCCACCCGCTGCTCCATTTCATGGTCTCCGGCTTGGCGAAGCCCTGACTGTGGGATTCTTCACCAGCACCACGTCGTCGTGCTGCTGGAGTTTCAAGGGATCCTCTACTTCTGCGCCCCGCTGGATCGAGGGAACGGAGGTTGTCATTAACCGTACGTGTGACCGATCACGGATGCACCGCCGGATTGCGGTCCTCATCTTCTCGCTATCGGGATCGGTGTGAGTACGACTACGCCAACAACGAGATTTGATCTTGTACCACTTTGAGTCTTCGAGGGTATGTTATCTCCTTAAACCCTCTCGTTGCCTGTTGCACTTTGTCTCCTAGATTAGATCTTGGCCTTTCGGGTGTCTCTCGCGTAGGAAATTTTTTGTTTTCCATGCAACGACCCTTTCAGATTGCTTGAATAGCTCAGCTATAATCTCAGACCCGGCCACGATGCCATTAAGTTATAAGGGCCGATTACTTGCAATAAGTACGGTTACAATCTTATAACCGGACAATAGAGCTAAATTTTCTTGATTTCTCTTGTTTAAGCTTGATGTGACTTGCAATAATGTGGCGTGTTTTGCTAACGTATAATCACAATCAGTCATGATGCCCACTGAGACTTGCCGGACCCTGTTTTTATAAAGTTACAGCAGCACTGAATATCCACGCGAAAGCCGGCTTACAACAAAGAGGATCAAAAGGGTCATCCAAACCACAAGTTATGCGGAGTAAAAGGCTACAGCCGGAAACTCACAATGTATTAAGCATAGCTTCAAAACTTATATGTATAGCTATATACTTTGGTCCTTGGTGAAAACAGGGAGATTTTTCTTAAAATCACAAATCCCTAGACTCGGAAATCTGGGTCTTGGGGACTTGAGAATTTGAGAAAAACAACAAACTGTCTAGCTATCAAGCTTAAAACCCAAAAATCCGAGTCTTGGGGACTTAAGAAGCAAAGCTCACCCAGTCAAAAATCCTGAGACCCGGAAACCGAGTCTCATAGATGTGGAAAAATAAGAAAGATCAGAAAAGCAGCAAAAAGGCTTAAGACCAGGAAAAAGCATATCGAGGTGGGTGGCCAAAAGGGCCACTAAAGCCATTAAAGTTTAAACGTGTTACAAACCAAGGAAATAGTATCTAAAGTGCACAGGCGCACTATCAAATGAATAATTGTATCAGGCATATTACATAAATGCCTATTGGCCAAATAAGTGTTTGTGGGCGAAAAACGGTAAAACTTCACTCGACATCCATAGCCGAGTCATCAGCAATATCTTTGGCGGCCGGGTCTTCAACATGCTCCTCTGTGTTCTTCCCTGCCTCCATGTCCGGATCAGTCACGGTATCAGCACGAGCTGGAGGAGGAACAGCTGGAGTAGACGAGGATGGTGCAGTATCGGCCTCGGCCTTCTTCCTGGCAACTTCCTCCTTCCACCGGGCCAGCATGTCAAAGGGAGCAGGGAGAGCAGACGGGACCGGCTTATCCTCAGCGTCATATGGCGGGGTGAGCTTGTTCACGTCCAGTTTATCGGCTATCAGGCTTGCCGAGTGACGTACCTGATCGTGGATAGATTTGTAGTCCTTACCCGAGAATCTTGAGCCGTCATTGTTGAACTCGGGGAACCCATTCACGAGTGTTGCCGGCTCAAGCCTAGGAAAATAGGCTTTGGCCAAGGCAAGGCCGCGGGTTACCCCAACCCGGATGCTGAGCGCTTCCAGTGATCAATCCAGGCGGGGACCGTCGAGCACGCATCAAGCATTTGGGTCACGCCGCCATAACCGCCATGCCACTTCACACCTTCCAGGGTCCACTTGGTCCCCACAGAAAATTGCCGGATCACGGCCTTCAGGGTCTTCAGCTTTTCAATGTCATCTTCGTCTTCAACTTTTTGCACCCGGACCTGTATAGTAACAGGAAAAGTAAAGAGATGAGACTCGGGTTATAGACCCTACAAAATGAGGAATCCGGGTTATAGTCAATAAGTTAGGATTTTTACCAATCAGGGAGCCGTAAGTGTCGGCAATAGAGGCTGATATCTTCTTCAGCAAACCCTCAGCGTTCTGGGACCTTTTCTTGTACTTCTTGCAGTCCTTGGAAAGGTCCTTCACCTCGGCTTCCAGCTCTTCCCGCAGTTTTGTCTCACCCTGGAGGAGTTCGTTGGTTTTCGCCAACATCTCCTCCGACCGGGTCATGTGAGCCTGCAGAAATAGACAAGGAAAAATCAGTCGGTTGAAGGGTAAAAGCCGGGTATGACAAGTTACACAGTTATGGAAGTACCGAGCAAACTCTATACAGTTAACTCGGAACTTGGGGACTAGATGAGTATGTAAGCAATAATTGGTTAAGTTACCGGGTGCTCAGCTGCTAGGGACTCAAGGATATCTCTTTCATTGGTCTTCAGGGAGTAAAGCTCATCTAGCATCCCTTCAAAGTCAAGGTTGCTGAGATTCGGCCTGGAGGAGCTGGGGTTCTGGTTACCTGGTGGCGGGGTCCTTTCCTGTTTTAGTGGGCTGATCCGGGTTTCCTGGGTGTTAGGAGCGGGGGCACCCCTCTGTGATCCCAGAAACTCGACATCATCATCGGCCGGCTGATGCGTTGGTAGGGGAAACTCGGCCTCCTGGTCAATAGGGTTGTCCAGCTTTTCTTCTTCTTCTTCACCGCCAGATGCGGGCTTCACAACGTTCTCCGGGTTTTCCATGGCCGAGTTATCGACGTTCATATCCTCAGGATCACTAAGTGTAACCTTGGCTCTGAGAAAGAAAAAGAAACAGTTAGTAGATAATAAACAAAAGACGTGGAAAATAGTGATATATTGACTAATAAGGAAAGTGAATTACCCGGTATTCACAACGAAATCTGCTGGGAGATCGTTGCTGGACCCAGAAGATGCTGACAAAGAATCGGAAAGTGAGACCCGGAGTGGTCCGGCTAATGGGTGATTTGGAGAAGGATATCTTTGAGGAATATGGGATTGATAAGTTTGGGAAGTACCGGCTCGGCGAGCGGGTGACATAGGGATACTCGGGTGAAGAGGATCGTCACCCGGAGAAGTCTGGGTTGCCCTTCGTTTGACCGGGGTAGATTCCTTCAAGGATGATGAATTGGTTAGATGCTGGTTAAGTTCAAACATATTGGCATACGAGTATGGCTTGGAGGTCATGGAAGAATAGGGCACCTTGAAAACAACTCTCCGGGTCTTCCTTTTCGCCCCAACCTCTGCCTCCGGCTCTGCCTCACTCTTCCGACTGGGTGTCGTCCTTGTCCTCTAGCACTGATGAATAAGGAGCATTGTCGGAAAAGGGAAAAATGTGGTCTAACAAAGTTAAATGAAGCAAGTATAAAGAGAAGACCCGGATTTACCTTCATCGCTGTCAGCCGGCTCCTCGTCTTCCTCCGAGTTTTCGGAAGGAGGAGGGGTGACTATCTTCCAGAATTCATCATCTTCCTGAGTAAGAAATACAGAGACAAAGGTTAGCATGTGCGCATAAGAAATATCAGTCGGATAAAGGGACTAAGCCGGTTCTTACTGCAGGAGCCGGGTTAGAGCGAGTAAACGGCCCAAGCCCGGATATGCTCCTGATGACGTCGAGTTTTTCAGCCAAGAAGTTCTTCATAGCTTTATTTACATCCGCAGCCGGGTAAGTTTTCTCCGAGTATCGGAGAGAGTCGGTAACATGCCAAGAATAATCGCACATGAGCTTGGGACGGCTGCTGTTTGGCTGGATCCGGCAGCTTACCCAGGTCTTTATCAGATTAAGCCCAATGAGGCCTTGGGCAGAAAGCACAACGAGCTTGTGGAGAAGAGGCTGGATAGATTGCCTATCGGCCTCGGGTGCGAAAGAGTTCAGATTATCGGATAAGGAAAGGATGTCATCAGAGAAACTCGGCAAAGGCTTTTCGCCAGGTAAAGATGTGTCTTGGCAGTAGAAATAGGTTTTCTGCCAGTGCTTCACATGTGTGTGAAGACTGAGAGTCGGCATCAGAGATTTTTTACGTCTCTGAATCGAGACCCCACAAACTAGGAGGGCCCCCTCCGTGCTCTCCTGGCAGGGTTTGCATTGGAAGAGTTCTAGGAATAAGGCTAAGTTGGGGGAGAATGCATAAATAAGCCTCGTAGAGGACTATGAAGTGGCAAATATTAAGCATGGAGTTTGGGCCGATATCAAATACCCGGAGCTTGTAATGATCTAGGAGATCCCGGAAGAAAGGGTGACCCGGGGGACGGAAACCCCGGATCACGTGCTCGACGAAGACGACTACTTCATCCGTCCCTGGTGAAGGCCAGGTCTCCTCGCCGGGTATCCTCCAGTGGATCTCTGACCGGGCGGGCAAGACACCAGACTCGGCTAGCTCGTCGAGTTTGGCTCTGGTGACAGTCGATTTCGCCCAAATGGCGAAAATCGACTGACCCGGCTTTTGCTTCCCTGCCGGGTTTTTGCCCTTCATCTTAGTGCTAGCCTTGGGAGCCATGGAGTGTAGATCTAAATAAGGGTAAAACGCGAGTAAGTAAAGGCCGAGAAATTTGAAGAACACAACTATTTGATGCAGCAGGAAAAAGAAAAGTAAACCGGCTAAGCTTTTGCAAGGGATGTGGAAATGGATCTAGTTGAGAGTAAGTTGTGGAAAAATACGAGATTGGAAGTTGAAAAGGTGCGCTTAGCTAGTGGCGAAATAGTGGATGACTATGGAGTGAGATTCAATCTAAAATGCTGGTGCGAGATTGAAGAAAAGAAACCTAGATCTAATGGAGGGAGGGACTTACCGAGATGGATTGTTGGTGGAGATGCGCGGCGGTGGCGATCCGGGAACGACGGCGAGCGCGGCGGCGGCGATTTTCTGGCGGTGGCGGTGTCTCGAGATCTCCTGCGGCGCGAATGGAGGCTTGCTTGCGGGCGATGACGGCGGCGACCTTGCAGGCGATGGCGCAGCTCTGACGGACGCAGGTTCGATTGGGGGCTCGCGGGCGCGGAAGTTGAGCGAGAGGAAGAAGAGAAGGAGAAATGTCGTTTGGATCTAGGGTTAACCCTTGGGGTCAATTTATAGGCGTGGGAGAGAAAACCTAGGTTTGGGCGGTAACTGAAAAAATTTCGGAATAGATTGATCCGGCCCGGATATTTGGGAATAGGTATCGAGGTAATCGCTGCGAGATATCCGGATAAGGATTGAGGTAGATTTTGAGCGTATTATTCAGATTAACTGATAGCGATACGAATGTCGGGTCTTGTCACGTGTCCTTGGAGTGTTGACCCAGGAAATGATGCCCTGACTCGGAAAACACCAGGTTATTATATGGACCGCCCAAAGAGCAGGCCTAGCTATTATCAAAGCACTCTAACCCGGTATATTATGAATTTGAATGTTTATTGTTTTGCAGGGAATAGCATGCGCTTCATGGTTGATCCCGAGAAGCCTAAGCTATTCTGGGGACTACTGATGGGGGGATGGTAACCCGGTAGGCTCATGCCTAGGTGAAACCTAGCCCGAAGGGAATCGCACAAGACCCGGCCCAAGGTGGAGGAGTTTCTAAAAGGCCCAACAGGGAATGTAGGCCTTGTAACCCGTGCCTTAGGGGTCACGATTAGGAAACTTAGGGTTGTGTGCGGTTTCCCGGTAGGATTCCGGGTATGCCTTGTATAGGAAGCCAGAGAGCCGGGTAATATATAAACCGGCTCCTGGAACAGAGAAAGGAGAAGAGGTTTTACCAGATATTCGAGTATCCTTGTAATACGAGAGCTGATAGTTGTAACCCTAGATCGGAGACCCGGCGACATTACAACCCGAGCTAGCAGATCGCCCGATAACATGATTTGCCCTGAGCTAAACCCTCTCCCAAACACCAGAGTCGATTTGCCCCAAAGTAAGTTACCCCTGGTAACGTCTGCCGTGATTATCCCACGACAGACATGTAATCATTTGGAGGCCTTTCCCCCATCACCTCCCGGTACCTAGAATTGAGTCCCCTAAAGAAATCCATAGCCTTTGCCGCCTCATCATGCTTCACATGATCAACAAAGAGAACCATCTTGTTGAACTCAGCCTCGTACTCATCTACTGATAACTTCCCTTGCTTAACGTGCTTCAGTTTCTCTGACATTTCCTCCTTGAATGATTCTGGATAATACTTGTCAGTGAACTGATGCACGAAAACATCCCAAGTGGGTTCCCCATGAACAGGAACATAAGCTGCACGAACTCCTGTCCACCATGCATCAGCAAGACCTTTAAGGTTGAAAGCCACAAAGAGGACCCTCCTATGCGGAGGTAACTCCATAGCTGCCATATGGTTCTCGATGGTACTCAGCCAAGATGCTGCATCCATCGGATTTCCAGTTCCATGAAAGTCACCAGCCTTAAGCTCTAACCAGTTCTTGAGAGTCGTCATTTGGCCATCACGTCCACTATCAGCGGCAGATTGGGTCACACTCTCCTCATGATTACTATGCTCAACTTCTTCATCGGATTCATCGGCACGGTTATTTCGGCCTCCACGACCACGGGTATTGTGACCATGACCCCGAACACGACCTCTACGTCTCGGTGGCATAACTATACACAACATAAGCAATCATAAGTCAAATGTTCAAATATCTGTACAAAATCACCACAAGAAGATAACACATAAGCGTAAATGCAATGCATGACCCAACCCATCCTATTGTGCACCCGTGTGTCAAGTTTTAAAGTTGTTTATTGTATTTTACTCAAATTTTTGTCAATCCTAAGTAATATTCAAATTTATTTGCCTTTGATAAAATAAAAAATTCACCAAAGACCTCAAGCCCGCTCCAATACCAACTGTAACACCCCAAGCCAACCAAGCACTTGAGGTGCTAACACGTTCATAACTTCAGAGAGCTAACTAAGATCTTTTAGGAAAAATTCGTTAGAGTCTCCTTTGTTTTTGGGAACATCCACGACAGGAAATAAGTTATAAACATAAAACCAGGATTGTCCACAAGCAATTATCGGTACAACAATCAACCTTATAAGAAACTCTAGCAACACAATAGTATTAAGCTACCATCATCACAATAATGGTAACCAAGACCATCAGATAAATAATCAACATTACTAAAATAAACAATCTTCCACAAGACTAGAAACCGTTTAAGATAAAGTACTTCTTCATCGAACAGAGTGCAAAGTTTCGACAAAAGGTAATTATTATGTGAGGCGTGTGGTGATGAAGGTGAAAGTGCTACTCCCATATTCCCATGCATATCGTCCTGAAGTTTTACCTAAATACATAAAAACAACAAGGGTGAGTATAAAATACTCAGCAAGTGCAAAAACGAAATAAGAAGCATTGCATAAGACACAACACCAAATATTATTCCTTAACTCATGTGAAAAGCAAACATGAACATGTATGTCTACATGCTCTTTTCTTTTATTTTCTTTGCGTATACCGGTATCGCTTGAACGGACGCCCGTGGGCCTCCACTCACTCCAACTTGTGGAGATTTCCTACAATGTGGGACTCGTCCCACCATTGAAGGTCTCAATGCGCCTACCTCAGTAGGACACAACACTATGCACTGTACATAAGATGAAATGCAAAAATGAAAGCACAGCTATTTCATTTCCTGTGTCCATTTCTTCACATATATAACCAATGTCTAGTCGCTGGAATAAAGAACGAGTGCAAGAAAATAAAATTCAAGTGAGGGTATCATGCAAAGAATTATCCCATCGTGTATTTGCCTCAACTGCGAGGGCGCAACCTGTAAATTGTAGGATCCCAAACCAGGTGTATCAACGCCTCTATCGAAAAATATTTCACACTCAATAAATTTTCACTTAAAAATCATACGAGAAAAACATGTCGTATCGTCCATATGCGCCAAACTGTAGCTAAAGTTTCCAAAGAAATTTTCTGTCGGTAAAGACTAAAACTGGGGCACTGTCGAAGATGCAACCAGTCCAGGAGATATTAACCAAGTTGTCAAATAGATTACTCAAGGCATCTAGGACTACTCTAATTCCTAGAGTGGCCAACTGAGAGAGCTTATTCAGCCAACGCATACACTAGTATTCTTTCCTAATTCAATAATCAAGCTATAAACGTGCAACCACTAGAGAAACAAACTGAACTTATGGAGTAATAAGCTGAAATATTGAATCGATTGTACTCCTCACTTGACACACCAGAACGTCACTAGTGGAAACAACCCCTCTCGTCCAGGGGGCCGGGGGGCAGCTGTCCCGGTTGCAACCAAATCCGGGACAAATGCCCTGCATTGGTCCCGGTTCGTGCGCCCGGGGCAACAGGAATTGCCTGGGCGCATTGGTCCCGGTTCGTGGGGGGCATATCGGTCCCGGCTCTTGCCACGGACCGGGACCAATGCCTAGCCACAGGCCACGTGGCACGCGCATGACCTGTTGTCCCGGTTCAGTCCACGAACCGGGACCAATGCCCCCTTCCCCTATATATACTGCCCCAGCCCCCCCTCCTTCCATCTTTTTTTTCCTTGGAGGTGTGAGAGAGTGTGGTGTTATAGTGTGTTTTTTTTCCTATGCACACGAGGTGTTCGACGAAATTCCCGAGACGCACACAAGCTCACTGAAAATGGTATCTTCGACCGAGGTTAACAAATTATCTTTTTCATCTGTAACTGATACATAAAAAAGTATTATTTGTCGATGTACTGTGGTCATCTCTGTATTAATATGTATTTTGATAAACTTAATTATATGATGCAGATGGATGCACGGCAGCGATGGATGTACGGTGACCGACGCACTTCCGAGTATATGGCAGGCCTGAATGCATTTCTTGCTGTAGCTCAGGCGAACAAGGATAATGGCTTCATGTGTTGCCCATGTGTTGATTGTCGGAACGTCAGAGAACATTCTTCCGAAAGAATCCTTCACGGCCATCTACTTCGGAGAGGTTTCATGCCCAGCTATAATTGCTGGACCAAGCATAGAGAAAGAGGGGTTGTGATGGAAGACGATGAAGAAGAAGAAGAAGATCCTTTGTTCCCTGAATACGACGATACTGCAATGGAAGAGAATGCAGAAGAAGGAGGTGATCAAGAACAGGCATCAGAAGAGCCCGATGATGATCTTGGCCGAGTTATTGCTGATGCAAGGGAAGACTGTGAAAATAAATTGGAGAGGTTGAAGCTGGACAACATGTTACAGGATCACAAAAAATTGTTGTACCCAAATTGCGAAGATGGTAGCACAAAGCTCGGTACCACACTGGAGTTGCTGAAATGGAAGGCACAAAACGGTGTGACTGACAAGGCATTTGAGAGTTTACTTCAACTAATGAAGCCAAAAACTTCCAAAGGATAACGAATTGCCTGAGAGTACGTACGAAGCAAAGAAAGCTCTCTGCCCTCTAGGATTAGATGTGCAGAAGATACATGCATGCATTA
The DNA here is from genome assembly GCA_028641055.1 of Alopecurus myosuroides. Lineage (NCBI taxonomy): Eukaryota > Viridiplantae > Streptophyta > Magnoliopsida > Poales > Poaceae > Alopecurus > Alopecurus myosuroides. The sequence goes on along the minus strand of CM054061.1, from coordinate 212,095,001 downwards.
ATGACTGCATTCTCTTCCGCGGTGAGAAGTACGAGAATTTGGATGAATGTCCGATATGCACTGCACTGCGGTATAAGATCAGAGCAGATGATCCTGGTGATGTTGACGGCGAGCCCCCCGTAAGAGGGTTCCTGCTAAGGTGATGTGGTATGCTCCTATAATACCACGGCTGAAACGTCTGTTTAGAAACAAAGAGCATGCTAGGTTGTTGCGATGGCACAAAGAAGACCGTAAGAAAGATGGAAAGTTGAGGCACCCCGCCGATGGATCGCAGTGGAGAAAGATCGAGAGAGACTTTCCAGACTTTGCAGGAGAGGCGAGAAACTTATGGTTTGGTCTAAGTACAGATGGCTTTAATCCTTTTGGGGAGCAGAGCTCCAGTCATAGCACTTGGCCTGTAACTCTATGTATGTACAACCTTCCTCCTTGGTTGTGCATGAAGCGCAAGTTCATTATGATGCCAGTTCTCATCCAAGGCCCGAGGCAACCTGGCAACGACATTGATGTGTATCTAAGGCCATTAGTGGAAGAACTCTTAGAACTGTGTGGCAAACCAGGTGTACGTGTGTGGGATGAGAACGAACAAAAGCCATTTGACCTACGGGCGTTGCTTTTCGTGACCATCAATGATTGGCCAGCTCTTAGTAACATTTCCGGTCATACAAACAAGGGATACAATGCATGCACACACTGTTTAGATAAGACTGACAGTATTTTTTTGGATAAATGTAAAAAGGTTGTATACCTGGGGCATCGTAGATTTCTTCCGATCAAGCATCCCTTAAGGAAAAAAGGAGGGAAGCATTTCAGAGGTGAGGCAGATAACCGAAAGAAGCCTGAGCTCCGTAGTGGTAATGATATATTCGATATGGTCAAGGACCTAGAAGTAATCTTTGGTAAGGCTGCTGGCAGCCAACCAGTTCCGTACGGCCCTGATAAGCGGGCACCCATGTGGAAGAAGAAATCTATATTTTGGGAGCTACCCTATTGGAAAGTTTTAGATGTCCGGTCTTCGATCGACGTGATGCACGTGACAAAGAATCTCTGTGTCAATCTGCTGTGCTTCCTGGGCGTGTATGGGAAGTCAAAAGATACACCTGAAGCACGGGAGGACCAGCAACGTATGAAAGACCCAAGCAACAAGCACACAGATACAGGGCGCCATTCCTTAAGCAGCTACGCTCTTACTAAAGCAGAGAAGGAAATATTCTTTGAAGTCCTTTACAGTATCAAGGTTCCGTCTGGCTTCTCGTCGAATATAAAGGGGATAATAAACATGGCAGAGAAAAAATTCCAAAACCTGAAGTCTCATGACTGCCACGTGATTATGACGCAGTTGCTTCCGATTGCATTGAGGGGGCTTCTACCGGAAAATGTTCGAGTACCCATTGTGAAGCTATGTGCATTCATGAACGCAATATCTCAGAAGGTAATTGATCCAGAAATTCTGACAAGATTACAGAGGGATGTGGTCCAGTGTCTTGTTAGTTTTGAGTTGGTGTTCCCACCATCCTTCTTCAACATTATGACTCATCTCCTTGTTCACCTATGTGAAGAGATTCATATTCTCGGTCCGGTATTTCTACACAATATGTTCCCCTTTGAGAGGTTCATGGGAGTCTTGAAGAAATATGTTCATAACCGTGCTAGGCCAGAAGGAAGCATCTCGAAGGGCTATGGAACAGAGGAGGTCATTGGGTTCTGTGTTGACTTTATTCCTGACCTTAAGACAATTGGTGTTCCTGAATCGCGGCATGAGGGGAGACTGAGGGGAAAAGGAACGCTGGGAAAGAAAACAATGATACCTAGGGACGGGCATTCTTTGACCAAAGCACACTACACAGTTCTACAAAATTCTATGTTCATGGCTACGTATGTCGAGGAACACAAGAATATTGTACGGTCTGCAAACCCGGGGAAGGATGACTCATGGATTAAACGCGAACACATGGAGACTTTCGGAAGTTGGTTGCAAACACGTCTTATAAATGACACCACTATTGAAGATCAGCTATACATGTTGGCAGGGTCACCATCTTCGACTATTGGGAGTTTTCAAGGGTACGAGATAAATGGGAATACATTTTACACGAGCTCCCAAGATAAGAAGAGCACCAACCAAAACAGTGGTGTCCGCTTTGATACAACAAACGAGAATGGAAAAACTGACACATACTATGGTTACATAGAGGAGATATGGGAACTTGACTATGGACCTTCTTTTAAGGTCCCTTTGTTCAAGTGCAAATGGGTCAACCTGAATGGAGAAGGGGTAAAGGTAGACCCGCTTTATGGAATGACAACAGTGGATCTCAACTGTATTGGTTACAATGACGAACCATTCGTTCTAGCCAATGATGTGGCTCAGGTCTTCTATGTGAAGGACATGTCTTCCAGACCGAAGAAAAGAAAAAATAAGGGAACAATTTCATCATACGATGAGCCGAAGCGTCACATAGTTCTCTCAGGGAAAAGAAACATCGTGGGAATCGAGGACACGACAGACATGTCAGAAGATTATAATAAGTTTGTTGAAATTCCACCCTTCACAGTGAAAGCTGACCCCACCATCCCGTTAAATAATGAAGATGCTCCATGGTTACGGCCGAAGCGATCATAAGCAAGGGACACGAAGAAAATTCAGAAGACTAGATAGGGATGTTGTTGGTGATGTGTAATAATAAACGTGGAATACATGATCATAGTTCTTATAACGTAGTATGAACGAGATTTTGTTAGCCAAAATGATATTTATACATATTATGTGATTATGAATGGAGTAGGTGCAAGTTTGACCAATAATTTGTATTGATCGGTCAAAAGCTGGCAAGCATTGAGTGCTTGACAACTATGACCAGTCTGACTTCATTATTATTCCAACCAGCGGCACACACCCACCCACTTTTCTGTTTCTCTCTCCTCCGTATGTTGGTGATGTGTAATAATAAGCATGGAATACATGATCATATAGTTCTGTTTGATCAGTATTTTGTATTGACCGGTAAAAAGCTGACAACTATGACCCATATCCGAGTATGAGATAACTGTAGGCAGATATTGCTGGAACATTTCGAAGTGATAGTACGGATACCATCCTGACAGATATTGCAGGATTATAACTACTTTCGAGATGTAGTATGTGTTGACACACGGTATAGAACAAGTGATTATGGCAGGCCTCTATTGTTATTCATTGGATTTAACCACCATAAACAACCCAAACTAGGCAGAGGAGAAGTAGAATCAGGTAGAGAAACATTAGAGCCGATAAGAAGTACAAATAGCATATGGAGAGAAACAAGGTTTAAAAGATATTGCTAGGTGCTTCCGGCCAAAAGATTATCAAATCAAAGTTTTGAAATTCTCAAATCAAACCATAAGTTCACAAAGCATACGCAAACATGGACCGTTACCAACCTGAGCCGCAAGGAGCAGTAGAGCAGAGCAGAGCAGACTCTAGAGGATGGACAAGCAGCCAGGACTGACATCGACTCTAGAGGATGAACAAGCCACCCTACTTCTACTATGAAAATGAGGCCCTAGCTCCAAAAAGTGTATGGGTGGAAATTTCCAGAAATTTGTATGACATAGAGCCGGAGTTTGTGGATTCTAAGCACTTCTGTGCAGCTGCTCAAGAAAGAGGCTACATCCATAATTTGCCAATTGAGAATAGGTCACGTCTCCTTCCTCTCGCTCCAAAGACCATATTTGAGGCATTCCCTCATTATGAGAACTGGTGGCCTTCCTGGGATCCTAGAAAGCAGCTCGATTGCTTGCAAACCCGTGTGGCAAGTCCAATTCTGATAAAACAGATCGAACGTACTCTTGCAGGCTCAAGTAATCCACCACCTCTAACTGTTCAGAGGTATGTTATGGACGAGTGGAGAAGATGGAACCTTGTTTGGGTTGGAAAGAACAAGGTTGCCCCTCTAGAGCCAGATGAGATGGAATTTTTACTCGGTCTCCCAAGAAACCACACAAGGGGAGTCGCGAAGAGAGAGAGGTACAAATCTCTTGGAAATTCATTCCAAATTGATACTGTGGGTTGCCACTTGTCGGTGTTGAAGAACATGTTTCCCAATGGTGTTAATGTGGTGTCCTTATTCTCCGGTATTGGAGGAGGAGAGATAGCTTTGCACAGGCTTGGCATCCACATGAAGACAGTGATTTCAGTTGAGATAGGTGAAGTTAATAGGAGGATTTTGAGGGGTTGGTGGGATCAGACACAAACTGGCACTTTAATTGAGATTGCCGACGTGAAGTCTCTCACTAATGATAGCGTACACGGAAGTTACTATGTTTTCAAGCGGGGGTCGGGATAAAGGGAAAATACGTGTGGATGCGCAGAGTAAACCTTCGAAGGAAAACTATGGTTTTTCTGTTGTAGACGAAGATCTCAAATTCACCGTGTCAATAAGGTACAACTCGCTTTGAATTAGGAAGATCACGAGAGAAATCAAAAATTGTAACATTTTTATATTCAAATTATATACAAATGAAAAAATAATTAATAGTTTCAATAGTTAGAATAATTATTTAGTTAAACGAAAAATGGATTTAAATTAGTTTTGCAAATTCTAGCATTTTTCATGTTGGAATTTTTGTCAAATTTGAAAGTATATAGAAGTTGTTAATGTGCAAACTTAACCCTTTTCAAATTTTGGCGCTAAAAAATTTTGGGCGCGCAGGGGTGCCACCGAAATTCGAAATTTGTTTTTGGTCCCGGGCCGTGGTAACAACCGGGACCAAAGGGGCTCTAGTCCCGGTTGGTGGCACGGGCCGGGACTAGAGGCCCAGGTGTATAAAAATCGCGGCCCTCTCTCCAGGCCGAACGAACACCCCAGGGGCAGGTACGAGTGGACATGGGTGGGCGAAGCCCTGCCGGCGGCGGGAACGAGTAGACAGATCCCGCCGGCGGACCGTCGGCGGGTATGGGCTAGGGACACGGTAGACTAGGGGGGCACACAACTTATATTAAAAAAAGGCCAGGGGCCTTGCTTACATAGATAGGGGGCGGCACGGCCACAGGCGGCCGGCCGTACTTGCATAAAGGGGCGGCGGCGCGGCCACAGGCGGCCGGCCGTTTTCTTGGGGGGTTGCTAGGGGCCTTGCTTACATAGAATAGGGGGCGGCGGCGCGGCCACAGGCGACCGGCCCCGATCTAGTCGTCCTCCTCGTCGTCGGAGATGCAATGGTAGGCGGGTGGCTGCCACAGGTGGGCAGGCGGCTGGGCCGGGGGTGCAGGAATCGGGGGCATCGGAGGCGCGTACGGCGGTGGCGGGGGCAGCGGCGGTGGCGGGGGCAGCACCTCCTGCGGCGGCGACGGCGGAGGGGGCAGCTCCTCCTGCTCCGGCGACTCCGGCGCCCAAACGCCGCCGGTCCAGGCCCAGGACATGCCGTACTCCAGCCCGGGGGGAGCGGCTGCGGCGGCGGCTGGTCCTCGGACGCCTCATACTCGGCGTAGAGCGCGTGCCACCAGGGGGTAGGCTCGGGGGGCGGCGGCGGCATGGCGGCGGCGTCGGCGGCGGCGGCGGCCACGACCCGCTCCCACCGCTTGATTTCGTCCTCGACGAGTGAGCGGCGGGAGGCCTCGCAGGCCTCCTCCATGGCGGCCCGGAGCACGGGGTCCTCCTCCCCGGAGAAGTCCTCCGGGATGTCCTCGAGGAGCCACAGCTCCCTCTCCCGGCCGGGCGGTGGCGGCGGGTAGTCCGCGACGTCCACCTCGTGGGGGGCGGGGATGTAGGAGCGCCGGCGCTGCTCGTGCTCCTGCTCGAGCCAGGCGCCCCATTAGGGGGAGCTGCGCGCGTACGCGCGCTCCCTGCGGACGGGAGCCGGCAGGAGCTCGCGCCGGCGGTCGATCTCCTCGAGCAGCGCCTGGCCGGTCGGGACCGGCGGCACAGGGATCCGCTGGGGGTTCAGGTGCCAGCCGTCCGAGAGGTGGACGTCAGCATAGAACACCGGCGTGGCGTTGTTACAGTGCCACTCGGCCTCGTCCACCCGGACGTACCGGCGGAACCTCTTGCCCTTGGGCGCGGCGCTGGGCGGCGGGCGTGCAGCCGGAGGTGGCGCGGGGACGCGCGGCGTCCCGCCGAGGCGGACACCTCCAGGGCCGTAGCCGAAGGCCTCCGCCGGCGGTGGTGGGACGCGGCCGACGCCGCTCGAGAAGCCTTCGTGGTCGTTCCTGGGGCGCTTGCCGGAGCCGCTGCCGGAGCCGCTGCCGAACCAGCGGGACATGGTGGCTATGGTTGCTCTGCCTTGGGCGCGGCCGGGGTGGATGGGTTGTACGGGCGGCGGGGGGCCTTTAAAAAGGACCCGGGGTGGGCTGGCATGCCAACCGGCGGCCTGAACGTGGCGGCGGTTGCAGGCGGCCATGAATGCGGGCAGGAGCCGAGGCGTGGGCGGCGGTTGCAGCTGTGGCACGCGCGCGTGGGGAAGTGGGGGCGCGGGAAGCCGAGGCGGGGCGGGAAGACGAGGCGACAGTGGCCCTTTGACCGTCCTGTAGTCTTAATTTAAGGGACCAGGCGAGCCAACCAACGGCCGCTGGCCAGTGGCCCCTTCGAACCGTTGACTGACCATAATAAAAGACGCTGGCCAGTGGGCCCTTCGAACCGTTGACTGACGATAATAAAAGACGCGGGCCAGTGGGCCCTTTTGACAAAAAAATGTGACCAGTAGGCTTAATAAAAGACGTGGGCCTGGACGCGGTTGGGGAAGGGGAGGCCGGCTCGGGATTGGGAGACAGGAGCCCAAAAGACGTGGGCCTGGACGCGGAAACTGAACGATTATATATATTTTTTTGTCAAAAAAGTATCCATCCCGGTCCCTTGAACGAACCGGGACGAACTCCCTGGCCCAGATTCGCCACGTGGCCTATCCTTACCATCCCGGGTCCTGGCACAACCGGGACCAATGGGACGGGCCATTTGTCCAGGCCAGCCCATCCCGGTTGCACAACCGGGACAACTGGCCCTTACGACCCGGGACAAAAGGCCCTGTTTCCACTAGTGCGTGATACAAGAACTCGGATCCAAATAGCATACCGATAAAGATTGAAAAAAAGAGGTGGGTATCTGGCTAGCGACGACAGCGAGGACCGGCCGGACGGAAACGGTCCAGGAGAGCGGCGTCTTAGCCGTACTGCAGTAGTAGCGACGGCCAGACTGTGGCGATGCCGGCGGCGCCTGGGGACGCCCACGCTGGAAAGTCTAAAGGGCAGATCGGTTCAGATCCAAAAGGACTTTATTAGGAGACGCCAAGGCAGTACGAGTGCGTGGCTCCAGAATGCCAATCCCTCACCCTAGGCCAGCACTTTATTTTCTTCACCAATGAATAAATATAGTATGTCTACCTTGGTACTTCAAACAACACCAAAGAACAAAGGGTCTCTACTATATGCTTGCAAACACTCGGTTGTGAGTTCAAACAATAATACTTTATTTTTATTTTATACCTTTAATCTCCAAGTTTTAATTAAACATCCTCAAAGTCTTATATATTTTCTTAAATAGGAGCAAAGTTTTCATCCAAATTTTTTGGGGTATCACATTCTTACCCCCTTAAACAGAATTCGTCCCTGAATTCGTTGTCACTTTACTACTCGCAACACTAAGAGAGAAGATTCAAAAGTTAAACTTGCATCACCTACCAGTGGTGAACAAGTCTGGATACTTCTCGCGCATGCGAGACTCAAGCTCCCAAGTTGCTTCTCGCTCGGTTTGCTGCGACCAAAGAACCTTAACATACTTTATTGTCCTATGCCTCATCACCCTCTCAGACTCTTCTAATATCCTCACGGGGCGAACCTCATAAGTTAAATCTTGTTCAATCGTAATTGGTTCCATGGTAATCTGACGTTCTGGGTCTCGAAAATGTTTCCGCAACATAGAGACATGAAACACATTATGCACACCTTTCATCGATTCGGGCAAATCAAGTCGGTAGGCTAGCTTTCCCACACGAGCCACTACCATGAAAGGCCCAATATAGCGCGGACTGATCTTTCCTTTGATGTTAAATCTTATAACACCTTTGGTGGGTGATACCCTTAACAGTACCTCGTCACCTACTTGAAACTCCACATTTGACCGCTTAGAATCAGCATAACTCTTTTGCCTGCTCTGTGCTGCCAACATATGTTTCCTAATCTCAGCTACCCTCTCAGTGGCTTGTTGAACCCAATCTGGCCCAAGCACCGCCTTCTTGCCCACCGCAGTCAAACATAGTGGAGATCTACACTTCCTTGCATAAAGAGCTTCATAAGGTGCTATCCGTATGCTAGCCTGGTAGCTGTTATTATATGTAAACTCCACAAGTGGCAAGTGATCCTCCCAAGTACCTTGCCAAGATAATACACAACACCTCAACATATCTTCTAGAGTTTAGATTGTGCACTCAAACTGGCCATCAGTTTGTGGATGAAACGCCGTACTAAGTCTCAACTGCGTACCCAAGGCACTCTGTAAGCTCTCCGAGAACTTTGATAAAAATTTAACATCTCTATCAGAAGTAATCGTTTTAGGAACCCCATGTAACCTTACTATCTCCCGTATATATATAGGTTCCAAGTCACTTGCAGATTCGGTGGTGTGAATAGGAATAAAATGAGCAACCTTACTAAGTCGATCCCCAACCACCCAAATCGCATCCTTCTGTAACATCCCAAGCATGAAAATACCCCCTAGAATGTTTGTTTTCATGTTTAATCAAAGTATTGCATCATGTCATCATGTTTAATTGTTTGTTTGCATTTGTTTACTATTTGTTTTGCACCTGTTTTATCTTGTTTTCATAATGAAACTCAAACAAATTCAAATGGTTATTTCATACTTGCTCTGTTACAACATGTTAAATGAAAATCTCAAATAAAAACAACTCATTTGTTGTCATATTATTTCATAGTTATCCATTAATAAAGTGGTGCTTTTATTTCAAATAAATAGTTCCCAAATTGTTTTCAAACTCAAACTCAAATTCAAACAACACCAAATTCCAATTCATGAAAACTAACAAACCATTCCAATAAGTTAATCCAAATTAATAATAGGGTTACCCTATTAAATTTGTTGTTTTCTAATATTGAATCAATTAGTTGCAAATTATTCAAATTTCAAATCAGTTGGCAAACAGCAACCAAAATTTGGTTTTCCAAAAACTAAGTTGTAAGGTGGTAGAGTTTGAACCTACAAGCCCACTGGAATTTTTCCAAGATTTTATCAACTGTAAAAACTATCAAATGTTTCCATTTTCTATTTGCTACCAACAAAAAAAACAGTAAAGCAAAAAAAAAAAGGAGAAAACGCAGCGCGCGCGTCACCTAGCCAGCCCAGCCCTTTTCTCTCCCCCGCGCGCGCAGCCCAGCCCGCTAAGCATCACTTACCGCTTCGATTAGAAGCCGCCCTCGTCGTCCCCCCGTACGGCAGCTCATCCAGAGCTGCCACGGCAGCACGGCGACGCCACCGACGGCCATCCTTGGCTTCCGAGCCCTATAAGAGCCCCACGGACCCAGCGCAGCTAGCCCTAACCCTAGGACCTAGCTACCTACCCGCGCCGCCAAGTTTCTCTCTCTCCCGGCGCGTTTTCCCCTCTCGGCTGCAGATCACCGGAGCCGCCGATCTGAATCCGTCCTCACCGTCGACGCCATGGCTGTCCACGCACCCACCTGAGAGCTGGAACCGCAACACCACTCCTTCCTCTACACGTTGGACACCGGAGGGAGCTCGGAGGGCTACCGGATCCGCGCCGTCGTCTTCTTCCACGCCGCCGTCGCCTCCGTCAGCGTGCGTCACCGACCCTCTGCCTCGTCTACCTTCGGTGGTGAGCACCACCGTCCCCTCCCATCTCTTCTGCTCTCTGTCCCACACGCATCCACCACCTCTGCACGCATCCAGCAGCACCCACGGGCACAGCACACGGCAGATCGTCGCCGGCGACGTCGTTTCTGACAGCGAAAGTGCAGTCTTGCGCGCGTTTGGGTTCAGTTAAGCAGATCTGCAGTATAACCTCAGCGCGTCGCTTACCCTAACAAATCTGAAGCCAAGCTGCAGTGGTAACACTGCACCTGTCTCAGGCGCGCGGTGCTGTGTTCGATTCCCCGCGACCGCGTGATAAAACCACACTTTTTGCGTCCGCGCCTGACAGCCTAGCCCCACCAGTCAGTGGCGCTGGCTGCCACGCGCGCGCACAGTGGCCACGCTGGCCCCGTGGCCCACCCTGCAGTGGTTGTGGCTAGCTGCTGCACGGTGTAAAAATGTTTAACACGTTTTCTGTTTAATTTCTAAATCATTTAAATGGCAGAATTAAACCCTAAAACAAAAACTTTAATAACTTTTAATTTATAACTCCAATTAATAAAAGTGATATATGTTTGTTGTTCCAAATTAAATGATCTTTCCAAATAATCCAATTGTGTACTGTTTTGAAAATTCCAAATGCAATTAAATTTCAAATTCAAACAATTCAAATGCAAATTTCTAAAATCAATAACTAATTCATTATTAATCCAATAAATGCAAATAAAATATGTTTTCTATGCCATTTTAAATAACCTTTTCAAATATAATTTTTGTTTCATGGTTTGAATAAATTAAATTGCCTAAATAATTTAATACTTGTTTAATTCAATTAAATTTGATAAAATCATAACTTGCTCAAAATAAAATATTTTTGAACATGCAAAATATGTTTTCAAACCATCAAAGTGTGAACTTTTCAAATGTGAGTTTGAATTTATGTTTTGAGCAAATAAAAATTCAATTAAATTCCAACTTGTTTTAAAATCATTTAAAACTTGTTTAATATTGTTTAGTTCATAATAAATTCATCCCAATTCCAATTTCAATATTTGAAACATGTAATCCAACTAAAATTTGATGTTCTTTCCAAATATAAATTTTGTTAATTGTTTTGCACACTTTAACTTGATGAAAACAACAATTACTTGTGTGACATGGCTAAGTAACCAAACATTTCCAAACTTGATAAATAATTTCCAAACTTGTTTTATTCCTTCTCCCTTGCATCTATTATTGTTATTTTGTTGTTAACATCATGCATGCATCATGCTAACTACTTTCACATAATAATTAATTGTAAATCAATTGTTTGCACTTATTTTCAATGGACCTTTTCCATATGCAATCCAATTGCATATGGGTCCATATAAATTGTGTTATTATGTTAGCTAGATTATTTCGAGGCAACCATTAACTTTTCATGCATCATCTTTGATTGTGCACAATGCCATGATAATGATTGTTTATACTTCTGCCTTGTTTGTTTGCTTCTTCTCGGTTAGACGACGAGGTTGATACCGACGATCTTTACGACACCCCTTCTGAGGATCTAGCTCAGTACCCGGCTACTGGGTTTGCAGGCAAGTTATCACTCACATGAACCACTGTGTTCCTTTCAACATTGGTTACCGATGCTTTCCGTTGTTCTTTTCTGCTAGCCTTAGTAGTAGTTGTTCTGTTACGAACCTATCACATGAATCCTTTAAACCTGATATTGCCTCATCTCCCTTCCTACAACCCATTGATTGAGCCAGTGCCTTACTAGCATGCTTAGGTTGCTTTGCTCGAGTCTGTTACCCGTTACTTTCTGTTATTATTATTCTATCATATTCTGGGGGCTCGATGTTAATCAATCAACCTGTTATTAATAATATGCTGATAAGGCACCGACAGGAGACCCTGAGTGGTTTTGGAGCCTGCTAGTGTCGACCCTAATAGGAAAAGGGTCTTGTCTACTGATCCATGATGAGCGCACTACCCGCATGTGGGAAGCGAGTATGGGCGCCCCCCTCAATTTGATTCGATTCGCATCTCGTCCAAATCATCTCATTTAGTTCGTGTTTTCCGTTTGCCGCATGCATGTTTTTGCGAGCCCAGCGCAGGGTGGAACTTTTGTAGTCGGCATATAGGGGGACACGTTCTTAGAGTGCTATGAGGGTCCATTTTCTTCTGGGCTCGATTAGCCGTGCGCCCAAGGTGCTTTGGGCTTGATGCGAAGAAGAGTCGAGTTGTGTTGAGTGCCCCGCTTGGTGGGAGGCATCCCATCTGGCGGGTTATTCATACGTGTACGGCCAAATTGGTGCAACCCTGCAGGGATAAATCTTCTCGAGAAGCCGTGTTTTCCGCGGTTATGGTTGACTTGGTGAAAGTACTGGCTAACAAGTACTCAGAACAACTTACACCTAACTATTGATGAATTGACTAGTAATAGACTTATTGACACAACAAACTTGATCCATTATTCATTATTTCAACTGTGTGAGTTATCCTCGGGTTGCTTCTTTGGATAAGGGGCGAGATCCAGGATGGGTTTGTTTGATGGTTAACAACAGTTGGTTACTATACGCTATCTTATCCCCTTTCTGATAGCTGGAAGTTATAGATTTCTGTAGTTGGTTAGCGCAGCCAGTTGCAGCATTTTTCATATCCCCTTCTTCCGTTGAACCTAGGTTTATGTACTTGGTGTTGACGGGTTACACTTTGGTGAACTGTGAGTCTTGCTTGCCAGTACGTTGTTGTACTGACCCCTTTGGGGCTGTGGTTTACGCAGACTACGACTACGGCTACGATGACCACCAGGATGGCTACTTCGTGGAGTTCGACGAGACTGCAGACGAGTAGATAGCTGGACCCCGGGCAGGATCCAGGACCTACGTGGATGGGCTTCGTCTTCTTTATTTTCTCCGGCTTCTTAAGCCTGTTGGATTTGTCTGTACTCAGACCACTTGTTTGCTTTCGCTGATGTAATGAATGCTATGTTGGGACATGTGTCTTCTGGATGACTGTATTTGCTATCTCTGCCTTAGTGAAGGCCATTTGCAACCTTATTTCACTCTTTTGTGTCTTAGAGATGTGTTGTGGTTATCATTCGTTTAACGCTGTTGACGTACCATGTGTGATTGGTATGAAGTACGTCGACAGTAGTGCCTTTGATCTCTAGTGGATAGTTTACATCGACGATGGAATAGCAGGGCTTGTGTTGTCGCGCATAAGCGCAGGCCTACCAGGAAGCTGGGACGTGGGAGCAGTTATGCCCCATAATGCAAGCATCTGCTATCCAGTTCGGCCCGATGAGTATCCCTTAGAAATCAGGGTGCGACAAATGGTATCAGAGCCTGTCTGCCTGTAGGATCCCTTTTACTGGTCGCAGTTTGAGTCTAGAAACTATTTTGTAGCTATATAGGAAAAATGAAACGTGAGAGTAGGAATTCTGCCATTTTTCTTCTTTCCCCACCCACCCACCCTTTTCTGGTAAGGAAGTGCAACGTTGTTTTCTCTTCTCACCCAAACTTTCAAGCTAGGATTTCACGTGTTTTGGGTTCTCCGTAGTACCTCAGGTTTTTGGTCTCGTTTTCCCGATGTTGCTTCGATATCCTGTTCTTCTAAAGAACCTTTCGTCCGTTGAAATCTTGTTGTGTTTTCCACTTCCTTTTTCTTCTACCGGCGTCTAATCAAAACCTTCCAAATCATCTGCAGATGGATCTCAGCTTCTACCCGCAGGTGGTTCGGATGACTCGCTGTGAGAGCACCGCCGGTTATCCGGAGATGCTGAGGGACATGGTCACCTATCTGGGGTTCTATTGGGCACCAGAGTACCAGGTCTACGAGCAGCAGCGAGAGTTCAACCAGACCGACTACCGAGCTATCGTCTATATTCTGTCAGATGATGGCAGGAGCATAGTCCACCGCTACGAGGCAGTAGGTTCCACAGTGGACATGGCTGTGTAGCAGGCAGCGTATGTGAGTCTCACCGTCCTTCGGGCTGACTACTGGGGGTTTGATGATTCCATCTATCGTCACATCCCCCGTGGTTACATTACGTCGGCGGGAGTTCACTTCACTATCCACAGCAACCTGGATACCTACGAGTCTGATAGCTCCAGGCTGCACACCACTGCTCAGTTCGTGAGGCACAGTGACGCCGTTGCTTCCACACTGTCTCAGGAGTTGGCTTCAGTCAGGGAGCAGCTCTACCTCGCGTTGACTCGTCTGGCGACGTACACCACAGACTTCGTTAGAGACGAGCGCTTTGCGCGTTTCACTCAGCCAGCTGGTCTTCCTCTGCCAGATGCTGGAGGTTACGAGCCGATCAGAGGTCCACTACTCCACCTCGGTGCTGGTTACACAGGGATTCCCTGCTATGGAGCACATGGAGACGACGCTTTCTACTTCACCACCCCGAGAGTTGCTCTCAGAGCAGTCCCGATATACAGGGATTGTCGTTCTACTTACTTCCGTGGGATTCCTCCTCACCGTATCGCTCGTCGTACTACTCGCCGCCGTCCTGCGTGATGAGCATGGGAGTACCGATGTATCCGTTCCTAGCTATGTTTAGTTATCCTTTGGCATTCGAACCATGTTTTGGTGTGTTGGATATTCTGATGTATTTGAACATGTGATGATGTACCTGTTGGTTATCTATTCATGCGTCGGAATAATCTATCTTTCGGTTACCAAGTCTATCCTTTTCTGTTATTGTGCTAAAATGCATTTCTGTTCAGGATGCCTCCAACCAGGAACTCCCCGCCTGAGCCACCTCCGCTCACGGAGCTGTTGACTCAGATGACTCAGGTCGTGGCTCAGATGGCCCAGATCCAGGCTAACCAGCACAACAACGAGAATGCTCCACGGGTTAACATCAAGGAGTTCCTCAGCTTGGGCCCGAAAGCTTTCGTGGCAACACGCGAGCCCCTGGATGCTGATGACTGGATCCGTGACATAGCCAGGACTCTGGAGATCGCACATGTTGCTGAGGAAGATAAGGTCAAGTATGCCACCTACCTACTGAAGGTTCAGGCAGCTTCTTGGTGGGAGAACTACCAGACCATGAGAGCTGGCTATCCTATCACCTGGGGCTGTTTCAAGGAAGCCTTCCTGAAGCACCACATCCCAGATGGTCTCATGGAAAGGATGCGTGAAGAGTTCTGCTCCTTCAAGCAGGGCAAGCTGGACGTTATCAGCTATCAGACCGAGTTCAATCTCCTCGCTCGATACGCTGGTGACGAAGTGTCCACTGAGGCCAAGAAGATGGCAAGGTTCCGCCGAGGTTTTAACCCGGAACTGAAGTACGCTCTCACAAATGTCAAGTGCAAGGACTTCGAGGAGCTCGTGAACACCGCGCTCAATGAGGAGAATGGGCGCAAGGCGTTCGAAGATTCCCGCAAGCACTCGCGTGAGGGTGGTTCCTCCTCCAACATGACCACCCCTCCGCAGAAGCGCCGCATCTGGGTGCCAAATGGTGCCGTCACTCGGGCTCCAAATGCCCAAGCTTCTCCAGGCTTTGGTCCCCGCCCACCCAACCCATCTCAGATGCAGGGTCAGAGGGTTCCAATGGGGCAGCCAAGGCCAGGCACTCCTCGTGTCGTCACTTGCTACAAGTGCAAGGAGACTGGACACTACGCTGATAAGTGCACTCAGAGGCAGCTACCTCCACCTCCTCGCCCCAACACCAACCAGGCAATGGTTCGTGCTCCTCCGGCTAAAGCCTTCAACTCCAACAACAGGCCTGTCGGGAGGACCGCGAGGGTGAATCATATCAAGGCCGACAAAGCTGAGGAAGCTGCTGACGTCGTTCTCGGTATATTACCCGTAAACTCTTTTCCAGCTAAAGTGTTGTTTGATACTGGAGCATCGCATTCGTTTGTGTCAAAGATTTTTGCAAAAGCATACAACCTAGTTCTGGTTCCGCTAAGCAATCAAATGACTGTTCACTCTCCGGGACCGCAAATGTTGACTTCCAAGATAAGTATGGACAATCAAATCCTGATTGGAGGTCGCATATTCCTTGCTTCACTCATGTTACTGGGAAATTCTGACATTGATGTCATTCTGGGCATGGATTGGTTGAAGACCCACAAAGCTAAAATTGACTGTGCTAACAAGTCAATAACTCTGTTCCATCCGGCTGGCCAGATAGTCTATTCTCCATATGAATCAAGTTCTGCTCAGCTGTTCAACCTCGATGCTAAACCTCTTCCTGCAATTGAGAATGTTCCGGTGGTTTGTGAATTCCCTGACGTCTTTCCAGAAGAGTTGCCAGGGATGCCTCCGGACAGAGCAGTTGAGTTCATGATCGAGCTTGAGCCAGGTACTGCTCCAATCTCTAAGCATCCATACAAGATAGCTCCTCCTGAACTGAAATTGTTGAAGGAGCAAATCGATATGTACATGGAGAAAGGTTACTTTCAGCATAGTTCCTCCGCTTGGGGTTGCCCAACTCTGTTTGTTGCCAAGAAGGATCAAACAAAAAGACTCGTGGTTGACTATCGTCCTCTCAACGAGAAAACCATCAAAAACAAGTATCCAATTCCTCGTATCGATGATCTTTTTGATCAACTTGCTGGAGCCTCAATATTCTCAAAGTTGGACTTGAGGATGGGTTACCATCAGATAAAGATCAGAAAGGAAGATATTCCAAAGACAGCTTTCACCACTCGTTACGGTCTATATGAATACACCGTCATGTCCTTTGGTCTCACCAATGCACCGGCGACCTTCTCAAGACTCATGAATTCTGTCTTCCATGAATACCTCGACAAGTTCGTTGTGGTCTATCTTGATGACATTCTCGTCTACTCAAAATCCGAGGAAGAGCATGGAGAACATCTTCGTCTCACTCTCATGAAACTCCGCGAGCATCGTCTATATGCCAAGTTCTCCAAGTGTGAGTTCTGGATTTCAGAAGTTGCTTATCTTGGTCACATCATCTCTGCCAAGGGCATAGCCATTGACCCGGAAAAGGTTAAGGCAATTGTTGATTGGAAACCTCCTAAGACGGTAAAGCAAGTCAGAAGTTTTCTTGGCTTGGCTAGCTATTGCCGTCGTTTCGTCCAAAACTTCTCCAAGATTGCTAAACCTCTCACTGATCTCACGAAGAAGGACAAGAAGTTCGTTTGGACTCCACAGTGTGATGAGAGTTTCAATCTCCTCAAGGCTAAACTCACCTCTACACCTGTTCTAGTTGGCCCAGATACCACCAAACATTTCCAGATATTCTGCGATGCATCTATCCAAGGTCTAGGAGCAGTTCTTATGCAAGAACGTCAAGTTGTGGCTTATGCTTCACGTCAGTTGAATGCACATGAGCAAAACTATCCCACTCATGACCTAGAACTTGCAGCAGTTGTGTTTGCCCTCAAGAAATGGAGACAATACTTGTTGGGTAACAAAACTGAAATCTTTTCCGATCATAAGAGTCTGAAATACATCTTCACTCAGCCGGATCTAAACCTCAGGCAAAGGAGATGGATTCAGAAGATTAAAGACTTTGATCTCACCATTTCTTACACTCCAGGCAAGGCTAATGTTATGGCCGATGCTCTCAGTCGCAAATCGTATTGCAATAATCTCATGATCATGGAAAGCCAACCTCCACTTCATGAAGAATTCCAGAAGCTAAACCTTGGTCTTGTTCCTCAAGGATATCTTGCTAGCTTGACAGCCAGTCCAACTCTCGAGGACAAGATTCGTTCTGAACAATTTCGTGATGCTGAAATCAAGAAGATTGTAGAGCACATCAAAGAAGGCAGTGATAAGTTCAAGTCTTTCTCAATTGATGACAAGGGAGCTGTGTTCTTTGAAGGACGCATTGCAGTTCCTAAGATTCAAAGTCTCAAAGATGTCATTCTCAAGGAGGCTCATGAAACTCCTCTCTCCATCCACCCTGGAAGTACAAAGATGTACCAGGATCTCAAGACTCTGTATTGGTGGTCTGGCATGAAACGTGAAATTGCTCAATACGTTTCTGAATGCGACGTTTGTCAACGTGTTAAGGCAGTCCATCAGAAAACAGCCGGTCTTCTCCAACCTCTCAAAATTCCTGAGTGGAAGTGGGACATGATTGAAATGGACTTCGTTACTGGGTTTCCAAAGTCCAAGAAAGGCAACGATGCAATCTTCGTTGTTATTGATCGTCTCACTAAGGTAGCTCACTTCTTTGCTGTCAAGGAAACTATCTCAGCTAGTCAGTTAGCAGAGCTCTACACAGCAAGGATTGTTCCTCTTCATGGTGTTCCATTGGAAATAAGCTCAGACCGTGGAAGTATCTTCACTTCTCATTTCTGGAAGAGTTTTCAAGAAGCATTGGGCACCAAACTTCTGTTCAGCACAGCTTATCACCCTCAGTCTCAGGGGCAAGTCGAAAGAGTCAATCAGATTCTCGAGGATATGCTCAGAGCATGTGGTCTCTCCTTTGGCATGAAATGGGAGGATTGCCTTCCATATGCTGAATTCTCCTACAACAACAGCTACCAGGCAAGCCTAGGCATGGCACCATTTGAGGCATTGTATGGCCGCAGATGCAGGAGTCCAATCAATTGGTCTGGAGCTGGTGAACGTTCACTCTTAGGCCCTGACATTGTTAAGGAAGCCGAGGAGAAAGTTCGTATCATTCGTGAAAATCTCAAAATTGCTCAGTCTCGTCAGAAGAGTTACTATGACAGCAAGCACCGGGACATGGTCTATGCACCTGGTGACAAAGCATATCTCCGTGTAACTCCCCTCAGAGGCACTCATCGTTTTGGTGTGAAAGGAAAGCTGGCACAAAGATACATTGGCCCTTTCAACATCCTCTCAAGGCGTGCAGAAAATGCTTATCGTCTTGAACTTCTAGAAAAACTATCCAAAGTGCACGATGTGTTCCACGTGTCACAGCTCAAGAAGTGTTTCAAAGATCCAGATCGTGCAGTTGATCATGATTCCATTGAACTGCAAGATGATCTCTCTTATGAGGAGCAAACTATCCAAATTCTCGATGAGACCGTTCGTAAGACTCGCAACAAGAGCACCAAGTTCTTGAAAGTGCAGTGGTCGCATCATTCCGATAAAGAGGCAACATGGGAGACCGAAGAGGATCTTCGCAAGAAGTATCCGGACCTTTTCACTTCTCAGTAAGGAATCTCGGGGCGCGATTCCTTCAAGGGGGGCGTTTTGTAACATCCCAAGTATGAAAATACCCCCTAGAATGTTTGTTTTCATGTTTAATCAAAGTATTGCATCATGTCATCATGTTTAATTATTTGTTTACTATTTGTTTTGCACCTGTTTTATCTTGTTTTCATAATGAAACTCAAACAAATTCAAATGGTTATTTCATACTTGCTCTGTTACAACATGTTAAATGAAAATCTCAAATAAAAACAACTCATTTGTTGTCATATTATTTCATAGTTATCAATTAATAAAGTGGTGCTTTTATTTCAAATAAATAGTTCCCAAATTGTTTTCAAACTCAAACTCAAATTCAAACAGCACCAAATTCCAATTCATGAAAACTAACAAACCATTCCAATAAGTTAATCCAAATTAATAATAGGGTTACCCTATTAAATTTGTTGTTTTCTAATATTGAATCAATTAGTTGCAAATTATTCAAATTTCAAATCAGTTGGCAAACAGCAACCAAAATTTGGTTTTCCAAAAACTAATTGTAAGGTGGTAGAGTTTGAACCTACAAGCCCACTGGAATTTTTCCAAGATTTTATTAACTCTAAAAACTATCAAATGTTTCCATTTTCTATTTGCTACCAACAACAAAAAACAGTAAAGCAAAAAAAAAAGGAGAAAACGCAGCGCGCGCGTCACCTAGCCAGCCCAGCCCTTTTCTCTCCCCCGCGCGTGCAGCCCAGCCCGCTAAGCATCACTTACCGCTTCGATTAGAAGCCGCCCTCGTCGTCCCCCCTGTACGGCAGCTCATCCAGAGCTGCCACGGCAGCACGGCGACGCCACCGACGGCCATCCTTGGCTTCCGAGCCCTATAAGAGCCCCACGGACCCAGCGCAGCTAGCCCCAACCCTAGGACCTAGCTACCTACCCGCGCCGCCAAGTTTCTCTCTCTCCCGGCGCGTTTTCCCCTCTCGGCTGCAGATCACCGGAGCCGCCGATCTGAATCCGTCCTCACCGTCGATGCCATGGCTGTCCACGCACCCACCTGAGAGCTGGAACCGCAACACCACTCCTTCCTCTACACGTTGGACACCGGAGGGAGCTCGGAGGGCTACCGGATCCGCGCCGTCGTCTTCTTCCACGCCGCCGTTGCCTCCGTCAGCGTGCGTCACCGACCCTCTGCCTCGTCTACCTCCGGTGGTGAGCACCACCGTCCCCTCCCATCTCTTCTGCTCTCTGTCCCACACGCATCCACCACCTCTGCACGCATCCAGCAGCACCCACGGGCACAGCACACGGCAGATCGTCGCCGGGGACGTCGTTTCTGACAGCGAAAGTGCAGTCTTGCGCGCGTTTGGGTTCAGTTAAGCAGATCTGCAGTATAACCTCAGCGCGTCGCTTACCCTAACAAATCTGAAGCCAAGCCGCAGTGGTAACACTGCACCTGTCTCAAGCGCGCGGTGCTGTGTTCGATTCCCCGCGGCCGCGTGATAAAACCACACTTTTTGCGTCCGCGCCTGACAGCCTAGCCCCACCAGTCAGTGGCTCTGGCTGCCACGCGCGCGCACAGTGGCCACGCTGGCCCCGTGGCCCACCCTGCAGTGGCTGTGGCTAGCTGCTGCACGGTGTAAAAATGTTTAACACGTTTTCTCTTTAATTTCTAAATCATTTAAATGGCAGAATTAAACCCTAAAACAAAAACTTTAATAACTTTTAATTTATAACTCCAATTAATAAAAGTGATATATGTTTGTTGTTCCAAATTAAATGATCTTTCCAAATAATCCAATTGTGTACTGTTTTGAAAATTCCAAATGCAATTAAATTTCAAATTCAAACAATTCAAATGCAAATTTCTAAAATCAATAACTAATTCATTATTAATCCAATAAATGCAAATAAATATGTTTTCCATGCCATTTTAAATAACCTTTTCAAATATAATTTTTGTTTCATGGTTTGAATAAATTAAATTGCCTAAATAATTTAATACTTGTTTAATTCAATTAAATTTGATAAAATCATAACTTGCTCAAAATAAAATATTTTTGAACATGCAAAATATGTTTTCAAACCATCAAAGTGTGAACTTTTCAAATGTGAGTTTGAATTTATGTTTTGAGCAAATAAAAATTCAATTAAATTCCAACTTGTTTTAAAATCATTTAAAACTTGTTTAATATTGTTTAGTTCATAATAAATTCATCCCAATTCCAATTTCAATATTTGAAACATGTAATCCAACTAAAATTTGATGTTCTTTCCAAATATAAATTTTGTTAATTGTTTTGCACACTTTAACTTGATGAAAACAACAATTACTTGTGTGACATGGCTAAGTAACCAAACATTTCCAAACTTGATAAATAATTTCCAAACTTGTTTTATTCCTTCTCCCTTGCATCTATTATTGTTATTTTGTTGTTAACATCATGCATGCATCATGCTAACAACTTTCACATAATAATTAATTGTAAATAAATTGTTTCCACTTATTTTCAATGGACCTTTTCCATATGCAATCCAATTGCATATGGGTCCATATAAATTGTGTTATTATGTTAGCTAGATTATTTCGAGGCAACCATTAACTTGTCATGCATCATCTTTGATTGTGCACAATGCCATGATAATGATTGTTTATACTTCTGCCTTGTTTGTTTGCTTCTTCTCGGTTAGACGACGAGGTTGATACCGACGATCTTTACGACACCCCTTCTGAGGATCTAGCTCAGTACCCGGCTACTGGGTTTGCAGGCAAGTTATCACTCACATGAACCACTGTGTTCCTTTCAACATTGGTTACCGATGCTTTCCGTTGTTCTTTTCTGCTAGCCTTAGTAGTAGTTGTTCTGTTACGAACCTATCACATGAATCCTTTAAACCTGATATTGCCTCATCTCCCTTCCTACAACCCATTGATTGAGCCAGTGCCTTACTAGCATGCTTAGGTTGCTTTGCTCGAGTCTGTTACCCGTTACTTTCTGTTATTATTATTCTATCATATTCTGGGGGCTCGATGTTAATCAATCAACCTGTTATTAATAATATGCTGATAAGGCACCGGCAGGAGGCCCTGAGTGGTTTTGGAGCCTGCTAGTGTTGACCCTAATAGGAAAAGGGTCTTGTCTACTGATCCATGATGAGCGCACTACCCGCATGTGGGAAGCGAGTATGGGCGCCCCCCTCAATTTGATTCGATTCGCATCTCGTCCAAATCATCTCATTTAGTTCGTGTTTTCCGTTTGCCGCATGCATGTTTTTGCGAGCCCAGCGCAGGGTGGAACTTTTGTAGTCGGCATATAGGGGGGCACGTTCTTAGAGTGCTATGAGGGTCCATTTTCTTCTGGGCTTGATTAGCCGTGCGCCCAAGGTGCTTTGGGCTTGATGCGAAGAAGAGTCGAGTTGTGTTGAGTGCCCCGCTTGGTGGGAGGCATCCCATCTGGCGGGTTATTCATACGTGTACGGCCAAATTGGTGCAACCCTGCAGGGATAAATCTTCTCGAGAAGCCGTGTTTTCCGCGGTTATGGTTGACTTGGTGAAAGTACTGGCTAACAAGTACTCAGAACAACTTACACCTAACTATTGATGAATTGACTAGTAATAGACTTATTGACACAACAAACTTGATCCATTATTCATTATTTCAACTGTGTGAGTTATCCTCGGGTTGCTTCTTTGGATAAGGGGCGAGATCCAGGATGGGTTTGTTTGATGGTTAACAACAGTTGGTTACTATACGCTATCTTATCCCCTTTCTGATAGCTGGAAGTTATAGATTTCTGTAGTTGGTTAGTGCAGCCAGTTGCAGCATTTTTCATATCCCCTTCTTCCGTTGAACCAAGGTTTCTGTACTTGGTGTTGACGGGTTACACTTTGGTGAACTGTGAGTCTTGCTTGCCAGTACGTTGTTGTACTGACCCCTTTGGGGCTGTGGTTTACGCAGACTACGACTACGGCTACGATGACCACCAGGATGGCTACTTCGTGGAGTTCGACGAGACTGCAGACGAGTAGATAGCTGGACCCCGGGCAGGATCCAGGACCTACGTGGATGGGCTTCGTCTTCTTTATTTTCTCCGGCTTCTTAAGCCTGTTGGATTTGTCTGTACTCAGACCACTTGTTTGCTTTCGCTGATGTAATGAATGCTATGTTGGGACATGTGTCCTCTGGATGACTGTATTTGCTATCTCTGCCTTAGTGAAGGCCATTTGCAACCTTATTTCACTCTTTTGTGTCTTAGAGATGTGTTGTGGTTATCATTCGTTTAACGCTGTTGACGTACCATGTGTGATTGGTATGAAGTACGTCGACAGTAGTGCCTTTGATCTCTAGTGGATAGTTTACATCGACGATGGAATAGCAGGGCTTGTGTTGTTGCGCATAAGCGCAGGCCTACCAGGAAGCTGGGACGTGGGAGCAGTTATGCCCCATAATCCAAGCATCTGCTATCCAGTTCAGCCCGATGAGTATCCCTTAGAAATCAGGGTGCGACACCTTCCCTCTCCGTGTACGGGGTAGGCCAACAACAAAGTCCATGCCAATGTCATCCCACGACCACTCTGGAACCTCCAAGGACTGTAATAATCCCGCTGGCTTCTTACGCTCAGCCTTTACTCTCTGACAAACATCACGAGAGGACACATACTTGGCCACATCAACCTTCATCCTCTTCCACTAGTAAGGTTTTTTCAAATCCTGATACATCTCTGTCCCTCCAGGATGAATGGTGTAGGGAGTCCGATGTGCCTCTCTGAGAATGTCCTCCTTCACCTCAGACTTTTGTGGAACACAAAGACGTCCATGGAACCGAACAACCCCAGTCCCATCAATAGTAAATTCTCCAGTCCTACCCTCTAGAATGCGCTCTCGCGCTTGTTGTAACAGTCGATCACTTTGTTGCGCCTTTCTCACTTTATCTGGAATAGCTGACTGAAGTATGAGTTGTGTCTCCTCATGTGCTCTACCAGCAAAACAATATGAGATGCCCATCCATTCAAAATCAGCAACTAGGCAATCTGGAGTGGGAGGTACAGACTTGCGACTAAGAGCATCGGCAACCACATTCTCCCTGCCTGGGTTGTACTTGATAGTAAGGTCATAGTCCTTTATCAATTCCAGCCACCGTCTTTGCCTCAAGTTCAACTCTTCCTGTGTGAAGAGATATTTTAGACCTTTGTGGTAAGTGAAAATATCACAAGATTCTCCATAAAGATAATGCCTCCAAAGCTTGAGCGCAAAGACCATGGCTGCAAGCTCTAGATCATGAGTAGGATAGTTCTGCTCATGCTTTTTCAACTTCCTAGAAGAAAAAGCAATAACCTTCCCATCTTGCATGAGAACACAACCAAGTCCAACTTGGGAAGCATCCGAATAGACCGTGAAGCGCTTCCCAGGCTCAGGAAGAGTTAGAACAGGAGCAGTCACTAGACTATTCTTGAGAGTGGAGAAGCTATGCTCACATTCACCGGTCCACCGGAATTTCACATCCTTTTGCGTTAGCTTGGTCATTGGCTTTGCTATGATAGAAAAACCCTTCACAAACTACCTATAATAACCTGCCAAGCCCAAGAAACTCCTCCCTTCCTTGACAATGGATGGTCTTGGCCAATCTATAATGGTAGAGACCTTACTAGGATCAACCAAGATGCCCCGCTGATTTATAACATGCCCAAGAAAAGTCACTTCTGAAAGCCAAAACTCACATTTCTTCATCTTTGCATAAAATTTATTCTTTCTCAAATTCTCGAGCACAAGCCTCAAATGGCGCTCATAATCTTCTTCTGTCTTTGAGTAAATGAGGATATCGTAGATGAACTGATGTAGGTGTTGACCTCTTTGTTGGCCCGATCTTCACGAATCGACGAAGAACACGAAGAACGCGAAGAACACGATGAACACGAGAGAGGGAATCGAGGGGGAAATCGTGGGCAAACGCAAGGAAACGCAAAGGGGGAAGATAACTCGTGAAGCCTACGAGGGATCGCAACCCAAGTCAACAACACGCTAAATGAAACCGTTTCTCTTACCGGCCGGTCCACCGATCCAACAGAAGCCGCAAGGGGAAGGTTGGCAAGCGCTACTAGAATCACGATGTGAGAGAGTAGCTCCTTGGAGAGATCTTGATACAATCCTAGATGAACATCATCAACATAGGAGTAGCCTCGTAAGAGGAGTCACCTCAAAAGAGGGATACAAGGGCAAAGCCCGAAACTCTCAAAATCAATCCTAAACCCAAGATCTAGCCACCTGAGTCCTTTATATAGTCGGGGTCGAAACGGGGGTCGAAACGATGCAAAAACGGGCAGATTCCGTGCATTTTGGGGCCACGCCGGCCTGGGAGCCGGCCTGGAGGCCGGGGTGGGCGCATGGGGCAGCCTGGGCCGAGGTGGGAAGGAGGAGGCCGGCCTGGGGCCGGCCTAGAGCTGCAGCACGCCGGCCTGGGGGCCCGGCCCGAGGCCGGGGTGGGGAGGAGGTAGGCCGGCCTCCAGGCTGGACCGGTCGGGTGGTAGGCCGGCCTGAGGGGGGTTTTGGCCGGCCCGAGGCCGGGGTGGACGAGGGGGAGGCCGGCCTGTTCGTCCAAGGGGCCGGCCTGAGGTGGGGGGAGGCCGGCCTGGCTGGGGGGTGAGGCCGGGAGGCTCCGTTTTCCTCCGTTCTTCCTCCTCGGATCTCCGATCTTGACGCTGTCTTCACCCGCTTCTTCTCTAGATTCGTGTGCCCCTTCTTGGATGTGTTCTTGAGCATCTTGTGCATCTTCTTGGGTCTCCGTGTGGTGATCCCACCTATGCATGTAGTGGAGTATTTCATGAGGTAGAGCACCGTTCACCAAGACACCGGAATCGTAAGGAGATCGGAGTGAGTTCACCTTGTGGAGTGTCGATGTTGTGCTTGGTTGAATACGGTGGGCTACATCATCTCCCCCCCCCCTTGAAGAAGAGTCGTCCTCGACTCTCGTTCCATCCATATTGGAGTGGGAGAAGGAAAGTTGACGACGAAGATGTCGTTGAAGTTGAGCCGCTTGTCGAAAATCATGTGACGGTAGGCTCGTAGTGGATGTGGTCCAAAGGTGATGAAGATCATGAAAGGTTCCTCCTTGGGTGGGTGAGGAAGATCTTGCGAGGCGGTGTAGTCATTGAAGTTGAGCCTCTTATCGAAGATCATGCCAAGGTATGCTCGTGGAGGGTGTAGTCCAAAGACGATGACGATCTTGACATGATCCTCCATGGGTGGGTGAGGATGCGCTTGACATGATGTGTAGTCGTGGTCGAAGAGCTCAAGAGGGTTGTGCTCCATGGGTTGCGGAAGCGGTAGATTGTATATGAACTTGACGTTGGTTGCCTTGTTGTGGATTCTCTTGTCGAAGTGCTTGTGACGCGCCGTGTAGATCCTGACTTGAGGAGTGTGGATGGAGAATGCCTTGTCGTAGAAGCTCTTGTCAATCTCCATGTGGATCATGATGAGCGGAATGTGCTCCTTCCATCTCTTCAAGTAGGTGTCGATGTTCATGCGTTGTGGAGAGCCTTGTATGTGGGGAAGTCCATGAGGTCGAGGATGCTTGATAGGGTCACCAAATCTCTGCAAAATAGACAACAAAGATGGAGAGAAAGTTGGTAAGCCGTTAGTGTCGATAAGCACACATGGGATTTTGCTCTCAACTCTCATCTCACTATTGGTGGCTATCATGGCAATGCCTCTAGGAACACTCATGATTTTTCCACTCATTATGGGCTTGTGGCGCTCACTCACGTGAATGTGGATCTCTCTCTCACCACTCATCTCACTAGAAGCTTGAGAGTGGACACTAGAAGGCTCCCAAGTCTTGGCACAAGAGGTGTGCGGGTTTGTCGAAGTCGTTGCGTTGCTTGGAGTCGGTAGTGTCATAGCATGTGGCGAGGAGTACTCAATCATCTCATCTCTTGGGTTGATCTCCAAGTGTGGAAAGGGTGGCTTTTTTGGAGGAGGAGGTAGGGTCATGGCTTGTGTCGAGGAAGACCCTATCGTCTCCGTGATGTGGTAGTGTAAGGCATGCCCTGTAGCATCCTCAAATGGTCAATGATGATGATGATTATGAATATATCCTTGGATAGAATGGTGGCTCGAGCGCGGCCTTGTGGAGGTTTGCATGAGATGCTTTGAAGTCAAGGGGAGTGTGTCACCCAATTCGTCGTTACCTCCATCAATGATAGATGAGCCATTGACGCCGGCTCTAGAGAGGTTGCATCGTTGGTCCTTATCTTGAGGATAGTCTTGAAGAACTCGTGTCAACACTCGCGATGAAATCGCGACCTCATTGGAAGACGCTTCCGTCACCATTGGTGGGCATGTCCAAGGAATTGAGAGCTAGTTGGTGCAAGGCATAGTATTGGCCTTCACTCATGTAGGCATGGTTACCATTTTGGTTGGCAACCATGGTCATCTCATTGGTAGCATTGGAAGATCTCTTGTGGATTGTCGGAGTTGTCACTTGTGTCATTGGAGACGAAGAAGAATGCCTTAGAGATGATGGCAAGGGATGAGCCTCTTTATCAATGAGACATGTATCAACGTCTTCATCATAGAGTGGTGGAGCGGTATCCTCATGCGCATGGTGATGTCGATCTTGTGTCATGGGAGGAATAGCTTCACACTATTGATGTTGTTGTTGCGCTTGTGGCGAGAAGGGAAGCTCATGCTCTTCATCCTTGTCGAAGGAGGGGTGCGAGAAGAAAGCACATTCTTGATAAAGATGAGGTGGAGTCTCCCATTCTTCATGTTGGTGATGATTCAATGGAATGCCGTTGTAAAGTGGGTGCGGTGCTTCATCCAATATGGTAGGAGGAGAATCATGGATAGCAACTCCATTTGCTTGTTGTTGGCGAGGTCGCTCATGTGGGTCCTCATCAAAAATAGGAAGTGAGAAGTCCCTTGGAGCATCTTCACTTGCTTGGTGTTGACGTGGTCACTCAAGAGGTTCCTCATCAAACAAGCGGAATGAGAGATCATGGGTAGCATCCGCGCCTAGGTGTTGTCGAAGTGGGCGCTCATAGGGGTCCTCATCAAAGAGAGGAAGATAAGTGTCATGTATAGCATGCCCACTTGTGTGTTGTCGATGTAGGAGCTCATTGGGGTCTTCATCAAAGATGGGTAGTGAAGTAGCATGTTGAGCAATACCACTTGGTTGCTGTCGATTGTGGCGCTCAATGGGGTCTTCCTCAAAGATGGGGAAAGACAAGCCATATGGAGCATTCTCACTCGCTTGATGTTGAGAAGGTATCTCATTTGGGTATTCATCAAAGATAGGCGGTGGAGGCTCAATTGGGTCATCCTCATTGGTTTTGTGATGGCGATCATGATGGAGAGGATGGCGCCGGTGGTCATTGTGGTGGAGTCGAGGGAGGCATTCACTAGAAGCCATGTCGAAGGCACCTTATTGATAATGGCCTTGGTATTGGTGGTCATTGTGGTGGTGACACACATTTTGCCTTGGAAGCCTTGAATGTGGGAAAGCACCATCCACGAAGCCATTTAGACCAATGTCATGATTCGAGCTTGGAGAAAGTGAGTGATGAAGAATATCCGGTCGTAGAGGGTGATCTTGAAGAGGGTCACCACGGCCTTGTCGGTGTCGAGGTCGAGGTAGTGGTGATGGCGAGCGATTCTCAAACCAATGTCGTCGCGGAACTTGTGGTGGAAGATGCGGTGAGGTGGGTGTACCACTCTATTCCATATGGCGGTGATGATCATGGCGACGGTCTTGGTGATGAGCTTGGGGATGATCATGTCGATGGTGTTGACGATGGAGCTTGCGGCGTTCCCGCACCTCATGTGTGGGATGACTCCGAAAGTCATTTGGATGCCTTGGCTTCTTGGCCTTCTCTCTAGATGGGGCCTCGATAATTTCCTTCTTGTGGCGCCGTCTTGATGTCGAAGGAGACGATCTTGACGTTGCCAACTTGTTGGATTTCTTGTCGTTGCGCCATCTTGAGGTTGAAGGTCGTTGTCTTGTGTTGGCCTTGGCATTCTCCTTGAAGTTCCGTGGTGGTGAGCATGAACCATCGGAGTTTCTTGTCCACCGAAGCTTGGCGAGGAAGTTCTTGTAGGTGAGCTCGTCTATGTCGGAGTCATAGTCGGTGTAGAACTCCGCCATGCTCGAGGATGCATTGTCGGTGTAGTAGGGCTCCAACTCGTCAACTAAGCTTGCGGTGTCATTGTTGTAGTCGTGGTTCATGTCGTTGTAGCTCATGGAGTCGTAGTCGTCGTGGTTTTTGTGGTGCTCCTAAATGTCGATGATGGTTGGGGAGGAGTAGTCGGTGTAGAGCTGGACGTCGTGGTCGTAGTAGTGGTGGTGATCCACCATGTCATGCTCGTAGTAGTGGTCATCCACGATGTCGTGCTCGTAGTAGTGGTCGTCCACCACGTCATGCTCATAGGAGTGGAGGTCCATGTCTTGCTCGTTGTAGTCGTAGTGGTCCATCATGGACTCATCATGGTCATCATGGCCTCCATATGATTCGCTCTCGCTATACATGGTTAGTCACAAGCGCAAGTGTATATATAGAGTGTGAAGACCTAAGAGCTCAACCTCACCTTTTGGCAAATGTTGGAAACTAGTGGACCAAGCCAAGAGAAACCGATAACCAAAAGAATGAAGTGACTTGAGTTCGAAAGATCTGAAAAACACGCTCCAAAACACACGCGGCTTATGGGTGGAGCGCAATGGGTTAGAAATGTGGCGAGAAAACGAAAAATCCAAAGAAAAGTATGTTGTAAAACATGGAGAAGAATCAAAGAAAAGTTAGCACGCAAACCAAACCTAGTGGAGGAAAATGATATGGTGGAAAACTAAAAACACACACACACACAAATGATAAATGGGGTTAGTGCGGCCAATGGACGAGCGGAGACGAAATGTACCTATCGAAGACTAAGCTCAATGCCACACCAACGCAAAGAGGACGCTAGCTCAAACCGCAATTAATTAGAGGCAACAAGATTCGCAATGTGGCAACCGGTCACTCTCTTCTCTCTTGCAACTCGAAGCTAGGCGTTCCTACAAATGGTTGCAATTGGCATCGATCATTTTCTTCTTATGGCTCTTTTTGCTTCTTGCTCTTTCTCCGTTCTCTTTTTTATTTTATTTTTGATGATGATGCGGAGATGATTCCCAAATGCCAATGCCTACTCGAATTCGAAGCTATCCTCTCACAAGCGCAAAACTTGCACTCTCGGTGCCACAATGCGATGCCAAGCGGTGTAGAAGAACTAGTCCAAGTAGGTAAGTAACACAATGGGGTGGGGTGGTTCAAGTGGAAGCAAGTTATACCTATGCGGTGGATGATCTCGGACTTGCGGCCGATGGATGTCGATGTCGTGGCGATCCGTTGATGTAGATGCGTAGGCGATGTCGATGGCGACGCGTAGGAACTTGCCTCGCTCAAATCGGAGCAACGACGACAAAGAAAAATAAGATACAAAATCTGTCCGGGAATCGAAGAGCTGAGATTTTCTGTGATTTTTGCTCAATTTCGAAATTCCTCACAAATCAAGAAATTTTTTGGACAAATTCAAGGAAAATGGCTGAATAGAAAGGTGGGGAATGGTTTTTGGCAACAAATCTATGAAACAAAACCACGAAAAACTCAACAAATCGAGAGATCGGTCGAAATCCCTTTTGGCTATTTTTGGTCAAATTTTCGAATTTATGGTGGATAGAAGAAAAATTGGTGGTAGGGGAGGGGGTGGGGTGTCGGATTCGTGTCAATCTAGCTCTGGATACCAGATGATGTAGGTGTTGACCTCTTTGTTGGCCCGATCTTCATGAATCGACGAAGAACACGAAGAACGCTCAAGAACGCGAAGAACACGATGAACACGAGAGAGGGAATCGAGGGGGAAATCATGGGCAAACGCAAGGAAACGCAAATGGAGAAGATAACTCGTGAAGCCTACGAGGGATCGCAAACCCAAGTCAACAACACGCTAAATGAAACCGTTTCTCTTACCGGCCGGTCCACCGATCCAACAGAAGCCGCAAGGGGAAGGTTGGCAAGCGCTACTAGAATCACGATGTGAGAGAGTAGCTCCTTGGAGAGATCTTGATACAATCCTATATGAACATCATCAACATAGGAGTAGCCTCGTAAGAGGAGTCACCTCAAAAGAGGGATACAAGGGCAAAGCCTGAAACTCTCGAAATCAATCCTAAACCCTAGATCTAGCCACCGGAGTCCTTTATATAGTCGGGGTCGAAACGGGGGTCGAAACGGTGCAAAAACGGGCAGATTCCGTGCATTTTGGGGCCACTCCAGCCTGGGAGCCGTCCTGGAGGCTGGGGTGGGCGCGGGGGGCGGCCAGGGGCCGGCCTGTGCCGAGGTGGGAAGGAGGAGGCCGGCCTGGAGCTGCAGCACGCCGGCCCGAGGCCGGGCTGTTCGGGTGGTAGGCCGGCCTGGGGGGGTTTTGGCCGGCCCGAGGCCGGGGTGGACGAGGGGGAGGCCGGCCTGTTCGTCCAAGGGGCCGGCCTGAGGTGGGGGGAGGCCGGCCTGGCTGGGGGGTGAGGCCGGGAGGCTCCGTTTTCCTCCGTTCTTCCTCCTCGGATCTCCGATCTTGACGCTGTCTTCACCCGCTTCTTCTCTAGATTCGTGTGCCCCTTCTTGGATGTGTTCTTGAGCATCTTGTGCATCTTCTTGGGTCTCCGTGTGGTAATCCCACCTATGCATGTAGTGGAGTATTTCATGAGGTAGAGCACCGTTCACCAAGACACCGGAATCGTAAGGAGATCGGAGTGAGTTCACCTTGTGGAGTGTCGATGTTGTGCTTGGTTGAATACGGTGGGCTACATCATGAACACTACCACAAAGTTATCAAGGAACCCACGTAGCATACTATTCACGGTCTCCATAAAGATGGCAGGAGCATTGGTTAGTCCAAAATACATAACCTTGTATTCATAATGCCCATATTTAGTGGTGAAAGCAGTCTTTTCAATATCCTGTTCCCGCACATGGATTTGATTATACCCAGATTGGAGATCAATCTTCGAGAAAACCTTAACACCATTGAGTTGATCAAACAATTCCTCGATACGGAGCAACGGATATTTGTTCTTGATGGTTACCGCATTAGGAGCACGAGAATCAACACACTTTCTGCAACTTCCGTCCCTCTTGGCTGTAAACATAACAGGCACTCCCCAAGGTGAGACACTATGCCGAATCACACATTTGGATAACATATCATCCAACTGCTTCTTCAATTCTTCTTTAAATTGACGCAACAATCGGTAAGGAGCCATGGAAATAGGTTGAGTGCCCGGAATAAGGTCAATACGAAACTCCATGTTTCGTTCTCGTGGCATACCGGGCAGCTCGTTGGGGAATACATCTGGGTAGTCTCGTACCACTGGAATAGCTTCAACGGACAAAGATGTGCTTTGTGTTTCTGCAAGAGCCCACAGTAACCCTGTTTTGACTGGTCGTTGTCCAGGAAATAAGCTAGCCAGGACAAATAAAGAGTGTGGAGGAGCAATTCCCTGAAATATCAACTCGTCGCCGGATGGGGCTTCTAGAGATACGGTCTTCCAAAAACATGATATCATGACGCGATAACGATGCAGCCAATCCATGCCAAGAATAACATCAAAAGGCTTTAGTGGAATGACCATACGATTAGCTACAAAATCTTCATCATCTATAGATATCACAAAACCAGGACAAACTATAGAAGAAGAAATTAGTCCACCAGGAGAACTAATGACCACTCACTGTCCAATCTCTTGTTGAGATAAATTAGCCTTATTTGCAAACTCTAGCGAGGCAAAAAAAAGAAGTGGCTCCAGAATCAAAGAGAACAAGTGCATCATGAGAATCAACTGTAAGTGTACCTGTCACGACATCTGGTCGTCCCAAAGAAGAACTAGTGGGCATGGCGTAGACCCTAGGCTGTGGTGGAGCAGAAGGAGCCCCAACATTATAATGCGGTGTTGCCGGTAACTGAAGTGGAGCCAACGGTGTAGGATGATGAGCTGAAGTAAGAGGGACAGCCTGCCAAACATATCCAGGAGGTGGTGCTAAAGCCGGTGGAATCTGTGGAGTTGAAGTAGTCTTAGCCGCTAACATATGGACAGATCCTCGAGATGATACAGCTATAGGAGCGGAAGGCGCTGGCTCCCACTTGATAATACATGCAGGGTTTTCGCGACATACGCGCCCCTTGTGACCCTGACGACCACAATAGTGACACTCGCCAGTCCAAGTGCACTCTGAAGCACGGGTTCCCTCACCGCACTTGAAACAAATCATGCCCTGACCTGGAACCGGACGCATGGGCGGAGTCGATGAAAAAGAGCGTGGCACTGAAGAAGACTAAGAACTTGATTTCTTGAACTTTGTTGTCTGTTGCGGATGGTGATTCCCCCGAACTTCTTGAAAGGTGGTCGCTGAGTAGACCCACTACCATCACGGTTTCTTCTCTTCTGGTCACCACCTATGCCACTAGAACCTCCCATGCGACCCTCCTCGGCAGCAGTGAGTCGAACTTCCAACTCCATTCCTCTAGATTGCTTAACCATGGACATGTAATCATTCGGAGGCCTTTCCCCCATCACCTCCCGGTACCTAGAATTGAGTCCCCTAAAGAAAGCCTTAGCCTTTGCCGCCTCGTCATGCTTCACATGATCAACAAAGAGAACCATCTTGCTGAACTCAGCCTCGTACTCATCTACTGATAACTTCCCTTGCTTAATGTGCTTCAGTTTCTCTGACATTTCCTCCTAGAATGATTCTGGATAATACTTGTCAGTGAACTGCTGCACGAAAACATCCCAAGTGGGTTCCCCATGAATAGGAACATAAGCTGCACGAACTCCTGTCCACCATGCATCAACAAGACCTTTAAGGTTGAAGGCCACAAAGAGGACCCTCCTGTGCGGAGGTAACACCATAGCTGCCATATACTTCTCGATGGTGCTCAGCCAAGATGCTGCATCCATCGGAGTCCCAGTTCCATGAAAGTCACTAGCCTTAAGATCTAACCAGTTCTTGAGATTCGTCATTTGCCCATCATGTCCACTATCAGCGGCAGATTGGGTCACACTCTCCTCATGATTACTATGCTCAACTTCTTCATCGGATTCATCGACATGGTTATTTCGGCCTCCACGACCACGGGTATTGTGACCATGACCCCGACCACGACCTCTACGTCTCGGTGGCATAACTATACACAACATAAGCAATCATAAGTCAAAGGTTCAAATATTTGTACTAAATCACCACAAGAAGTTAACACATAAGCGTAAATGCAATGCATGACCCAACCAATCCTATTGTGCACCAGTGTGTCAAGTTTTAAAGTTGTTTATTGTATTTTACTCAAATTTTTGTCAATCCTAAGTAATATTCAAATTTATTTGCCTTTGATAAAAGAAAAAAATCACCAAAGACCTGAAGCCCGCTCTGATACCAACTGTAACACCCCAAGGCAACCAAGCAGTTGAGGTGCAAACACGTTCATAACTTCAGAGAGCTAACTAAGACCTTTTAGGAAAAATTCGTCAGAGTCTCCTTTGTTTTTGGGAACATCCACGACAGGCAATAAGTTATAAACATAAAACCAGGATTGTTCACAAGCAATTATCGGTACAACAATCAACCTTATAAGAAACTCTAGCAACACAATTGTATTAAGCTACCATCATCACAATAATGGTAACCAAGACCATCAGATAAATAATCAACATTACTAAAATAGACAATCTTCCACAAGACTAGAAACCAGATAAAGTACTTCTTCATCGAACAGAGTGCAAAGTTTCGAGGAAATGTAATTATTATGTGAGGCGTGTGGTGATGAAGGTGAAAGTGCTACTCCCATATTCCCATGCATATCGTCTTCAAGTTTTACCTAAAGACATAAAAACAACAAGGGTGAGTATAAAATACTCAGCAAGTGCAAAAACAAAATAAGAAGCATTGCATTCATGTGAAAAGCAAAAATGAACATGTACGTCTATATGCTCTTTTTTTTGCGTATACCGGTATCGCTTGAGCGGACACCCGTGGGCATCCACTCACTCCAACTTGTGGAGATTGCCTACAATCTGGGACTCGTCCCACCATTGAAGGTCTCAATGCCCTACCTCAGTAGGACACAACACTATGCACTGTACATAAGATGAAATGCAAAAATGAAAGCACAACTATTTTATTTCCTGTGTCCATTTCTTCACATATATAACCAATGTCTAGTCACTGGAATAAAGAACGAGTGCAAGAAAATAAAATTCAAGTGAGGGTACCATGCAAAGAATTATCCCATCATGTACTTGCCTCAACTGCGAGGGCGCAACCTGTAAATTGTAGGATCCCGAACCAGGTGTTTCAACGCCTGTATCGAAAAATATTTCACACTCAATACATTTTCACATAAAAATCATACGAGAAAAACATATAGTATCGTCCATATGCGCCAAACTGTAGCTAAACTTTCCAAAGAACTTTTCTGTCGGTAAAGACTAAAACTGGGGCACTGTCAAAGTTGCATCCAGTCCAGGAGATATTAACCAAGTTTTCAAATAGATTACTCAAGGCATCTAGGACTACTCTAATTCCTAGAGTGGCCAATCGAGAGAGCTTATTCAGCCAACGCATAAACTAGTATTCGTTTCTAATTCAATAATCAAGCTATAAACCTGCAACCACTAGAGAAAAAACTGAACTTATGGAGTAATAAGCTGAAATATTGAATCAGGTTGTACTCCTCACTTGACACACCAGAACGTGATACAAGAACTCGGATCCAAATAGCATACTGATAAAGATTGAAAAAAATACTCCTTTGCAAGACCCGCAACACCCACTGCTCCAGGAACTTATACGGGGAAAACGATGCAACTTGCAAATCACACAGGGACTAACCAACAAAGAGGTGGGTATCTGGCTAGCGACGACAGCGACGACCGGCCGGACGAAAACGGTCCAGGAGAGCGACGTCCCAGCCGTACTGCAGTAGTAGCGACGGCCAGACTGTGGCGATGCCGGCGGCGCCTGGGAACGCCCACGCTGGAAAGTCTAAAGGGCAGATTGGTTCAGATCCAAAAGGACTTTATTAGGAGACGCCAAGGCAGTACGAGTGTGTGGCTCCAGAATGCCAATCCCTCACCCTAGGCCAGCACTTTATTTTCTTCACCAATGAATAAATATAGTATGTCTACCTTGGTACTTCAAACAACACCAAAGAACAAAGAGTCTCTACTACAAGCTTGCAAACACTCGGTTGTGAGTTCAAGAACAAGAATACTTTATTTTTATTTTATACCTTTATTCTCCAAGTCGTAATTAAACATCCTCAAAGTCTTATATATTTTCTTAAGTAGGAGCAAAGTTTTCATCCAAAAATTTCGGGGTATCACATTCTTACCCCCCTTTAAACAAAATTCGTCCCCGAATTCGTTGTCACTTTACTACTCGCAACACTAAGAGAGAAGTTTCAAAAGTTAAACTTGCATCACCTACCAGTGGTGAACAAGTCTGGATACTTCTCGCGCATGCGAGACTCAAGCTCCCAAGTTGCCTCTCGCTCGGTTTGCTGCGACCAAAGAACCTTAACATACTTTATTGTCCTATGCCTCATCACCCTCTTAGGCTCTTCTAATATCCTCACGGGGCGAACCTCAAAATTAAATCTTGTTCAATCGTAATTGGTTCCATGGTAATCTGCCGTTCTGGGTCTCGAAAATGTTTCTGCAACATAGAGACATGAAACAAATTATGCACACCTTTCATCGATTCGGGCAACTCAAGTCGGTAGGCTAGCTTTCCCACACGAGCCACTATCATGAAAGGCCCAATATAGCGCGGACCGAGCTTTCCTTTGATGTTAAATCTTATAACACCTTTGGTGGGTGACACCCTCAACAGTACCTCCTCACCTACTTGAATCTCCACATTTGACCGCTTAGAATCAGCATAACTCTTTTGCCTGCTCTGTGCTGCCAACATATGTTTCCTAATCTCAGCTACCCTCTCAGTGGCTTGTTGAACCCAATCTGGCCCAAGCACCGCCTTCTCGCCCACCGCAGTCCAACATAGTGGAGCTCTACACTTCCTTCCATAAAGAGCTTCATAAGGTGCTATCTGTATGCTAGCCTGGTAGCTGTTATTATAAGAAAACTCCACAAGTGGCAAGTGATCTTCCCAACTCCCTTGCCAAGATAATACACAACACCTCAACATATCTTCTAGAGTTTGGATTTTGCGCTCTGACTGGCCATCGATTTGTGGATGAAACGCCGTACTAAGTCTCAACTGTGTATCCAAGGCACTCTGTAAGCTCTCCCAGAACTTTGATACAAATTTAGCATCTCTATTAGAAGTAATCGTTTTAGGAACCCCATGTAACCTTACTATCTCCCGTATATATATAGGTGCTAAGTCACTTGAGTCGGTGGTGCGAATAGGAATAAAATGAGCAACCTTACTAAGTCGATCCACGACCACCCTAATCGCATCCTTCCCTCTCCGTGTACGGGGTAGGCCAACAACAAAGTCCATGGCAATGTCATCCCACGGCCACTCTAGAACCTCCAAGGACTGTAATAATCCCGCTGGCTTCTTACGCTCAGCCTTTACTCGCTGACAAACATCACAAGAGGACACATACTTGGCCACATAAACCTTCATCCTCTTCCACCAGTAAGTTTTTTTCAAATCCTGATACATCTTTGTCCCTCCAGGATGAACGGTGTAGGGAGTCCGATGTGCCTCTCTGAGAATTTCCTCCTTCACCTGAGACTTTTGTGGAACACAAAGACATCCATGGAACCGAACAGCCCCAGTCCCATCAATAGTAAATTCTCCGGTCCTACCCTCTAGAATGCGCTCTTGCGCTTGTTGTAACAGTCGATCACTTTGTTGCGCCTTTCTCACTTTATCTGGAGTAGCTGACTGAAGTATGAGTTGTGTCTCCTCCTGTGCTCTACCAGCGAAACAATACGAGATGCCCATCCGTTCAAAATCAGCAACAAGGCAATCTGGAGTGGGAGGTACAGACTTGCGACTAAGAGCATCGGCAACCACATTCGCCCTGCCGGAGT
The DNA here is from genome assembly GCA_028641055.1 of Alopecurus myosuroides. Lineage (NCBI taxonomy): Eukaryota > Viridiplantae > Streptophyta > Magnoliopsida > Poales > Poaceae > Alopecurus > Alopecurus myosuroides. The sequence goes on along the minus strand of CM054061.1, from coordinate 212,057,037 downwards.
TGTACTTGATAGTAAGGTCATAGTCCTTTATCAATTCCAGCCACCGTCTTTGCCTCAAGTTCAACTCTTGCTGTGTGAAGAGATATTTTAGACTCTTCTGGTCAGTGAAAATATCACAAGATTCTCCATAAAGATAATGCCTCCAAAGCTTGAGCGCAAAGACCACAGCTGCAAGGTCTAGATCATGAGTAGGATAGTTCTGCTCATGCTTTTTCAACTGCCTAGAAGCATAAGCAATAGCCTTCCCATCTTGCATAAGAACACAACCAAGTCCAACTTGGGAAGCATTAGAATAGACCGTGAAGCGCTTCCCAGGCTCAGGAAGAGTTAGAACAGGAGCAGTCACTAGACTATTCTTGAGAGTGGAGAAGCTATGCTCACATTCATCGGTCCACTGGAATTTCACATCCTTTTGCGTTAGCTTGGTCATTGGCTTTGCTATGATAGAAAAACCCTTCACAAACTTCCTATAATAACCTGCCAAGCCCAAGAAACTCCTCACTTCCTTGACACTAGATGGTCTTGGCCAATCTATAATGGTAGAGACCTTAGTAGGATCAACCAAGATGCCCTGCTGATTTATAACATGCCCAAGAAAAGCCACTTCTGAAAGCCAAAACTCACATTTCTTCAAATTTGCATTAAATTTATTCTTTCTCAAAGTCTCAAGCACAAGACTCAAATGGCGCTCATGATCTTCTTCTGTCTTCGAGTAAATGAGGATATCATCGATGAACACTACCACAAAGTTATGAACCCACGTAGCATACTATTCACAGTCTCATAAAGATGGCAGGAGCATTGGTTAGTCCAAAAGATATAACCTTGTGTTCATAATGCCCATATTTAGTGGTGAAAGCGGTCTTTTCAATATCCTGTTCCCGCACACGGATTTGATTATACCCAGATTGGAGATCAATCTTCAAGAAAACCTTAGCTCCATTGAGTTGATCAAACAATTCCTCGATACGGGGCAATGGATATTTGTTCTTGATGGTTACCGCATTAAGAGCATGATGATAAACACACTTTCTCCAACTTCCGTCCCTCTTGGCTGTAAACATAATAGGCGCTCCTCAAGGTGAGACACTAGGTCGAATCAAACCTTTGGATAACATATCATCCAACTGCTTCTTCAATTCTTCTTGAAATGGTCGCGACAATCGGTAAGGATCCATGGAAATAGGTTGAGTGCCCGGAATAAGGTCAATACGAAACTCCACGTCTCGTTCTGATGGTATACCGGGCAGCTCGTTGGGGAATACATCTGGGTAGTCTCGTACCACTGGAATAGCTTCAACAGACAAAGATGTGCTTGGTGTTTCAGCATGAGCCCAGAGTAACCATGTCTTGACTGGTTGTTGTCCAGGAAATAAGCTAGCCAGGACAAATAAAGAGTGCGGAGGAGCAGTTCCTGAAATATCAACTCGTCGCCGGATGGGGCTTGTAGAGATAATGTCTTCCAAAAACATGAATCACGACGCGATAACCCGATGCAGCCAATCCATGCCAAGAATAACATCAAAAGTCTTTAGTGGAATGACCATAAGATTAGCTACAAAATATTCATCATCTATAGATAGCACACAACCAGGACAAACTATAGAAGAAGAAATTAGTCCACCAGGAGAACTAATGACTACTGACTGTCCAATCTCTTGTCGAGATAAATTAGTCTTATTTGCAAACTCTAGCGAGACTAAAGAATAAGTGGCTCCAGAATCAAAGAGAACAAGTGCATCATGAGAATCAATTGTAAGTGTACCTGTCACGACAGCTGGTCGTCCCAAAGAAGAACTTGTGGGCATGGCGTAGACCCCAGGATGTGGTGGAGCAGAAGGAGCCCCAACATTATAATGCGGTGGTGCGGGTAACTTAAGTGGAGCCAACGGTGTAGGATGATGAGCTGAAGTAAGAGGGACAGCCTGCCAAACATATCCAGGAGCTGGTGCAAAAGCCGGTGGAATCTATGGAGTTGAAGTAGTCTTAGCCGCTAACATATGGACAGATCCTCGAGATGATACAGCTATAGGAGCGGGGGCTCCCACTTGATAACACATGTAGGGTTTTCGCGACATACGCGTCCCTTGTGACCCTGACGACCACAATAGTGATCCCCAGTCCAATTGCACTCTGAAGCACGGTGTCCCTCACCGCACTTGAAACAAATCATGCCCTGACCTGGAACCGGAGGCATGGGCGGAGTCGATGAAAAAGAGCGTGGCACTGAAGAAGACTGAGAACTTGATTGCTTGAACTTTGTTGTCTGTTGCGGACGGTGATTCCCCTTGAACTTCTTGAAAGATGGTCGCTGAGTAGACCCACTACCATCATGGTTGCTTCTCTTCTTCTCACCACCTATGCCACTAGAACCTCCCATGCGACCCTCCTCGGCAGCAGTGAGTCGAACTTCCAACTCCATTCCTCTAGATTGCTTAACCATGGACAGGTAATCATTCGGAGGCCCTGCCCCCATCACCTCCCGGTACCTAGAATTGAGTCCCCTAAAGAAAGCCCTAGCCTTTGCCGCCTCGTCATGCTTCACATGATCAACAAAGAGAACCATCCTGCTGAACTAAGCCTCGTACTCATCTACTGATAACTTCCCTTGCTTTGTGCTTCAGTTTCTCTGACATTTCCTCCTTGAATGATTCTAGATAATACTTGTCAGTGAACTGCTGCAAGAAAACATCCCAAGTGGTTTCCCCATGAACAGGAACATAAGATGCACGAACTCCTGTCCACCATGCATCAGCAAGACCTTTAAGGTTGAAGGCCACAAAGAGGACCCTCCTGTGCGGAGCTAACTCCATAGCGGCCATATACTTCTCGATGGTGCTCAGCCAAGATGCTGCATCCATCGGAGTCCCAGTTCCATGAAAGTCACCAGCCTTAAGCTCTAACCAGTTCTTGAGAGTCGTCATTTGGCCATCATGTCCACTATCAGCGGCAGATTGGGTCACACTCTCCTCGTGATTACTATGCTCAATTTCTTCAACGGATTCATCGGCACGGTTATTTCGGCCTCCACGACCACGGGTATTGTTACCATGACCCCGACCACGACCTCTACGTCTCGGTGGCATAACTATACACAACATAAGAAATCATAAGTCAAAGGTTCAAATATTTGTACAAAATCACCACAAGAAGATAACACATAAGCGTAAATGCAATGCATGACCCAACCCATCCTATTCTGCACCAGTGTGTCAAGTTTTAAAGTTGTTTATTGTATTTTACTCAATTTTTTGTCAATCCTAAGTAATATTCAAATTTATTTTCCTATGATAAAAGAAAAATTCACCAAAGACCTAAAGTCCACTCTGATACCAACTGTAACACCCCAAGAAAACCAAGCACTTGAGGTGCTAACACGTTCATAACTTCAGAGAGCTAACTAAGACCATTTAGGAAAAATTCGTCAGAGTCTCCTTTGTTTTTGGGAACATCCACGACAGGCAATAAGTTATAAACATAAAACCAGGATTGTTCACAAGCAATTATCGGTACAACAATCAACCTTATAAGAAACTCTAGCAACACAATTGTATTAAGCTATCATCATCACAATAATGGTAACCAAGACGATCAGATAAATAATCAACATTACTAAAATAGAAAATCTTCCAAAAGACTAGAAACCGTTTAAGATAAAGTACTTCTTCATCGAACAGAGTGCAAATTTTCGAGAAAAGGTAATTATTATGTGAGGCGTGTGGTGATGGAGGTGAAAGTGTTACTCCCATATTCCCATGCATATCGTCCTCAAGTTTTACGTAAAGACATAAAAACAACAAGGGTGAGTATTAACGAAGGGATGAACCTTGGACCCGGCGAGTAAGGACACCCGGTCCTAGGCCCAAGACTAAAGCCCAAGAAGGGAAGCCTTTGGAGTATTCTAGAAGGCCCAGCTAAAGCCCACCCGCAATGCCTTGCGGTTTAAGATAGGAAACTTGTAACCGACGTAGGGTTAGAGTTCGAGTCCTCCCCGGGTAGGGTTTGAGACCTGGCCATCTATATAAGGCCAGGAGAACCACCGGAAGAGGACCAAGCAATATCGCACCACCAAAGCCTTGAGCTCGAGATCATACTCTCGACTTGAGAAACCACCATTATAACCGATCTATTCGATAATACAGATCGACAGAGGCAGGAGTAAGGGGTTTACCTCTACGAGGGCCCCGAACCTGGGTAAATCGTGCCTCCTGTCTAGACGACGATTGTCACCAGCGCCTACAGGTTCTCCTATTCGAAACCCTATGGGTTCACCCGAGGGACTTGTTGAGATGCAGATTCGACAATTGGTGCCGTCTGTGGGAACAGCGGGCGCTGGATCTCTGGTATCTTCAGCTTCATCATCCAACTCACGTTGGAAACCTTCGACCTCGACTCCGACCGACCCTATTTGGATCAGATCTGTCGTGGTCACCCCTCACTCGCCGGAATCACGCCCGGTATTCAGGGATCTGGAGAGGAGCGTCACCTTGACGTTCGGAAGCTTAAAGTTCTACATCGAAAAAAGACGGGATCCTCCACTTCCCTGAGGAATCAGGATCTGAGTCAGGAGCTGTCGACTCGCGATCCTACCTGGAGAAAAGTGGCGAGTCCATCCACTTCAACGCCAGCAACTTCCATACCCTCTCTACAGAGGAACCTTCTCGGGTCAAGAAAGCTTTCCGAGTTACGCCTAGGACTCACGAGCCACGACTGGCTCAGGTCTGCATGGCAGGATCGGAACAACCACCCCCAGAAGCAGAACACAGCGCAGGGGAACGCGCTGAGATCAGCGTCTCGCGTGACGCTTGGGATCAAGCAAAGGAGGCCATCCGAACGAGCAAGCCACCTGTGGCCGGAGCCCCACACAAAGACATGGTTGCCTACCACTATGATCTAGTGAGAGCGGCCACCACGATTAAGGAAGCTCGGATAGAGCTAGCCCATCGGAAAAAATTGGCGGATGAATCAAGTCAACGCCGAGCCGAGCTGTCCCTAACACCTTCTGTCGGAACTCGACCCGCAAGGAAGGGATACGCGTCGAAAACGGCATCCATGGATGCCGAGTCCATAGGCGGGATCAGCAGGTCACTCGGGCCTTCCCTCATGCGGGTTGACGAGGAAGGAAACGTCTATTCGCAAACTCCCGCTGCCGCAGTCTTAGCAGCAGCAACCTACATGCAGATGAATCAACCAGGGGAAAACGACCCCCGAGCGGAGCAATACAAGCAAGTTCGGAAAGGATTAGGCATGGTGATGGAGGGATAATAACCCGGTAGGCCAACTCCAAGGTGTAACCCGGCCCAAGGGACACGGCGCAGGATCCGGCTAAGGATAATGAAACTTCTGGAAGGCCCAAAGTTTGTAGGCCTCGTAACCCGGATTGTGGGTTGCGGTAAGGAAAGCTAGGGTTTGTAAGCAGTGTCCGGGTAGGATTCCGGGTGCGCCTTGGAGGGCAAGTCAGGAGGGTACGGTGCTTTATAAACCGACCCCTACGTCTAGTTTGGAGAGATCTAAGAGCCCTAGCAACATCGTGTGATATCGAGCATCGAGTGTAATCCCAGAGTTGAGTTATTGTATCGAGATCGGAGACTCGGCGACTTTGATTGCCGGCTACCAGATCGAATTGCACCATGTTTTCCTCTGAGCTAAACCCTCTCCCAAATGCCTGTGTCGTCTTGCCCCAAGATCAGTTACCCCCGGTAACGTCTGCCGTGATTATCCCACGACAGTTGGCGCCCACCGTGGGGCCTGCGTCCAAAGGTGTTTACATCACGGGAGAAGCTCGGAAGGGCATGGAAAATCTTGTCATTGGCGAAATCTACATCAACCACGAAGGAGAAAAGATGGTGGACGATTCCGGCTGGGGGCCAGAATCGGGTCACCTCGAGTCCGGATCTATATTGACGATCGGCCGGATCAACATCTTCATCGGCACGGTACGAACGACTAATTTAAAAGGACAATATCATGTGCATACTACAGGAACTTCCAGCAGGAACGAGAAGACATTAAAGCAAGCGGCAAACTCGATTTCGTTGGCCGCGCCGGGACATCTCAGATGGGCGGAACAAGAGGTAACATGGAGTAGAAAAGACCATCCGGAGAAAATAGAGCGTCCAGGAGTCTTGGCATTGGTGGTTGCTCCACAGGTTAATGGTTACGAATTGAAGAAGGTCCTGATGGACGGTGGAAGCAGCATCAACATCCTTTATTGGGAAACCTTCTTACGGATGAGTCTCAAAGAGTCTCAGTTACAAAAAAGTTCGACAATCTTTCATGGGATCGTGCCAGGTCACTCGGCGAGCCCCGAGGGAAGGATCACCTTGGAAGTTGCTTTTGGAGAATCGACGGACAATTATCGAATTGAGTGGCTCACGTTCGAGGTGGTCAAATTGCGCAGCCCTTACCACGCACTGTTTGGGAGGCCGGCTTACGCCCAATTCATGGCTAGGCCGTGCTACGTGTATTTGCAGCTGAAAATCCCGGGTCCTAAACGGACCATCACTATACATGGGAACCGGGATGTAGCGGCCGAGTGCGACGAAGGAGATTCAGTTATGGCCGAGCAGGCATGCAGGAAGGAAGAGCTCGAATATTACCGGTCTCAAGTAAATCCGGACGATAGAACAACTTTGAAAAAGCCGAATACTGAGGATGAGAGAGCAAAATTCAAGGCAGCGCAAGACACCAAGAAGATAGATTTTGTCGAAGGGGATTCTACTAAGCAGTTTACCATAGGGTCTAACCTGGGAAAAGAGCAGGAGGGAGCGCTCGTGGAGTTTATTCGCTCGAATGCAGATGTGTTTGCCTGGACACCTAGCGACATGCCGGGTATCCCTACAGAATTGGCTGAGCACAGTTTGCATGTGGATCCCAAGTCCAGGCCCGTGAAACAAGGTTTGAGGAAAATGAATGAGGAAAGAAGGAAGGCTATAGGCGAAGAGATCGCTCGGCTATTGGCAGCCGGCTTTATCATGGAAGTATTTCACCCGGATTGGTTGGCTAACCCGGTTCTGGTGATGAAAAAGACCAACGAGTGGAGGATGTGCATTGACTTCACGAGTCTCAACAAACATTGCCCAAAGGATCCGTTCGCGCTGCCAAGGATAGATCAGATTATAGACGCAGTAGCTGGAAGCGATCTATTATGCTTCCTGGACGCATATTCCGGGTATCATCAGATTAAGCTCAAAAGGGAGGATTGGGAGAAAACATCATTCATAACCCCTTTTGGGGCCTTTTGTTATAAAACTATGACGTTTGGGTTGAAAAACGCTGGCGCAACCTACCAACGGTGTATTCAAAAGTGCTTTGAGGACCAAATCGGACGTAACGTCCATGCCTATGTGGATGACGTGGTCATCAAGACTAGGAAGGCGGAGACATTTATCGATGATCTAAAGGAGACGTTCAAAAACTTGAGGAGGTACCAGATGAAGCTTAACCCGACAAAGTGCGTGTTTGGAGTTCCAGCTGGGAAATTACTCGGCTTCATAGTTTCCGAGAGAGGAATCGAGGCAAATCCGGATAAAATCAAGGCCATCCAGAGTCTGAAAAAACCGGAAAATTTGAAGCATGTTCAAAAGCTCACGGGCTGCGTAGCAGCCTTGAGCCGATTCATATCCAGACTCGGAGAAAAAGCAATACCATTGTACCGGCTCTTGCGGAAATCAGATAAGTTCGTGTGGGATCAAGAGGCAGACGAGGCATTTGAGGCACTAAAGAAGCAGTTATCTGAAGCACCAGTACTAGCGGCGCCGGGTCCTAAAGAACCTATGTTACTATATGTGGCAGCTGGCCCCCGAGCCGTCAGTGCAGTAGTTGTTGTGGAACGCCAAGAGGATGGGAAAGGATACCCGGTTCAGAGGCCGGTTTATTACGTCAGCGAGGTATTATCAGAAGCAAAGCAGCGCTATCCACATTGGCAAAAGTTGGTGTTCGGGGTCTTTATGGCCAGCCGGAAGCTGAAGCCGTATTTCCAAGAACATCCCATAACAGTGGTTAGTTCAATACCAATGTCGGATATCATCAGAAACTCGGACGCGACGGGAAGAATAGCCAAATGGGCGATAGAGATGGGGGATTATCATATCAACTACGAACCCAGCTCAGCAATCAAATCTCAAGCTTTAATTGATTTCGTTAACGACTGGACACATACAGGCATGACTGCAATGGTTCCAAATTCCGAGTCATGGATCATGCACTTCGACGGATCAAAGCAGTACGAGGGATCAGGAGCTGGGCTGGTGCTAACATCACCCAAAGGGGACAAATTGAGTTACGTGCTACAAATTCACTTCGACTGTTCCAACAACGTGGCCGAGTATGAGGCCCTATTGCATGGCTTAAAGGTAGCCAAAGAGATGAACATCAAGAGGATACGATGCTTCGGAGATTCGGACCTTGTGGTACAGCAGGTGTCAGGAACGTGGGATAGAAAGGACGCAACTATGGCAGCATACCGCAGGGAAGTTGATAGGGTTGCAGGATGTTTTTCCGGGTATGAGGTGGAGCATATAGACAGAAGAAAGAATGAGGCAGCCGACGCCCTCGCCAGACTCGGCTCGCGCAGAGAGCCGGTTCCACCTAATGTTTTCCTGGACGAATTATGGCGACCATCAGTTAAAATCGAGTCAGAGGAGGAATTGGCAAATCAAGACCCGGATTCAGGACTCGTAGCCACTGTACGTACTATTCCCGAGTGGACAGAACCATTTTTGGCCTACCTATCACGAGGCGAGTTACCACAACAGGAGGTATTAGCAAGGCAAATTTTGAGGCGAGCAAAGGGATATTCTATCATCAATGGGGAATTGTACAAGAGAAGTGCAGCAGGAGTCTTTTTGCGCTGCGTAGCGCCGGAAGAAGGCAGACAGATTCTCAAGGAAATCCATGAAGGCGACTGTGGACATCATGCGTCCACAAGGTCTCTTGTGGCTAAAGCTTATCGACACGGGTTTTTCTGGCTCACGGCCCTAGCGGATGCGGAACGATTGGTAGCAAGGTGTGACGGATGTCAAAGGTACGCTCGCCAAACCCATGTGCCGGCTATGGAGTTGCGGACTATCCCGTTAACTTGGCCGTTTGCCGTCTGGGGTATGGACATGGTTGGCCCCTTTCATATGTCACCATGCAAGAAGACACATCTTTTGGTGGCTATTGATAAGTTTACCAAGTGGGTTGAGGTTATGCCAGTTACTAATTGCGAAGCAGCTACAGCAGTCAAGTTCCTGAAAAGGATTATCTACCGGTTCGGGTACCCCCACAGTATAATTACCGACAATGGAACCAACATGTCCCTTGGTGAGATGGAGAAGTTTTGTGGCAACAATGGAATCCGGCTCGATGTGGCATCGGTGGCTCATCCCCAGGCCAATGGACAAGTGGAGAGGGCAAACCAAGAATTGCTTCGCGGATTAAAACCACGATTGCGAGTTCCCTGTGTCAGGGCTGCTGGTGCATGGGTCGAAGAACTTCCTTCTGTGGTTTGGGGTATCAACACTACACCTAACAGATCCACTCAGATGACACCCTTCTTCATGGTCTATGGTGCGGAAGCAGTGTTACCAAGTGACATTATTCACGATTCGCCTAGAGTATCAGCTTACGTCGAAGTAGAGAACGAAAAAACCCGGCAGGACGCCGTAGATATGTTAGAAGAGCAAAGAGAACAAGCCCTGGAAAGATCAGCCATATATCAGCAAGATCTACGGAGGTATCATAGCCGGCGTGTGAAGACCCGGGTATTCCAGGAAGGAGACTTGGTTCTGCGCCTGGTACAGTCAAACGAAGGAAAACACAAATTATCACCACCATGGGAAGGACCATTTATCATAAGCCGGAATCTGCATAACGGATCATATTATTTGATAGATGCAAGGGAAGAGTCGGCTACAGTCAACGACACCGCACACACCACTTCATCTATGCAAGAAAGAGATAGACCATGGAACGTGGCTCAGCTACGTCCGTATTATACTTAGTAAAGACTATATTGGCAAGTGGAATTGCACGATGTAATAGGCAGCAGGTTTTCTGACGTACTCTTTTCCTATCCAGGGTACCTTTGGGGACTGGACGGGTTTTTAATGAGGCGGCTTGCTGACCTACATTTTTCATATCAAGTAAAGAGATGGTTATCAAGAAAAGAGATGGTTGTTATCAGGTTATGTATTCTCAGTACGATGCGTATATCTAGGTCTTGGGGGCTGGTCGCTTAAATAGCACAGTTACAAACTCAAAGACCCGGCCATGATGCCTATGAGTTATAAGGGCCGATTACTTGCAAACGAGTACGGCTACAATCTTATAACCGGACAGAGAAGTCCAAATTTCTTGGCTATTCTTACTTAAGCTCGATGTGACTCGCATTAAAGTGGCATGATTTGTTCGCTTACGATGGCAGTTAGTCATGAAACCCGACGGGGATTGGCTGGCTACGTCTTCGTATTGATGTAACAACATGGTATCCACGCGAAAGCCGGCTTACAGTACAAGACAGTCAAAAGGGTCATCTAAACCACAAGTTATGCAGAGTACAAGGCTGAATAGCTGGAAACTCAACGACTATTAAGCATAACTTCAAAACCTATGTGAAACAACTCGTGGATCTTTGTGAAAATAGCAATAAGCATTTTGTTCCCTTTTCAAGATCAAGTGTCCTAGACTCGGCAATCCGGGCCCGGTAGCTTGAAATCTTGAAAAGAGAAAAACTGGCTTATTTGTATAGTTGCAAAAATCCAAATATCCGAGTCTTGGGGACTTGGGGACTTCGAAGCAAAATCCGCTTGTCAATACCCATGAGACCCGGAAATTGAGTTTTCACAAAAGGAACAATAAGTAAAACCAGATATCGAGAACAGATGAGCTTAAACTTAAAAAGGCCGGAACAGGCATCGAGTATATCAAGGCCTTAGCGTGCACTACAAAATCCTGGTGAAAAAATATCAAAGGTGCACAGGCGCACCGCCCAAAATATGACTATTTCAAAAAGTATGTCGACCGACTGGCGCTTAAGAAGAGGCATTATAAATCATATATCACTCGGCGTCCATCTTGGCCTTACCCTTGCCATCATTGGTGGTAGCAGCAGCACCCGGATCAGCGGTACCAGCCCCTGCAGGTGGCGGAACGACTGGTGTTGAGGCAGCAGGAGCAGAGTCGGCTTCAGCTTGCTTCTTGGCAGCCTCCGCCCTTATCGCAGCAGCTTCCTCCTTCCACCGAGCCAGCATGTCATACGGCTCAGGAAGATCCTACTTAATTACTTTATCGGCAGAATCATATGCTGGAACAAGTATGTTAACATCCAGCTCATCAGCAATTACGCTGGCCGGGTAACGGACCTCCTTCTGGACGGCCTGAAAATCCTTTACTGAAAACTTGGATCCGTCAAGCTTGAACTCTGGGAAGCCGCCCATAAGCCTCGCTAGCTCGAGCTTGGGGAGATAAGCTTTCGCAAGTGCAAGCCCCCGGGTCACTCCAACCCGGCAAGATGAGCGCTTCCAGTGCCGAATCCACTCGGGAACAGTGGATAGGGCGTCCAACAGCCTTTTCAGATCAACATGTCCTCTGCCCGGCCATCGCAACTCATCAAGGATCCATCTGGTTCCGGCACATAGTTGCCGGATAGCGCTATTCATGGTTTTCAGCTTGGCCATGTCATCTTCTTCCGGCATGGTTTCGTCCGGGCCTGAGGAAATGGAGACATAAGTCGGGAAACTATTGCTATCTATCAAAAAGATAAACCGGAGGAGGAAACGTACCAAGTAAAGCACGATATGTGTCTGATATTTGGACGGAAAGGCTTGTTAGGTCATCTTCTGCCCGGTGAGCCCTTTTCCTATATTTTCTCATTATCAACTTATTCCTCCTAGACTCGGCCTCGGCTGCCTCACGTAAAGCTACCTCCTTTTCGATGAGCTTGGTGGCGCCCGCCAGTTTTTCCTCGGATTGAGTTACGAAAGCCTGCATGCATGCAAACAAAGGATCAGTTGGGTAGAGGAATAAGTTATCAATCGCTTGTATAACAAAGTCCCAAGTAAATTATGAATCAATTCACTCGGAACTTGGGGACTGGACAAAGGCATAAGCAATATTAGTCGGATTTACCTCGTGTTTGGCAATCAAAGCTCCCAAGATGTTCTCTTCATTGGACCTTAAAGTGCGAAGGGTTTCTAGCATCTGGGTAAAGGTCAGTTCCTCGGATCGAGCACCGGAAGAGCCGGCAGCTTGGTCGTTTGGTGGGGAGGCTCTCCCCGCCCTTGGAGTTGAGACCCGGACAGTTTGGGTGGCCGGGTTGGGAGAACTCATCCTTGTATCTAGAACTTCGATCTCCTCGTCTACTGGTTCCGATGAGGAAGGAGATCCGGCAGCTCGGGGAAGTGGGTTGTTCAGAGGGCCTTGTTCCTGATTATTCGCTGTATCATCGCCAGTCGCGGCGTCCGCATGGTCAGTCGGTTTCTCCGCCTGATGGTTATCTGCTTCTATATTTTCCGGGTCGCTAACGACGGCTTGAGCGCTAAAAGAAAGATGAGAAAAAGTGGCTATTAGTGATGATGGTGGCTTGAGTGGAAACTTGTTAAGCATAAAAGGAAATCATGTAGCGTAAACTTACCCGGCGTTCACGGTATAATCAGGCGGGAGCTCGCCGCTGGAAGCAGATGAGGTTGCCACGGGAACTACCAACGGGACCCGGAATCGCCCGGCACGTGGATGGTTAGGAGAAGGGTGGCGTTGAGGAGAGTCGGAAGGACGAGGCGGAGGAGCGCCGCCACGAGGAACCGAGGAAATAGAGATGCCCGGGTTAAGGGGATCTTCACCCGGGGAGCTCCGAGTTACTCTGCGCTTGGCTGGGGAGGAGTCCTTCAAGCACGACGAATTTGATAATTGATGGTTAAGTCGTCGCATGGCGTCAAAGGAATAAGGTTCAGAGGATAACGAGGAAAAAGGAACCTTGGACACGGCTCCTCTGGTTTTCCTTTTGGCTCCGACTGTTGTTTCTTGGTCTGATTCAGTCGCTTCCGGGTCATCCTCGTTGGCCTCACCTTCGTCTTCCAGTCCTGCGAATCGAGTGTGTGTTAGTTGGAGAAAAGATAAACGAAAGGGAAGTAATACAAGTAAAAATATGCAGATCCTGTGCAAATACCTTCACTACCATCAGCCGGCTCGTCCTCATCTTCCGGGTCTCTGGAAGGGGGGAAGGGTTCAATTCTCCAGAAAGGGTCATCAGCCTAAAACAAAGGAATGAGACTAAGGGTTAGAAGCTGTATCGAGTCAAGGTACGGAAGTAAGTTATGGATATCAGGTATTACCGCTGGAGCCGGGTTGTCCCGAGTAAACGGGGGTAACCCGGTGATGCCCTTTATCACCTCCAGCTTCTCCGTTAAGAAGCCTTTGATGGTCTTGTTAGTATCGCCGGCTGCAAAGCTTTTGGTGGAGTATCGGAGCGTATCTGTGGTGTGCCCTGAGTACTCGCACATCAGTTTGGTGCGAACGGAGTTGGGTTGTATCCGGAAGTCAACCCATGTTTTTACTAAATTGAGCCCGAGGAGGCCTTGGGCTGAGAGAATGGCCATCTTGGTTAGCAAGGGAAGGATTGTCTCCCTGTCCGAATCTGATGCAAAGGCACTGAAAGACTCGGAGGGCTCGAGAGGGGTCTCTGAGTAACCCGGCATCTTCTTTTCACTGTCAGGGGAGGTATCGCGGCAATAAAAGAAGGACAGTTGCCAGTGTTTGACGTGGGAGTGTAGGTTGAGGGTTGGCATCAGAGAATTCCTGCGGCGCTGGATGGATACCCCGCCACAGGTTAGGAGCGCTCCGTCGCCGCTTTCGCGGCACGGCTTGCATTGGAATAACTCGATGAAGAGAGTTAAACTCGGCGGCATGCACAAGTACGATTCAGAGAGAACAATGAAGTGGGTGATGTTCAACATAGAGTTAGGCCCTATGTCGAACATTCGGAGTCCATAGTGATCTAAGACCTCCCTAAAGAAAGGGTGACCCGGAGGACGGAATCCCCGGGTCACGTGCTCTACGAAGCAGATTACCTCGTTTTCTGTGGGTGTGGGCCGGGTCTCACTGCCTGGCGCCCTCCAGTGAATGTCCTTCTGAGAAGGGAGAGTTCCTAATTCGGCTAGCTCCTCCAACTTGGCTTTCGTAGCTGTGGAGCGCCCCCAGTTGGCGGATATGCTTTGGGTATTTCTCGCCTGGGTCGGTTGTTTTCCTTGTCGTTTGGGAGCCATGGGATCAACCTGCAAAGCACCAGAAAAAGAGGCGTATCAAATAAGACCCGGGAGTGTTGAAGTATCCGAGTGTAAGGTGTCAAGAAAGTATGAAGCTGAGAATTATCCGGGTATCATGCTGTGGTGCGGAAATTACAAAGTATCCGGGTGTTGAATGCAACTGTGGAAATTATAGGTCACTTACATATGGAAAGGCATTTGGGGTCGATGGGTGGTTGCCCATGTATCTATTGCAAGTAAAGTAGCTGGAAAAAGAGGATTTTCCAGGTGTTAATGCAGAGAGCGGAAAATCGAGGAGGAACGGATCTAGATGGGAAAGCTTGCGATTGATCCTACAGGAGTTTTGATGGTTAATATTGGTAGGGGATGAGTTGCGACTATATAGCAGGCGGTTAAAAGAGCTGGTGGATGTCGAATCAATCTAATTTGATGTAATCAGAAAAGTGGTTCGCAGGTTGACCCAGATTCGATCCTGGTTGAAATTGGGAAAATTGCAAGGATAAGTTAGACAGATGTAAGAGGCTTACTGGAGAGATTGAGGTTTGGAAGCGACGGTGTTGGGCGGCGTGACTTGAGTGCCCCTTCACGATTCTTGGCGAGAGGAATGAAGGTGTGATGGCGGAACTTGGCGGCGGCGCGGGACGGCTTGAGGGCGAGCGCGGCTGGAAGCAATTTCGTCTTGATGATGTGCGCGAGCCCCTGGCGGCGGTGCTGCGAGGAAGCGAGGAGCAAGGAGAGAAAGGGGAAGTTGTGGCGTGGTGATGAATTTAGGGTTACCCTCTGAGTGTTATTTATAGAGTAAGGGTGAGCTTATCCCGATGGCCAGAAGCCGGAAATCATGGGGTGACGGTTGTTCGCGCGGTTTTTGCGAAATATGCGCCAAATATGGAGCAGGGCATCTGGATAAAAGAAAGAAGGAGGATAACTCCGGGATATCAGGATTGATTATCGAGCATGGGATCCTGGGATTTTTATTATGATTTGGACCCGGAAATTTGAGTCAAGGTGTTCGGAGGAAAAACCCGGGTTATTGCATGGCTACCGTGGAGTGAGGCCTGGCTGAACATCAAAACATCTTAACCCGGTCTCTATATGCCCGTATGTTTGATATCTTTGCAGGGAATAGCAAGCGCTTCAAGTGGGATCCATGAAGCCCAAGCTATTCTGGGGACTACTGATGGAGGGATAATAACCCGGTAGGCCAACTCCAAGGTGTAACCCGGCCCAAGGGACACGGCGCAGGATCCGGCTAAGGATAATGAAACTTCTGGAAGGCCCAAAGTTTGTAGGCCTCGTAACCCGGATTGTGGGTTGTGGTAAGGAAAGCTAGGGTTTGTAAGCAGTGTCCGGGTAGGATTCCGGGTGCGCCTTGGAGGGCAAGTCAGGAGGGTACGGTGCTTTATAAACCGACCCCTACGTCTAGTTTGGAGAGATCTAAGAGCCCTAGCAACATCGTGTGATATCGAGCATCGAGTGTAATCCCAGAGTTGAGTTATTGTATCGAGATCGGAGACTCGGCGACTTTGATTGCCGGCTACCAGATCGAATTGCACCATGTTTTCCTCTGAGCTAAACCCTCTCCCAAATGCCTGTGTCGTCTTGCCCCAAGATCAGTTACCCCCGGTAACATCTGCCGTGATTATCCCACGACACATGGCAGCCTCAAGGCTTGCCTCCTATGATCGCAGGAAAGCTGCCGAACAGAAGGAGAAGGAGAAAGAGAAGGAGAAGGAAGCGTCGTGCAAACATAGGAGTGCTTCACCCAGAAGAGAGAAATCGCCTCGCTGTGGTCGAGGAAAAGAAGCCCAGTGACGCGATGACAACCAAAGCAGCAGCGAAGGTAGCCCGAGAAATAGAAATTTTGGCTCGCGACCTCACAACAGCCGCTCGTGAAAATGCAGCAAGAAACCAAGGAAGGAAACCGATCGTGATCAACCAGGATATAACGCACGGTCGGATATCGCGCAAAACAGAGTGGACAAGGCGAGAGCAGCAAGGAACCGCGCACGCTCCTCATCCGGTTCTTCGGATGACGAGACCTGCGGCGCACTGTGCTTCGCCCGCGGCATCCGCGAAGCGCCTCTACCCAAGAGATTCAAGCTTAGCATAGAAGTAACAAAATACGATGGTTCACTCGAACTTTCGTCGTGGCTAAACGACTACCTCACGGTAGTAAAATGCCAACGTGGGAACAATAATACGGCTATGAAGTACCTCAACCTACACCTGGTAGGAGCGGCACGTAGCTGGATGGAAGCAAGACCAAAATCCCGCTACACATCATGGGACGATCTGCACTTCAACTTTTGCAAAAATTTCTAGGCCACCTAAAAAAGACCAGCGACCATCGAAGAACTGCGAGCCTGCAAACAAAAGAGCGGCGAGTCCACTCGCAAGTACATCCAGTGATGGACCACGCTCAAGAACACCGCAGGAAACATATCATAGGAAGTAGCGGTTGAAGCCTTCGCAAAAGGCGCTCGACGAACTGCTTTTAGAGAAGAACTGGGACGAGCCGCACCCAAGACTATTGGAGAACTGATGATCATAGCCGATAGATGGGCTAACGGAGAGGACTCAGTGCGCAACAAGAGGGCATCTTCGCCCGCACCCGAGGACGACCGCCATGGTCGAAAGAAAAGAAGGAAGTACTATGATCACAATGACCGAGAAGAACTGGTAGCAGCGGAATTCACGCGAAATCGCGATAGCGGACGCCGTGGAAGTCGCGAATGGAAACCAAAGACCGAAGACAAAACTCCCAAGGAGGACCTCGACGGATACTGCTCGCTACATTTGTTTACAGATAAGCGCACAGGCAAAACTAAGGCAACACACCTTCTCAAGGACAGTCGGAAGTTCATCGAAATCCACGAGGCCTTCTCGAAGAAAAGTAGATCAGCAGCTAGTCAAAGCTACCCGCTACTTCCAGGAGGAGGACACCAAGGGTTCCAACCGCCACAACCCCTACCTCCGCCAGGAAATCAGAACACGGTGCTAGCCGCACTACCTGCGCCACCCGTAGCAAACGCCGGAGCCAACGCATACCCGAACCCGGCTGGACTGTTGGGGATGATACAGAAAGTCTGCCCATCCCGCAGAGCTCAGAAGACAAACACACGGCAACTATGCATGGCTGTGCAAACCCCACCAACAAGACCCGAGTACCTGAAGATGGCGGATCAGCCGATCACCTTCTCCATGGCAGACCACCCCCGCGAGTCTATCGACCAGGACATGCTGCCCTAGTAATCCAAGCACAAATTGGCAATTACGAATTAACTTGTGTATTCATGGATGGAGGCAGTGGCATCAACATCATCTACGCAGATACGCTCTGTCGGATGAACTGGAACCTGGAGGGACTCGCAGAATTAGAAACATCCTTCCACGGGATAGTTCCAGGAAAAGCGATCCGTCCACTCAGAAAAACCAATCTGGAGGTGGTATTGGGCAACCGACGCAATTACAAGGGAGAGTTCCTCGACTTTGAAGTAGTCGACTGGCCCTCACAGTACCACGCCATTCTTGATCGAACAGCGTTCGCAAGATTCATGGCAGTACCACATTATGCATATCTGAAGCTCAAGCTACCTGGGGAATATGGCACAATCACCATCGACGGAGATTTCCAGAAATACAACAGGTGCGACATCGAGTTCAACGAGATCGCAAAATCTTTCGGGATGCAAGAAGAACTAGAGGAGATAGCAAAGACCACGGACCACTCCGTGATGCCCCTCACAAAGAAAAACGCACCAGAATTGGAATTCAGTGCCAACAGCGACACTCTATAACATCAAGTGCACCCTACAGATTCTGCAAAAACGGCGATGGTTTCCACTACCCTCTCGCCAGCATAGGAAAGTGCGCTCGTCGAACTCCTCCGTGAGTACTGGGAAATTTTCGCCTGGCAGCCTTCAGATATGCCAGGAATACCCAGGGAGTTTGCAAGCACTCACTCTAAGTCTACAAAGACGCAAAGCCCATCAAGAAGACTACTCGACGGTTCTCAGAACCCAAGCAGAAAGCGCTTGGAGAAGAAGTAAACAGATTGCTCACAGCAAAATTCATCAGAGAAATAAAAATATCCACTTGGTTAGCAAACCCAGTGCTGGTCCCAAAGAAGAACACCAACATCCTTCGAGTGTGCATCGACTACACGTCGCTGAATAAGCACTGCCCCAAGGATAACTTTCGCCTTCCGCGAATCGACCAGATCGTGGACTCCACTGCAGGCTGCCAGCACCTCTCCTTCCTAGACGCCTACTCAAGGTACAACCAAATCCGGATGAAACAGGAAGACGAGGAGAAGACATCATTCATTACACCTCACGGTGTATACTGCTACACGACAATGCCTTTCGGGCTCAAAAACGTAGGCGCAACATATCAGCGCTGCATGCAAAAATGCCTCGCCAAGCTCATTGGAAAGAATGTACAAGTGTACGTTGACGACATCGTCATCAAGACTCGAGTGGAGGATACGCTCCTCGAGGACATCAGAGAAACGTTTGATGCTCTAAACGCATACATGATTAAGCTCAACCCGACAAAATGCGTCTTCGGCGTCCCAACATGACAACTTCTCAGGTACCTGGTATCCGCTAGAGGCATCGAAGCCAGCCCGGAGAAGATATAAGCAATCTTGACAATGAAGGAGCCCACCAATCTACACGGAGTCCAGCAGCTCGCAGGGCGACTAGCCGCCTTGAGCAGATTCATCGCGTGTTTGGGCGAGCAGGCGCTACCCTTCTACAAGCTGTTGAAAAAGACGGATAAGTTCGAGTGGACACCAGACGCAAAACAGGCATTCGCAGACCTGAAACGATCCTTACAGAGCAGGCACGTTCTGGCAACACCACAAGAAAGGGAGCCACTCTACCTCTACCTAGCCGCAACAAATCAAGTCATCAGCACGGCCATTGTGGTCGAACGACCTGAGGACGGCAAGGCATATGGAGTTCAAAGACCGATACACTACATCAGTGAGGTTCTCTCGTCGTGCAAACAACGATATCCTCACTACCAGAAGCTCGCATATGGAGGTGTTCTCACAGCTCGAAAGCTCAAGCATTACTTCCAGGAACATACCGTAAAAGTGGTCAACGATGCGTCACTCGGTACAATCATGAACAATCCAATGGCCTCCGGAAGAATAGCAAAATGGAGCATCGAGATGGGCGCCTGGGACATTATCTATGCAGGGCGCAATTCCGTGAAGTCACAGGTACTCGTGGAATTTCTGAGCGAGTGGACAGAATTACAAACGCCCGGACCGCATGAATACACGAGTAACTGGATCATGTACTTCAACGGATCCAAAAGAAATGAAGGAGCTGGAGCTGGGATCGTACTAATATCACCTAGAGGAGACAAGTTGCAGTACGTCCTACGATTGGACTTCCCACCCGACGATCCAGCATCAAACAACGACGCAAAATATGAAGCCCTGTTGCATGGGATGAAGATGGCAGTCGCGTGCGGAGCCACCCGATTGATGATCTATGGCGATTCCAATCTCACCGTGCAGCAGACAATGAAGGAGTGCGACGCTATCGCACAAAACATGGTCGCCTATCGTGACATGTACAACCTACTCGAAGGAAGTTTCAAAGGATGCGAGCTGAAGCACATTGCGAGGTCCAGCAACGAAGAGGCAGACAGGCTGGCAAACATGGGGTCCACAAACACGCCCATACCTCCAGGAATATATTTCGAGTGGATGACAAAGCGTTCAGTCAAAGTCAAGAAAACTGCAGGAGCACTCGCATCATTGGAAACAGAGGTCAGCCCGCAAATTGCTATCATCGAGCCCAGCCATGGTATTTCATGACAAGTTTTTCTGGTCGAGCCAGTCTGGACGCGGAAATACCTCGACTACTTGTCCGCCAAACAGCTCCCAGCATACCCTCGCGAGGCTCGGCAAATAGTCAGACGCAGCAAATCTTTTCGGGTACTCAACGGCGAGTTATACAAGCAGAGCATGTCAGGCATACTGCAAAGATGCATAGCACCCGAAGATGGCAGGGAATTGCTGCGAGACATCCACCAAGGAGATTGTGGAGATCATGCCAGCTGGAAAGCAATTATGGGAAAAACTTTTCGAGCAGGATTCTACTGGCTTACAGCAGCCAGCGATGCAAAGGATTTGGTCGACAGGTGCAACGCTTGCCAGCGATTTGCACCCAAACCACACGCCCCCACTACGGAATTACATATGATACCTATCGCCTGGCCCTTTGAACAATGGGGGCTATACATGGTAGGGCCATTACGCAAGTCCTCACCCGGTGGATACACACACTTGCTGGTCGCAGTCGACAAATTTACAAAGTGGATGGAAGCAATGCCGGTAACCTCGGCTAGCGCCCAATGCGCCGCCAAATTCCTTGACTCCATTCTATGCAGATTTGGCATACCACACAACATCATCACCAACAATGGCAGCAACTTCACGGCAAAGGAAACACATCAGTTCTGCGAAGAGAAAGGAATCATCCTAAAATTCGCTTCAGTGGCTCATCCGCAAACCAACAGCCAGGTCGAACGATCCAACGGATTGGTTTCGACTGGCATCAAGAAACGACTACTCGACCGCCTACACCCAGCAGCGGGACATTGGGAAGAAGATATATCCTCCGTGCTATGGAGCCTCCGCACAACTCCAAATCGATCCACAAAATATACACCATTTTTCATGGTATACGGGGCTGAAGCAGTCCTTCCCGAGGACGTCAGATTCAGCGTCCCACGGGTCGTTGCTTATAGCGAAGAAACCTCTAACAGGGCAATCGCGGACGATATGGACGCACTCGACGAAATACGCGATATTGCACTCGCAAGATCCGCAATATACCAGCAGTCGTTGCGAAACTATCACAGTCGCCGCATACGTCACAGAGCCTTCGTCGTAGGAGATCTGGTGCTACGGCTCAAGCAGAAGGAAGGGCACAAGCTCGAGCCACCATGCGAAGGACCCTTCATAATACACAAAGTCATCCCAGGTGGCGCCTATCGACTGAAGAACCCGACGACTGGGGGCATCTACTCCAACCCGTGGAATGTTGCACATCTCCGCAAATTCTATCCCTAGATTTACTTTACTCATACAAATAAGGCTATATAAGCCATCTTTTAGCTCGAAAGGAACACATGACTTCTTAGTCATTTCAATGAAAATACATGGTTTTTCACCCATAGCTACTCGCGTTCTCCATCCTTGCATGCTAAAAAGAAACAGGTATACACCCCAAAATACACGGGGGCTACGCCTAACTTAGCATCACAGGAAGAATTTCATATATACAAGGTTATAAACAAGGTAGACACCTTACAACAGTTTGGAACAACTATACAAAGTAACAGGATATATACATCCTATAATTACATGTGGCGACGAGTATTTTCCGCGGCCAAAACCCGATCCACCTCTTCCGAGGTCAATCGAATAATCTCCTCTGTTGCAGGCCGAACAACCCTATAATGAGGGGCCATGTCGATTAGACCATCAGGAAGCCTAGCTACAGAGCTGAAATTCACCTCAGGATGCCACAATCGGACAAAGGAAAGCGCCACTACCAAGCCGCAGATCATCTGATTGCGAACACACTCGCGAATTTCTCCTTCTCGCCCGAAAGTCCCGAGGAGATGGCTCCAATCCTCTGGACCCCTCTCCAACGGATGGAAAGCAGAGTTCACAGCAATCAAAATCTCGTGAAAGGAACTCACGAGCATCTTCGCCTGGATTACTCGATATTTCAAGGTAGCAAGCACAAAGCCTCGGCTCCGATCGGACCAAAAGTTATTTGCATGGGGTTTTGAACTGCCTGCTTCCTGAAGGATATGGTTCTCCACCCACTGTTTCTCACTCCTATCATCCGGCTGAACAACTGCAAAGAAAGGTACAGAATCAAAGGAAGATAGAAGACACAGAAAGCTAGGGGGCTGAGATACTTACAGAGAAAATCCCTGGCGACAACCGCCAACTCATCCATCACAAACTGCTCATGTTCAACCGCAAGTTTTTGTTTGGATTTGGCTACATCCGCCACCCCACGCATAACTTTTAGCTTGCGCTCACCATCCGCAACACGGTCACGGAGGCCAGCAAAGGTACCAACAACAGCAACAAGAGGATTTACTTGGGCAGCAGGTCCACCCGAAGACTCCGCAACAACTCCAGTTACCTGGAAGAATATAAGGAAAGTTAAGGAATAAGATGCTCCATTCGAGATATAAAAACCACCTATTCGATAGGTGCTCGGGGGCTACTCCCATCGGGAGAAACTCTTAACAAATCAATCACAGGAAGCATCTCAGATATCAAAAGAACATTTCGATTAAAGGTAGAATACGGGAATACATCCCAAGGTTCATTGCATCGAAAGCACAAACTATGGAAAAACTATCCTAAGGAGCCGCAGATGTGCTGCCACTCGCGGCAGTTTGCCCCCAGCGACTAGCACGGCCGATCAAATCAGATAACTTCTAGGCAAGGACTCCAGCTGGATCGCCAAAAGGACGAAGCGCTACCTTTTTGCCCGTAGAAGCATCGACGGGAAGGTTCGAGTACGCCTCCTCCAAACCCGTGACTCCGTGCGCCAGTGCAAACTGGATAGCAGTCTTCGCCCCGGACTCTGACTGAGCAACCGAGTAGGCGTCAAGGAGATTGCCCTCCAGGAAAACCTTCAGAAGACCATCCAGCGTGGGCGGAACCACAGCGTCGACCAGAAGACAACCGTGAAGCTGCGTCAAAACTCGAGTGGCATTGCTGATCAGGGTGCAAATCCCATCAGCGTGCTTTTTAAGCTGAGCGCAGGAATCAGTCAAGGCATCCACCCGTTGGACCCCAGGCAGCTCCAATGCAACGCCAAGAAGACCTGCAGAGAGAAACGTTAAAATCCAAAGGACTTACCATCCAGTCGGGAGACAACAAAGGATAAAATGCAACTTACCCGCAAAACGATGGGCCAGAGGGCGAAGGAAGTCAACGAGGTCTGATGGAGGGATGATAACCCGGTAGGCCAACACCAAGGAGTAACTCGGCCCAAAGGACGCTGCGCAAGACCCGGCTTAGGATAAAGGAGCTTCTAGAAGGCCCAAGATCGTAGGCCTCGTAACCCGGATTGTGGGTTCCGATAAGTAAGTTTAGGGTTTGTAGGCAGTGTCCGGGTAGGAATCAGAGTACGCCTTGGAGAGTAGGCCAGGGGGTCCGGATACTATATAAGCCGGTCCCTAGGTTTAGTTTAGCGGAGATCTAAGAGTTCAAGCAATATCGCCAGGTATCGAGTATCCAGTGTAACACGAGAGTTGAGTTAATATATCTAGATCGGAGACTCGGCGACTTGATTGCCGGCTACCAGATCACATATCATCATGTTTTCCTCTGGGCTAAACCCTCTCCCAAACACCAGAGTCGATTTTCCCCAAGATAAGTTACCCCCGGTAACGTCTGCCGTGATTATCCCACGACAGTTGGCACCCACCATGGGGCCTACGTCCAAGGGTGTTTACATCACGGGAGAAGCTCGGAAGAACATGGAGAACCTTGTCATCGGCGAGATCTACACCGACCCCGAAGGAGAGAAGATGGTGGACGATTCTGGCTGGGGGCCAGAGTCGGATCTGCTCGAATCCGGATCTGTCGTGACAATCGGCCAGATCAACGTCTTCATCGGCATGGTACGTACGTCCGGTTCAATCCCTGACGATTTCGGATTTGATTCTGTGTCAGGGGAGGCCACCTACGTTCAGTCAGATGCAAGAGCCCACCACGAAGAGGGAACAGCCGGAGGAGCCGGCATGGAACCCACGTGGCCGGGTCGTGAGAGAAGATGATACCGAGTCTATCTTGCATCTGCTGGAAGACCGGTACGAGGAAAATAGCAGCGAAGAGGAAGAGTACGAATCTGCGCCAAGCACTGTGCGCCAGGTCGCGGTTTACACGGCTCCTGCGACCAATCTTGATCAGGGGAACGTGACCGCGGCCGCGGTCAGAGCGGCACAAGCTTTGGCCCAGCAGCAAGGTCCGGTTGACGGAAACCCGGTCCTGACCCGGGTTGACGGAGAATCGGCATCAGTTACCAGTCACGCGGCGGATAATGAGTTACATGCAAACATGTTCGGATATCTAGCAAACCGGACGCCAGGGGCGGGTCCCTCAAATCCACAACACCCGGTCCTGTTCAACAAAAATATGATTCTAGATCCCACCGTTCTGGCCACGGTTATCACTCCAGAAAACGCGGCGGAACGTGTTAGGGATCTGGATGTAGCCCGTCGTGCATTGGAGCAACAGAGAAGGCAAGTAGAAGCAGAAAGGCAAGGGATGGCCACACGCCAACGTGAGTTGGATGCACTGGAAACCCGGCTCCGAGAAGAAACAACCAGAGTACGTCAAAGGCATCAGACCAGATTACCGGCAATGGGAGGAGTCATAAACCCGACCACGCTATTCGTCACACCCCAGGATCAGCCGATTCCAGCGGTGAACCAAGGAACTGTGCCTCAACCTGCAACTGGAGGAGCGCAGCCGGTAAACGTGCAAGCCGGGTTACCCATACCGCAGACTCGAGTTACTGCCGGCAATACGTTACCACCACCACCATCACGATTTCGCACACCAGCAGGTCACTACAACAACCCCATGGATAACGTGTACGCAGCAACACTCGCATTGAATCAAATCCCCGTGAGAGAGTCACCCCACGCAGAGGAGACCCGGCGGGCGATAGATCTATTGCGCACTGCGGTAGCGCAACAAGTTAATTACCCGGATCACAGGGGTGGAATGCATGGGACACCATATATCAGCAGCAGCGAGGCAATACCGGCAATATCCAGACAAGCTCAGCGCGGCGGAGGGAAGAGCAGCAGCAAATGCCGCCTCCTCCCCGCGTTCAGGCAGTACCAGCAGCATCAGCAGCGCAAGCTATTGTGGATAGTTCCAGAGCCAGGAGAGCCGCGGCCGGTTCTGCAGTGCATGGACCACCAGCAGTACCGCGTCCAGCCGTACCTCCTGCAGGATCACACGTTTCCCGAGTAAGGCCAGTTCCGACTAATCTCGCTGGGCCTAAGTGTCTGTCGGATAACATCAGGGCTGAGCCTTACCCGGATAAATTCAAGGAACCGGGTAAAGTAGTAAATTATGAGCCGACTATGGATCCAGAAACATGGTTGAGCAGTTATGAGATGGCTATGTCGATTCGCAATGCATCCGAAAATCTTCAAGCCAAATTCATGTACTTGATGATGTCAGAAGGAGCAGCAAAGTTATGGTTCACTAATCTACCGGAAGGATCTATCAAGTCATGGGAGGAGTTGAAAACTGCGTTTATCAAGCACTTTCATGGGACGTGCAGAAAGCTATTTACCATTGATGACCTAGAGCGATGTGTCCAAAAGAAGGGAGAATCAGCGCGCAGTTGGGTGCGCCGGGTTATGGAGATACTTCATTCATCTACAGACATTCAGCCCAAGGATGCGCTACAAGCTATGGCAAAGACGTGCAAGTACATACCTTTAGTGCAAAAGTTAACTCGCATGAAATCTAGTCGGAATGCTTCAGAGCTTACGATGGGAGAACTAATGGATGCATGCAACAAACACGCTGCAACGGATACTACAGAAGAGGATATCGATGACAAGAAAGAAAAGGCAAACACGAATAATAATGGAAGAACCGACAATGGATCAACGCCGGGTAACAATGGAGGTAACAGTGGGAACAACCAGAACAAGCGCCCGTTCGAAGGAAGCTCAGAGTTTGTCGCTAGCACAGAAGCCGGGTCTTCGAGACCTAGGGCAGAAGGAAATTTCAACGGAGGAAACCACAATGGAGGAAATTATCAAGGGCCACCAAGGCCGGGTAACAACTGGGATATCTTCAGAATGGCGTGCCCAAAGCACAGCAGGAACGGTAGGCCGGCTAACCATTCATTGGAGCAGTGCGCGGACCTACAGAGATGGAAGAACGAGGAAGTAAACAGAGCCATGCGAGGTGCAGGACGGGGAGGAGGACCGGGTCCGGGTGGAAACCCGGGCAACGGCCCACCCCCAGCCGGTAACCCGGCAGGCGGAAATCCGGGTAACAATCAAGGGGGAGCTGGAGGTTTCCAAGCTAACCCCAAGCAGTTGGGACAATATCACGTGCATACTATAGGAACTTCTAACAAGGATAAAAAGATACTGAAGCAAGCGGTAAACTCGGTTTCCTCGGCTGTTCCAAGATACCTGAGATGGTCGGAGCAAGACGTAACGTGGAGCAGAAGAGATCACCCGGAAAGGATAGAACACCAGGGAGTCTTAGCATTGGTGGTTGCACCACAAGTTAATGGTTATGAGCTGAAAAAGGTCCTAATGGACGGTGGAAGTAGCATCAATATCTTGTATTGGGAAACCTTCCTACGCATGGGTCTCAAGGAGTCTCAGCTGCAGAAAAATTCAACAATTTTTCACGGGATTGTGCCGGGTCACTCAGCGTGCCCCGAGGGAAAGATCACATTGGAGGTAGCTTTTGGAGAATCGAAGGATAATTTCCGAGTCGAATGGCTCACTTTCGAGGTGGTTAAGTTGCGCAGTCCTTATCACGCGCTATTCGGAAGGCCAGCTTATGCTAAGTTCATGGACAGACCGTGTTATGTGTATCTACAGCTCAAAATCCCAGGTCCCAAACAGACCATCACCATACATGGGAACCGGGATATAGCAGCCGAGTGTGACGAAGGAGATGCAGCCATGGCGGAGCAAGCCTGCAGAAAAGAGGAACTCAAGTATTACCGGTCTCAAGTAGACACGGATGATAGAACAGCGTTAAAAAGACCAAATACTGAAGATGAAAGAGCAAAGTTCAAGGCAGCACAAGACACCAAGATGGTAGCTTTTGTCGAGGGTGATCCCTCTAAGAAATTTGCTATAGGATCTAACTTGGACAGCGAGCAGGAGAAAGCACTTGTGGAATTTATTCGTTCAAATCAGGACGTGTTCGCCTGGACACCTAGCGACATGCCGGGTATCCCTACAGAGCTGGCAGAGCACAGTTTGCACGTCGATCCCAAGTCCAGGCCTGTGAAGCAGGGCTTGAGAAAGATGAATGAGGAAAGAAGGAAAGCTATAGGGGAAGAAATTGCTCGGCTGCTGACAGCCGATTTTATCATGGAAGTATTTCACCCGGATTGGTTAGCAAATCCGGTTCTCGTGATGAAAAATACTAATGAGTGGAGGATGTGCATTGATTATACGAGTCTCAACAAGCATTGCCCAAAGGATCCGTTTGCACTACCAAGGATAGATCAGATCATAGACGCAGTGGCTGGAAGCGACCTATTATGTTTCCTGGATGCATATTCCGGGTATCATCAGATCAAGCTCAAGAAGGAGGATTGGGAGAAAACATCATTCATAACCCCTTTTGGGGCCTTTTGTTACAAGACCATGAAATTTGGATTGAAGAACGCTGGCGCTACCTATCAGCGGTGTATTCAAAAGTGCTTCGAGGACCAAATTGGACGCAACGTCCATGCTTATGTAGATGATGTGGTGATCAAGACCAGAAAGGCGGAAACATTTATTGATGATCTAAAGGAAACATTCAAGAACCTGAGGAGGTATCAGATGAAACTTAACCCGACAAAGTGTGTATTTGGGGTTCCAGCTGGGAAGTTACTCGGCTTTATCGTTTCCGAGAGAGGAATTGAGGCAAATCCGGATAAAATCAAAGCTATCCAGAGTCTGAAAAAGCCGGAAAATTTGAAGCATGTTCAGAAGCTCACAGGGTGCGTAGCAGCCTTGAGCCGGTTTATATCCAGACTCGGAGAAAAAGCAATACCCTTGTACCGGCTCTTGAAGAAATCCGATAAATTCGTTTGGGATCAAGAGGAGGATGAGGCGTTCGAGGCACTAAAGAAGCAGTTATCTGAAGCACCAGTCCTAGCAGCCCCGGGTCCTAAAGAGCCTATGTTGCTATACGTAGCAGCTGGCCCCCGGGCGGTCAGTGCAGTAGTTGTTGTGGAGCGTAAAGAGGATGGGAAAGATCACCCGGTCCAGAGGCCGGTTTATTACGCCAGCGAGGTATTATCAGAGGCAAAGCAGCGCTATCCACATTGGCAAAAACTGGTTTTCGGGGTCTTCATGGCAAGCCGGAAACTGAAGCCGTACTTTCAGGAACACCCCATAACAGTGGTTAGTTCTATACCAATGTTGGATATCATCAGAAACTCGGATGCAACAGGTAGAATAGCCAAGTGGGCGATAGAGATGGGGGATTATCATATCAACTACGAGCCAAGATCAGCAATCAAATCTCAAGCTCTAGTCGATTTTATTAACGATTGGACGCACACATGCATGCCCACCATGGCTCCAAACGCCGAGTCTTGGATCATGCACTTTGATGGTTCCAAGCAATACGAGGGGTCAGGAGCTGGAGTGGTGCTAACATCACCCAAAGGAGACAAGTTGAGTTACGTGCTGCAGATTCACTTTGATTGTTCCAACAATGTGGCCAAGTATGAGGCCTTATTGCATGGCTTAAAGGTAGCCAAGGAGATGAACATTAAGAGGATACGATGCTTTGGAGATTCGGAACTTGTGGTACAGCAGGTCTCAGGAACTTGGGATAGAAAAGATGCAACTATGGTAGCATACCGCAGAGAGGTTGATAGGGTTGCCGAGTGTTTCTCCAGATATGAGGTGGAGCACATAGACAGAAGAAAAAACGAGGCAGCAGATGCACTCGCCAGACTCGGCTCGCGCAGAGAGCCGGTTCCACCTAATGTTTTCCTGGATGAACTATGGCGACCATCAGTTAAAACCGAGTCTGAGGAAGAACTGGCAAATCAAGACCCGGATTTGGAGCTCGTGGCCACAGTGCGCGCTGTTCCCGAGTGGACAGAGCCGTTCCTGGCCTACCTATCACGGGGCGAGTTACCACAGCAGGAGGTATTAGCAAGACAAATTCTGAGGCGAGCAAAGGGATATTCTATCATCAATGGGGAGTTATACAAGAGAAGTGCAGCAGGAGTCTTTTTGCGCTGTGTAGCACCAGAAGAAGGCCGACAGATCCTCAAGGAAATTCATGAAGGTGATTGTGGGCATCATGCATCCACAAGATCCCTTGTGGCCAAAGCTTATCGACATGGTTTCTTCTGGCTCACGGCCCTAGCAGACGCGGAGCGCTTGGTGGCAAGGTGTGACGGATGTCAAAGGTACGCTCGCCAAACCCATGTGCCGGCTATGGAATTACGGACTATCCCGTTAACTTGGCCGTTCGCTGTTTGGGGTATGGATATGGTTGGCCCCTTTCACATGTCACCTTGCAAAAAGACACATCTCTTGGTGGCTATTGATAAGTTTACCAAGTGGGTTGAGGTTATGCCAGTTACCAATTGTGAAGCAGTTACAGCAGTCAAGTTCCTGAAAAAGATTATCTATCGGTTCGGGTATCCCCACAGCATAATTACCGACAATGGAACCAACATGTCCCTTGGTGAGATGGAGAAATTTTGTGGTAACAATGGAATCCGGCTTGACGTAGCTTCAGTGGCCCATCCACGGGCTAATGGACAAGTGGAGAGGGCAAATCAAGAGTTGTTTCGTGGGTTAAAGCCACGATTGCGAGTTTCGTGTATCAGAGCTGCTGGTGCTTGGGTTGAAGAATTACCTTCAGTGGTTTGGGGTATCAACACTACACCTAATAGATCTACTCAGATGACACCGTTCTTCATGGTTTATGGTGCGGAGGCGGTGTTGCCGAGTGATATTATTCATGACTCGCCTCGAGTATCGGCTTACGTCGAGGTGGAGAACGAGAAGACCCGGCAGGACGCCGTGGATATGTTAGAAGAACACAGGGAACAAGCTTTGGAGAGATCAGCCATATATCAGCAGGATTTGCGGATATATCATAGCCGGCGCGTGAAAACCCGGGTCTTCCAGGAAGGAGACCTGGTTCTGCGCCTGGTACAGTCAAAGGAAGGAAAACACAAGTTATCACCGCCATGGGAAGGACCGTTTATCATAAGCCGGAATTTGCACAATGGATCATATTACTTGATAGATGCAAGGGAAGAGTCGGCTACGATTAACGACACCGCTCATACCACTTCATCTATGCAAGAGAGAGAAAGACCATGGAACGTGGCTCAGCTGCGTCCCTACTATACCTAGTATAGACTAGATTCACAAGTGGAATTACACGATGTAACAGGCAGCAGGTTTCAGACGCACTCTTTTCCTATCCAGGGTACCTAAGGGGACTGGAGGGTTTTTAATGAGGCGGCCTGCTGACCTAACTTTCTCATATCAATAAAGAGATGGTTAAGCATTATATCTTTTTCACATGTTTCATCAAGTTTTATTTTCATGTTGTGTTTTTTACTGTTCTCCCAGGTAAGTATTATTTATTGTTCTTAGTATATTAGTTTCTTTAGTATGTTGCATATATTTAGGTCTTGGGGGCTGATTGCTTGAATAGCACAGTTACAAACTCAAAGACCCGGCCATGATGCCTATGAGTTATAAGGGCCGATTACTCGCAAACGAGTACGGCTGCAATCTTATAACCGGACAAAGGAGCCAAATTTTCTTGACTTTTCTTACTTAAGCTCGATGTGACTCGCACTAAAGTGGCATGCTTTGCTCGCTTACGATTACAATCAGCCATGAAGCCCAATGGGACTTGCCTGACCCTGTTTTCGTATAGATGTAACAACATGATATCCACGCGAAAGCCGGCTTACAGTACAAGATAGTCAAAAGGTTCATCTAAACCACAAGTTATGCAGAGTACAGGGCTAATAGCCGGAAACTCAAAGTTTATTAAGCATAACTTCAACACCTATGTGAAACGGCTCTAGGTTTTGGGCTTAGCAGAAAACAACTTGTCCTCTTTGAAAGACCACACATCCCAGACTCGGAATTTCGGGTCTTGGGGACTGGAGATTTTGAAAAAAGAAACAAGTTGCTTAGCTATTTAGCTCAAAAAACCCAAAAATCCGAGTCTTGGGGACTTGGGGACTTAGAGAAAAGTCCACCTGTCAAAACCCACGAGACTCGGAAACCGAGTCTCACAAAAGGAACTATAAAGGAAGTTGGATTATCAAGAACAAAATAATTCAAAAGAAGATAGATATCAAATTCATCCAAAGGCCAGAGGGGCCACGAAAGTTACTAAGGTTTCAAAACATATTACATGACGCGATAGTAATATCAAAGGTGCACAGGCGCACCATCAGAAACAATTGTTTAAAAGGCCCATGGGCCGACTGACGCATCGGGTATGACAGCAGATAGAAAAGGGTCACTCGGCATCTTGGGTAGAGGCATCCATCTTGCCCTTGCCCTTGCCAGCCGGTTCCTGCTCCTTGACTTCTTCTTCAGCAGTCTTGGCAGCAGCAGCATCCGGATTGACACTGGCACTGGCGCGTGCAGGAGGAGGGACAACCGGCGTGGAGCTAGCAGGCGCGGTATCAGCTTCAGCTTTCTTCTTCGTAGCTTCTTCCCTCACTCGGGCAGCTTCAGCTTTCCATCGCGCCAGCATATCTAAGGGCTTAGGAGGATCCGACTTAATGGCTTTGCCTTGCTTATCATATGACGGCAGCATCCGGCCGATGTCCAGGTTGTCAGCAATCAGGCTGGCCGAATGACGAATCTCCGTCTGCATAACCTTGTAGTGTTGAGGTGAAAAGGGAGTCCCGTCGTGGTTGAACTCGGGAAACCCGCCAACAAGCTTCGCCGGGTCAAGCTTGGGAAAGTATGCTTTCGCCAAAGAAAGACCCCGAGTCACGCCAACCCGGCAAGACGAGCGCTTCCAGTGCTCGATCCACTCGGGGATGGTAGAACACGCGTCAAGTAGCGTGTTCAAACCAACTTCCCCGAGGCTTTGCCACTTGACAGCTTTCAGGGCTAGCTTGGTACAAGCACAGAATTGCCGGATGTTGTCCCTTATGTTCTTCAGCAAAACCACTTCATCCACATCCGGAACCTCTTCGTCCGGCCCTGCAAGCAAGCAGAAAGTGTCCAAAGTCAGGAACTCCGAGTATTTATCAGAATATCAGAGCCAAGTGTAAAACCAATCAGTCGGGAAGTTTTACCTATAACAGAACGATAAGTGTCGGCAATACGGCCAGACAGCTCGTTCACCCTACCTATTGCAGCATTGCATCGTTTCTTGTACCTTTTCGCCTGCTTCCCGGCTTTCTTCACCTCAGCTTCAGCCGATTCACGCCGCTTCGTTTCCGCCTTGAGAAGTTTGTCGGCTTTATCCAACGCCTTTTCAGAGTGCGTTACGTAAGCCTGCGCGAAGACTCAAAGAAGTGTTAGTCGGACAAAACAAATTATCAGTTGGCTATATGAGAAAGTTCCAAGCAAATTATCAATAAGTTCACTCGGAACTTGGGGACTAGATAAGGTTACAGGCAATATCATCCGGATTTACCTCATGTTTGGCTATCAAAGCTTCTAGTATATTTTCTTCATCGGCCCTCAAGGTGTGCAGGGCACCAAGCATCTGGGAGAAAGACATATCCTCGGGCCTGACACTCGAGGGACCGCGCAGCTTCATCAACCGGCGAGCGAGCCTTCTCCGACTCTGGGGTCGAGACCCGGGCTGTCTGGATGTCCGGGTTGGGAGAGCCCGTCTTCGTCTCCAGGATCTCGACCTCGTCGTCCTTAGCCTCTCCCGATGGCTTGGGAGACCCGGCTTCCTGTCGATCCGGGTCCGCCAAAGGGTCTTGCTCTTGGTCGTTTTCAATACCACCGCCTGTTGCGGCGTCCACATCGTCAGTCGGCCCCTCCGTTTCCCGGTTGTCCGTGTCCATGTTCTCCGGGTCACTAAGTGTGGCTTGGGCGCTAAGAGAGAAGAGATAAATAGTTAGCGACAGTGAACGAAAATTATCAAGTATACAAGGGTAGCATGTAGCAAAGACTCACCCGGTGTTTACAGCATAATCCAGTGGGAGTTCGCTGCTCGAAGCAGATGAAGCTGTCACAGGAACTGATAGCGGAACCCGGAACTGCCCGGCCAGTGGATGGTTGGGGGAGGGGTGACGCTGAGGAGAGTTGGAAGGGTGAGGTGGAGAAGTACCGGCACGGCGAGCTGGTGACGTAGAGATACCCGGGTTGAGGGGATCGTCACCCGGGAACTCCGGGTCACCCTACGCTTGGTCAGAGGAGGATCCTTCAAATGTGATGAGTTGGATAGTTGTTGATTAAGTTTGCACATGTTAGCAAAAGAATAGGGTTCGGAGGACATGAGGGAGTAGGGAACCTTGGATACCACTCCTCTGGTTTTCCTCTTGGCCCCGACCGCTGTTTCTTGTTCATGTTCATCTGACTCGGGGCCTCCGGGTCCTCCTCGCCCTTGTCTTCTTTGTCCTCCAACTCTGGAAGCCAAGGATGTACAGTCAGGAAAAGCGAGATATGTGAAATCAAAGTGATACAAGTGAAGCTGGTCAAAGTCCCGGATAATACCTTCATCATTATCAGCTGGTTCTTCGTCTTCTTCCGGGTCTCCGGAGGAAGGGGAGGTCTCAATACCCCAGAAATCGCTATCAGCCTGAAATAAAAGTATAAAGATGAGAGTTAGTAACCGTATCAAATGAAAGCATAAGAGTGAAGGTATAAGCACTAGATCTTACCGCAGGAGCCGGATTCTCGCGGGTAAAAGGCTCCAATCCGGCAATGTTCCGGACTACTTCCAGCTTTTCCGTCAAGAAGCCCTTGATGGTCTTGATGGAGTCACCCGCCGGGTAGTTTTTGGAGGAGTAACGGAGTGAATCCGTGGAATGCCCCGAGTATTCGCACATTAACTTAGTGCGGATGGAGTTGGGCTGGACCCGGAAGTTGACCCATGTTTTAACTAGGTTGAGCCCAAGGAGACCTTGGGCCGAGAGAACAGCTATCTTAGCTAAGAGAGGTTGGATGGCCTCCCTGTCCGATTTAGGGGCGAAGGCGTTGAAGTTTTCGGAGATATCAAGGAGACCCTCCGAGTAACCCGGCAATTTCCTTTCGCCGGGTGGGGAGGTGTCTTGGCAGTAAAAGAAGGAAAGTTGCCAATGCTTAACGTGAGAATTCAGGTTAAGAGTCGGCATTGGGGAATTCTTGCGGCGCTGGATCGAAACCCCGCCGCAAGCAAGAAGCGCCCCGTCACCGCTTTCGCGGCACGGTTTGCACTGGAAAGTTCAATAAAAAGAGCCAAATTTGGCGGAGTGCACAAATATGACTCGGAAAGGACGATAAAATGGGTTATGTTCAACATAGAGTTAGGCCCTATGTCGAACACCCGGAGGCCGTAATGGCTCAAGACTTCACGGAAGAAAGGGTGACCCGGAGGGCGAAACCCCCGGGTCACATGCTCGACAAAGCAGATTACCTCGTCGGCAGCAGGCGTGGGCCAGGTCTCATCACCCGGCACCCTCTAGTGGATATATTCTTGAGGGGGGAGGACCCCTAACTCGGCCAGCTCCTCCAGCTTGGCCTTGGTGACTGTGGATCGCGCCCAGTTGGCGGATATTGATTGAGTCATTCTTGTCTTAGCCGGCTGCTTCCCCTGCTTCTTGGGAGCCATGGGTTCAGTCTGCAGAACACAAGACAAGGAGGTACAAAACATGAGACTCGGAAATCATGAGTTATCCGGCTATATGCAAGCAGTATCAGTTATAAGCAGGGGAGCTATGAATTATCCGGGTATCACTGGACGGAGTCAAAGTTACAGGTTATCCGAGTATCGAGCAGCAGTACAGAAAATATGTGACATCTATGTGTTGGAGAGCATTCATGATGAAAGGTTGATTGCTTATGTATCTAGTACAAGCAAAAGAACCGGAAGAGGTGGATTTTCCGGGTATTAGTGGCAGCTGCGGAAAATTTGGGCGGACCGAGCCCAGATTGGAAATTTCATTTTCGAATTCGTGGTGAAATTAGTGACTACAAGCAATAGGAGAACAAAGTGGAGTCAATATTCAAGCAATTGGATGAACTAGCGTGAGTCTATGTGACCTAATCCGGCGCGGGGCAAGAAATGGCTCGCGGTTGACCTAGATCCAATCTAGAACAAATCGAGAAATTGCAAGGCTAATTTAATGGGAGCAAGAAGCTTACCGGAGGAGATTGGAGCGAAGCGCGGCGGCGGCAGATGGCGTAGTCCAGATGCCCCTTTGCGACTGCCGGCGAGCTGGTCGAGGGCGCGGCGGCGGAGATCGGCGGCGGCGCGGGACGGGCCGTAGAAGAACGTAACTGGCGGCGGCTTTGTTCCGGCAGCGTGCGCGAGGTCTCCGTGGTGGCGCTCCGTGAGCTCGGGTGCGGGAGTGAAGGAGAGGAGGAAGAAGAAGGAATGGACCGTTGGGGTTAGTTTACCCCATAGGTACCTATTTATAAGGTACAGGTGAGTAAACCTAGGCCAACGGGCGGGAATCGGAAATTTCGGGATAAGAGATACCCGTCCGGATTTTCCGAGATATGCGTTAAGTGCTAGACGAGATATCCGGAATGGATAGGAAACAAATCTTCTCCGCGATACCTTGATTGATTAACAAGTAAAGTAAGCCGGATCTTTGGCGTTTGCATCAGGGGATTGACCCGGAAAAGTAAACAGTGGACTTCGAGAAAGCCGGGTTATTATATGGCCACCATGGAGTTAGGCCTAGTTGTTTATCAAAGCAATCTAACCCGGCCTCGGTGAACTTGAATGTTTGATATTTTTGCAGGGAATAGCGTGCGCTTCAAGGAGGATCTCGTGAAGCCCAAGCTATTCTGGGGACTACTGATGGAGGGATGATAACCCGGTAGGCCAACACCAAGGAGTAACGCTGCCCAAAGGACGCTGCGCAAGACCCGGCTTAGGATAAAGGAGCTTCTAGAAGGCCCAAGATCGTAGGCCTCGTAACCCGGATTGTGGGTTCCGATAAGGAAGTTTAGGGTTTGTAGGCGGTGTCCGGGTAGGAATCAGAGTACGCCTTGGAGAGTAGGCCAGGGGTCCGGATACTATATAAGCCGGCCCCTAGGTTTAGTTTAGCGGAGATCTAAGAGTTCAAGCAATATCGCCAGGTATCGAGTATCCAGTGTAACACGTGAGTTGAGTTAATATATCTAGATCGGAGACTCGGCGACTTGATTGCCGGCTACCAGATCACATATCATCATGTTTTCCTCTGGGCTAAACCCTCTCCCAAACACCAGAGTCGATTTTCCCCAAGATAAGTTACCCCCGGTAACGTCTGCCGTGATTATCCCACGACAAGGTCGATGTCCTGCTTGGAACCAGCCTCCTCCATCTTTTTCAGGGCGTCCTGGGCATCCTCAAGCTTTCCCTCAAGGTCAGTCGACTCCTTACGAGAGGATTCGAGCTCCAGTCGAGCAGCTTCCAACTGAGCCTCCAGGGCGCCTACCCGAGCGACATCATCCGTATTTTCGGCCTTCAACGCGTCGACTTGAGCTGCACAACAACAGGTTTGAAACCCAAAGAAATTCACATGAATGGAAAGATGATATAGAAGGAGTGGGTAAATTTACCTCGAAGAAGCTCGCCTTCCGAGGCGATTCGATCGCGATCTGCCCGAAGGGTCACGCATTCTGTCTCTTCCGAAATAACGCGACGGCCAACGGCTACAAGGGAGTCAAGAAGTGACTGCAAAAACAATGAAGATGAAAAAGTCAAAGAGGAGAAGACTGAGCCTATACACGATTGCAAACATTCGAGTATAGCCTCGGGGGCTACTCCCATCGGGAGCACTGCCATGCACCCGATAAAAAGAAGAGAAGAGAGAGCTTCAGTCCCTGAGCCTGTAGCCAATCGCACGCGATTAACTACAGCCTCGGGGTCTACTCCCATCGGGAGCACTGCCGTGCACCCGATGAAAAATCCCAAACAGACAAAGTGCAAGACGCAAAATAAAGTAGCAAGATTTACCTGGCCTTGAGCGATGCAAAGAGGATCAGCCGAGCTACCCGACACATCTTTCGAAGTCAAAGCCCCAACTGCAAAGATAGGAATCCTATATTCCGTAGCCGCCACTGTGGGGGCTGGGCTCGGTGAATTCTGGACGGTGCCGGTAGTCGGGGTCCCACCCGCGGCAGCAGCTCTTTTCCTCTTTTCAAGAGGAAGGGAAGAGACGAACCGGCCGTGGCTGATGGATTGCATCCTGTCATGAAGAAAGACAATATGTCAGAAGAAACAAAAAAGGAGAAGGGGCGCGCGTACTTAACGGAGTCACGATGAGACGCTCTTTTCAAGGCGATTCCTTACCCAAGGAATTATCCTTGGAGGTGGCCTCATCATTCTCCGCTCGGCGGCGTTTGCGATGGCGAAGATCGCTACCCGATTCTTCCGCGTCATCCGAGGAATCATGCTCGGAACTTGAATCCGCATCGGCAACGCTGGTGTCGGCTGGAGCATCCAGGTTGCTCGCCAACGAGTACGAGACTTCCTCATAGGATACTGGCGGGTAGCAGGTGACCACCGCTAAACTCTACAAAAAGAAAACAGAAGAAGAAAAGGAAGAAGAAAAGGAAGAAGAATTTCAGTCGACAAAACTTTCGAGCAAGAAAGAGACAAAAGACAAAGAAAAACTTGAACTTACTTTGGGTGGTGGAGGCCTTGACGCCTCAAAAGCTGCGACAGGGCAGTCGGGGAAGGTCTCGCCCACTTTCAAGCTGGTGATGGCCGCGATCTTATTCTCGAATTCAACATTCGAGAGTTCTTCTCGCCTCACACGGCTGGGGTCTTCAACGCCCTGATATTCCCACATCATGGAAGGCTTACCCCGCAAAGGCTGGATCCTGCATTTGAGGAATATGCTCGCCAGGTGTAGGCCGTTCAGCACAACTCCTGCGGATTGGTCGCGAAGGGCGGCCACTTTGGCGAGTAGCGGGGTGACAATCCGGTTTTCTTCAATCGAAAGTTTGTACGCCCAGGACTTCCGCCTCTTCAGAACAGCGAACGGGTGGAACTCGTGAACCCCACCCGCACTGTTGTCGATGACGTAGAACCACTTCTTTCTCCATCCTTGAGCGGAGTCGATGAAGTGTATCCCGAAGTAGCAGTTGTCTGACTTCGCCTGAATTCCAAAGCCGCCGGTGCACAACGGCTCTCCGGGCTCAGTCTCTACCTGCGATTTCTCGCGGAAGACGCGCATCTTGAAGAGGGCTTTCCAAAGGCCCCAGTGAGAGAGGATGCCTAGGAAGCACTTGCAAAAAAACAATGAAGCACGAGATGTGCTGCACTGCATTTGGAGGCAAGTCGTGGAGTTGTATGCCATAGACATACAACAACGCCACAAGGAAAGGATGGAGAGGGAAGGAGAGCCCGCGCGAAACGTGATTCGCGAAGATCAGGCGTTCGTTCGCGCGGGGATTTGGTGCCTCTTCTTTTTTACCGAGGCGCACCCGCTTGTCGGTCTCTGGAGGCAGCAATCCCGCCCTCTGCATCTCCTTGATGCTCTTGTTCGTCGTATTGGGCGAGCGCCAGTCGTCTGAGCGCGGAGCAGGTGTCGCAGGAACTTCCTCCGTCGCCCTCGACGAGGAAACTGTGGCACTGCGCTTCTTGCCTTCTGCGATTGGTGCTGGTGCGAGCTCGCAGAGAAAGGTTAAGCACGAGGAAGACGAAGGCTGGAAGAGAATGACGGGAAATTTTTACCGTTTACCTAAGGGCCGCATTTATACACAGAGCCGCCCAATCTTGGCCGCTCATCGAGCAACATGGCGTTCATCGCAGCTGCCGCGTGAGAAGATGAAACGAAAGGGCGGCGGAAGTTGTTTCGTGCCACGATCCCAACAGTGTATCGTGCGCAATTACTGCGCGTAGTTCGCATAAAAACCGGAAACGGCGTCTCATTTCCGGTCAAAAAGCTGACAAGGTGGGCCAGCGCCTCTGTCCTTGCTCCGTCACGTCCCATCGGGAGGATAAAGTGCGCCATGACGTCATAGCTCACGTCATCAAGCTGACAAATTCTTCGAATGGAAGCCCCAAACACGAAATAAACTTCGTACGGGAAAATCAAAACGCGAAAGCCCCTTCGCAAAGCTCCAAACACAAAATAACTTCTATGGACAAATTATGACGCGAATTTTTTTTCACATAAAGCAGGACCCTAGACACGAAAACTCTTTCGTATGGGCATAAAGATTCCAGACACGAAAGCTCTTTCGTATGGACAAAAAAGCTTGATTTTCTTACTTGAGAAATCATCGACCTAAAAACTTCGCGGGTGTGCAGATCCCGCCACTCCATCACACGATGTCTACACATCACAGATCTGGACTGTTCAGCCGACTAGGCACATCCGGATGCCATATTCTCTCGAATATGAAGGTAAGACCCAAAAGATCTCTCTTGAGGGCCTGGAATCGCACTCAAGCTGCGTCCTCCGGTAAAATTCCGTATCAACAACACGAAGAAAAATCCTAGCGGACGCGCCTAGTACCCCTATAGGTTAAGTTTGACTCGGTATGACCTCTACGGCCCAGTCGCAATGATCACCTCATCGGGTTCGAGTCGGAGGTCTCGAATCTGTGTAGGCCAGAACTGTTTTTGCCCTAGTTGCAATTAATTGGCCCTGATCTTTCGGGAGAGCCAAGCTACTGTGCCACATCCTTCTGCGAAAATAGCCAAAAACACGGGCACTTTCATCACTCGATACTCGGGTATAATAAACTCATCACACAGGGTATACACCCTCCAAACGGAAAACAACCATAATGGTTATCCAAAGGAAAGCAAGACGAAAAATCTGAGGGTCTACCCGACTGGAAAAATCCCAATCGAGCAAACGCTCAGGGGCTACTGACGAAGGGATGAACCTTGGACCCAGCGAGTATGGACACCCGGTCCTAGGCCCAAGACTAAAGCCCATGAAGGGAAGCCTTTGGAGTATTCTAGAAGACCCAATTAAAGCCCACCCGAAATGCCTTGCGGGTTAAGATAGGAAACTTGTAACCGACATAGGGTTAGAGTTTGAGTCCTCCCCGGGTAGGGTTTGAGACCTGGACATCTATATAAGGCCAGGAGAACCACCAGAAGAGGACCAAGCAATATCGCACCACCAAATCCTTGAGCTCGAGATCATACTCTCGACTTGAGCAACCACCATTGTAACCGATCTATTTGATAATACAGATCGACAAAGACAAGAGTAAGGGTTTTACCTCTACGAGGGCCCCGAACCTGGGTAAATCGTGCCTCCTGTCTAGCCGAGGATCGTCACCAACGCCTACAGGTTCTCCTATTCGAAATCCTATGGGTTCACCCGAGGGACTTGTTGAGATGCAGATTCGACAAGTATAAAATACTCATCAAGTGCAAAAACGAAATAAGAAGCATTGCATAAGACACAACAGCAAATATTATTCCTTAACTCATTTTTAAAGTAAACATGAACATGTATGTCTATATGCTCTTTTCTTTTCTTTGCATATACCGGTATGGCTTGAGCAGACACCCGTGGGCATCCACTCACTCCAACTTGTGGAGATTGCCTACAATGTGGGACTCGTCCCACTATTGAAGGTCTCAATGCGCCTACCTCAGTAGGACACAACACTATGCATTGTACATAAGATGAAATGCAAAAATGAAAGCACAACTATTTCATTTCCCGTGTCCATTTCTTCACATATATAACCAATGTCTAGTCACTGGAATAAAGAACGAGTGCAAGAAAATAAAATTCAAGTGAGGGTATCATACAAAGAATTATCCCACCATGTACTTGCCTCAACTGCGAGGGCGCAACCTGTAAATTGTAGGATCTCGAACCAGGTGTATCAACGGCTGTATCGAAATTCCTAGAGTGGCCAACCGAGAGAGCTTATTCAGCCGACACATACACTAGTATTCTTTTCTAATTCAATAATCAAGTTATAAACGTGCAACCACTAGAGAAACAAACTGAACTTATGGAGTAATAAGCTGAAATATTGAATCGATTGTACTCCTCACTTGACACACCAGAACGTGATACAAGAACTCGGATCCAAATAGCATACTCCTAAAGATTGAAAAAATACTCCTTTGCAAGACCCGCAACACCCACTTCTCCAGGAACTTATACGAGGAAAATGATGCAACTTGCAAATCACACAGGGACTAACCAACAAAGAGGTGGGTATCTGGCTAGCGACGACAGCAACGACCGGCCGGACGGAAACGGTCCAGGAGAGCGGCGTCTCAGCCGTACTGCAGTAGTAGAGTCAGACAGACTGTGGCGATGCCGGCGGCGCCTGGGGACGCCCACGCTGGAAAGTTTAAAGGGCAGATCGGTTCAGAACCAAAAGGACCTTATTAGGAGACGCCAAGGCAGTACGAGTGTGTGGCTCAAGAATACCAATCGCTCACCCTAGGCCAGCACTTTATTTTCTTCACCGATGAATAAATATAGTATGTCTACCTTGGTACTTTAAACAGCACCAAAGAACCAAGGGTCTCTACTATAGGCTTGCAAACACTCGGTTGTGAGTTCAAGAACAAGAATACTTTATTTTTATTTTATACCTTTAGTCTCCAAGTCATAATTAAACATCCTCAATGTCTTATATATTTTCTTAAATAGGAGGAAAGTTTTCATCCAAAATATTCGGGGTATCACATTCTTACCCCCTTAAACAGAATTTGTCCCCGAATTCGTTGTCACTTTACTACTCGAAACACTAAGAGAGAAGTTTCAAAAGTTAAACTTGCATCAGCTATCAGTGGTGAACAAGTCTGGATACTTCTCGCGCATGCGAGACTCAGGCTCCCAAGTTGCCTCTCGCTCGGTTTGCTGCGACCAAAGAACCTTAACATACTTTATTGTCCTATGCCTCACCACCCTCTCAGACTCTTCTAATATCCTCACGGGGCGAACCTCAAAAGTTAATCTTGTTCAATCGTAATTGGTTCCATTGTAATCTGCCGTTCTGGGTCTCGAAAATGTTTCCGCAACATAGAGACATGAAACACATTATGCACACCTTTCATCGATTCGGGCAACTCAAGTCGATAGGCTAGTTTTCCCACACGAGCCACTATCATGAAAGGCCCAATATAGCGCGGACTGAGCTTTCCTTTGATGTTAAATCTTATAACACCTTTGGTGGGTGACACCCTTAACAGTACCTCCTCACCTACTTGAAACTCCACATTTGACCGCTTAGAATCAGCATAACTCTTTTGCCTGCTCTGTGCTGACAACATATGTTTCCTAATCTCAGCTACCCTCTCACTGGCTTGTTGAACCCAATCTGGCCCAAGCACCGCCTTCTTGCCCACCGCAGTCCAACATAGTGGAGATCTACACTTCCTTCCATAAAGAGCTTCATAAGGTGCTATTCATATGCTAGCCTGGTAGCTGTTATTATAAGAAAACTCCACAAGTGGCAAGTGATCCTCCCAACTGCCTTGACAAGATAATACACAACATCTCAACATATCTTCTAGAGTTTGGATTGTGCACTCAGACTGGCCATCGGTTTGTGGATGAAACGATGTACTAATTCTCAACTGCGTACCCAAGGCACTCTGTAAGCTCTCCCAGAACTTTGATACAAATTTAGCATCTCTATCAGAAGTAATCGTTTTAGGAACCCGATGTAACCTTACTATCTCCCGTATATATATAGGTGCCAAGTACCTTGCAGAGTCGGTTGTGCGAATAGGAATAGAGTGAGCAACCTTACTAAGTCGATCCACGACCACCCAAATCGCATCCTTCCCTCTCCGTGTACGGGGTAGGACAACAACAAAGTCCATGGCAATGTCATCCCACGGCCACTCTGGAACCTCCAAGGACTGTAATAATCCCGCTGGCTTCTTACGCTCAGCCTTTACTCGCTGACAAACATCACAAGAGGACACATACTTGGCCACATCAACCTTCATCCTCTTCCACCAGTAAGTTTTTTTCAAATCCCGATACATCTTTGTCCCTCCAGGATGAACGGTGTAGGGAGTCCAATGTGCCTCTCTGAGAATGTCCTCCTTCACCTGAGACTTTTGTGGAACACAAAGACGTCCATGGAACCGAACAGCCCCAGTCCCATCAATAGTAAATTCTCCGGTCCTACCCTCTAGAATGCGCTCTCGCGCTTGTTGTAAGAGTCGATCACTTTGTTGCGCCTTTCTCACTTTATCTGGAATAGCTGACTGAAGTATGAGTTGTGTCTCCTCATGTGCTCTACCAGCGAAACAATACGAGATGCCCATCCGTTCAAAATCAACGACGAGGCAATCTGGAGTGGGAGGTAGAGACTTGCGACTAAGAGCATCGGCAGCCACATTCGCCTGCCTGGGTTGTACTTGATAGTAAGGTCATAGTCCTTTATCAATTCCAACTCTTTCTGTGTGAAGAGATATTTTAGACTCTTGTGGTAAGTGAAAATATCACAAGATTCTCCATAAAGATCATGAGTAGGATAGTTCTGCTCATGCTTTTTCAACTGCCTAGAAGCATAAGCAATAACCTTCCCATCTTGCATGAGAACACAACCAAGTCCAACTTGGGAAGCATCAGAATAGACCGTGAAGCGCTTCCCAGGCTCAGAAAGAGTTAGAACAGGAGCAGTCACTAGACTATTCTTGAGAGTGGAGAAGCTATGCTCACATTCATCGGTCCACTGGAATTTCACATCCTTTTGCGTTAGCTTGGTCATTGGCTTTGCTATGATAGAAAAACCCTTCACAAACTTCCTATAATAACCTGCCAAGCCCAAGAAACTCCTCACTTCCTGACACTAGATGGTCTTGGCCAATCTATAATGGTAGAGACCTTAGTGGGATCAACCAAGATGCCCCGCTGATTTATAACATGCCCAAGAAAAGCCACATCTGAAAGCCAAAACTCACATTTCTTCAACTTTGCATAAAATTTATTCTTTCTCAAAGTCTCAAGCACAAGCCTCAAATGGCGCTCATGGAGGCCGCAAATAACTATCAAAGAAGCACGTGTACCCGGGAGGAAGAATGATGACGGCGACTCTCCCCCACGTCACACCTTGACCTAGCCGCCGGCGGTCTCCCTTCTCCGGCGTCCACCCCTCCTCTCTAGCCGGACCTTTCGTTCCTGCTTCACCTTCAAGTCATATGGCACCTCTTATCCCTCCTGCATGGATCTGGAAGGTTACTTATTCTACCTCCAAGGATCTAGATCGGGGACGTGTCAAGTCCTATGATGGATCCTTGCACCTTTGGATCAAGGAACACACCCGTGATTGGATCGCTCTCAAGGATGCAAAGGGTAAATCTTTGGTCGGTAGATATGTGGATCTAGCTGAAAAAATTGATATGGGGGTTTAAGGTACGCTTTCCAGATCACTTTGCCCAAGAGGCAAATGCATGGTTTTTCCTATTGCTCAGGTACCTGTCGGAACCCCTAAGATCAAGGATCTAGTCGTTGAGTCAACCTCACCTGGTTTAAATGGTTCGGTTACTCAGGATACTATTACTTATGTTGGTGATTATTCCGACACGGCTGCCGTGGATACTTGTGCTTCGGCTGTCTTCGACTCTATTTCCATGGGTCTGGATTTCTCGCATGGATTTAAATTTGCTAAGGA
The DNA here is from genome assembly GCA_028641055.1 of Alopecurus myosuroides. NCBI lineage: Eukaryota > Viridiplantae > Streptophyta > Magnoliopsida > Poales > Poaceae > Alopecurus > Alopecurus myosuroides. The sequence goes on along the minus strand of CM054061.1, from coordinate 212,012,272 downwards.
GATTGATCGTCTCTTTTCATCAATAGTTCATCCAACTTATTATTCTGGTCATTTTATTATGGTGGTCTCTTTTGCACGCTCGTGCTTCCGCCTCAACGAAGATAATGTTGCTATTGCCCTAGAGGCGGTTATTGGAGGTTTTTGTGGCAGCCTAAAAGTTTCTAATCTTAATGATAGAACCTTTTCTTTTAATGTTTCCAATAAGCTTGTTGGGTTTCATATTTATAAACTCAAATCTTTCTCTTGTGACAAATTTAAATGTGTCTTTAACCTTTGGGGTAGAGGGGGACCTCATTGGAGAAGTGAATTCAAATCCTGGCAAGAAGAATGTAATAAAGAGTGGACTCTGGTTAGTCCAACCAAGAAGAAGATTCAGCTTGGATTGGATGCTCTGAAGTTACCTGTTCCTAAGTCTAGCATCAAATCCACTTGCTCAGTGAGAAAAAAATTGGTTTTCTCAGACTCTCTTAGTTATGATGCTTGCAAAGGGTATTCTGAGCCATCATCAAATTCCTTGGGTATCACTTTTGGCTCTTTCGATAAAATTGAGGTCTCTACTCCCATCGTTTCAGCTTCTACTTCTCTGGATCAACTGGCTCATACTGATGACACGGGACAGCGTGGCCTCCAATCTGTCATTGACGACATAGCTTTTCGTTTCTGGAAATGTGCTAGATGCCTATCAATGCAACATGATAAAGATAATTGCACCAACGATATTAGATGTCGTAAATGTTGCCATTATGGTCACATTGAGAAAACTTGTTTTAGTAAGCGGAATTCATGTATTTGGGTTCCCAAAAAAAAGTCTATGTGTCCCACCGTGAGCACTCAAGCATCAACCGGGGCCGTTACGCATTCCAGCCCACCTCTCCCTGACAAGGCCACCACCACCTGTCGGTTATTCCCTGCCCCTGTCCTCGACGAGCACTCCTCGATTACCCCAGTAACCATGGCGACCTTCGAGCTCAATCCGGCGAGGTGGGTGCCGCAGGGTTTCCAGATCGTCGACGGCGGTCCCTCAAGGCTCCCTCGCTCCTTCTACACGCCCATTGTTCCTCCCGTCAGAGACCATGAAGCCTACTGCGTGGCTATCGTGGAACCAGAGCAGTTGCCGGAGCAAGAAAACTTCTGGCGACTACAGGTTCGTAACTACATTGAGCAAACTCTTCAGCGGGTTGTTGAGGATGTGCAGCCTTGTCTCTTTGGTACTGGTCTCTTCAAGATGCATAGCCCCGCTGCGCGTACTGCCTTGTTACAGAACGGGCCATATGAAATTCAGGAGAACATTTTTGTGCGGTTTGTAAATCATGATAATCGCACACAACTGCACAAATCAGCTTTTGGTTCTCGTACTGGCTGGATCATGCTGTTGGGGGTCCCGTATGACTTCCGCAATGAAAGGGATTTAGCAAATGCAGTTGCTCCCTTTGGAAGATTTCATCATTGGAACCACCTTGATGGAGTCCTAGATAGAACAATGGTTTTTGTTACTTTTATCTCTCCCCAACTTGTTCCAAGAGATATTGTTTTTGGAAATTTCAGTTCTCTTCGCGCAGTGAGGGAATCTTGGACTGACCCCTGCTATCTTTTGTCTGTAGAATTTGATGAGGTGCTTCCGCCCGATGAAGACCCAATGCCTTTGGATGGAAATCCGCACCCCCTGCCTGGTCACCTTCAGCAAGATCTTGGTAATTTCGTACTGCCCCATTATCCTGAGCTTGGTTGGAATCTTCCACCTCCAGTTGCAGATTTCCCCAATCAGCAGCCTCTTGATGATGTAATGGAGGAGCAAGACCCTGTAGATGGGCAAGTTGGAGGGTGGGATCACCACCTTCCCCATCATGAATCCAACTCCACTGTCAGTTCTGATTCTGACAATTCTGTCAACCAGGATGTGTTGATGGTCAATATGCTGCAGGTTCGCACTACTTTTGTTGCACCACCTGCACCTGCTCCAGGTCTCTTTGCTTGGCCGTGGGTTCAGAGGAATTCCCACCTATATGGGCCTGCCCTACCCCCCCCCCCCCCCCCCATGCAGTGGGAGAAAGTGTTACAAAAACTGGTGCCTTTTATGTGCTTGTCTTCTGTCAGGCCATGTGGACTTTCTCCAAGTCCTTTTTCAATGATTTCTACTGCCTTTGTTCCCTTCAAAGGAACTACTTTTCAGTTTACTGCCAAGAGAAGGTTCTTCAAAGCATAGAGATCCAGGAATTTATGCCTAGAGAGCTCCCCTAGCTCCTCTGGCCCTTTGCCTAGGGCTACTCTTAAGGAAATTGACTCCTTCCCCTCACCTGCTACTGATTTCTCTTCTAGGGAAAGAAGGAAGGGCAAGATGGGCACTCCTTTTGTGGAGTCTTCTGTCAGAAGAAGTACTAGGCAGGCTGCTTTGCACGATGGGTTCAAGTTAGTACCAATGCAGGATAACCCACAGCCCAGGAAGAAACCAAGGTCTGCTAGACCAGCTGAAGACAATGCTCCTGTAACTCCTCACACCCCTATTGTGATTCTTCAGCAGGTTGGGAGAGCTCTGGAGATTGCTGATGAAGAGCGGACTGAGGACAAGCTTGATGCTGTCCCTGATCCTCCAACAGACAAGAAGAAGTAATAATGTTAGAAAGACTATTTTGTAATGTCTTTTGTTCTTGGTTATCCCTGTACTCTCTGGTTATCTTTTGGGGTCTTTATTATGTATTGGCTCTTTTGTTTATGAGCCTTTATGTGGATCTTCCAGTGATCTATGGTTATTTTATTTCACTGGAGCCTTGTGTTCTTTTGGTAGTTGTCTGGTACAGTTATTTTGCTCATTCACTCAGTCTATTCAATGGATAGTACATCATATCTATTTTTGGTATGGAAAGTTCTGGATTGGAATGTCAGAGGATTAAATGATAAAAATAAAAGAATTCTGGTTTAGAACAAAATTGAGGAGAGCCAATGTGCCATTGTTTGTCTACAAGAGACAAAATGTGAAAATTTTGATCACAGCTTCATTAGATCTTTTTGTCCTAAGAGATTTGATAAATTTGTGTTCTCTCCTTCTGTGGGAGCCTCTGGAGGCATTATTGTTCTTTGGAATAGTGCCATTTTTTATGGAGAATTGATTGATTGCCTCAAATCTGCCATTAGAATTAACTTTACATCAAAACATAATCTTTCATCTTGGACCCTGGTTACTGTTTATGGTCCCTGCAGTGGGTTAGACAGAGATTTCTTTGTTCAATGGCTTTATGATCTAATAATTCCTACATATGAAAATTGGCTACTGGTGGGCGATTTCAATTTTATCAGATCAGTGGACAACAGAAATAAACCTGGAGCAGACATGAATGACATCTTCATTTTTAATGAAATCATTAGTCATCTTGGGCTAGTTGAATTACCTTTAAAGGGAAGATCCTTTACTTGGTCTAATATGCAAGATCAGCCTCTTCTTGAGCAGCTTGTGTAACATCCCAAGTATGAAAATACCCCTAGAATGTTTGATTTCTTGTTTAAATTAAAGTATTGCATCATGTCATCATATTTTTTTTCCTTGTTTGCATTGTTTACTATTTGTTTTGCATATGTTTTTATTCTGTTTTCATAATGAAACTCAAACAATTTCAAATGCTTTATTTCATACTTGCTCTGTTACAACCTTTTAAATAAAAATCTCAAATAAAAACAACCAAATTGTTTTCTTGTTATTCCATAATGCCCACTTATTAAATTAATGGTTTTATTCAATCAATTAAATCCAAATCACATTTAAAAACTCAAATTCAATTCATCAAACAGCACCCAACTTGAATATATGAAAATCACCAAACAATTATAATCTTTTAATCAAATTAAACATAGGGTTCACCCTATTAAAAGGTTTGTTTTCATTAATGTTCACTTAATATAAAAATCATTCAAATTTGGTTTAAATCCCAAACAGCAAGCAAACTTGAAAACTTTTGGAAATACAAGTTAGCAATTAGTTGCTATGTTAAAACTAAGCTAACCATATTTTTTCCCATAATTTAACTAACTTAAAACCTCCCTTTTTCTTCCATTTTGTTTTCTGCAAAAAAAAAAAAAAAAAACAGAACAGAAAATGGAAAAGAAAACTCACCTGCGCAGTGGGGGAGCCTTTCGGCCCAGCCCATCTAACTACCGAAGCTGGCCCGGTACCGGTTCGCTGCCGCCCCCGTCGTCTGTCTCAGGTACGGCAGCAAATCCGCCGTGCCACGTCGCTGCCGCGGCACCCCGACGGCCAGGAGGGCCCCCGTACCCCTATAAAATCCCCCTAGGGCTCTGCGCCGCAACTCGAGACCCTAGGTTTCCTGTTCCCCCTCGAGGCCGCCGCCAATCCACCTCTCCCTTGCCGGAATTCCTCACTGTAACCACCCCACCGGCGAGCTCACCTCTGAAACTCCGATGGCATCCACCGCAGTAGCCACCCATCTTCCTCGCTGATCGCGGGAACCGCACCGTCGCCTCCTCCTCGAGCTGTTGAACACCGCAACCGCTGCGGAGATCCGCCACACCGTCGCCGCCGTCCACGACAAGGTCGCTGTCGCCGTCGAGTTCGTCACCGGGCCGCTGCAACGACGACAGCGGTGGTGAGCCACCGTGATCTTCTCCTTCTTCCTCTCTGTTGCATCCGTGCACGTCCACAGCAACCACCAGCAGCATCCACGAGCACTTCACCACGGTGATCCCCGCCGGCGAGCAACGAGCGTTCTCTGACGAAGTTCAGACGTGTGCGCGCTGTCAGCAAATTCAGTTAACGCGCGTTTGCAAGCATAACCTCACTGCATCTCTGTTCTGTCAACGAACTGAATATCACTGCAGTGGTTGCAGTGCAGCGCGCGCGCCCGCAGGTCTCGAGTTCGATCCCTAGCGCTGCGAATTAAACCAAACTTTTTCCCCGCTGGCTGACAGGCAGGGCCCACCTGTCTGTGGCCCTGGTGGCCACGACAGCACGCTAGCCCGCCACGCTGGCCCCAGGCCCACGGGCAGTGGCTGTGGCTAGGTAGCAGTGCGGTAACAAAACATTTCCTGCACGTTTCTGTTTTAAATCCAGGTCCTTCTAAAATTGCAGAATGATCCCTAAAACAAAAACATTAATAACTTTTAATCTATAACTCCAAATAATAAAAGTTATATATGTGCACTGATCCAAATTTAATTGTCTATCCAATTAATCCATTTGTGTACTGTTTTGAAATTTCCAAGTGCATCCAAAATTCAAATTTGAATAATTCAAATGCAATTTGCTAAATTCAATAACTAATTCATCCTTAATCCAAATAATGCAAATAAAATATGTTTTCCATGCTATTTCAAATAACCTTTTCAAATATAAATTTTGTTTCATGGTTTGAATAATTTAAATTGCTTAAATAATTTAAACCTTGTTTAATTCATTTAAATTTGCTAAATTCATAACTTGCTCAAATAAAATTATTTTTGAACATGCAAAATATGTTTTCAAACCATCAAAGTATCAACTTTTCAAATGTGAATTTGAATTTATGTTTTGAACAAATAAAAATTCAATTAAATTCAAACTTGTTTTAAACTCAATCAAAACTTGTTTAATATTGTTTATTCCATAATAAATTCATCCTAATTCCTTTTTCAATAACTGAAACATGTAATCCAACTAAAATTTTGTGTTCTTTTCAAATATGAAATTGGTTAATTGTTTTGAACACTTTAACTTGATGAAAACAACAATTTCATGTGTGACATCTTTAAGTAACCAAACTTTCCAAACTTAATAAATAATTTCCAAACTTGTTAAAAACCTTTACCACTTGCATCTATTGTTGTTATTTTGTTGTTATCATCATGCATGCATCATGTTAAGAAAACTCTCACATGGTAATAACTTGTAGATCATTTGTTTCCACTTAATTCATGGACTCTTGCCATATGCAATCCAATTGCATATGGGTCCATTTAAATTGTGTTACCATGTTAGCTAGTTTATTTTGATGCAACCATTAACTTGACATGCATCATCCCATGATTGTGCACTATGCCATGATATTGATTGTCTACCTTTTCTGCATTGTCTGTTTGCTTCTTCTCGGTTAGACGACGACGTTGAGACCGACGATCCTTACGACACCCCTTCTGAGGATCTAGCTCAGTACCAGGCTACTGGGTTTGCAGGCAAGTTATCACTCACATGAACCACTGTGTTCCTTTCAACATTGGTTACCGATACTCTCCGTTGTCTATTTTGCTAGCCCTATGTGTAGTTGTTTCTGTTACGAACCTATCACATGAATCCCTTAACCCTGATATTGCCTCACCTCCACTCCTACAACCCCATTGGTTGAGCCAGTGTCTTACTAGCATGCTTAGGTTGTTTTGCTCGAGTCTGTTACCCGTTACTTTCTGTTATTATTATTTTATCATGTTCTAGGGGCTCGATGTTAATCAATCAACCTGTTATTAATAATATGCTGTTAAGGCACCGGCAGGAGGCCCTGTGTGGTTTTGAGGCCTGCTAGTGTCGACCCTAATAGGAAAAGGGTCTTGTCTACTGATCCATGATGAGCGCACTACCCGCATGTGGGAAGCGAGTATGGGCGCCCCCCTCAATTTGATTCGATTCGCATCTCGTCCAAATCGCCTCATTTAGTTCGTGTTTTCCATTTGCCGCATGCATGTTTTTGCGAGCCCAGCGCAGGGTGGAACTTTTGTAGTCAGCATATAGGGGGACACGTTCTTAGAGTGCTATGAGGGTCCATTTTCTTCTGGGCTCGATTAGCCGTGCGCCCAAGGTGCTTTGGGCTTGATGCGAAGAAGAGTTGGGTTGTGTTGAGTTCCTCGCTTGGTGGGAGGCATCCCATCCGGCGGGTTATTCTTACGTGTACGGCCAAATTGGTGCACCCCTGCAGGGATAAATCTTCTCGAGAAGCCGTGTTTTCCGCGGTTATGGTTGACTTGGTGAAAGTACTGGCTAACAAGTACTCAGAACAACTTACACCTAACTAATGGTAACTTGACTAGTAATAGACCTATTGACACAACAACTTGATCCATTATTCATTAATCCAACTGTGTGAGTTATCCTCGGATCGCTTCTTTGGATAAGGGGCGAGATCCAGGATGGGTTTGTTTGAGGGTAAACAACAGTTGGTTACTATACGCTATCTTATCTCCCTTCTGTTAGCTGGAAGTTGTAGTGTTTCTGTAGTTGGTTAGTGCAGCCAGTTGCAACATCTTTTATATCCCCTTCCTTCCGTTGAACCCAAGGCATCTGTGCTTGGTGTTGACGGGTTACACTTTGGTGAACTGTGAGTCTTGCTTGCCAGTACGTTGTTGTACTGACCCCTTTGGGGCTGTGGTTTCCGCAGACTACGCTTACGAGGATCCAGGTGACGGCTACTACGTGGAGTTTGACGAGACTACTGACGAGTAGATAGCGGACCCGGGCAGGATCCGAGACCTACGTGGATGGGCTCCGTCTTTCTTTCAGTTTCCCGGCTTCTTAAGCCTATTTGGATTTGTCTGTACTCAGACCCCCTTTGAATGCTTCCGCTGAGATGTAATGATGCTATGTTGGGACATGTGTCCTCCGGATGATTGTATTTGCTATTCTCTGCCTTAGTGAAGGCCATTCGCACTTTATTTCAATCTTTTGTGTCTTAGAGATATGTTGTGTTATCATTTCGTTTAACGCCGTTGACGTACCATGTGTGATTGATATGAAGTACGTCGACGGTAGTACCTGTGATCTCTAGTGGATAGTTTACATCGACGATGGAATAGCGGAGCTTGGTTGTCGCACATAAGTGCTGGCCTACTCGTAAGAGGACGCGGGAGCAATTAGGCCCCGTAATCCAAGCATCTGCTATCCAGTTCGGCCCGATGAGTATCCCTTAGAAGTCAGGGTGCGACAAATGGTATCAGAGCCTGTCTGCCTATAGGATCCCTTTTACTGGTCGCAATTTGAGTCTAGAAACTATTTTGTAGCTCTATAGGAAAAATGAAACGTGAGAGTAGGAATTCTGCCATTTTTCTTCTTTCCCCACCCACCCTCCCTTTTCTGGTAAGGAAGTGCAACGTTGTTTTCTCTTCTCACCCAAACTTTCAAGTTAGGATTTCACGTGTTTTGGGTTCTCCGTAGTACCTCAGGTTTTTGGTCTCGTTTTCCCGATGTTGCTTCGATATCCTGTTCTTTTAAAAGAACCTTTCGTCCGTTGAAACCTTGTTGTTGTTTTCCACTTCAATTCTTCTACCGGTGTCTAATCAAAACCTTCCAAATCATCTGCAGATGGATCTCAGGTTCAACCCGCAGGTGGTTCGGATGACTCGCTGTGAGAGCACCGCCGGTTATCCGGAGATGCTGAGGGACATGGTCACCTATCTGGGGTTCTATTGGGCACCAGAGTACCAGGTCTACGAGCAGCAGCGAGAGTTTGACCAGACCTACTACCAGGCTATCGTCTATATTCTGTCAGATGATGGCAGGAGCATAGCACACCGCTACGAGGCAGTAGGTTCCACAGTGGATATGGCCGTGCAGCAGGCAGCTTACGTGAGTCTCATTGTCCTTCGTGCTGACTACTGGGGGTTTGATGATTCCATCTATCGCCACATCCCCCGTGGTTACATCACCGCAGCGGGAGTTCACTTCACTCGCTACGACAACCTGGATGCCTACGAGCATGATAGTTCCAGGCTGCACACCACTGCTCAGTTTGTGAGGCACAGTGACGCAGTTGCCACCACGCTTGCTCAAGAGTTGGCCTCAGTTAGAGAGCAGCTCTACCTTGCGTTGACTCGTCTGGCGACGTACACCACCGACTTTGTTGGAGACGAGCGCTTCGCACGTTTCGAGCAGCCAGTTGGTCATACTCTGCCAGATGCTGGAGGTTACGAGCCGATCAGAGGTCCACTCCTCCACCTCGGTGCTGGTTACACAGGGATTCCCCGCTTTGGAGCACAGGGAGACGACGCTTTCTACTTCACCACTCCGAGAGTCTCTCTCAGAGCAGTTCCGCTCTACGTGGATCGTCGTTCTACCTACTTTCGTGGGATTCCTCCTCACCGTATCTCTCGCCGTACTCCTAGACGCCGTCCTGCGTGATGAGCATGGGAGTACCGATGTATCCGTTCCTAGCTATGTTTAGTTATCCTTTGGCATTCGAACCATTCGAACCATTTATGGTGTGTTGGATATTCTGATGTATTTGAACATGTGATGATGTACCTGTTGGTTATCTATTCATGCGTCGGAATAATCTCTCTTTCGGTTACCAAGTCTATCCTTTTCTGTTATTGTGCTAAAATGCTTTTCCATTCAGGATGCCTCCAACCAGGAACTCCCCGCCTGAGCCACCTCCGATCACGGAGCTGTTGACTCAGATGACTCAGGTCGTGGCGCAGATGGCCCAGTTCCAGGCTAATCAGCACAACAACCAGAATGCTCCACGGGTCAACATCAAGGAGTTCCTCAGTCTGGGCCCAAAAGATTTTGTGGCAACACGCGAGCCCCTGGATGCTGATGACTGGATCCGTGACATAGCCAGGACTCTGGAGATTGCACATGTTGCTGAGGAAGATAAGGTCAAGTATGCCACCTACCTGCTGAAGGGTCAGGCAGCTTCTTGGTGGGAGAACTACCAGACCATGAGAGCTGGCTATCCTATCACCTGGGGCTGTTTCAAGGAAGCTTTCCTGAAGCACCACATCCCAGATGGCCTCATGGAAAGGATGCGTGAAGAGTTCTGCTCTTTTAAGCAGGGCAAGCTGGAAGTTATCAACTATCAGACTGAGTTCAATCGCCTCGCTCGATACGCTGGTGACGAAGTGTCCACTGAGGCCAAGAAGATGGCAAGGTTCCGCAGAGGTTTTAACCCGGAACTGAAGTACGCTCTCACAAATGTCAAGTGCAAGGACTTCGAGGAGCTCGTGAACACCGCGCTCAATGAGGAAAATGGGCGCAAGGCGTTCGAGGATTCTCGCAAGCACTCGCGTGAGGGTGGTTCCTCCTCCAACATGACCACCCCTCCGCAGAAGCGCCGCATCTGGGTGCCAAATGGTGCTGTCACTCGGGCTCCATATGCCCAAGCTTCTCCAGGCTTTGCTACCCGCCCACCCAACCCATCTCAGATGCATGGTCAGAGGGTTCCAATGGGGCAGCCAAGGCCAGGTCCTCCTCGTGTCGTCACTTGCTACAAGTGCAAGGAGACTGGGCACTATGCTGACAAGTGCACTCAGAGGCAGCTACCTCCACCTCCTCGCCCCAACACCAACCAGGCAATGGTTCGTGCTCCTCCGGCTAAAGCCTTCAACTCCAACAACAGGCCTGTCGGGAGGACCGCGAGGGTGAACCATATCAAGGCCGACAAAGCTGAGGAAGCTGCTGACGTCGTTCTCGGTATATTACCCGTAAACTCTTTTCCAGCTAAAGTGTTGTTTGATACCGGAGCATCGCATTCTTTTGTGTCAAAGATCTTTGCAAAAGCATACAACCTAGTTCTGGTTCCTCTAAGCAATCAAATCACTGTTCACTCTCCGGGACCGCAAATGTTGACTTCCAAGATAAGTATGGACAATCAAATCCTAATTGGAGGCCGCATATTCCTCGCTTCACTCATGTTACTGGGAAATTCTGACATTGATGTCATTCTGGGCATGGATTGGTTGAAGGCCAACAAAGCTAAAATTGACTGTGCTAACAAGTCAATAACTCTCTCCCACCCTGCTGGCCAGATAGTCTATTCTCCATATGAATCAAGTTCTGTTCAGCTGTTCAACCTCGATGCTAAACCTCTTCCTGCAATTGAGAATGTTCCGGTGGTTTGTGAATTCCCTGACGTCTTTCCAGAAGAGTTGCCAGGGATGCCTCCGGACAGAGCAGTTGAGTTCGTGATCGAGCTTGAGCCAGGTACTGCTCCAATCTCTAAGCATCCATACAAGATAGCTCCTCCTGAACTGAAATTGTTAAAGGAGCAAATTGATATGTACATGGAGAAAGGTTACATTCAGCCTAGTTCCTCCGCTTGGGGTTTCCCAACCCTGTTTGTTGCCAAGAAGGATCAAACAAAAAGACTCGTGGTTGACTATCGTCCTCTCAACGAGAAAACCATCAAAAACAAGTATCCAATTCCTCGTATCGATGATCTTTTTGATCAACTTGCTGGAGCCTCAATATTCTCAAAGTTGGACTTGAGGATGGGTTACCATCAGATAAAGATCAGAAAGGAAGATATCCCTAAAACATCTTTCACCACTCGGTACGGTCTATATGAATACACCGTCATGTCCTTTGGTCTCACCAATGCACCGGCGACCTTCTCTCGACTCATGAATTCTGTCTTCCATGAATACCTCGACAAGTTCGTTGTGGTGTATCTTGATGACATTCTTGTCTACTCCAAATCCGAGGAAGAGCATGAAGAACATCTTCGTCTCACTCTCATGAAACTTCGCGAGCATCGTCTATATGCCAAGTTCTCCAAATGTGAGTTCTGGATTTCAGAAGTTGCTTATCTTGGTCACATCATCTCTGCCAAGGGCATAGCCATTGACCCGGAAAAGGTTAAGGCAATTGTTGATTGGAAACCTCCTAAGACGGTGAAGCAAGTCAGAAGTTTTCTTGGCTTGGCTAGCTATTGCCGTCGTTTCGTCCAAAACTTTTCCAAGATTGCTAAACCTCTCACTGATCTCACAAAGAAGGACAAGAAGTTCGTTTGGTCTCCACAGTGTGATGAAAGTTTCAATCTCCTCAAGGCTAAACTCACTTCTACACCTGTTCTGGTTGGCCCAGATACTACCAAACCTTTCCAAATATTCTGCGATGCATCTCTCCAAGGTCTAGGAGCAGTTCTTATGCAAGAACGTCAAGTTGTGGCTTATGCTTCACGTCAGTTGAATGCACATGAGCAAAACTATCCCACTCATGACCTAGAACTTGCAGCAGTTGGGTTTGCCCTCAAGAAATGGAGACAATACTTGTTGGGTAACCGCACTGAAATCTTTTCCGATCATAAGAGTCTGAAATACATCTTCACTCAACCAGATCTAAACCTCAGGCAAAGGAGATGGATTGAAAAGATTAAAGACTTTGATCTCACCATTTCTTACACTCCAGGCAAGGCTAATGTTATGGCTGATGCTCTCAGCCGCAAATCCTATTGCAATAATCTCATGATCATGGAAAGCCAACCTCCACTTCATGAAGAATTCCAGAAGCTGAACCTTGGTCTTGTTCCTCAAGGCTATCTTGCTAGCTTGACAGCCAGTCCAATTCTCGAGGACAAGATTCGTTCTGAACAATTTCGTGATGCTGAAATCAAGAAGATTGTAGAGCACATCAAAGAAGGCAACGAGAAATTCAAGTCTTTCTCAATTGATGACAAAGGAGCTGTGTTCTTCGAAGGACGCATTGCAGTTCCTCAGATTCAAAGTCTCAAAGATATCATTCTCAAGGAGGCTCATGAAACTCCTCTCTTCATCCACCCTGGAAGTACAAAGATGTACCAGGATCTCAAAACTCTGTACTGGTGGTCTGGCATGAAACGTGAAATTGCTCAATACGTTTCTGAATGCGACGTTTGTCAACGTGTTAAGGCAGTTCATCAGAAAACAGCCGGTCTTCTACAGCCTCTGACAATTCCTGAGTGGAAGTGGGACATGATTGAAATGGACTTCGTTACTGGGTTTCCAAAGTCCAAAAAGGGCAACGATGCAATCTTCGTTGTTATTGATCGTCTCACTAAAGTAGCTCACTTCTTTGCTGTCAAAGAAACTATCTCAGCTAGCCAGTTAGCAGAGCTCTACACAGCAAATATTGTTCCTCTTCATGGTGTTCCATTAGAAATAAGCTTAGATCGTGGAAGTATCTTCACTTCTCATTTCTGGAAGAGTTTTCAAGAAGCATTGGGCACTAAACTTCTGTTCAGCACAGCTTATCACCCTCAGTCTCAAGGGCAAGTCGAAAGAGTCAATCAGATTCTCGAGGATATGCTCAGAGCATGTGGTCTCTTCTTTGGCATGAAATGGGAGGATTGCCTTCCATATGCTGAATTCTCCTACAACAACAGCTACCAGGCAAGCCTAGGGATGGCACCATTTGAGGCACTGTATGGTCGCAGATGCAGGAGTCCAATCAATTGGTCTGGAGCTGGTGAACGTTCACTCTTAGGCCCTGACATTGTTAAGGAAGCCGAGGAGAAAGTTCGTATAATTCGTGACAATCTCAAGATTGCTCAGTCTCGTCAGAAGAGTTACTATGACAGCAAGCACAAGGATATGGTCTATGCACCTGGTGACAAAGCATATCTCCGTGTAACTCCCCTCAGAGGCACTCATCGTTTTGGTGTGAAAGGAAAGCTGGCACCAAGATACATTGGTCCTTTCAACATCCTCTCAAGGCGTGCGGAAAATGCCTATCGTCTTGAACTTCCAGAAAAACTATCCAAGGTGCACGATGTGTTCCACGTGTCACAGCTCAAGAAGTGTTTCAAAGATCCAGATCGTGCAGTTGATCATGAGTCCATTGAACTGCAAGATGATCTCTCTTATGAGGAGCACCCTATTCAAATTCTCGATGAGACCGAGCGTAAGACTCGCAACAAGAGCACCAAGTTCTTGAAAGTGCAGTGGTCGCATCATTCCGATAAAGAGGCAACGTGGGAGACCGAAGAGGATCTTCGCAAGAAGTATCCGGACCTTTTCTCTTCTCCGTAAGGAATCTCGGGGCGCGATTCCTTCAAGGGGGGGCGTTTTGTAACATCCCAAGTATGAAAATACCCCTAGAATGTTTGATTTCTTGTTTAAATTAAAGTATTGCATCATGTCATCATATTTTTTTCCTTGTTTGCATTGTTTACTATTTGTTTTGCATCTGTTTTTATTCTGTTTTCATAATGAAACTCAAAAAATTTCAAATGCTTTATTTCATACTTGCTCTGTTACAACCTTTTAAATAAAAATCTCAAATAAAAACAACCAAATTGTTTTCTTGTTATTCCATAATTCTCACTTATTAAATTAATGGTTTTATTCAATCAATTAAATCCAAATCACATTTAAAAACTCAAATTCAATTCATCAAACAGCACCCAACTTGAATATATGAAAATCACCAAACAATTATAATATTTTAATCAAATTAAACATAGGGTTCACCCTATTAAAAGGTTTGTTTTCATTAATGTTCACTTAATATAAAAATCATTCAAATTTGGTTTAAATCCCAAACAGCAAGCAAACTTGAAAACTTTTGGAAATACAAGTTAGCAATTAGTTGCTATGTTAAAACTAAGCTAACCATATTTTTTCCCCAAAATTTTACTAACTTAAAACCTCCCTTTTTCTTCCATTTTGTTTTCTGCAAAAAAATAATAATAATAATAAAACAGAACAGAAAATTGAAAACAAAACTCACCTGCGCAGTGGGGGAGCCTTTCGGCCCAGCCCATCTAACTACCGAAGCTGGCCCGGTACCGGTTCGCTGCCGCCCCCGTCGTCTGTCTCAGGTACGGCAGCAAATCCGCCGTGCCACGTCGCTGCCGCGGCACCCCGACGGCCAGGAGGGCCCCCGTACCCCTATAAAATCCCCCTAGGGCTCTGCGCCGCAACCCTAGACCCTAGGTTTCCTGTTCCCCCTCGAGGCCGCCGCCAATCCACCTCTCCCTCGCCGGAATTCCTCACTGTAACCACCCCACCGGCGAGCTCACCTCTGAAACTCCGATGGCATCCACCGCAGTAGCCACCCATCTTCCTCGCTGATCGCGGGAACCGCACTGTCGCCTCCTCCTCGAGTTGTTGAACACCGCAACCGCTGCGGAGATCCGCCACACCGTCGCCGCCGTCCACGACAAGGTCGCTGTCGCTGTCGAGTTCGTCACCGGGCCGCTGCAACGACGACAGCGGTGGTGAGCCACCGTGATCTTCTCCTTCTTCCTCTCTGTTGCATCCGTGCACGTCCACAGCAACCACCAGCAGCATCCACGAGCACTTCACCACGGTGATCCCCGCCGGCGAGCAACGAGCGTTCTCTGACGAAGTTCAGACGTGTGCGCGCTGTCAGCAAATTCAGTTAACGCGCGTTTGCAAGCATAACCTCACTGCATCTCTGTTCTGTCAACGAACTGAATATCACTGCAGTGGTTGCAGTGCAGCGCGCGCGCCCGCAGGTCTCGAGTTCGATCCCTAGCGCTGCGAATTAAACCAAACTTTTTCCCCGCTGGCTGACAGGCAGGGCCCACCTGTCTGTGGCCCTGGTGGCCATGCCAGCACGCTAGCCAGCCACGCTGGCCCCAGGCCCACGGGCAGTGGCTGTGGCTAGGTAGTAGTGCGGTAACAAAACATTTCGTGCACGTTTCTGTTTTAAATCCAGGTCCTTCTAAAATTGCAGAATGATCCCTAAAACAAAAACATTAATAACTTTTAATCTATAACTCCAAATAATAAAAGTTATATATGTGCACTGATCCAAATTTAATTGTCTATCCAATTAATCCATTTGTGTACTGTTTTGAAATTTCCAAGTGCATCCAAAATTCAAATTTGAATAATTCAAATGCAATTTGCTAAATTCAATAACTAATTCATCCTTAATCCAAATAATGCAAATAAAATATGTTTTCCATGCTATTTCAAATAACCTTTTCAAATATAAATTTTGTTTCATGGTTTGAATAATTTAAATTGCTTAAATAATTTAAACCTTGTTTAATTCATTTAAATTTGCTAAATTCATAACTTGCTCAAATAAAATTATTTTTGAACATGAAAAATATGTTTTCAAACCATCAAAGTATCAACTTTTCAAATGTGAATTTGAATTTATGTTTTGAACTAATAAAAATTCAATTAAATTCAAACTTGTTTTAAACTCAATCAAAACTTGTTTAATATTGTTTATTCCATAATAAATTCATCCTAATTCCTTTTTCAATAATTGAAACATGTAATCCAACTAAAATTGTGTGTTCTTTTCAAATATGAAATTGGTTAATTGTTTTGAACACTTTAACTTGATGAAAACAACAATTTCATGTGTGACATCTTTAAGTAACCAAACTTTCCAAACTTAATAAATAATTTCCAAACTTGTTAAAAACCTTTACCACTTGCATCTATTGTTGTTATTTTGTTGTTATCATCATGCATGCATCATGCTAAGCAAACTCTCACATGGTAATAACTTGTAGATCATTTGTTTCCACTTAATTCATGGACTCTTGCCATATGCAATCCAATTGCATATGGGTCCATTTAAATTGTGTTACCATGTTAGCTAGTTTATTTTGATGCAACCATTAAATTGACATGCATCATCCCATGATTGTGCACTATGCCATGATATTGATTGTCTACCTTTTCTGCATTGTCTGTTTGCTTCTTCTCGGTTAGACGACGACGTTGAGACCGACGATCCTTACGACACCCCTTCTGAGGATCTAGCTCAGTACCAGGCTACTGGGTTTGCAGGCAAGTTATCACTCACATGAACCACTGTGTTCCTTTCAACATTGGTTACCGATACTCTCCGTTGTCTATTTTGCTAGCCCTATGTGTAGTTGTTTCTGTTACGAACCTATCACATGAATCCCTTAACCCTGATATTGCCTCACCTCCACTCCTACAACCCCATTGGTTGAGCCAGTGTCTTACTAGCATGCTTAGGTTGTTTTGCTCGAGTCTGTTACCCGTTACTTTATGTTATTATTATTTTATCATGTTCTGGGGGCTCGATGTTAATCAATCAACCTGTTATTAATAATATGCTGTTAAGGCACCGGCAGGAGGCCCTGTGTGGTTTTGAGGCCTGCTAGTGTCGACCCTAATAGGAAAAGGGTCTTGTCTACTGATCCATGATGAGCGCACTACCCGCATGTGGGAAGCGAGTATGGGCGCCCCCCTCAATTTGATTCGATTCGCATCTCGTCCAAATCGCCTCATTTAGTTCGTGTGTTCCATTTGCCGCATGCATGTTTTTGCAAGCCCAGCGCAGGGTGGAACGTTTGTAGTCGGCATATAGGGGGCACGTTCTTAGAGTGCTATGAGGGTCCATTTTCTTCTGGGCTCGATTAGCCGTGCGCCCAAGGTGCTTTGGGCTTGATGCGAAGAAGAGTTGGGTTGTGTTGAGTACCTCGCTTGGTGCGAGGCATCCCATCCGGCGGGTTATTCTTACGTGTACGGCCAAATTGGTGCACCCCTGCAGGGATAAATCTTCTCGAGAAGCCGTGTTTTCCGCGGTTATGGTTGACTTGGTGAAAGTACTGGCTAACAAGTACTCAGAACAACTTACACCTAACTAATGGTAACTTGACTAGTAATAGACCTATTGACACAACAACTTGATCCATTATTCATTAATCCAACTGTGTGAGTTATCCTCGGATCGCTTCTTTGGATAAGGGGCGAGATCCAGGATGGGTTTGTTTGAGGGTAAACAACAGTTGGTTACTATACGCTATCTTATCTCCCTTATGTTAGCTGGAAGTTGTAGTGTTTTTGTAGTTGGTTAGTGCAGCCAGTTGCAGCATCTTTTATATCCCCTTCCTTCCGTTGAACCCAAGGCATCTGTGCTTGGTGTTGACGGGTTACACTTTGGTGAACTGTGAGTCTTGCTTGCCAGTACGTTGTTGTACTGACCCCTTTGGGGCTGTGGTTTCCGCAGACTACGCTTACGAGGATCCAGGTGACGGCTAATACGTGGAATTTGACGAGACTGCTGACGAGTAGACAGCGGACCCGGGCAGGATCCGAGACCTACGTGGATGGGCTCCGTCTTTCTTTCAGTTTCCCGGCTTCTTAAGCCTATTTGGATTTGTCTCTACTCAGACCCCCTTTGAATGCTTCCGCTGAGATGTAATGATGCTATGTTGGGACATGTGTCCTCCGGATGATTGTATTTGCTATTCTCTGCCTTAGTGAAGGCCATTCACACTTTATTTCAATCTTTTGTGTCTTAGAGATATGTTGTGTTATCACTTCGTTTAACGCCGTTGACGTACCATGTGTGATTGGTATGAAGTACGTCGACGGTAGTACCTGTGATCTCTAGTGGATAGTTTACATCGACGATGGAATAGCGGAGCTTGGTTGTCGCACATAAGTGCTGGCCTACTCGTAAGAGGACGCGGGAGCAGTTAGGCCCCGTAATCCAAGCATCTGCTATCCAGTTCGGCCCGATGAGTATCCCTTAGAAGTCAGGGTGCGACAGCTTGATTGGTTTTTTACAAGCACATGGTGGACCTTGAACTATCCCAATTCATTGGTAATGCCTCTTGCTAAGTCCACCTCTGACCATGTGCCGTGTGTTATCTCCATCTCCACCACCATTCCAAAAGCTCAGATCTTCAGGTTTGAAAACCATTGGATTCATCAGCCTGGTTTCATGGATCTTGTTGATAAAGTTTGGAAATGGCCTGTTAGGAAAAATAACATTGCTGCCACTATTAATGCTAAGCTTAAAAACATCAGGCATGAACTCAAAAGGTGGGGTAGAAATCTATCTAGCCTAAAACTTCTAATTGCCAAGTGCAATAAGGTCATTTTGATACTGGACACTCTGGAAGAAGAAAGGAACCTTAGTAGACCTAAATTTAATTTCAGAATTATAGTTAAATCCCATCTCACTAAGTTGCTCCTTTCTCAATCTGCCTACTGGAAAAATAGATGCACTATTCGATGGGTGCAACTTGGTGGTGAAAACACCAAAAAAATTCATGCTAAAGCTACAGAAAGGTATAGATTTAACACTATTGCTGAGATTAAAAATGAGGAAGGGATCTCATTGATTGATCATCACCATAAGGCATCTGCTTTTTGGACTTGTTTCAAGAATAGAATGGGAATTTCATCTATCACACAGCATCTAAATCTTTCTCATATTATACAGCCTTATGTTAGCCTGGACTGCCTTATTGAGCCCTTCACCACAGAGGAAATTACTAATGTTTTGAAATCTCTTAAGACTGACAGAGCTCCTAGGCCTGATGGGTTCAATGGTCTCTTTGTGAAAAAATGTTGGGTTGTGCTGAAAGATGACTTCACTCAACTATTCCATGATTTTCATTCAGGAATTTATCTTTGCAGAGTATAAATGACTCTTTTATCACTCTCATCCCTAAAACAAATTCCCCTCAAACTGTTAATGATTTCATGCCAATTTCTTTGACTAATACTTGTCTCAAGTTTTTCACCAAGCTTATTGCTAATAGAATGCAGAATATTATCTATGATACAATTCATGATAACCAATATGGTTTTATAAAGAGTAGAACTATCCAAGACTGTCTTGCCTGGTCTTTTGAATTCCTGTTTCAATGCCAGCAGTCCAAGAAAAAAATAGTGGTCCTCAAAATTGATTTCGAAAAGGCCTTTGATACATTGGACCATGAAGCCATCATACAAGTCTTGCGATTCAAAGGATTTCCAGAGCTTTTTATTAATTGGGTCAGAGAAATCTTAGCTTCTGGATCTTCTTCTGTTCTCCTTAATGGGATTCCTGGAAAAAAAATTCATTGCAAAAGAGGAGTTAGGCAGGGAGATCCATTGTCTCCTCTTTTATTTGTTGAAGGAGCTGATTTATTGCAAAGCTTAGTCAATAAGGCTTATCAGGATGGGCTACTTTCCACTCCTATACCGGTTAGAAAGGACTCCCCCATTATTCAGTATGCTAATGATACCATAGTTGTGCTTCCAGCATGCATGAAAGACTTGGAGGTCTTCAAAGATATTCTGCAAACATATGCTGCCTTCACTGGATTGAAAATCAATTTCCACAAATCATCTATGATTGCTATCAATCTGGATTTTGCTGAAACTCAAGCTCTGGCCGAGTTTTTTCAGTGTAAAACTGGGTCTATGCCTTTCACCTATCTTGGTTTACCCATGGGCACTACTAGACCAACTATTAAGGATTTTTCACCTTTAATTGATCATGTTGAGAGAAGACTTTCTGCCACTTCATCTTTCCTTTCATATGGTGATAGGTTGGTGTTGGTAAATTCGGTGTTATCTTCACTACCAACATACTACATGCTCTCTTTGGTAATTCCTGCTGGTGTTATTGAGGTCATTGATAGAGCAAGAAGGCATTGCCTGTGGAGCAAGAGAGGGAAAGACAAGGCTAACTCTCTTGCAGCTTGGTCTATGGTGTGTAAACCTAAAAAGAAGGGAGGACTGGGGGTCATAGATTTGAAAATTCAAAACTCTGCCCTTCTTCTTAAACATCTAGATAAATTCTACAATCAGGAGGACTTGCCTTGGGTATAGCTCATTTCTGATGCTTACTATCATCAGGCTGTTCCTCATGCAGTGGTAGATTCTGGATCTTTTTGGTGGAGAAATGTTTTGGCTTTATCTGAGCAGTTCAGAAATTTCACTACATGCTCTGTAGGAAATGGCTTCACTGCACTTTTCTGGGAGGATAAATGGCAGCCGCAATTACTTAAGATAACCTTCCCAAGGTTATATTCTTTTGTGAAAGATAAGCTTCAATCTTTCAATGAGTTCTTGCTATGTACTGATTGCTTTCAAAATTTCTCTCTGCCTTTGACCATCCAAGCAAATGAGGAGTTCATGTTGTTGCAAAGAATGATTGATAATTTTGCACTACAACCAAATGTTAAAGATCATTGGAAGAGTCCTCACCCAACTGGCAGGCTACATCCAAGTCTTTTTATAAAAACCATTTTAAGGGGGTTCCTGATGATGCCCTTTTCTATGGAATTTGGAAAAGTAAATGTCAGTCTAAGCACATATTTTTTGCATGGCTGTTACTGCATGATAGAATCAACACCAAGGATATGTTGATTAGAAGGCACTGGAATGTTTCTGATTCTTCTGATTGTATCCTTTGTTCTGCTCATGCCTATGAAGACTGGAGGCATTTGTTCTTCAATTGCACATTTAGTACCAGGATTTGGAATTATCTACAAATCTCTTGGTACCCAGGTTCTTCTTCATTTACTATCATGTCTGCCAAAAAACACTTCTCTGGTCCCTGCTTTATGGAGATAGTGATCCTAGCCTGCTGGTGCATCTGGAAGCAGAGGAATGGTTGGATTTTTAAGACAATCAAACCAAGTTTTAGAGGTTGGAAGGCCCTGTTTATACAGGAAGTCACCCTGCTTAAGTTCAGGGTGAAGAGAGATATCTCTGTTTTTTGACATCATGGATTGATTCACTCCCCTAATCCTTTGTACATAGTGTAAATTTTGTAAATAACCTTTTATTTATTTAATAAATGGGGGGGCTGTGGGGGATTCCCCCACAGTAATGGTGTCAAAAAAAAATGGCGGTCATGATCTTCTTCTGTCTTCGAGTAAATGAGGATATCATCGATGAACACTACCACAATGTTATCAAGGAACCCACGTAGCATACTATTCATGATCTCCATAAAGATGGCAGGAGCATTGGTTAGTCCAAAAGACATAACATTGTGTTTATAATGCCCATATTTAGTGGTGAAAGCAGTCTTTTCAATATCCTGTTCCCGCACACGGATTTGATTATACCCAGATTGGAGATCAATCTTCGAGAAAACATTAGCTCCATTGAGTTGATCAAACAAGTCCTCGATACGTGGAAATGGATATTTGTTCTTGATGGTTACCGCATTAAGAGCACGATAATCAACACACTTTCTCCAACTTCCGTCCCTCTTGGTTGTAAACATAACAGGCGCTCCCCAAGGTGAGACACTACGTCGAATCAAACCTTTGGATAACATATCATCCAACTGCTTCTTCAATTCTTCTTGAAATGGTCGCGACAATAGGTAAGGAGACATGGAAATAGGTTGAGTGCCCGTAATAAGGTCAATACGAAACTCCACGTCTCGTTCTGGTGGCATACCGGGCAGCTCGTTGGGGAATACATCTGGGTAGTCTCGTACCACTGGAATAGCTTCAACGGACAAAGATGTGCTTGGTGTTTCAGCAAGAGCCCACAGTAACCCTGTCTTTACCGGTCGTTGTCTAGTAAATAAGCTAGCCAGGACAAATAAAGAGTGCGGAGGAGCAGTTCCCTGAAATATCAACTCGTCGTCGGATGGGGCTTGTAGAGATACAGTCTTCCAAAAACATGATATCACGACGCGATAACGATGCAGCCAATCCATGCCAAGAATAACATCAAAAGGCTTCAGTGGAACGACCATAAGATTAGCTACAAAATTTTCATCATCTATAGATATCACACAACCAGGACAAACTATAGAAGAAGAAATTAGTCCACCAGGAGAACTAATGACCACTGATTGTCCAATCTCTTGTCGAGATAAATTAGCCTTATTTGCAAACTCTAGCGAGACAAAAGAATAAGTGGCTCCAGAATCAAAGAGAACAAGTGCATCATGAGAATCAACTGTAAGTGTACCTGTCACGACATCTGGTCGTCCCAAAGAAGAACTAGTGGGCATGGCGTAGACCCCAGGCTGTAGTGGAGCAGAAGGAGCCCCAACATTATAATGCGGTGGTGTGGGTAACTGAAGTGGAGCCAACGGTGTAGGATGATGAGCTGAAGTAAGAGGGACAGCCTGCCAAACATATCCAGGAGGTGGTGCAAAAGCCGGTGGAATCTGTGGAGTTGAAGTAGTCTTAGCTGCTACATATGGACAGATCCTCGAGATGATACGGCTATAGGAGCGGAAGGCGCTGGCTCCCACTTCACAACACATGCAGGGTTTTCGCGACATACACACCTCTTGTGACCCTAACGACCACAATAGTGACACTCCCCAGTCCAAGTGCACTCTGAAGCACGGTGTCCCTCACCGCACTTGAAACAAATCATGCCCTGACCTGGAACCGGACGCATGGGCGGAGTTGATGAAAAAGAGCGTGGCACTGAAGAAGACTGAGAACTTGATTGCTTGAACTTTGTTGTCTGTTGCGGACGGTGATTCCCCTTGAACTTCTTGAAAGGTGGTCGCTGGGTAGACCCACTACCATCACGGTTGCTTCTCTTCTGGTCACCACCTATGCCACTAGAACCTCCCATGCGACCTTCCTCGACAGCAGTGAGTCGAACTTCCAACTCCATTCCTCTAGATTTCTTAACCATGGACATGTAATCATTCGGGGGCCTTGCCCCCATCACCTCCCGGTACCT
Source organism: Alopecurus myosuroides (assembly GCA_028641055.1). NCBI lineage: Eukaryota > Viridiplantae > Streptophyta > Magnoliopsida > Poales > Poaceae > Alopecurus > Alopecurus myosuroides. Next base: position 211,989,193 of record CM054061.1, on the reverse strand, counting down.
AGAATTGAGTCCCCTAAAGAAATCCCTAGCCTTTGCCGCCTCGTCATGCTTCACATGATCAACAAAGAGAACCATCTTGCTGAACTCAGCCTCGTACTCATCTACTGATAACTTCCCTTTCTTAATGTGCTTCAGTTTCTCTGACATTTCCTCCTTGAATGATTCTGGATAAAACTTGTCAGTGAACTGCTGCACGAAAACATCCCAAGTGGGTTCCCCATGAAATAGAACATAAGCTGCACGAACTCCTGTCCACCATGCATCAGCAAGACCTTTAAGGTTGAAGGCCACAAAGAGGACCCTCCTGTGCGGAGGTAACTCCATAGCTACCATATACTTCTCGATGGTGCTCAACCAAGATGCTGCATCCATCGGAGTCCCAATTCCATGAAAGTCACCGGCCTTAAGCTCTAACCAGTTCTTGAGAGTCGTCATTTGGCCATCATGTCCACTATCAGCGGCAGATTGGGTCACACTCTCCTCATGATTACTATGCTCAACTTCTTCATCAGATTCATCGTCACGGTTATTTCGGCCTCCACGACCACTGGTATTGTGACCATGACCCCGACCACGAGCTACGTCTCGGTGGCATAACTATACACAACATAAGAAATCATAAGTCAAAGGTTCAAATATTTGTACAAAATCACCACAAGAAGATAACACATATGCGTAAATGCAATGCATGACCCAAACCCATCCTATTGTGCACCGGTGTGTAAAGTTTTACAGTTGTTTATTGTATTTTACTCAAATTTTTGTCAACCCTAAGTAATATTCAAATTTATTTGCCTTTGATAAAAGAAAAATTCACCAAAGACCTGAAGCCCGCTACGATACAAATTGTAACACCCCAAGCCAACCAAGCAGTTGAGGTGCTTATACGTTCATAACTTCAGAGAGCTAACTAAGACCTTTTAGGAAAAACGATGCAACTTGCAAATCACACAGGGACTAACCAACAAAGAGGTGGGTATCTAGCTAGCGACGACAGCAACGACCGGCCGGACGGAAACGGTCCAGGAGAGCGGCGTCTCAGCCGTACTGCAGTAGTACCGACGGACAGACTGTGGCGATGCCGGCAGCCCCTGGGGACGCCCACACTGGAAAGTCTAAACGGAAGATGGGTTCAGATCCAAAAGGACTTCATTAGGAGACGCCAAGGCAGTACGAGTGTGTGGCTCCAGAATGCCAGTCGCTCACCCTAGGCCAGCACTTTATTTTCTTCACCGATGAATAAATATAGTATGTCTACCTTGGTACTTCAAACAACACCAAAGAACAAAGGGTCTCTATTATAGGCTTGCAAACGCTCGGTTGTGAGTTCAAGAACAAGAATTTTATACCTTTAATCTTCAAGTCGTAATTAAACATTCTCGAGGTCTTATATATTTTCTTAAATAGGAGCAAAGTTTTCATCCAAAAATTTCGGGGTATCACAACGACTTCCATCACTTATGCATATGCTAGTGTATTTGTTAATCTAATAAAGCTACATGTGCGAAAGTATTTTTGAGGCACATAATTGTGTATGTGATTATTAAAAATCAAATATGATTTTTTTAAAGTCAATGTGTTGAAACTTTAATATTGCATTTGTTTAAAACTTTAAATGCTGTTTATTTGTGGAGTTGGAGGAATTACAAATATTACAATAAGTGGGTCCAGCTCACTTGGTTGAGAGATTGGCGTAAAATATCAGCATAATTTGCATACAAATACTACATTAATATAATCAAATTTATCTTCGTAATTATATTGTTGGGCCTAATGTTACTATCACATTTTATTGCCCGCTCTTCTTTCTGTAAAATATTTTTTACAACTCTTTTTCTACTTTAGAATGCCTTTTTCTGCTCCTCCTAGTGGTAAGGGACGGTTTTGAGCCAAACAGACATTCTCTCCGTATGTCATGTGTGCGCCACTGGCCCTGCCCGTCAGTCATGTCGGCTATTCTCCGACCTCTCCCGCGTGATTCCTCTCTCTCTCTCTCCCTCCCTCTCTCTCTCTCTCTCTCTCTCTCTCTCTCTCTCTCTCTCTCTCTCTCTCTCTCTCTCTTGCATGATGATCCGTTGTTGTCACCACTGTTGTTTCCGCATATTTCTATCTCCGAACAAGTCTAGATGACGTAAGGTTATCTCGCCATCGCCGTCACTATTTGAGGTCGAGTGACCTAGAGCTAAAATTGAGGGGGGGAGGGTGCCTCTTTCTCAGGCCACAACAACTTTTCCTTGCTAGCAGTATCTCCGTCCATAGCCTCAAGCTCCACCCAGTCCCGTCCTGTTGGATGTATGCCCCAAAGGCAATAATATTTATACATCAGTTTCATGATTATGATTCATATTACTATGCTACAACTGACGTGGTTCCTGAATATGAGATTCAGAGGAAAACTCATGCTCACGTTTAATAACATGAACACATAAAAAAACCTAGTCTTGCCTTTTACGACTAATTCATTGGATGTTTGATGACTATGTTTTCCTGCTCGTGGAGATTGTTTTTGTCAACATCAATGAATAACATATTGTTGGAAGGGAACAATATGGCTTGGTATTCCCTAAGTAGATAGATATGCTAAGAGATTCCACTAAGACATCTTTGTCCTTAGAATCATATCACATCATGGTTATAACACAATGCATCCTTTGACCGTGAGGTTATTGTAAGGTCCCCCTGAACCACTATTGAAGGACCTCCGATATGCATACATTCACGATCCCAGATCACACCAGTCGTGAACAACATATCAAGTTGGCATACAAATACAACATCCATTACACGATTATAGAAAGGTCTTACAAAAGAGAGATGGTCACATGACAAGGTCTAACACAACGTCCACGCAGGGCAAACACACAACACACACAGCGGAAGACAAACAACACACAACGTAGTAGATCCCAAGTCATGCCTTAACCTACAGGCCGCTGACCGGGAGATGATCCTAGTTCGTAAGGCCATCAGTGCAGTACTCTTCCTCGTAGATCTCCTCCTGAGGCTCCTCCTAGAAGTCTCGCAAGTAAATACCAGGGACAAAACCAATATGACTACATTTGAATGTACTCTGCAAGACACCTGTCATGAAGCTTATAGAATGCAAGTATGCTTATTTGGTGTAGTAGGTAGGGTATACATAGGGTTCACTATCCATGATATATGAAGGATACATCATAGTTGATTTTGAAAATCTCTGTATCTTTGTTGAAGAAGATACTTCGAAAAAAAATGATATAGTTTTCTTTCTCCTGTATATATTGCATGTACAAGAGTTTTTGTAAAACTTTATTTTAGAAAAGAATGATCTTCTTTGCAAAACTTCTTGTAAAAAAATTTCCGGCTTTTCTTCATCTGTACCTCACTGGTACAAAGTTACTCCTTTCAGTACTTCACAAGTTCAAACTCCTTTTTGAAAACATTGACACAATGCTAGCTACATGGCCATTCAACTGTCCATATCCGAGGACGCGGCTATTCAGAATAGTTTGACTCCGCAGAGGTGTACACATTCCACAAGATCCAGAACATCCGTCGTGAACAACCACAGACTGTATCAATAGTATCTGAACATCAAATAACTTATCCTAATCATCCACAATGTTCAATCTAGTAAATGACTATCTTCAGTTGAGTTCAATATCCCCGACATCAGGTCCCACCTCGCCATGACAGCTGACCCAACAGCTGAGGCCGGAGGAGAACTTAATCCCTCACTGTGTATGCCACGTGTTTCAGAACTTGGCGACATTTCGGTTCGAGGGAGTCCGTCCCTGATGGCGCAGATCTTGCACTTGTTGGGAGACCCCAAGAGGAGGGTGTGATGAGCACAGAGGTAGGAATTCCCCTTAGTTAAGAACCAAGGTTATCAATCTAGTAGGAGAAAGAGGACCTTTGGAAGGTTGATGCCACTGACGGTGTTGATGGCGCCTCACCGATGTCAGCAACAATGCAGAACCTGCACACAACACAACCAAAATACTTTGTCCCAACGGTACAGTGAGGTTGTCAATCTCACCGGTCTTGCTGAAAACAAAGATTAGACATATAGTGTGGAAAACGGTGTATGCTTACAGTAAGTAAAGAAAGCAAGAAATTGTAGTGGTTTGTTTAACAATGTAGGAAAATGGATCTGGGTGCATAGGTTCACTAGTGGTGTCTCTCCATAAAAGATAGCATGATGGGTGAACAAATTACAGCCGGGCAATTGACAAATAAAGGTTGCACCGTAGTGCACATTCATGACATGATGACTACTATGATATTTAGTGCGGGCATTACAACAATATACATAAACCGTAATCAAACTGCATCTATGACTAATAATCCACCCTCAGGTTATCATCTGAACCCCCTTAGGTGTTAAGTTGCAAGCAACATATAATCGCATTAAGCAATGTGTGTAAAGTAAGCAATGATTGTACACGCGGGCACTCACACTGTTATTTTTTCCCTCGTAGCAACAACATATCCTCCCCTGTCACGTTTCTGTCACTCGAGCACAGGAAAAAAGGAGGCCTGAACCCACTATCTAGCATAAATACTCCCTCTTGGAGTCACTAGCAACTACTTGGACAGAGCAACCACTAGCAACGGAAAGCATGCAAGATCACAAATAACATATGCAATAAAGACTATAATCAACTTGGCATAAGTTAAATATTCATCGGATCCCATCTAACACAGCATATAGAATTACATAAGAATAATCTCGATCATGTTAGGGAGCTCACGAGATCTAAACATGGAGGCATATGAGGAGAAGACAACCATCTAGCTACAGTTATGGACCCGTAGTCTAAGGTTGAACTATTCACGCATAACTCGGGAGGCAGGCATGGTGATGGAGAGGCCTCCGGTGACGATTTCCTCTCCGGCAGGGTGCCAGGAGACAGCTTTAGAACCCCCCTGATCTAGGTTGACGACGGCGGCGGCTGTAGAATTTTTCGGGGATATTTGATCAGGTGCTTAGGGTTTTCCATCGGAGGGGAATATATAGGCGAAAGGGTAAAGGCGGTGGAGCCCTAGGGGCCCACACCACCCCCTGGCGCGGCCAAGGGGGCGCACCACCCCATGGTGTGGCCCCCTGGTGCTCGTCTTCGACTCCTCTTCGGTCTTCTGGATGCTTCCGGGGAAAATAGGAACTTAGGGCTTTGTGGGGTCCAATTCCAACTTTTCTGAAATAAAAAACAGCAGAAAACAGGGAAATGGCACTTGTCATCTTGTTAATAGGTTAGTCCCGGAAAACGTGTAAAAATGCTATAAAGAAGGGAGAAGACATGTAGCAATTGGCATAATATTATCATGGAGCATCAAAAATTATAGATACGTTGGAGACATATGAAGCATCCCCAAGCTTATTTCCGACCCGTCCTCGGGTAGGTAAACTATAAAACACAATAATTTCTGAGGTGACATGCTACTAACATAAACTTGATCATTATAATGTAAAAGCATATGTAAGCTGAGATCATAGAACTTTAAACACAAACATGATAAATAGAACCGTAATAATAAAGCATAGCAATCACTTTGCATCATGAGGAGTGTCTCAAATAAAGGATTATGGATAATAATGCAAAGAAAGATATACGTTTGTTTCAAGTATAGAGAAAGCATGGCAAAGTGGTATTACGCTAGTCCTTAAGAGTGGGACAAAACATAAATGCCAGGACACCTTCAAAGTTCATGAGGAAGACTAGAGAAAATAATTTGAGAACAAACAATAGCACATCATGAATCAATTATTGATGTTTATGAGACAAATGCACATAAAACTCAGAATGGCAAAAATGCTCTCTCAACTGTGCATAAAGTTAGAAGATGGAGACTCGACATAAAAGTAAAATAAAGGCCCTTCGCGGAGGGAAGCAGGGATCACTCATGTGCTAGAGCTTTTTATTTTATTAAACAGAGGTATTAAAAGTTTCACACTCCTCCCATCCATCTTTCACAAACCATGGCTAACTGAATCCTCGAGTGCTTGCCAACAATCACATACCGTGGAGGAGTGTCTATATTTTAGGAGAGGTGTATGTTAATGTCAACGAATGGTAAACAGAAAATACAGTACGTCACAAGCCAACTGGATTCACAAGAGAGGTTGTCATATGAAGGACGCATATGGGTAGAAGGTCATCCCTCTTTCTCTTTTGTTTACACGATTATGCTTTGATTGATAAATCAGGGGCAAAGATAGAGAATTTGTTTGCATTGATTTGGGACTGGGCATCCCGCTGCCAGCTCTTCTATCATTTGGATAAGCGGATGAAGTCACTAGTCCAGGGTGTGAAATCCAATCAACAAGTGATATAAAGATTCTCCATTGACGTCCTCATGAGCAAAAACAAGAACACCAAACGGGAGTAATTTTGAAAGTTTTAAAGGTAGCACATAAGAAATTTACTTGGAAAGGCAGTTAAATACCACATGTAGGTAGGTATGGTGGACACAATATAAAAACTTTGGTTTTAGGGAGTTGGATGCACGAGTAGAGCTCATACTCAGTACAGGTGGAGGCTAGCAAAAGACTGGGAGCGACAAATCAAGAGAGCATAAGAGCCATAATCATGCATACCGACATAAACATCATTAACTAAAGCATAAGAGGCATCACAAGTTCAAAAACTAAGTGGTCATGGAGGCTATTCGTGACTGGTTCATAATCATAAACATGGTGTGAGCATGCGCCAAGTCAACCAAATAAAACATTCAAAAGAGAATACCATAAATTTATGCTTTACTCTAACAAGAACAACTCATGAATCTTTCAGTGGCATATTAAACACTCTCAACTATTTGAGGCTATTCATGCTACTCAATAACCACAAGGATTTAAAACTAAAATAACATTTAGCATGGCATGAAAAAGTTCTAGCCACAATCTATACAAGCTTCTACGTGCACCGTTATAAATTCTACTTCAAGCAGCAGTTTCTTTTCCCAACAAGCACCATACAAGATGTATTTTAACAAAAATACTCTATATGATACAAAAATAAAACATGATAGTACTCACATAACACTACTAAACTAACAACTCTGATAAGAGATGCATGCAAAACAGAAGATAAATAAATGCAGCAGCCAGACAAAGATTAAGAATACAAATTATTCCCATGAAAAAGCGGAGCATGTCACTCTCCAATAAAAGAATGCTGGGGTCCAACCAAGCTTATTGAAAAAATAAAAACAAACTTAAAGCAAAAATAAAAGACGCTCCAAGTAAAGCACATAAGATGTGACCAAATAAAAATATAGTTTCACTAGAAGTGACCTGATAATTTGTCGATGAAGAAGGGGATGCCTTGGTCATCCCCAAGCTTAGACGCTTGAGTCTTCTTGGAATTTTCTGGGATGTACCATTGGGGCATACCCAATCTTAGCCTCTTCACTCTTCTTGATCACGTCATATCATCCTTTTCTCTTGACCCTTGAAAACTTCCTTCACACTAAACTTCTCACAATCTTCGTTAGCAACGTTAGTGCAATCGAAATAATAAATTCACATGGTTCAGTTTTAACACAAGACTAACACTCAAAAACACATTAGCTACTTCCACAACTTGTTTTAAATCTCTTTTTCTCAAAAGAGCACCAAAAGAAATAGATTAAGATGCAAATGCAATTATTGGCGGAAATCTATCAAAACAGGACAGCAGGTAAAGATAATTTTTTTTCGAAAATCTTATGTTGCTCAAATCAAAAGTGGTAAACTAATAAAAGTTGTGTATTTATCCCAGGATTAGGCACAAATAAACTCAGGTCATTTTGAAATTTCTGTGATTTTCTACGAATTTAACAGTGGACAGAAGAAATCTGTTTCCTGCGCAGAAATCCAAAATATAGTCTCAACTTTCCACTAGAGTCTTTACTTGGCTCAACAAAGACACAAAAGAAAAGATACATAGGGTTTGCTAAGGAAATAGAAAACACCCAGGTGCAAAGCACACAAAATAAAACAATGGAAAACTGGTTGAAAATAGAGAAATAAAACGGGTTGTCTCCTAGTAGCGCTTTAACGCCTTTCAGCTAGGCATAGAAAGCAACTCAAGTATTTTCAAATGAAGAAGCATAAACATCATAACTTGATCTGATAATAGAGTCAAAAGGTAGCTTCATCCTCTTTCTAGGAAAATGTTCCATACTTTTTTTGAGTGGGAATTGATATTTAATACTCCCCTCTTTAATATCAAGAACAGCACCAACAGTTCTAAGAAAAGGTCTTCCCAAAACAATAGGACAAGAAGCATTGCATTCAATGTTCATAACAACAAAATCAACAGGGAAAAGGTTATTGTTAACCATAATAAGAACATCATCAATTCTACCAAGAGGTTTCTTCTTGGCATTATCAGAAAGATGAACATCCAAATAACAGTGTTCCAACGGTGGTAGATCAAGCATATCATAAAGCTTTTGAGGCATAACAGAGATACTAGCACCAAGATCAGACAAAGCATTGCAATACAAATCATTTACTTTTATCTTAATGATGGTCTCCCAACCATCATCTAATTTCCTAGGTATAGATGTTTCAAGTTTCAGCTTTTCTTCTCTAACGTTCATGAGAGCATTGGTAATATGTTTAGTAAAGGCCATATTTATGGCACTAGCATTGGGACTTCTAGCAATATTTTGTAGAAATATAATAACTTCAGAGATATTGCAATCATCAAAATCAAAATTATTATCATAAGAAGTAATGGTACCATTATCTCCCACATCTCTAAATTTTTTATTACTTTTATTAGAAGCAATTTCAGCAATTTGAGGCAATTTAGCACGGTTCTGAAGGGAATATGCCCGAGAGGCAATAATAAAATGGTTATTATCTTATTCCTTGTTTATGATGAATGTTTATTTCTCATGCTAGAATTGTATTAACCGGAAACGTTGATACATGTGTGCTTAATAAACAAACAATGGTTCCTAGTAAAGCCTCTCTTTTAACTAGATCGTTGATTAATAGATGATCAAGGTTTCCTGATCATGAACATTGGATGTTATTAATAACGGGGTCATGTCATTAGAATAATGATGTGATGAACATATACTCAAAGAGAATATAGCAATGCGATCAAGTCATTTAGTTTACATTGTTATATCAAACATACGAAGTAACTTATTCCTTAGACCATGAGATCATGTCAATCGCTGATACCGGAAGAGTGCTTTGATGGCATCAAACATCACACCGTAACAGGGTGACTATAAAGGTGTCGTTAAGTATTCGGAAAGTATTAGTTGAGGATCATGGATCAAGAGTGGAATTTGTCCATCAAATGATGGAGAGATATACTCTGGGCCCTCTCGGTGATATCACATCGAAACCGCTTGCAAGCACGTGATATGATCACAAGGATGTTATATCACGGGAACGAGAAAAGAGTACTTGTCGGTAATGAGATTGAACAAGGTATGTTTGATACCAATGATCGAATCTCAGACAAGTAAAATATCGCGAGACAAAGGGAATAGTTCACGGCGTTGTTGGTTCACACGATCACGAGAGTCATCGTTGAATATATAGGAGTCATCACGGATCTCCAGATCCCGCTGTTGATTATTGATCGGAGAGGAGGCTCGATCATGTCTATATTATTCGCGAACCGTAGGGTGACACACTTAAGGTTCGATGACGCATTTTGAGAGGATACGGGATATCGGAGAAAAGTTTGGACAACACTGAAATTGTTTCGCGGAATATTGAACTAATCACCGAAATTGTTTCGGGTAATTTTGAAATAGTTCAAGGGGATTCTTATCAAATGTTTGTTAATATATTTAACAACTAACTCAAGGGGTTATATGTTAATGTTTGTTAATGGAATTAACAAATATTAAAATAAAGAAATAAAATTGTTTTATTTATTTATTAAAGAAAACCCTTGGGATTTTGAGTGGGAATTAATGGAAGAATGAGTGGGTTGAGTGGAGACTCCACTCACATGATGAGGGAGAGGTGGAAACACCCACAAATTCGTGGTTGCCATCCCCTCCTATAAAAGGAGGGGTGGGAGGTCCCTCTCCCACACACACATACTTGTGTCATCTCTTCCTCCCTCCTCCCGCTGGTCTACCACTTGTTCATGCGCTTGGCGAAGCCCTGAACGAAGTTTTCTCCACCACACCACGCCGTCGTGCTGCTGGAGTTCCGAGGGATCCTCTACTTCCGCGCCCCGCTGGATCGAGGGAACGGAGGTCGTCATCAACCGTACGTGTGACCGATCACGGATGCACCGCCGGATTGCGGTGCTCATCTTCTCGCTATCGGGATTGGTGTGAGTACGACTACGCCAACAACGAGATTTGATCTCGTAACGCTTTGTGTCTTTGAGGGTATGTGTTCTTCTTAACCCTCTATTTGCCCGTTGCACTTCGTCTCCTAGATTAGATCTTGGCCTTTCGGGTGTCTCTCGCGTAGGAAATTTTTTGTTTTATATGCAACGACCCCTTCAGTGGTACCAGAGCCGGATCTATGCGTAGATGTTTTGTACGGGTAGAACATATATGAGTATGTGGGTGTTGATGATCATGTTATTGCCTCCTTGAGTATTTTATGATCTTAGTGGCATAGTAGGATGAAGCTGCCCCAGACTAAGTTTACGTGTACTATGTACGCGAGAGTTGTCTCACTTGTGGCTAAGGGGGTGTCCGTTTCTCCTACTATAGTTAAGAGCTAATCTACGAAGGGTTGTTAAAAATGTGTTCATCAACATTGTGGTTGATGTTCGTAGGTATGAACGGTTCTATCATCGAAAGCCCTAAGCCACGTAAAATATGCAAAAAAATAAATTAGAGGCGTCTAACTAGTTTTTGCTGGGCATGTGATGTGATATGGTCAATATTACAAATTTGATTATGAGATGATCTATTTTGTAAATTATTGATATACCGGAAAGTATCCATATGATTGTCTTCTTATTGATGGACAATCAAGATTGGGGTGCCATGGTACTTGGTACCACGCCGGTGGAATGATGGAGATCATACCATGATGCACATGATGGAGATCAAGTGCAAGGAGGACCATATCATATCACGTTATCCTTACATGTGATGTTTGTGATGTTAATCCTTTTATGCATCTTGTTTTGCTTAGATAGATACGGTAGCATTATAAGATGATCTCTCTCACTTAATATCAAGATAATAATGTGTTCTTCCTTAAGTATGCACCGTTAAGAAAGTTCGTCGCTTCGAGACACCACATGATGATCGGGTGTGATAGACTCAACGTTCGCATACAACGAGTGTTTTCAAGCCTAGAATGTACAGGCATGGCCTTGAAACACACGCAATACTACGGTTCTACTTGGCGAGCCTAGCATGTACAGACATGGCCTCGAAACACGTAACCGAAAGGTAAAGCATGAGTCATATGGATGATATGATGAACATGTCGATGTTCGCCTTTGAAACTACATCATCTCACGTGATGATCGGTTTTGGTGTAGTGAATTTGGTTCGTGTAATCACTAAAGACGACTAAGGGGTATGTTTTTTTTGAGTGGGAGTTCATGGTTTAATTTTGAATTAACTTGAACTTATTTATCATGAACAACAAATCAAAGTGAATTTGCACAACTTGTAGTAGTCATTGGCATTCACATAACTACCTTACACTTAGATTGTCAATTGAGATATAACTGTTATGATCTGGTAAATACCATTTAAGATTGGTACCGTATTAGTGAAATTTAAAATTGAGTCCTATTGTAGATTTTTGGTATTTCCTACCTAACTCCATATGGTTAATGATTGTTTGATCTAGAGAGCAAATAATTCCTACTTAGAATCCAGAGTCATGGTTGCTTCCGTATTACTTTATCTTCAAAAGAATGTTTTGTTGATCAAGGTGATTTAGGAACTGAAAAGAGTTGTTTTCAGAAACAATCAAGTGAAAGATATATTGATATATAGAAACTTATTTGTGGCAACATGACTGAGTATAATTTAGCGTGACAATATTTGCTTATATTATCTGAATATATGCAATCATTGAAGACGTTGATCGTTTGAATATTCCAAGAAGTTGGACACTAAAAATTATCCTCTAAATTCATTCCTTCGAGCTATAGTAGCTTAATCATAAAATTGTTACGATAGGATGGATTAAAAGTATGGGTAAAGTCGTTTACCTTACTTGGAGATTGCTAAGAGTGGAATCTAGAAGAATACTATTAATATGGTGATATTAGTAGAACAATCAAACTCAAAGTATGACTCAATGGGTGATAGTATATGACTAACACGCCAAAGAAAATGAGCTAGTACGGCTAGCATTGTTTGATGTTGAATGATTCTTCTGTAAAGGAAAGGGAATATTGAAACTAGAATTACAAATAGATATATGGCAAAAAAGAAGATAACTGGAAAATTCCAGCTCATGAGTATATGCTTGATATCCAAGTTATAGATGTATTACTAGTTAACAAAGTATTTTTGGGTATTTTGATACCACATTGGTTGGTATGAGTTGTCATACAAAGCAACGCAATGCAAGAAATACAAGGTCCTAAAAGAAACTAGTAATAGATTTGGAATCGATTATGACAAGAACAGAAATAAAGTGTTATTGCGTTCATTGTCATATCGAACCAAACATTCAAGATTTATTTTAGAACTTAATAAGTGTTATTTTGTTCTAGTCTTTTGTGAGAACAAATGAAATTGTTCAAACTATGACCATATTCCATAATTGATGGATATGGTAATATAAATCAGGTTGGTAAAGTAAACATCTATAAGACTAAATGCTAAACGTTGCAAGACGTAGAAGAGTTTCACTTAAATTGTGACACCACCATTTTAGTTCATATCGGAAAGTAAAACACGAAGGAACTCCATATTGATGGACTTCCGGAGTCATTTTATTTTGAATAAATTGACGCTTGTGAGACCTCTTCCAAAAGATAACTAGAATTCTGTTCTTAGGCCAAAGTAGAATGGACGACTAATTTATTGGAGATCATACATATTGATGTATATAGTCCATTATGTGTAGTCATGTATGGTGGATTAATTTTTTCCTTCATAAAATTATGTGGATGACTTGAGTAGATATGTGAGTATATCTATTTAAAGGGAACGAAGTTTGACATTTTGAATTGGTTGAAAATGTTGTTAATATGAAGTTAAAATCAATGTAACAAGATAATCAAGTATTTATGATTGGATCATAAAGGACAAGGTTTGAGTTACAAGTTTAGCAAAACATCTGAGAAGTTGCAGAATTGTTCTACAACTTATACTTCTCGAATACCCCACATTAGATTGGAGTATTCAAAAGACAAAATCAAACCTTATTTGACATGGTAAGATTAATAAAATTGCCATTCTAATTTTGTAGTTTATACATTAAGGACAACCGCTTTTACACTGAAAAGAGCACCATCATGATCCGTTGAAATTGACAACATATAAGATATGGTTTGGGTAGTGACCCGAATTTTCATTTTTCTTATGTTTTGGTATGCATAGCATGTGTAAAATGTTTACAGCCAAAATAGGATAAATATATGTTTATAAGGTTATCCCAAATAAAACATTGGGTATTTCTCCTATCACCGAACCAAAAGACAAATGTTGTTTGTCAGAAAGGGTTGATTTCTCGAGAAAGTAGTTCTTGCGAAACAAGTGAGTGGGAGCACAATACAAACTCAACGAGATTAGAGAATCTTTGTTATCATGTCAAGAGTAGCGCAGCACTGGAAGTTGTTCCGGGGTTTACTATTTTGACTAAGTAGAAGACACTGCAAATGTTGTAGATACTTCAAATGAGTTTGCGAACTGTACCAGAAAAGTCCAAAAACTTTGTACTTAGAACAACTTGTGGTTTAAGTGTAAAGTGTTGTTTTGACAACAAAAGGACCTGGACCTTATAAAGGAAGCAAATGATGGGCCCTGACTTTGTAAAATTGACTATGAGTCATTATATCCGCCATAGTATCCTTGTAGGGATATCAAGTATGTGACTTGGTAGTCTTTTCGATAGGCATGATGCCTAACGATAGCAAAAGGGTCTATATAGCGACAAAGACATGGATTTTACATCTTTTGAAAGTTGTACTTATCGAAAAGTTGTTTTCGAAGAAGTTCAAAGAGTTGACTACTACAAGATTTTGATCTTCCGTAGTGATGCTTTAGTCTTTGCGGATAGTTCTAGCAAAAAGTTACATATTATGATATGGCAATTGAATAACAAAACCAACTCTCCTCTCGAGGAATTTTGATCAAGGATGTGTACTTGACACAGTCTGAGAGTTTTGTAAAATTCAAAAGGTTGCTAGAAAGGTATGCACACTTCAATGGTTGAAGTGAGCATAGCGAAGTTGAAATCTTTAGCTTAATGAACTTATCAAAAGATTTGATTCCATCATGAATGATAAAGATGCTTGTAGAGTTACAAGAAATTAAGTGGGAGCGCTATGACATATTTCCAATAATTTATGTAGATGACATATGGTTGATTGGAAAATATGTATTTTAAATTAACACGGTTGTCGCACCCGGACTTCTAAAGGATACTCGCCGTTCTGTTGAACAGTAGTAGATTGGATTACGGGGCTTACCGGCACCCGCGTCCTCTTACGAGTAGGCCAACACACGTATGTGTGATAACCAACCCCTATCTGTTCAGCGTCGACGTAAACTATCCCATAGAAATCAGGATACTTCCATTGACGTACTTCAAACCATACACACATGGTACGTCAACGGCGTTTAACAAGTGATATCACAACAGATCTCTACGACACAAAAGATTGAAATAAGTTGCAAATAGCTCTCATTAGAGCAGAGATAGAAAATACAATCATTCAGAGGACACATGTCCCAACAATTCATCATTACATCACAACGGAAGCATTCAACATGTCTGAGTACAGACAAGAACCAAATAGGCCTAAGAGGCCGGAAACGAACAGACGGAGCCCATCCACGAAGTCTCGGATCCTGCCCGGGTCCGCTATCTACTCGTCAGCAGTCTCGTCATACTCCACATCGTAGTAGACACCATGGGGATCTTCGGAAACGTCGTCTGCGGAAACCACAGCCCCAAAGGGGTCAGTACATAAACGTACTGGCAAGCAAGACTCACAGTTCACCAAAGTGTAACCCGTCAACACCAAGCACAGATGCTTTGGGTTCAACGGAGGAAAGGGGATATAAGAGATGCTGCAACTGGCTGCTCTAACCAACTACAGAGTTACTACCACTTCCGGCTAACAGAAAGGAGATAAGATCGCGTATCGTAACCAACCTATCAGCTAACTCCAAACAAACCCATCCTGGATCTCGCCCCTTATCCAAAGAAGCAATCCGAGGATAACTCACACAGTTGGATTAATGATGGTTCAGATTATTGTGTCAATAAGCCTATTACTAGTCAAGTTGTTAATCATTGGGTGTAAGGTTGTTAATCATTAGGTTTAAGTTGTCCTGAGTACTTGTTAGCCAGTACTTTCACCAAGTAGTCCATAACCGCGGAAAACACGGCTTCTCGAGAAGATTTACCCTGCAGGGGTGCACCAATTTGGCCGTACACGCAAGAATAACCCGCCAGATGGGATGCCTCCCACCAAGCGGGGTACTCTACACAACTCAACTCTTCTTCGCATCAAGCCCAAAGAACCTTGGGCGCACGGCTAATCGAGCCCCGAAGAAAAGGGACCCTCATAGCACTCTTAGAACGTGTCACCCTATATGCCGACTACAAAAGTTCCACCCTGGCCTGGGCTCGCAAAAACATGCATGCGGCAAATGGAAAACACGAACTAAATGAGGCGATTTGGACGAGATGCGATCCGAATCAAATTGAGGGGGGCGCCCATACTCGCTTCCCACATGCGGTTAGTGCGCTCATCATGGATCAGTAGACAAGACCCTTTTCCTATTAGGGTCGACACTAGCAGGCCTCAAAACCACACAGGGCCTCCTGCCCGTGCCTTATCATCAAATTATTATTTAACAATAACATTAGCATGATTGATTGATTAACATCGAGCCCCCAGAACGTAATAGAAATAGTAACAGAAAGTAACGGGTAACAGACTCGAGCAAAACAACCCTAAGCATGCTAGTAAGACACTGGCTCAACCATTGGGTTTATAGGAGGGGAGGTGAGGCAATATCAGGGTTAAGGGATTCATGTGATAGGTTCGTAACAGAAACAACTACTACTAAGGCTAGCAGAAAAGAACAACGGAAAGTATCGGTAATCAATGTTGAAAGGAACACAGTAGTTCATGTGAGTGATAACTTGCCTGCAAAACCCAGTAGCCTGGTACTGAGCTAACTCCTTAGAAGGGGTGTCGTAAGTATCGTCGGTCTCAACGTCGTCGTGTATCCGAGAAGAAGCAAACAAACAATGCAGAAAGATAAACAATCAATATCATGGCATAATGCACAATCAAAGGAATGATGCATGATAGTTTAATTTGGTGCATCAAAATAACTAGTTGACAAGATAACAACATGATTAAATGGACCCACATGCAATTGGATTGCATATGAAAAGCCCATGAATTATGGTTGAATTAATTGTTCTACCACTAATCATCTTGTGGAAGTGAATTAGCATGATGCATGGATGAGGAAAACAGCAAAATAACAACAATTGAATCAAATAGAAATAAGTTTTACCAAGTTTGGAAATTCATTCATTAAGTTTTGGAATTTTGGTTCCTTAAAGGGGTCACACAAGCATTTGTTGTTTTCACCAATTTTAATTGTTCAAAATAGATAACAAAGTTTATATTTGAAAAGGTTATGCTTTTATGGTTTGAAAACATATTTTATATGTTCCAAAAGAATTTGATTTGATCAAGTTATGAATTTGGCAATATTAAATGAATTAAAAAAGGTTTAAGTCATTTAACCAATTTTAATTATTCAAAACATGAAACAAATTTTATATTTGGAAAGAGGGTTTAATTTTGCATGGAAAACATATTTCATTTGTTGAAATTGGATTTAAAATGAGCAAGTTATTATTTTGGCAATTTTAAATGCAATAAACAAGAAAGAGTTGTTTTCAGCAATTTAAATTATTCAAAACAGCAAACAAAATTTATATTTGGAAAGTACATGAAAAGTTGATTGGAAAACATATTTAGTTTGTGGAATTTGGAATTTTTATGCCCAAGTTATGATTTTTGCAAGTTTAAGTGAATTTAACAAGTTTTCAAATATTGCACCAATTTAGAATATTCAAAACAGTAAACAAATTTTATATTTGGATAGAACATTCAATTTGGGACATAAAACATGTTTAAAAAGTTAAATTTGGAGTTAAAATGAAATAGTTATGCAATTTACAAGATTTGGTTCAAATCTGCCATTTTTAATTCATCTAGGGACTTGGAAAAATAATTACAGGGGTTTAGAAAAGATTACAAGGACCTATGTGTGATTCTGAGATGTTGCTGTGACCAAACAAATGAAAATAAAAAGGTTGGTTTTATTTGGGAGAGGGGGGACTCGAACCCCCCCCCCCCACCTCCTGCTGTGAGAACAAGGAGCAGAACCAGTGGGCTAGTGTGCTGTGTGTTGAAAGGAAGGGATCTCGGGGGGTTTTGAGGTGCAGTTGACAGTTAACTGCACTTTGTGCAGTCGGGTTTCTGAACCATCGACAGGGGGTCGTGGGCGAGCGGCGGACGGCAGCTCGCGGCTCGCCGGAGGGGCGCCGCGGGGGGGGGGGGGTGAGCGGTGTGCTGCGGGTGGCGGTGCAGGCGGAAGGGAGGAAGGGAGGCGAGAGGGCGGATCGAGGGGGAGGCCTCACCTTGGGCGAGCGGACAGGAGCAGGTCGGGGCGAGCAGCAGGGTGACCGGTGGCGGCTTGGAGCGGATGGCGGCGGCGCTCCGGTGCGTCTCCGCCCAAGCCGAGGGGGTGGAGAGGGAGCCCGCGGTGGGGCGGCTCCATTCCCGCCCTCACCGCGGCCGGAGGGGCCCTAGACGGCCGGCGATCGCTGGAGGAAAAGGAGCTAATTTCGGTGGGTTTCAGTTAACAGGGAAGAAACAGAGATTCAGAGAAGAAAGAGAGGGAGAGGAAGAGAGAAAACGGCGGGGGAGAAGAGTGAGAAGGGAGAAGAGGGTGGAGGGGAAACCCTAGGGCTAGGGTTAGGTTTATAGGGGAGGTGTAGGTGGTGATCACCGTTGCCTGCTACTCTCTGAACCACGTGGACACCATGGATGGAGATCGTACAGGAGGAGGAAGAAGGACAGAGATCGAAGGGGTATGTGGGCTGAGAGGGAGTTGGGCCAAAGGGGAAAGGGCTGGGCCTGGTGTGCTCCTCTCTCCTCTCCTCTTGTTTCTTTTTATTTATTTCTGTTCTATTTATTTTTTTTGCTGAATTGGAATAGGAAGAGAAAGATAAGTGTTTGGGTTAGGAAAATTACGGCAAAAATTGGGTGAGTTAGTTAGGTCAAAAACAATCACTTGCCAAGCTTGGAATTTTAAAAAGTTCAAATTCTTTTGTTGTTTGCAAATTAATTCAAATTTGAATCATCTTTATATTAAGTGGTTATTGAAAACAATAATTTAATTAGGGTGGACATATATTTTTAATTGGAAGCAAAAGGTTATGATTGTTGTGTAACTTTCATGGTTTCAAATTGGTTGCTGTTTGGAAAAATGTATTTGAATTTGAGTAACAAATTGGATTAAGTGGATTATTAAAACCACAATTTAAAATAGTTGACCTTAGGTATTTAATGGAAACAATTGATTGAATGGTTTTGCAATTTTCATAACTTTCAAAAGGGTTGTTGTTTTGGAAATTAATTGAATTGAAAAGGGTTTGATATTAAATGAATTTTTGATGAAACAAAACAACAGTTTTGGGAATCACAACTTTTATGGAAACAATTGATTATTTTGATTTGAAATATTCATTTGGAAATTGTAACATCACAAGGATGAAACAAAAGGTTTGAATTTTGGTTTGAAATTCAAATAGAAAACAAAGGAAAACAAATGAAAACAGTTGGAAAACAAAGCAAAACAGAGAAAAACAAATGGAAAACAAACAAAACAAATGCAATCAACATGATGCCATGATGCAAAACATAAAATAACAACGAGCAAACATTCTAAAGGCTTATTTTTCATACTTGGGATGTTACAAAACGCCCCCCTTGAAGGAATCGCGCCCCGAGATTCCTACTGAGAAAAGAAAAGGTCCGGATACTTCTTGGGAAGATCCTCTTGAGCTGTGACACGTGAAACACATCGTGCACCTTGGATATGTTTTTCTGGAAGTTCAAAACGATAGGCATTCCTGGCAACTCTTCTGGAAAGATGTCAGGAAATTTGGAAACCACCGGAACATTTTCAAGTAAAGGGAGAGGTTTTGTATGGAGGGTGTATAGCTGGATAGAACTTGATTCGTTTGGAGAATGGATTATCTGGAATGTGGTGATTCAGGAATGCTTCCTCGAAACAACCCCAGGTGATAGGGATGCCAGCTCTCATAGCCTGGTAGTTTTCGAAACAACACCAACCTTTCTGGCCAGATAGACTTGATATTTGGGAAGTTTTGATTGGGCGCCGGTAGAAGCATTGAAGTGGAAAACAACAACAAGGTTTGAACGGACGAAAGGGATGTTGAGAAGAACAGGATATTGAAGCAACAATGGGAGAAACGAGATCAAGACACTCTTGAGGTACTACGGAAGAACCCATCCGGGCTTCTAAAGGATCAATATCTACTGCTTAAGGAATAGAGGTTCTGCTTCCGGGGCTTACACGCCTCCGTTCTCAATCGTGAGTAGGCAACATGATAAATCATGTCACAACCACCTCCATTCCTATGGTCTAGTACATATAACCATCCTAGAGAAACCAGGATACGTGAAATCCTAACTTAAAAGTTTAGATGAGAAGAGAAAACAACGTTGCACTTCCTTACCAGAAAAGGGAGGGTGGGTGGGGAAAGAAGAAAAAGAACAGAATTCCTACTCTCACGTTTCATTTTTTTCCTATATAGCTACAAAATAGTTTCTAGACTCAACTGCGACCAGTAAAAAGGGATCCTACAGGCAGACCGGCTCTGATACCATTTGTCGCACCCGGACTTCTAAAGGATACTCGCCGTTCCGTTGAACAGTAGTAGATTGGATTACGGGGCTTACCGGCACCCGCGTCCTCTTACGAGTAGGCCAACACACGTATGTGTGACAACCAACCCCTATCTGTTCAGCGTCGACGTAAACTATCCCATAGAAATCAGGATACTTCCATTGACGTACTTCAAACCATACACACATGGTACGTCAACGGCGTTTAACAAGTGATATCACAACAGATCTCTACGACACAAAAGATTGAAATAAGTTGCAAATAGCTCTCATTAGAGCAGAGATAGAAAATACAATCATTCAGAGGACACATGTCCCAACAATTCATCATTACATCACAACGGAAGCATTCAACATGTCTGAGTACATACAAGAACCAAATAGGCCTAAGAGGCCGGAAACGAACAGACGGAGCCCATCCACGAAGTCTCGGATCCTGCCCGGGTCCGCTATCTACTCGTCAGCAGTCTCGTCATACTCCACATCGTAGTAGCCACCATGGGGATCTTCGGAAACGTCGTCTGCGGAAACCATAGCCCCAAAGGGGTCAGTACATAAACGTACTGGCAAGCAAGACTCACGGTTCACCAAAGTGTAACCCGTCAACACCAAGCACAGATGCTTTGGGTTCAACGGAGGAAAGGGGATATAAGAGATGCTGCAACTGGCTGCTCTAACCAACTACAGAGTTACTACCACTTCCGGCTAACAGAAAGGAGATAAGATCGCGTATCGTAACCAACCTATCAACTAACTCCAAACAAACCCATCCTGGATCTCGCCCCTTATCCAAAGAAGCAATCCGAGGATAACTCACACAGTTGGATTAATGATGGTTCAGATTATTGTGTCAATAAGCCTATTACTAGTCAAGTTGTTAATCATTGGGTGTAAGGTTGTTAATCATTAGGTTTAAGTTGTCCTGAGTACTTGTTAGCCAGTACTTTCACCAAGTAGTCCATAACCGCGGAAAACACGGCTTCTCGAGAAGATTTACCCTGCAGGGGTGCACCAATTTGGCCGTACACGCAAGAATAACCCGCCAGATGGGATGCCTCCCACCAAGCGGGGTACTCTACACAACTCAACTCTTCTTCGCATCAAGCCCAAAGAACCTTGGGCGCACGGCTAATCGAGCCCCGAAGAAAAGGGACCCTCATAGCACTCTAAGAACGTGTCCCCCTATATGCCGACTACAAAAGTTCCACCCTGGCCTGGGCTCGCAAAAACATGCATGCGGCAAATGGAAAACACGAACTAAATGAGGCGATTTGGATGAGATGCGAATCGAATCAAATTGAGGGGGGCGCCCATACTCGCTTCCCACATGCGGTTAGTGCGCTCATCATGGATCAGTAGACAAGACCCTTTTCCTATTAGGGTCGACACTAGCAGGCCTCAAAACCACACAGGGCCTCCTGCCGGTGCCTTATCATCAAATTATTATTTAACAATAACATTAGCATGATTGATTGATTAACATCGAGCCCCCAGAACGTAATAGAAATAGTAACAGAAAGTAACGGGTAACAGACTCGAGCAAAACAACCCTAAGCATGCTAGTAAGACACTGGCTCAACCATTGGGTTTATAGGAGGGGAGGTGAGGCAATATCAGGGTTAAGGGATTCATGTGATAGGTTCGTAACAGAAACAACTACTACTAAGGCTAGCAGAAAAGAACAACGGAAAGTATCGGTAATCAATGTTGAAAGGAACACAGTGGTTCATGTGAGTGATAACTTGCCTGCAAAACCCAGTAGCCTGGTACTGAGCTAACTCCTTAGAAGGGGTGTCGTAAGTATCGTCGGTCTCAACGTCGTCGTGTATCCGAGAAGAAGCAAACAAACAATGCAGAAAGATAAACAATCAATATCATGGCATAATGCACAATCAAAGGAATGATGCATGATAGTTTAATTTGGTGCATCAAAATAACTAGTTGACAAGATAACAACATGATTAAATGGACCCACATGCAATTGGATTGCATATGAAAAGCCCATGAATTATGGTTGAATTAATTGTTCTACCACTAATCATCTTGTGGAAGTGAATTAGCATGATGCATGGATGAGGAAAACAGCAAAATAACAACAATTGAATCAAATAGAAATAAGGTTTACCAAGTTTGGAAATTCATTCATTAAGTTTTGGAATTTTGGTTCCTTAAAGGGGTCACACAAGCATTTGTTGTTTTCACCAATTTTAATTGTTCAAAATAGATAACAAAGTTTATATTTGAAAAGGTTATGCTTTTATGGTTTGAAAACATATTTTATATATTCCAAAAGAATTTGATTTGATCAAGTTATGAATTTGGCAATATTAAATGAATTAAACAAGGTTTAAGTCATTTAACCAATTTTAATTATTCAAAACATGAAAAAAAAATTATATTTGGAAATAGGGTTTAATTTTGCATGGAAAACATATTTCATTTGTTGAAATTGGATTTAAAATGAGCAAGTTATTATTTTGGCAATTTTAAATGCAATAAACAAGAAAGAGTTGTTTTCAGCAATTTAAATTATTCAAAACAGCAAACAAAATTTATATTTGGAAAGTACATGAAAAGTTGATTGGAAAACATATTTAGTTTGTGGAATTTGGAATTTTTATGCCCAAGTTATGATTTTTGCAAGTTTAAGTGAATTTAACAAATTTTCAAATATTGCACCAATTTAGAATATTCAAAACAGTAAACAAATTTTATATTTGGATAGAACATTCAATTTGGGACAGAAAACATGTTTAAAAAGTTAAATTTGGAGTTAAAATGAAATAGTTATGCAATTTACAAGATTTGGTTCAAATCTGCCATTTTTAATTCATCTAGGGACTTGGAAAAATAATTACAGGGGTTTAGAAAAGATTACAAGGACCTATGTGTGATTCTGAGATGTTGCTGTGACCAAACAAATGAAAATAAAAAGGTTGGTTTTATTTGGGAGAGGGGGGACTCGAACCCCCCCACCTCCTGCTGTGAGAACAAGGAGCAGAACCAGTGGGCTAGTGTGCTGTGTGTTGAAAGGAAGGGATCTCGGGGGGTTTTGAGGTGCAGTTGACAGTTAACTGCACTTTGTGCAGTCGGGTTTCTGAACCATCGACAGGGGGTCGTGGGCGAGCGGCGGACGGCAGCTCGCGGCTCGCCGGAGGGGCGCCGCGGGTGGGGGGGTGAGCGGTGTGCTGCGGGTGGCGGTGCAGGCGGAAGGGAGGAAGGGAGGCGAGAGGGGCGGATCGAGGGGGAGGCCTCACCTTGGGCGAGCGGACAGGAGCAGGTCGGGGCGAGCAGCAGGGTGACCGGTGGCGGCTTGGAGCGGATGGCGGCGGCGCTCCGGTGCGTCTCCGCCCAAGCCGAGGGGGTGGAGAGGGAGCCCGCGGTGGGGCGGCTCCATTCCCGCCCTCACCGCGGCCGGAGGGGCCCTAGACGGCCGGCGATCGCCGGGGGAAAAGGAGCTAATTTCGGTGGGTTTCAGTTAACAGGGAAGAAACAGAGATTCAGAGAAGAAAGAGAGGGAGAGGAAGAGAGAAAACGGCGGGGGAGAAGAGGGAGAAGGGAGAAGAGGGTGGAGGGGAAACCCTAGGGCTAGGGTTAGGTTTATAGGGGAGGTGTAGGTAGTGATCACCGTTGCCTGCTACTCTCTGAACCACGTGGACACCATGGATGGAGATCGTACAGGAGGAGGAAGAAGGACAGAGATCGAAGGGGTATGTGGGCTGAGAGGGAGTTGGGCCAAAGGGGAAAGGGCTGGGCCTGGTGTGCTCCTCTCTCCTCTCCTCTTGTTTCCTTTTATTTATTTCTGTTCTTTTTTTTTGTTGAATTGGAATAGGAAGAGAAAGATAAGTGTTTGGGTTAGGAAAATTAGGGCAAAAATTGGGTGAGTTAGTTAGGTCAAAAACAATCACTTGCCAAGCTTGGAATTTTAAAAAGTTCAAATTCTTTTGTTGTTTGCAAATTAATTCAAATTTGAATCATCTTTATATTAAGTGGTTATTGAAAACAATAATTTAATTAGGGTGGACATATATTTTTAATTGGAAGCAAAAGGTTATGATGTTGTGTAACTTTCATGGTTTCAAATTGGTTGTTGTTTGGAAAAATGTATTTGAATTTGAGTAACAAATTGGATTAAGTGGATTATTAAAACCAAAATTTAAAATAGTTGACCTTAGGGATTTAATGGAAACAATTGATTGAATGGTTTTGTAATTTTCATAACTTTCAAAAGGGTTCTTGTTTTGGAAATTAATTGAATTTGAAAAGGGTTTGATATTAAATGAATTTTTGATGAAACAAAACAACAGTTTTGGGAATCACAACTTTTATGGAAACAATTGATTATTTTGATTTGAAATATTCATTTGGAAATTGTAACATCACAAGGATGAAACAAAAGGTTTAAATTTTGGTTTGAAATTCAAATAGAAAACAAAGGAAAACAAATGAAAACAGTTGGAAAACAAAGCAAAACAGAGAAAAACAAATGGAAAACAAACAAAACAAATGCAATCAACATGATGCCATGATGCAAAACATAAAATAACAGAGAGCAAACATTCTAAAGGCTTATTTTCATACTTGGGATGTTACAACGGTTAAGATTTTTGATTTCATATTGATGAAAAGATTAGAAGATATTGGGCATCGATATCTATAAGAGATGGATTGAATCGCCTGATATGATTGAAGCCAAATTACATAGATGAAATATTGAAGTAAGTCAATATCGAAATGACACGGAGTTCTTGTCACATGGAAATTAATTGAGTAAGATTCAAGTGTTTTGACACATGATGAGCATCATTGAAATTGAGATTTCTAAGTCATGTTTCCATGCTATGTACACAACCAGATGAGTCCTATGCTATAAAATGTTATAGAAGGATAATTCATATGATGATTAGACAACAGTGGGAGAGATCCTTGTGTCATTTTAGAAATGCTAAGGATATGTTTTCCTATATAGTAATGACAAAATATTAGTTGTAATATGTTACACTGATAGTCTTGTCATTTGTTCAAGTAATTTTATCTCAATTAAAATATGTGATGAAGGGTAGCACAATAGGATGGAAGAAAGTTCCATGCTGGATTTGAAAGAGTTTCAAAATTAAAATATTGTGACAAATACTACAACAAAGGCTAAAGTATATCATTGTGTTGACAATTGATAATAAGCGTATTTTGCGTCAAGGAGTTCTTTATTGAACTTGGTGAAATTCCAAGAATGCTGACACTATGAAGCTACATTTTCACAATGTTAGTAACATCAGTTTAAGCTGAGGAATTAAGGTATCACCGGAACTTGGTGAATCTCCAAGATTGCTAAACACTATGAAGCTACATTTTCACAATGTTAGTGACAATGGTTTAAGCCGAGGAATTAAGGTTTCACCGATTGACCATATATATGCAAAGCCATCTCATTAGAGAATGAGTGATGCATGTAGACGCAAAGAATATGCAAATACAATAGGACATGAACAGTTCAGATATTTTTGATAAAGTTTACCACATGCGAAGCATGGTAATAACACTGTTACGCCATATGTGTTAAGTGCTTACAGACTAGATTATTGACTCTAGTGCAAGTGGGAGACTGAAGGGAATATGCCCGAGAGGCAGTAATAAAATGGTTATTATCTTATTCCTTGTTTTTGATGAATGTTTATTTCTCATGCTAGAATTGTATTAACCGGAAATGTTGATACATGTGTGCTTAATAAACAATCAATGGTTCCTAGTAAAGCCTCTCTTTTAACTAGCTCGTTGATTAATAGATGATTAAGGTTTCCTGATCATGAACATTGGATGTTATTAATAACGGGGTCATGTCATTAGAAGAATGATGTGATGAACATATACTCAAAGAGAATATAGCAATGCGATCAAGTCATTCAGTTTACATTGTTATATCAAACATACGAAGTAACTTATTCCTTAGACCATGAGATCATGTCAATCGCTGATACCGGAAGAGTGCTTTGATGACATCAAACATCACACCGTAACAGGGTGACTATAAAGGTGTCGTTAAGTATTCGGAAAGTATTAGTTGAGGATCATGGATCAAGAGTGGAATTTGTCCATCAAATGACGGAGAGATATACTCTGGGCCCTCTCGGTGATATCACATCGAAACCGCTTGCAAGCATGTGATATGATCACAAGGATGTTATATCACGGGAATGTTAAAAGAGTACTTGTCGGTAACGAGATTGAACAAGGTATGGTTGATACCAATGATCGAATCTCGGACAAGTAAAATATCGCGAGACAAAGGGAATAGTTCACGGCGTTGTTGGTTCACACGGTCACGAGAGTCATCGTTGAATATATAGGAGTCATCACGAATCTCCAGATCCCGCTATTGATTATTGATCGGAGAGGAGTCTCGATCATGTCTATCTTATTTGCGAACCGTAGCGTGACACACTTAAGGTTCGATGACGCATTTTGAGAGGATACGGAATATCGGAGAAAAGTTTGGACAACACCGAAATTGTTTCGCGGAATATTAAACTAATCACCGAAATTGTTTCGGGTAATTTTGAAATAGTTCAAGGGGATTCTTATCAAATGTTTGTTAGTAGATTTAACAACTAACTCAAGGGGTTATATGTTAATGTTTGTTAATGTAATTAACAAATATTAAAATAAAGAAATAAAATTGTTTTATTTATTTATTAAAGAAAACCCTTGGTATTTTGAGTGGGAATTAATGGAAGAATGAGTGGGTTGAGTGGGGACTCCACTCACATGATGAGGGAGAGGTGGAGACACCCAAAAATTCGTGGCTGCCATCCCCTCCTATAAAAGGAGGGGTGGGAGGTCCCTCTCCCACACACACACACTTGTGTCATCTCTTCCTCCCTCCTCCCGCTGCTCTACCACTGGTTCATGCGCTTGGCGAAGCCCTGAACGAAGTTTTCTCCACCACACCACGTCGTCGTGCTGCTGGAGTTTCGAGGGATCCTCTACTTCCACGCCCCGCTGGATCGAGGGAACGGAGGTCGTCATCAACCGTACGTGTGACCGATCACGGATGCACCGCCGGATTGCGGTGCTCATCTTCTCGCTATCGAGATTGGTGTGAGTACGACTACGCCAATAACGAGATTTGATCTCGTAACGCTTTGTGTCTTCGAGGGTATGTGTTCTTCTTAACCCTCTATTTGCTCGTTGCACTTCGTCTCCTAGATTAGATCTTGGCCTTTCGGGTGTCTCTCGCCTAGGAAAGTTTTTTTTTCTATGCAACGACCCCTTCAGGTTCATCAAATGGGTGGAGACCTTGTTAACACCAACTAATTTACCATTGATAGTAGGAGGTTTACTATCACTTGGAGCTTCAGTTTTACTAGTGGTGGTGATACTACAAACTCTAGCAACATTATTCTTTCTAGCCAATTCATCTTCTCTTTCCCACCTAGCACGTAATTCAGCCATCAACCTAACACTATTATCTATTTGAACTTGGATGGAATTCAAAGTTTTACTTTCTTTAACATCATGTGGCAAAACCTTCAGTTTTAGAAAATCAACATCAATAGCTAGGCTGTCTACTTTAGAGGCAGGAACATCTATTTTACCAAACTTTTCCTCGATAGATTTATTAAAAGCGGTTTGTCTGCTAATAAATTCTCTAAGCATGTTTTCAAGATCAGAGGTAGAGATTTTATTGTTATTGTAGGAATTGCCATAAGAATTACCATAACCATTATTAGGAGGATATGGCTTATAATTGTTTCCACCAAAATTATTTCTATAAGCACTGTTGTTAAAATTATTATTTCTGATAAAGTTTACATCAACATGCTCTTCTTGAGCAACCAAAGAGGCTAAAGGAACATTATTTGGAGCAACTTGAGCTTTACCATTAACAAGCATAGACATAATAGCATCAAGGCTTTCACTAAAAGAGGAGGTTTCCTCGACAGAATTTACCTTCTTACCTTGTGGAGCTCTCTCAGTGTGCCACTCTGAATAATTTATCATCATATCATCAAGAAGCTTTGTATAATTGCCCAAAGTGATGGACATACAGGTACCTCGAGCATCTGAATCCAATAGGTTCCTTGAGGAGAAATTCATACATGCATAAAAGGTTTGTATAATCATCCAAGTAGTCAGTCCATGAGTGGGACAATTCTTCACCATAGTTTTCATTCTTTCCCAAGCTTTAGCAACATGTTCATTATAAAATTGTTTAAAATTCATTATGTCACTTCTCAGGGATATAATGTTAGTAGGAGGATAGTATTTTCCAATTAAAGCATCTTTACACTTAGTCCATGAATCAATACTATTTCTAGGCAAAGATATCAACCATTCTTTAGCTCTTCCTCTCAAGGAGAAAGGAAATAATTTCAGTTTAATAATATCTCCATCCAAATCTTTATATTTTTGCATCTCACATAGTTCAACAAAATTATTAAGGTGAGCAGCAGCATCATCAGTACTTACACTAGAAAATTTCTCTTTCATAACAAGATTTAATAAAGCAGTTTTAATTTCGTAGAAAGCAGCATTAGGAGCAGGTGGAGCAATAGGTGTGCAAATAAAATAATTGTTGTTTGTGCTAGTGAAGTCACAAACCTTAGTATTCTCAGAGGAACTCATTTTAGCAAAATAAAAGCAAGAAAATAAATAACAGTTATAAAGTAAACTATTTTTTTGTGTTTTCGATATAAAGAAGCAAAACAAGACAAAAAATAAAAACAAGACAATAAACAAAATAAAGAGGTTGAGAGTGAGAGACTCCCCTTGCCAGCAGACTTCTTTCTCCCCGGCAACGGCGCCAGAAAAAGTCCTTGATGGTGCAGATCTTGCACTCGTTGGGAGACCCCAAGAGGAGGGCGTGATGAGCACATCGTTAGGAATTTCCCCTTAGTTAAGAACCGAGGTTATCAATCTAGTAGGAGAAATAGGACCTTCGGAAGGTTGATGCCACTAACGGTGGTGATGGCGCCTCACCGGTGTGAGCAATAACGCGGAACCTGCACACAACACAACCAAAATACTTTGTCCCAACGGTACAATGAGGTTGTCAATCTCACCGGTCTTGCTGAAAAAAAAGATTAGACGTATAGTGTGGAAAACGGTGTATACTTGCAGTAAGTAAACAAAGCAGGAAATTGTAGTGGTTTTTTTTTTAACAGTGTAGGAAAATGGACCGGGGTTCATAGGTTCACTAGTGGTGTCTCTCCATAAAAGATAACATGCTAGGTGAACAAGTTACAACTATGCAATTGACAAATAAAGGTTGCACTGTAGTGCACATTCATGACATGATGACTACTATGATATTTAGTGCGAGCATTACAACAATATACATATATCGTAATCCAACTGCATCTGTGACTAATAATCCACCCTCAGGTTATCATCCGAACCCCCTTAGGTATTAAGTTTCAAGCAACAAATAATCACATTAAATAATCTGTGTAAAGTAAGCAATGATTGTACAAGCGGGCACTCACACCGTTGTTTTCTCCCTAGTGACAACAACACATTCTCCCCTGTCACTCGAGCACAGGCGAAAAGGAGGCATGAACCCACTATCTAGCATAAATACTCCCTCTTGGAGTCACTACCAACTACTTGGCCAGAGAAACCACTAGCAACGGAAAGCATGCAAGATCACAAATAACATATGCAATAAAAACTATAATCAACTTGGCATAAGTTCAATATTCATCGGATCCCATCAAACACAACATATATATTTACATAAGAACAATCTCGATCATGTTAGGAAGCTCACGAGATCTAAACATGGAGGCATGTGAGGATAAGACAACCGTCTAGCTACTGCTATTGACCCGTAGTCCAAGGATGAACTCCTCACGCATCACTCTGGAGGCAGGCATGGTGGTGGAGAGGCCTCCGGTGATGATTTCTTCTCAGGAAGGGTGCCGGGAGACAGATTCAGAATCCCCCTGTTCTAGGGTTGACGATGGCGGCGGCTACGGAACTTTTCGGGGATATTTGATCACATGCATAGGGTTTTCCATCGAAGGGGAATATATAGGCGAAAGGGCAAAGGCGGTGGAGCCGTGAGGGCCCCACACCACCCCCAGGCGCGGCCAAGGGGGGCGCCACCCCATAGTGTGGGCCCCCTGGTGCTCTTCTTCGAATCCTCTTCGGTCTTCTGGATGCTTCCGTGGAAAATTGGAACCTTGGGCTTTGTGGGATCCAATTCCGAGAATATTTCCAGAACAACTTTTCTGAAATAAAAAACAGCAGAAAACAGGGAACTGACACTTGGCATCTTGTTAATAGGTTAGTCCCCGAAAACGTGTAGAAATGATATAACGATGGGAGAAAACATGTAGCAATTGGCATAATATTATCATGGAGCATCAGAAATTATAAATACGTTGGATACGTATCAATCCCCTTATAGCTAATTGAGATAGAGCACACACTAACAAGAAAAAGTTTGAAATTAAGCTCCGTGCCCATGTTAGGGTAGAGTGGCAGTACAATTAAGGTTGTCCGGCGAAGACTAGGTTATGTGTCATTTTTTTAAACACCTTTTTCCCAAAAATGACCACTTCAATATTCTCCTGTAGATAAGGCTTCGCCTTTCCACCGGGTTTTCCATAAAGCCTTTGTTTTGCAAAAATCATATTTTTACGGTGTCGGCTTAGAGACTTATACTTTTGGGTGGTAAAAATGCCATATGATGGCTATGGGCTTGGTAACACCAAGTTTCAACTATTGGCATAATAATAA
This sequence comes from Alopecurus myosuroides, assembly GCA_028641055.1. Lineage (NCBI taxonomy): Eukaryota > Viridiplantae > Streptophyta > Magnoliopsida > Poales > Poaceae > Alopecurus > Alopecurus myosuroides. Next base: position 211,958,372 of record CM054061.1, on the reverse strand, counting down.
CTTATATAATATTAATAGTAGTAGTAGCCACACAAAAATAGTTTTTTTTATAACCAAAGTTTTGTAAAACTTTCAGAAGTAAAACATGCATGATAGATAATGATATGTGTAGGAGCAAGCATCATGATGGCTTGCCTTGAAACTCTTGGTGTCCCTGGCTTTGAAGTAGCTCGAATCTTGACACACAGCTCTACAACTCCTTCTTCTTCTTCTTCATTTTCTAACGTCGTAAAAAGAATAAAAGAAACACACTCAGAACCAAATGAAGTCAATCAATAGTACCAAGAAACACATACTGCAAGCAAACTTATACTAATGCAATCACTCAAAAGGTAACAAGAAAACTTCCCCACAAACACTCATGGTATAAAAGCTATTGCTAAAATACACATGGTTGGGAAACCATAATCCACATCCTAAATACCATAGGTTGAGTGGGTGTACCACTCTCATACCAAGACATTTAAGAAGCTAAAAATAGCTTGTGGTCACAAGGGTGAGACTATTAAGGTAATAACAATCATTCAAAGCAATACCCATGGCAGTGGGTATTAACAACAACACAATCAAGCATAACCAAGCAAGTTTACCACTAACTCAATACATAGATAACTAAATGAGACTAAACACAACCATAACACTAGTACCATGCTCATGCTAAAGTAATCAATCAGACAATTCCAAACAGCAAAGCAAACCACAGATGAACAAGCTAGTTACTCGCCATGCTCCTATCTACACAAAGACTAAGGAATCACTTACTCAAAAATATAACCAAACAAACCAGTGGCTCAACCACTTGAAACAAGTCATAAGACACACTCTAGAACACCATAATCACATGATATAAAAATAGCTAGAGGCAGAATAACAACAGGGGTTTACTAATAGCATACTAATATGAAAGATTGCTACACAAGCATGCTATAAGAAATAATGTATTCCACAACCAATATGATCTAGCCACTCAATCAAGTCATGTCATAATAACAGAAGTGAAAACATGCTAATCATGCTAGGATAAACATACACCCATAAATAGAAAGACAAACATAATAGAGCAACTCATAAATTCTAGGGGTACCACTAACACATTACTAGAGAAGCAAACAACACTACATGATGCATATCCCTAAAAAAGAAACACATGGTTATCAATACCTACTAACATAACATACACCTTACACATGCTAGTAAACAATTATACTAAAATAATCCTATGAAAACAACTACTTAGCAGGAATCAACCAAGTCTAATAAATCATGCTTTTCTAACAATCAAATAACAAACATCAAAGTGACATGCTACAGAACCAGTATCTATGCACTCAATACATTCTCAAACAAACACTTTCAACAATTAAACACTCAAGGGAAATTATATCCACACATAATTTACTAATACTAGGAAAATATTTCTATTTGCAAACAACACTTAAAAACTAAAAACAATAGTTAAACACTACTTAACAAGGGAACATCATATCAACAAATGTACCTCAACTAAGCATACTATGAGTCACAAAGCACTACTAAACACTTCAATCAAACAAGTAGAGAAAACATCTATTTTCCTTGGTGGAAAATACTAAGCACACATATAGTAATATATGCCACTAACAAACAAGTGTATGGTAGGGAATTTGTATTCCTAACCAAAATGCGATGGGACCAGTGGGTGTTCCACTAATATACCAAATCATTGAGAGGTCACAATGACTCTGGTCTCGCTTGATAAAATTATAATCTACCAAAGCAAACATCCGACAACTACTCATACTAGTGAAACAAACAAACAATGCTACCCATGCTTTCCTATAAATTAACGTGCAAGCTAGCAGAGATGGTACCATTCTATAATCAGTAGAAAAATGGTACTGGACTCCACGTAACCACAACAAAAACCTAGGTAACAAACATAACCAAACCTGCTCACAAAATCTATTCAATAAAAAGACCAGAAAACAAATCTAGACTATATCTATTTCTCTTTGTTATCCAAACATGCACAAACTTCCTAATATACCAGTACTGTCAGAAAACATCACAATAACAGAGAGCAACACATCTACACATGCTATAAAACAAGATTCTAGCAAACAAACATTTATTTACAAACAATTAGACAAGATATTATAATAACAGAATAGTGCAAAATGTAGACATGCACACCAAAAATAATCTATGGCTCCAAAAATCACACCAAGATAGGATTACATAGATCTACTCATCCAATTAGATCCACATCAAAAATCATTTTTAAACACTCTCTAAAAATCCTAGAAATGCCTACTGGTCTTTTACCAAAATGGATGGCATTTAAAAATGGTAACTCTCCTTGATACAAGGTCAAGTCCTAATGATATATCAACTCAAGGGCTACTCAAACAATTTTATTTGAACAAAATGGATACATACACAAAAAATTATGCACCAAATGGTCTAACAGATAACATATGGTAATTTTATTACCATGGCTAAAATGAACAAGCAGACTTAGATCTACCACTTGGAGGTGTTCAAGAAAATGTTAATCTATTGCCATGGATTTTGGTGGAATTTTATTTCCACAAATTCTATTTTTAACAGAGCAAAAGCAACACACTAGTTTCTGCCATTTTTTAAAAAGAAAACAAAACACACAACGTGGGATGGATTAACGTGCGCGCGGCCCAAGTAGGAGCCAAAGTGGCCCAGCACAGGCACGCACGCGTGCATCGCGCAGGAAACGTAGCCCTTTAACGGGATCCGTTTATCTACGGATCAACGGTCCGTGGTCATCCTCCTCCTCTCTCCTTCTCTCTTCTCACCGGAGATGAACGGCGGTGTGGGAGAGGTTGATTCCTCACCGTAGGGTCTCATAGAGTGGTGGCGCATCGTCGTGGGTTTTGCAGGGCGTCCGGGCGGTGGAGAGGCGCGAGCGTTGACGCGTACGACAGCTCCAGACGGTGGCTCAAGGCAGAGCGGCCGCGGCGGCGACAGAGACAACGGTGGTGGTTCTGCAACGAGAGGGCACAAGGGGTTGTCAGCGCGGTGCTACGACGTACGGGGAACTCTTCGGGGAAGAAAAGGTGAGGTGGAAACGGCGGGGTCGAGCTCCACCTTGTCGAGAGGGCTACCGTGGCCGGCGGCGATGGTCTCGTTCTCTACGCGCACAGAGAGCTCACAGGGTCGTGCTAGCGGCTCGAGGCGAGTGTGGGGAGGGTGGGGAAGCTAGTGGCGAGAGGGTGGGGTGGGAAACGCTTTGTACTCGCGGCGCCAAGATCGTGGACAAGCGGGAGTGCTCGGGTGCGTCGCGTCCGACACGGGGACGTGCTCTAGGGCGTGTCCACGATGTGCCAAGGGGTGGTGTGATGTCAGGGAGGTCAAGGGGTGTCCGGTGCATGTCACAGAGGAGAGGAGGATCATGACAAGGCGGTGGCATGGCCACGGTGGCCACGCACTATGCGCCCAGCCCCTGTCCCTCACCTCTCTGTCCCCTCCTTTTCTCACTCGAAGATCTCTTACTGCAAAACTTCTAGAAGCAAACCAAAGACCCCACTCTAGTGTACAAACATTAGGGTTCAAGTTTGGCAAAGTTGCACTTCCAAGTTTGAACCAAAACCAACCGGAAACGACTGCTCAAGTTTTGTAAAAATGTTGTTTCAGAGAAATTCAGTAATCAAAGACTTAGCAAAAATTTCTAAGTGTTGAAAACAGATAAAATCATCAAAAAGTACAGCTTGTTTTCAAGGATCAAATGGAATCCAAATTTTGTTTTCAAAGTTGGAGATTGTTAAACACGTTTTGTAATTTCAGAAACATCTTTCGAAAACAAAATTGTACTAGTGGAAGGCTATGAAAACAAAGTGGAAAACGGGCTAGTTTCTGTTTTTCTCTATTATCTAAAAATGCATTTTTGTGTCTTATTTTTCTCCCACAAAAAAAACATGAAAATGATTTTATTCAAAGTTCACAAATCAAACCAATTTTGTAGTTTTTTAGTCCACAATCAGGGAACAAATACAAGTCAAGAAAACACAAAATGGAATATTATAGCCCATTGAAAACAAGAGTGGAAAACAAGTACTTGGTTATGTTTTCAGGGAAAAGTTTTAATAGAAAACTTCCATAAATCATTTTTCATTTTTGTTTTCTTGGATCCAACAAAGATAAAAGTTTATTTCAAGAGGCAAACAAACATGACTCAAGTCTTGGAATAGAAATAACTCAAGTCACTTAGGGAAAACATCAGAGAAAACATGAAAGTGTTTTAAGGATTTTTTTGTATTGGTTTTAAAATGAAACAAACCTTGCATTGCATATATGAATATTGTCACAAACACATGTTGGTTCAAACAAACATGTTATTAAAAAAATTGTTGGCCCACATTTTTGTCTCCTTGAGCTACAGTACAAGGATCCAAAAGCTAGGGTGTGACCGTTATCTTTATAATACATTCTGGAGGTTTTACTTTGGTGCTATAAAGGGTCACAACGTAAATTAGGTGAACACAAAGGTAGTTACTGGGTAATTATAATGAGTATGTTATCTCGGTGTTCTGAGATGGGAATTACTCCTTCGTAAAAAGAGAGATACATATCTGGGCCCACTTGGTATTCTTGATATCCGCAAGGTTTGCAGACAATGCATGATGATGATACATCAAGTGGGATATCATAATACAGTAAATAGAAAGAGGAAACTTACCGGATAACAACATGAGACAAAGGTATTAGTGAACCTGAGATTGTTTCACATGCAATACCAGAATCAATAGTCTCACGTAAGTTCGGTATTGTGAGATTTTTACAATAACCAACATGTTCAAAAGTTAATTCGTTTAGTATGTGGGAGTCAATATGGGTTTCCACGACCCTTCTATTGATTATTGAAAAATAAAGAGCTTCCAGTTTCATGGCTACACACTATCGAACCTGTAGGAGAACATGCTTAAGTTTGGGCTTACCTTTGTGTATATTGGTAGGAAGTGGCGTATCTAGGATTTCTACATTGGGTATGTCGCACCAAAAAAATATAGGCTATTTTGATAATATATATTTTCCAATGCAATAAATAACTATAAATTTGTATGACACTACGGTATAAAATCAATAAATAATATGGAACTAAAATATTAAGTATGAAAGTCGTATAAAGCACCATACAAATAGTTGAAATCCATGCAGATAGTCTTAAATATGCCAAAAAAAACACACACTCTACTAGTTCTTTGACTTGTTTGGCTTACGCCTCCTTAAGCTCATGAAATTCTCCATTATGTCATCTTCATCCACCTCGAAGAAAATATCCCGCTCAATGTATGTAACTAGACAATCATCCAAGAGACTATCACCCATCTTGTTTCTTAACTTTGTTTTAACTAAAGTCATTGCAGAGAAAACCCTTTCAACACTTGCCGTAGCCATCGGTAGAACCAAAACCAATTTCAAAAGCAAGTAAACCATATCATACACTTGATGCCTCTTTGTTTCAACAAGTTTAACTGAGAGGTCAACGAGATTCTCTATACCTTGAAAGCTTTCATCTCTTCGCATGTCATCAATGTAATTATCAAGTTGCAATTCAAGCTTTAGCAGATAATTGGGCAGAATATCATTGGGGTAGAATTCAGCTAGTCCACGTACCTTCTGTGCATCAAAAGAAGCAAACGAATTTGAAGGATTGAAGGCTGACATACAAGACATTACCTCCATTTTAACCTCATCAAACCGATTACCAAGATCTTGCCTAATTTTATCGATGACACCAATATATACTTCTCTTATGAAGTGGTCATCATTTGTTTGGTTTCGGGCACGAGCATTCCTTGTTGACTTTCCATAAGGCACATAATTACCATCCATGGAGGGAACTTCAACACCATGTTTGTTAAAGAATAGAGTGACCCTGTCAAGAAACTGAACCCAACCATTAGACCTCAATTGTTGCATTCTCTCCTTTGACCCATTGACAAGTCTGATTGCATTAAGAATATCTTGCTCCCTTCTTTGCAGACACTCAGATAATTCATTTGTATACCCAAGAATAAGAACCATTAAGTGTGTGAAGAAAACAAACTCAAAGCTCTCAAATGCTCCAAGCACATAATTTATTCTCGTCCAATCATCCTTATATGAAGTATCATCCCCAAGTTCGGTGAGTACGTCATGAATTGTGGAAAACATAACAACTATATTGTATACGGATTTGTAATGAGAGCCCCATCGAGTGTCACCAGGCCTAGGCAAAACCATCTCTTGATTTAATCCAGTCCCAGTTTCAAGTTCACCACAATCAAGTGCTTTCTTGATACTCTCAAGCCTAGAATTTTGAAGCATGTCGTGACGCTTACAAGAAATTCCAACAATATTCAGCAACAGAGACACTTGATCGAAAAAAGTCACACAATCAGTATTGCCCTTAGCAACAGCAATAAGAACTAGTTGGAGCTGATGCGCAAAACAATGAATGTAATCAGCAGAAGGAGACTCTTTCATGATCAATGTTTTCAGTCCTTTAATATCTTCTTTCATATTTCTAGCACCATCATAACCTTGACCACGGATTTGACTCATAGTTAAACCCTGACTAGCAAGTAAAGCCTGAATGGCATCCTTGAGTGACAAAGAGGTAGTATCATCAACATGAACAACTCCAATAAAGTGCTCACATGGCCTTCCCGATTGATCAACATTACGCAAGCACAGAGCTAGTTGTTCTTTGTGCGATATATCACTAGATTCATCAGCTAGAATTGCATAGGGCTCATCACCAAGTTCTTCAATTATTTTCTTTCGAGTTTCTATGGCACAACATTTAATAATATCCTTTTGTATCATTGGACTAGTTAAGGAGCAATTACCTGGAGCATTGTTCAAAACATACTTATGCACTTCTTCACTATTATTTGCAAGAAACTCCAGAAGTTCAAGGAAGTTCCCTCTGTTGCTAGGATCTTCACTTTCATCGTGTCCACAGAATGCCAATCCCTGATGCAAAAGAAACTTGATACATCTAAGTGAATATTTCAACCTTATTTATAAAGACGAAGATCCTCATCAGTCCACTTCTCAATGTGATAATCAATTGCTGCCTTGGGATTCCTAAAGCCAACATATCTCTCTAGAGATGCATTCTGTGCCTTAGAACCCAGATGTTTGAAAAGTGCTTTCTCTCCTATATTCCAATTTCTCCAGCCATCAACGGTAAATGCATCTGACTCTGTGCCCTTGTTGAACAAGTAGCATATAAAGCAAAACACGGAATCTTTCTTGATATTATATTCAAGCCAGTCATGAGTATCCAACCATACAAAATTGAATTGGCGGTCTCTCTTTGCAATATTTCTTTTTGGAAAAACATGTGCAAAAGGTTTGAATGGCCCTTTAAGAATATATGCTCTTCGAACTGCATCTTGATCATTAACATTATAATTTTGAATGGGTTGCCTTTCACCTGGATCACGTGGAAGGTTGTTGATGTCATAAACCGGCGGGAGCGGTGGCTGCGGTGGCGGTGGCGGCGGCCATGACTGTGGCGGTGACGGGGGCATATCATTCACAATTTCTTCAACAACACTCGCTTTCTCTTGTGTGTTCTCTGTCACCACAGATTCAATCGGAGAAGGAATTGAAGTAGCGGCAGCCTTCTTTGCTGCGTGTTTCTGAAAAAGCGATGCAATGTCTGTTCCACCCTTCATAACTGAAAAACATCCGAAAATAAAACAATATGAGTACGATAATTGCCTACGTATGACATGTATACAAGATTCGTATGGCGTTATAGAATCATAATTCATAGCCAAAGACGATGATATAATATCTTCAGAGAGATAAACAAAACGGATAATTATAGAATATATGTTCAGAATTATTAAAGTAAGGACTCAACCGTTTGGATAGTTACGGGAGGGACAATCAGTTTGCAATTTTGCACATGAGTTGATTTCCCTGGTTTCGTGGTCGCGGGACGCAGCGGCCAGCGAAGACGTCGGAACGTTGTGCGAGCGGCGTGCCGGCGTTCAAATTTCGCAGCTGATCGGATGCTGGGGAAAATTATCCGTCTCTTTCCTGATCCGGGCGAGGCGTTGTTGCGGCCGGCGGCGCGGTCGTGGGCGACTTGCCTGTGTTTCAATAACTTGATTGATCTATTCCAAGGAAACCGAGGCCTAGCAGTTGTAATCGACCATATTTTGGTTTTTTTTTTACTAGGCCACGCCGACGCACGCTGTACGCATGGCTTTGGCTGACCAGGTTTGGACGGATCGATCGGTGCCTTTTGTTTCCTTACTAGTTGACGGGAGCAGCACGTATTGAGCTAGTCAGTTTTGCACCGATCGATCGATCATACTTTTTTTTCTTACTAGTAATACGTAGTACATCCCACAATGGCTCGGCTGCAGGGTATGCCCGGGCATACCCGGCATACCCTGTGGCTCCGCCACTGGCCCCGGATCAACTAGGGGTGTCACCAGAGTGGTGTTTTTATGTGATAGATATATATTATATATCATAAATAAATTCTAACGAGGGCATTAGATGTCCCAGAGTGATAGAAATAGTTTTTATTACTATCGGAATTTATTTCGGGGTTATTATGAAAGAGAAATAGAGGTTGCACACTTTACGGAGAAAATGGTAGGGGTATGAGATATCTTGGGATGTTGGATATATATTTCTGGCATCGTTAGATACTATCGATGATTTTATCTATAGGGATAACGGGATTCCGAAATAGTTCCGGGGGACTTTCCTTATATGGAAGCACTGCCTAATTTTAGGGAATGTTGGGTGGGGACCATGGTCTCACAAAGTGCACGAAGTTTCTGTAGCATTTTTCCTGAATTTATTTGAGAAATAAATGAGAGGGAAAATAAAAAGAAAAAGAAATAAGGAGGTGTGATTGGACTCCACTTGCAGTCCAATCGGATTCTTCCTAGGAGGGTGTTGCGGTCAAGGCTAGGAGGGGGAAACCGACCCCCCTCCTTTGGCATGTTCCCTCCTTGAACCATTATATAATCCCCGCCCTTCCTTCTCTTTGGAGACAATACAATTGAGCATTTTGGTCTCTCTCTTTCTCTAGAAGAATTAGAGGACTAATTAGAGCTTCTAATTAGAGAACTTGTAATTGATTAGAGATATCTCTAATAACTAGAAGAACTAATTAGAGCTTCCAATTGGATCACTTCTAATAGAATCAGAACCCCTCTAAATAATTAGAAGACTAATTAGAGAAGTCTAATTAGATCCATTCTAATTGGTTTAGAGATCATCTAATTGGAATAGAGTCTCTTCTAATTGGATTATAGCTTCTTCTAACTAAGCTGATGTGATCCTCTCCCAATTAGACCTAGCTTCTAATTACTCATTCTCTCATGTGTTGAGAACTCCACCTTTGTATACACCCGCAACGTAAGTCTTGGACGATGAAGTGCTCCATAATTTGCGCCGACATATGTGTGCATACTCTCATAGGGGTAACACGTGAGACCCTCAGTTTGCTGAATCATAGTGCTGGGTACGGGGAGTCAGCAACCTATGGGTGAGGATCTTCTACAAGCTTCATCGACATTGTCATCGACACCTCTTCCTCTACAACCGTGTTTGGTACGGATCTCGAAAATAGATCTTAGAATTTATAGTCACTTGTATCTGCATAGATAGGTCTTGGCAGTTGCGTAGTAGTTTGGCAACAAAAAAATTCGTTGCGTAATTTGTTGTTTTTATTTCCGATGGCATATCGAGATTTTTCCAAACTTCTGGCAATCCTAGGACGCTCGAGTTTCCCCTGGCATATCTTGCTTAATCCGAAGTAGTTCTTCAGTAGCTTTGGGTCTCTTTATAGTTGGTCTCAAAAAAAACATCGTGGAAGGGGCATGTGGATTGGATCCACACGGGGGTCATGGTTATGAATAAGTTTAGATTGAGACTCTAGACATTTTTGTGTTAGCCAAAACTATAATTTGTGGATCTTGGCAACACTTAGATTCAACGGACATTATATTTATACATCATATGATGGACTAACCTTTCTCGATGTTGGTACTTGACATGATGTCTTTCTTCTTCTCTCTTCCTCTAACTTATAGTGTTTCTTTTCTTATTCTCTCTTTGACAGACAAGAACTTCAAATCCATCTGTTTTGCACCCTTTGAATACTTGTCATTCTTTGAGAATAAAACAGCCGCCAAATTATCACAATGAATTCGCAAGGGCTTTTCTATATTGTCAACAAGGCTGAATCTTGAGATATTTTTTTTAACCATAATGCTTGAATTGTGGCTTCAAACAAGCCACGAACTCAGCTTCCATAGTTGAAGTAGCAATGATGGATTTCTTCGAACTCTTCCATGAGACTGCTCCACCGGCCAATAGAAATATATAGCCAAAAGTAGACTTCCTTGTGTCAATGCAGCCAGCATAGTCTGAATCACAATATCCCAATACTTCAAGATGATTAGATCTTTTATAGGTAAGCATATATTCTTTGGTGCCTTGTAAGTACCTAAGAACTTTCTTTGCAGCTTTCCAATGATCTATTCCCGCAATACTTTGATATCGACCCAACATTCCTACGGCGAAACTAATATCCGGTCTAGTACATGTCGAAGCATACATTAGACTCCCGACAACCGATGCATATGGAATTGATTCCATTGCCTTGAGTTCCATATCATTCTTGGGGAATTGCATTTTACTAAATTTATCCCTTTTCTGAATCGGAACCGGTCCTGGAGAACATTTATCCATTCCAAATCTCTTTAATACTTTATTGATGTATCATTTCTGAGACAATCCTAGTAGTCCTTATTTTCTGTCACGGAATATTTGTATCCCAATGACATAGGATGCCTCTCCCAAATCCTTCATTTCAAAACTTTCAGAGAGAAAGTTCTAAACATCATACAACAAAGATTTATCATTCGCACCAAGCAATATATCATCAACATATAGGATTAATATTATGAACTTACTCCCAGTAACCTTCATGTATATACACCGATCAATAGTGTTTTCTACGAAACCGTATGATGTAACGGTATCATTAAACTTTATATACCATTGTCGTGAAGCTTGTTTCAACCCATATATTGACTTCTTTAATTTACGTACAAGATTTTCCTTTCTTGGAGTTGTAAAACCTTCCGGTTTGTCCATATATGTACTATTTCCATAACAATTTGTAATGAATCCTTCTTAGAAACAGGAGATAAGGTTTCTTTATAGTCAATGCCATCTTTCTGATTGTGACCTTTGGCAACTAGTCTAGCCTTATGTCTTTCAATATTGCCTATAGAATCTCGCTTGGTCTTAAAAACTCATTTACAACCAACTTGTGTCTTTTCATTAGGCAATTCGACCAATTCCCAGACTTCATTGTCATCCATTGATTTCAACTCTTCCTTCATTGTATTGAACCATTTTTCATAATCATTGCATTCTATGGCTTTCTTAAATGAGACAGGAACGTTGTCAATATTCAAGACATATCCATGTTCGACGGAGTATACCACATAATCATATGGAATGGCAGACTTTCTCTGCCTTGTAGACCTTCATAATGTGGTATTCTCTTGTTGAACATTTTCATCTGTTGCTTGAATAGTATTAGTCGGTTCTTGAGGTTGGACAATCTTAGGGGAAACATTTTCATTATAACTTTTCTCTGGAGTTTCATTTATGTTTATCTTTCGTGGAACATCACTCCCACTGGTTTGTCCATTCTCAATAAACAGAGCATTCCCTGACTACTATCTTCGTATTATGATTTGGATAATAAAATCTATACCTATAAGATCGTTTCGAATAGTCGATGAAATTTCCACTAATGGTCCTTTC